>CM077029.1:65410553-66033053 GCA_039090855.1 Macrothele yani
GAACTGTAGGTCTCTTGTTACAATATTGTGATTTCTTTTTCTGTATATACTCATTGTCATAAAAATCCACTCACCAAGAAGGAGTCGTCGGATTGAAATGAGATTTTAGTAGTGAGATGGTACATACCAAGGACAGAAGTGATTACAATATCACAGCAGCAGGAAGACTTCCCGCGGACATACGGTACACATTCCGGTCAGCGTTAATACCGCGTCGGACCACCTCGTGCTCGGATACATGCGGTGATACGGTCCGGCATGGAGTCAAAAGAGACGCCAATGTTATGATGGGACAGATTGGCCCACACTTCTTGCAACTGACGCTCTAAATCTCGAACACTAGGACAAGGAAAAAGCTGGCATCCCATTTGGTCCCACTCGTGCTCGATTGGCGAGAGATCAGGTGATCTGGCAGGCCACGGAAGCATCGAAGAAGGACGTAAACAGTCCTGGGAATTCCGAGCCATGTGCGAACGGGCGTTATCTGGTTGGAAAATGGCTCCAGGCAGCCCCGCCAGGAAAGGCAGCGCATGGGGTCTCAGGATCTCCTGTATGTAGCACTGGGCTGTCAACGTCCCTCGGATCACTGCGAGGGAAGTTCCGGCTATTATACGCGATGGCTTCCCATACCATCACGCCTGCAGTTGGGGACGTGTGCTTCTGTAGATTGAGGTTGGGCTTGTAGCGCTCACCGGCGGTCCTCCACACTCTGACACGGTGATCGTCCGTTCCCATACAGAAGCGGGATTCTTCGCTGAACACTATACGTCGCCAGTCCGCAGCATTCCACGTTGCTCGCTGCTGACACCACTGCAATCGACTCCGACGGTGGTCAGGTGTTAATGGCAGAAAACGTAAGGGCCGCCGAGAGTGCAGATTCGTCTTTTCCAGGCTTCTAAAAATGGTTCTGGTGGACACAGGAGTCCCTTGTACAGCCGCCACGTGTCTCTGGATATTGGACAAGGACGTCGTTGAATCTGTGCGTGCCGCTTTCAGGATCGCACGGTCCTCTCTGCTGGTGTTGTGTCTGGGTCGTCCAGAGCCAGTCCGCCGTGTCTGGGTGCTGCCTTCCCGTATCCATTGCTCCCAACACGATCGCACCGTACTGTCCGACCGGCCCAGATGGCGGCCGATTCGGCGCGCCGGCCACCCTGTCTTTCTCATACCGACGATACGGCCTCGTTCAAACTCAGTCAGTAGCCCGTACGCACATCTACGGCGGCGACTCGGCATGTCTATCGCTCAGGGATCTCACCTAACTCTTACCGTGCACTTCGGCACGAATATGGAGTCCCCTGGGAGACGCCTTATAAGCCCCAAGGATTGCGATCGCAGCGCCGATCTTGGACGCGCGGGCATGCGAAATCATAGGAAATTTTAGTCGTTTGTATGTCTGCCCTCCCCGCAGCTATTCGCCGAGTTTCGCGTTAATCGCACGGTTTATTCTTGGTGCGCGGATTTTTATGATAATGAGTGTATATTAATGCCAGTTGTACTTTGCATTTTCGTTAAGTTTTAACGAACGTCAGCGCAGAAGCAGCGCTGAGTCGAATGGTCCCGTATACTTGTGGGCATAAGAACACTCCCGAAGTGAGAAGAACCAGATTGGCGTTGAGGAGATTAGCGCGTTAGGCGCCGACCATAGCCCACGGTCCGGGGCAAGGAGAGAGGACTCTGTCCCGTAATGGCGATATGTAAACTAAAGAGCTGTGGCTTTATATTTGGCGATGTATTTTAGTCAGGACGTTGGTACAGCCGCGGATGGCTTAGTGGTTAGCAGTTCAGACTATCGATGCAAGGTCCTGAGGTTCGAACCTGGGCTGATCTTTCAGAGATGGCGGGATTTGCTAACAATCGCTGAATATCCGCCGTGCATCGGACGAGCACGTTAAGTGACGGCCCCCAGACTGGACCCACTGGTTAAATGGGTATCCTTTCCTATGCCCCCCTGAAATTCTCTCACCCCTCTATGTGCAATATCGTACTTGTACGGTGGCGCCATCTACTGTACTCTAATCTCACTACAAACTGTTCTGTCAAAGTCGCTAGACTTGCTCTCATTCCTTCCGTTTCTGTGTGCTGCCCAAAAGGCGATCTCGATGTAGGTGGCTGGGACCTGAACTCTACTCACTGTGGACGGAAGTCCTACAAGAAAAATGACAAATACTGTGGCAAAAAAAAAAAAAAAAAAAAAGTCAGGACGTTGGTCCTATAAAATAAAGTTGTTGTTTTCCTGTGCGTGTATTTATATGTGAAGAATGTTGGTCGCTAACAATTATGGGTTGATTTTTTTTTTTTTGAATGAAGGTTTAACGACCACCGTGAGTAACTCAGTGGGCTATAAGCAGTCGCCCGTCCCTAATTTAGGGTCACTGTTTCCAGGAAAGGGAGAGAGCTAGTGCCGTAAGACAAACACAACATCCATGCATAACTGGATTCGAACCCAGACCCTTCTTGGATGAATGGTCATAAGCCAGCGCTTAAACCACTGTGCCAACGGGGGCAGCCTCGGTTGATTAAAGACGTTTCGAAATGAAGTACGTATCGGATGCTGTGGCGTTGTGGCAGAGTGAACCCACCTGGTGGACTAGCAATCCCTGGGTTTGCTACAGGACCTTATAATGTTCTTTCTATCTTTCTCTGTAGTTTTATATGTGCATCCACTTGTCAGAAAGCACTTTTCACATTGCAATATTTAAAAGACTGGAACTACATTATATCGTTAGCTGTATTACTTAAATAGTAATTTCTATAAAGACAGATTACCGCATAGTAATCAGACTCAAACATCGCATTGATAATACTCGTCGTCGGTTTCGTCGTCTCAGATTATCCAATCGTCGACTCTCTCTCACTCCGTGACCATCATCGTTTAGTTACCTTTTATTTTGACTAGCTGTAAGTTGTTGATAAAGCGTTCGGAGAAGTTTGGAGGTTCCTGTGAGACGTACATAATGAAAATACAACTAATAGATAACGTAATTTGTATAAGAGAGAGAAACTAAAAAATAGGATTGAAGTAGAGAGTGTGTGCCGCCCCGGTGGCGCAGTGGTCTAAGGCGCTGGCCTCTGATCATTCGTCCGTAAGGGGTCCGGGTTCGAATCCCGGTCAGGCATGGATGTTGTGTTTGTCTTACGGCACTGGATCTCTCCCTTCCCTGGAACCAGTGACCCTAAATTAGGGAAGGGCGACTGCTTATAGCCCATTGAGTTGCTCACGGTGGTCGTTAAACCTCCAATCAAAAAAAAAAAAAAAAAAAGTAGAGTGTATGTCATAAATGACATTCTGATACAGAAAAATTGCAAAAAAAAAAAAAAAAAAGTCATGTCCCTTCCCATTTTAGAATATCGTAACAATAAAATAATAAATATGATATAGTTTTTTCTCCTGCAGGTAATAACAGTTCATTTACTTTAACTGCACTCCAAAACTGACGTAGCCGCCCCGGTGGCGCAGTGGTCTAAGGCGCTGGCCTCTGATCATTCGTCCGTAAGGGGTCCGGGTTCGAATCCCGGTCAGGCATGGATGTTGTGTTTGTCTTATGGCACTGGCTCTCTCCCTTCCCTGGAACCAGTGACCCTAAATTAGGGACGGGCGACTGCTTATAGCCCATTGAGTTGCTCACGGTGGTCGTTAAACCTAAAAAAAAAAAAAAAAAAAAAAAAAAACTGACGTTTTTCATGTCCGTCTTCTCAGCAAAGAAAACCCTAGTGTTACGCAATTTGTGTGACGTCAGAATGTCGCGCCAAATGATGTTAGTATGAAAAAATTGTATCCGCCGGCAAACGTTACTATGTATGACGATCTCAAACAAGGGCCGCCCCGGTGGCGCAGTGGTCTAAGCGATGGCCTCTGATCATTCGTCCGAACGGGGTCCGGGTTCGAATCCCGGTGAGGCATGGATGTTGTGTTTGTCTTACGGCACTGGCTCTCTCCCTTCCCTGGAACCAGTGACCCTAAATTAGCGACGGGCGACTGCTTATAGCCCATTGAGTTGCTCACGGTGGTCGTTAAACCTAAAAAAAAAAAAAAAAAAAAAAAAAACTAACGTTTTTCATGTCCGTCTTCTCAGCAAAGAAAACCCTAGTGTTACGCAATTTGTGTGACGTCAGAATGTCGCGCCAAATGATGTTAGTATGAAAAAATTGTATCCGCCGGCAAACGTTACTATGTATGACGATCTCAAACAAGGGCCGCCCCGGTGGCGCAGTGGTCTAAGCGATGGCCTCTGATCATTCGTCCGAACGGGGTCCGGGTTCGAATCCCGGTGAGGCATGGATGTTGTGTTTGTCTTGCGGCACTGGCTCTCTCCCTTCCCTGGAACCAGTGACCCTAAATTAGGGACGGGCGACTGCTTATAGCCCATTGAGTTGCTCACGGTGGTCGTTAAACCTCCAATAAAAAAAAAAAAAAAAGATCTGAAACAAGGAAAAAATCCAAAAGGATTTCTCAGTGCTTTGTTCTTTTTCTCCGTGGACAAATATAGAACAGACGCCTTGTTTGGAATGCGTAACACAATGTTCACTGTTGCAAACTGCTGGAAAAACCCATAAGAAACACTTTCAAAATCTGCGTCTTTTGAACTGTTTTACAGACGAAATGTACACTGTTCTGCCATTAACATCGGGACACCCCTCTATTGATAGTGAATTAGGTCATACGCAAGCACCAGGTCGTAGACCCAACTAAGAATATGCTCGTAAGGCTATATTGAGGCAATAGCACGCAGAGCCTGATTTTCACAAGTGCACACGGCGCCCGTGCCCAGGGCCCCCATGGACGGGGAGGGGGCAATTTAAGCACTAACATTTAATTTTTATTATTATGCGCAGCAAAAAAGACGACGGCAGCTTGCACCAGTTAATTTTCACCGAGCACAAATATGCATCGATATGTTACTTCAAAAAATCGATTATAAATATCCATTTGAAAGATGGCAATTCGACGGGCTACACTTGTTCAAATCCGTTTTATTTTAAAAATTAACATGAATATTTAAAGAAATATAAAAAAAAGAAATGTATAACACCACAAGTGTACGTTCATTATCATTATTAAAGAGACTGAAATCCTCATTAAGATCAACAATGGGGCAGTCACAATTAACATCTTTAGCACTTCTATCTTTGGAAAATGATCTGACCACATCTTTAACCCTTTAACGACCATGACCCAAAAATCATGTATTACTCCAAATACCATAACGCCCGAAACTATTTGCTGGCTCACTTTTTTGTTTAATAACAACAATAGTGACTGAAGGTGACCCCTGCTGATCCCTCATAGGTCGACAAAATTTGAAGAACAAGTAATAGTAGGAAATCTTACTCACTCTAGACAGGCGTTTCGGGCGGCTATGGCCATTTGTATGTACGAGCGTTTTGGGCGGCTATGGCCATTTGTATGTACTGGCGTTTTGGGCGTTATGGTCGTTAAAGGGTTAAGTTATGATAAACTGATTACTGATTTTCGCTTAAAGAAGGCAAGGAAACGCCCACTGCGATGAATACAAAGTGAGTGCATGTAGTTTTGTGTCAGCGACTGGAGTTAAAATGTTTACTTTTAATGTACATTTTTGAACATTTATTGTTTCTTGCATTTATTAAGGAAGATAGTACTTGTGTATTAAGGCAGCACTTCTTGTGCTTTATACAATTATACGCGAAATTATAGAATAATTGCGCGAAGCACCTCGGGTGCTGCCTTAATACACAAGTACCATTGTTAATTTATTAAGAGTGCGATTCATGCCCGGAGATTGGGGGCCCCAAGTTGTTTGTGCCCAGGGTCCCACTAGTCTTAAGTCGGGCTCTGATAGCACGACTGGGAATGCATGATTCCTCGGTAGACAGAGTTAACCAAATTTAAAGGAGGATTGATAGCATGATACCACATAAGCAATCTGTCCGTTCGTGGCTTTCAGTGGAATTGAAGATTCCTTGGTCCACAGTTGGTGATGGTATATGCAAATGAAAGCAGGCTCGGGCTGAACCTGCTAAGAAGCAACCGGGTGCTAACGGAACGTAACAGGAGAGCTACGAACAGGACTGTCCGTTCCGAACGCAAATCAGCTTTGTCTCAAATCACTCACACCCCATATGAAACTATTGAGACGAATGTTAAAACCAGTGCAGTGTGCAAGACGCTGCAGCACTCCATGGGTTAACACAGTCGAACAGCCACCCACAAGCCTCTAATCATTTTGACTAATGCAACGCTTCGATTAGAGTGCTTCCTCCCTTTAACGACCAACGCTTTAAAGTCTCAGAATACCATAAAGCCCGAAACTGTCTGTCGTTCCTTTCAGAATTTATCTCCTCTTTTTTACAAATTGACAAAAGAATGATTAGTGCTTGGTCACTACACGAAACTTCCCCCATCTGTAGTCGCGATGTGAATTGACCTTCTGACTTTTTTTTTATTGAAGGTTTAACAACAACTGTGAGCAACTCAATAAAGTATAAGCAGTCGCCTGTCCCTAATTTAGGGCCACTAGATCCTGGAAAGGGATTGAGCCAGTACCGAAAGACAAACACAACATCCATGCCTCACCGGGATGGAACCCGAACCTTTCTCAGACGAATGGTCATAAGCCAGCACTTAGACCACTGCAACACGGGGCGATCACTGCATTCTTCTATGGAGAAGGCATGCGATGTCATGAGAGTAAATAATATCCTCCGAGAAATACCAACGCCTGCTTGACTTATTTGTTTAGAGAAAACAATTATTACTGGGCATGACATTTGCTTATCCCGTAGTGGTCGTGTAAATTCAAAGAACAGGTGGGGGTAAAAAGTTCTACTCGCTCTACAAGGGAGTTTCGAGCGGTTATGGTAGTTTGGATGTAAGGGCGTTTCGGGAGTTTCGGGCGGTCGTGGTAGTTTGGATGTAAGGGCGTTTCGGGCGTTATGGTCGCTAAAGTGTTAAGGAACGTCGGTCTTAGGCTGTGGACGATTGGAAAACTGTTGTGACTGATGAGTCTGGTATTCACGGTCTACCAGTCCGATGGTCGTTCTCGGGTGTTGCAATGCCAAGATACATCCAGGACATGGGCGCCCATAGGAAGGGGCAAGAGGAGCGCACTCTCCTTTCCTTGGAAATCTGAAACTCATTTCAGCTCCTCGGACGCACAACAAAGATTTTCGCCATAACAGTAATTTCGATTTCTGATTTTTCCCTTGAACGTCTAGAGATGTGGTCCCAAATAGGGACCCTATGTCGGATGTGGGATTATTGTCCAGCCCATATTGATAACGGCCCAAGATGTTTCAAGTGATGTGTGAGATCAGACCTTGTCATGGTACAGGAGGACAGAAAGGAGAAACATGTCTGGTTTCTTCTAGCAGACAGCTTCATTGTGCTTCTTTACGTTCTCAATATAGTGAGAATTGTTCACAGTGCCGCCTTGTTCAAGCAAATCAACAAGAATGATTCTTCTCACAACCCAGGAAAATATCACATTTTTTTTTCTTTTCGTTGTTGTTATTGAGCGCTGTGTTTTGAACTTTTAGGTCTTGTGCCTCCATTCTATAGGGTACACTTTTGTGTCTGGGTTATAAAAACAATGCCCAAGTTTCATATCCAGTAACCACATAATGTATATAAACACCCAGATATATCTGTCTGTTTCTCTGGAACGCTTGACGTCACAGCAACGTCTGCATTGTGCGCCATCATTTATCGATCAATTCGTGTGTGCTCTCGCGATGTAAAAATGATTGCCTGCAATATAATAGCACGAGATCACTTTTAGATGTCAAGGTGATCGCGTGCTAATTTAAAAACTCTGGATTTTTAATGACTCGAGTTCTGTTTTTCCATTTTACAAAATTTGAATTGAATTCTTAATATCACAGCAAGTTGGGTTCGCACGCGATCACACTGAGATGTCAAGGTGATCACGGGCTAATTTAAAAACATTGGATTATCGATGACTCGAGTTCATTTATCCGATGTACAAAATTCGATTTAAAATCTTAATATCACGGCAAGTTGCGTTTCTGTATAAATTTAATTTAGCACAATTCAAATAATAATTTGTACGCTTAAATTATTTTTTACTTTTTTAATTTAACTAACTTTCCGAGTTTAGTGCTGATTATATGTATTATACATTTTGCAAAATATCAGATATAAAATATAATCAGTTTTTATTGTTGGTCTCAGTACCTGAGGTACTGAGACCAATAAAAACTGAAATATTGAGATGTCAAAGTGAGCAAGATTGGATCTAAAAGCAGATGGAGCACATTTTCGAACACAGAATGTTATTTATCGCGAGGTCTTTTGAAAAACGGAAATAAATAGCATATAATTTTTAGTTCTAACATGAATGAGTTCTTACTCAAGTTTTTACTGTTTTCTTACAGAAATTCGACGTCTATTTTATTTGTTTTCAATCTGCTTCAATTAAAAATTTCACTGCGTCAAAGGACGGGCAACATCCTCTATATACTAAAATTTGTTTAAAGCTTAAAATCAACCGTCCAAGGACGGGCTATTTGCTAGTTACAAAGAAATGTGTTCTGGTTCGCCGCAAACATCACCAGCAAATCTCTTCAAACGTCGACCCTTCGGTTCTGATTATTCTGTGTTAAATGGCATACAACCCACTTTGCGCACACACTTTCCGATATCCCAGGGAGCAACTAATTGTTTCCATAGCATTATGACCAGAAAATAATGCATCACAGATCTTCCCGCATTTACATTTTAAATCAACACTTTGAGACGTACTTACCTCAGAAATGACACACATGTCAAGACGACAAAGCTGCAGCGATAAGCTTCGTCGGTGTAGTTCGAGAGGTAGAATATTCGCCTCCGGAAAAGATAGATGTGGGTTCGAATCCCATCACCGGTATGCGAGTCTTTATTTTCACTTTGGCGCAAATGTGGTGTTCTTTGGTTTTAAGAATATAAATATACATGAAAAGTCAGTTTCCCTAGAACCACAACTTTGATGAATTATCGCAACTGATTAGCTTTAGCTTAGTTTCTGATAGCTTGACTTAATGGCTGAAAATGTCCTTGCCACCTCGGTGGCGCAGTGGACTAAGCGATGGCTTCTGATCATTTGTCCGAGGTTGGCCCGGGTTCGAATCCCAGTGAGGCATGGATGCTATGTTTCCCTTACGGCGCTGGCTCTCTCCTTTCCCTGTAGTCAGTGTCCCTAAATTAGGGACGGGTGACTGCTTATAGCCAACTGAGTTGCTCACGGTGGTCGTTAAACCTCCAATAAAAAAAAAAAAATCTTAATTCAAAACAGAGACATTACGTCAAGAGATCTGCTTACGGTTTCAACTTTTTCTTCAAGTCAGCAAAACTGTAGTCACTTCAATAATGGAAGATACAGCTCGCAACAGCGATAATATCCACGCCACACTGACAACAAATATCACTATAACAATAATGAAGCACAACTTTCAATGCACGCGCGTCAATCAGGGTTGACTAACATTAGATTTTCAAATGTCTTTTATATCTAAATTGTGACGAGAGCAGAGCTGAGTAGCAAAACGGAGTCAACCAGCCAGTCCCGACATATCGTAAACAACCTTCTTATCTCAGACGTGCGTCACTCACCTCCTGATCTCCATTCAGGTTGCCACAAAACATTCAGTCGAGACAGAAAATATAGCATTAAGTTTAGAAACCGTTTAAGGTGGACGTCTAGTGATTTTGCTTTCTATACTTCCAATGGGCAAATTTCTGTACATATTTTCTTCGCAATTAATGCGTTCCGAAGGATGAAAATTTGAACATCGATTAAAATAACTTCATATTATAACTTGGAATACTTAATATTTTCTAAAACATAACCATAATTAAGAAATCCAACATTTGGTTGTCTACTGACGTCATCAAAGTGCAGGTCGCTCCATCTTTTTTCTGGTCTCAACACCACCAAAGAAAGGGTTATTGATTTTAAATATAACTATGGTTATGTTTTAGAAAATACTAAGTATTCCAAGTTATAATATGAAGTTATTTTAATCGATGTTCAAATTTTCATCCTTGGGAACGCATTAATTGAGAAGAAAATGTGTACAAAAGTTTGCCCATTGGAAGTATAGGAAGCAAAATCCCTAGACGTCCACCTTAAGGAGAACGAACGGAAATTTACGTAAATACAGGAACTAAAAAGGAAAGTTATATTAGAATATGTGTCACAACTTGAATATCATTGTCCACATCAAACGACGCGTACTAAGTAGCTGTATTATATTGCCTTGGTACAAAAGTCACAACATTTGATGCTTACTGATCTCAACTGTTACGCCGTGAAGTTATGTGTCAAATGTTGAACTTTCTGTTTGAATGGTAGGCACTTTCTGAAAAAGTGACGAAGGCAAGGGGATTTCATAAGAAAGCAGGATCGCAAAAGCGCATCATTTATAAAAAAAATTGTTTAGTTTTGTTTGATTTAATTTTATGCAGACCAAAACCCATATTTTCTGCTCAATTTAGATAATCTTACTGCTATTGCTTTGCAATGGAACGGAATTAAGAAACCTCTTGACATTTCATTCTTTACTAATTTGATCTTTTATCTGTGTTGGTAAAGATGATTTTCTTACTTATAAATCGTCTTATTTATTACTTACACATAAATTCTTTTCTCTCTTATCACATCGTTAGTCTGACATTATACCGCTTTCCTAATTCTTGTACAATGTCTTCAGACGGTTTTGTTTTGAACTATGACCAATGCATAACTTTACGTTTTCTTCTATTTTTATAATTTGCTCACAGATATGTTTTGGTGCGGTTGCAATTTCATCTTTTAACATCAGTTTTACATCAATTTGCTTTTCTCGATGGAAACTTACTTATTTTGTTTTTAGATCTTAGTAACTTTGAGAACGAAATTTCTTTTAATTCTGCAATATATCCGTTCTATTTTCCATTTTCAATAGACACTTTCGTTTGCCTTTATTGGCAGGCTCTAATTAATTTACAATGATTAAAGAAACCCCACTTTTATTTCTATTACTTTCGTCTGAAAGCCAATTTCTTTTTCAAGGCCAAATTTCTTTCGCCCAGTGTTGAACAAAATCACATGTACATTTTCTGATGCGCGATGTTTGCTATCAGTTTGGCTTTGATCTCTCATCTAAGATTTAAAAAAGATAAAAGCCCTCTATTTCTTAGATTCTTAAATCTGTAGTTTTTTTTTTATTATGTTCTTCTTGGGATATGGCTTTTACTACAATTTTTGAATCCTACTGGGACTCATTTTAAGTAGTTTTACAGCTATTTCCCATCCTTCCTGTGACGGGCTTTCTTTTATTTTCTGATGACGCATGGTAGTATTTAGAATCTTGTCAATGTAGATAATGCCTTCAGTTAAAACCCGATAATTAGAGGTATCGGGCGTGTGAATGAGTAATTATTCAAGGTCAGTGGCTGCCCACTATTCACTTCATCCGCTGTTCATTTTGTCCGCTGTTCTCTTCATTCGCTGTTTATTTCATTTGCCTTTATTTTGTATTCAGAACGGATGAAATTTTTGCTGCTGGGCAGAAAAAAAAAAAAAAAAAAAAAAAAGGTTAAAAGACCGATTTTTAAACAAATTTTCAGCATTCGACCTCAATCTTTCATTTACTTATTTAATTTTCTTTTCACAGAAATGCTTCTCCATCCGTCTGTCCGTCCGGTCTATCTAACACTCTTGCGTACCTAACAGAACATCTAATTAAAAAAAAAACTTTTCGTCATTCTCAATAAATCTTTTGCTTCTTTATTTCATTTTTTTTATTTTTCTTTTACATCTGCCAAACGCTCTGTCTGTCTACTCGTCCTACGTGCTAACAACACTTTTAGCTACCACATAATGTCTGATTTTAAAAAGGAATTTTTATCACTCCATCTGCAGTCATTCACTTTATTATTTAATTTAATTTTCACCGAACTGTCTCTCCATTCGTCTGTCAATCCGGTTTTATTAACACCAGTTGGTGCAACATAGAACGTCTGAACTTAAAAGCCAATTTTTTCACCCATGTTCTCAATCATACGAGACGTACTATTGTCCATAGAATAAAGTTCATACCGTTTAGGCACGTTAGAAATAATTAATACAGACATTTAACGTGGACCAGGAAATTCAAACAAAGGTCTTCGCTCTTTCCACGTTCATAAGTGAGTCACGGAAAAATTCTCATTGGCCGCCACCGGGAGTCGAACCCAGGGTCTTCCGAGGCTTGCTGTGGTGTAGCGGAAGCATATCCGGCGCGTAACTGGAAGACCCTGGGTTCGACTCCCGGTGGCGGCCAATGAGAATTTTTCCGTGAATCACTTATGAACGTGGAAAGAGCGAAGACCTTTGTTTGAATGAACGTTAGAAATATTTTATTTTTCGCTAAAACACACTAACGCTTTCGAAACTATTATATTGTTTCATCATCAGGTGTACAAAATAAGATACAGATCATTTCAAATACACACTATTCAAAATACCCCTTGAGGTTATAACGGCAACCTCAAGGGGTATTTTGAATAATGTGTATTTGAAATGATCTGTATCTTATTTTGTACACCTGATGATGAAACAATATAATAGTTTCGAAAGCGTTAGTGTGTTTTAGCGAAAAATAAAATATTTCTAAGTGCCTAGACGGTATTAACTTTATTCTGTAAACATAAACCGGTACATAATCAATCTCACCGAGTGTATGTCTTCATAAAATCATTATATCTTACAGAGTGCATCACTTCGGGATATTTAGTACTATTGTGCATTTGCTTCATTTTTCTTCTATACGAACTGTTTATCTCTCTGTTTGTTCCGTCTTATAAACACTCTTATTTTTATTTACTACACGCATACACACACAAACAAAATCTCTTAAGACAGTAGACTGCATAACTTTACTGCATAACCAATGCATAACTTTACGTTTTCTTCTATTTTTATAATTTGCTCACAGATATGTTTTGGTGCGGTTGCAATTTCATCTTTTAACATCAGTTTTACATCAATTTGCTTTTCTCGATGGAAACTTACTTATTTTGCTTTTAGATCTTAGTAACTTTGAGAACGAAATTTCTTTTAATTCTGCAATATATCCGTTCTATTTTCCATTTTCAATAGACACTTTCGTTTGCCTTTATTGGCAGGCTCTAACATTACACCGAATTCCATTACACCGAATTCCTTAACCGAGCAACAACCTAAGTAGCACAGCCTTGCAATTTAACGTCGACCAAACACTGAGCCACCGTCTTCTATTCTTAAAAGACGGCGGCTCAGTGTTGGGCCTACGTTAAATTGCAATGCTCTGCTACTTGGGAAACCTCAACAAGACTGGTTCGGAACGATGTTTCAGTTCAGTGTTCATATGCCACAAGAAGGTGAACATCAAAATAACCTGAGTGATTTCCCAGTCATGGTAAATTTTATTATTATGTATTATTGTATCTGCAGCAATAACAATGTATTAAATATTAACTGAGCAATATTATACTATATTCACGAATTCAGATTTGTAAAAAGTTCATTCCTATGGCCATAAATGTCTTGAATTGAAGACGAAAATTTTAGTTATTAAAATTTTAATGTTTAACAACATACCGCACAAAAAAGTTAAACAGCGTTTCAAAATTCTATTTCTCGTTTTACTTTAAATAATATTTCAAATTGTTATGTTTTAATCGAAAAACTTATACGGGGAAAAAAAATGGATGTAAGCAATGTCTCTTTTCTTTTTTCTGCGTAAGTGGCAAAAATTCCCTCAACACTTTTTTTTTTTTTTTTTTTACGGTATTCCATTCTTTCTGAGGTTGAAATAAGTGTGGGTGAAATGAGCAATGGACGTCTTCAAACGGACGAGATGAACACTAACAAAGTGATCAACCACCTATTTTCTTATTATATGTACTAATATTGGTAATAATAATTGTGTGCAAAAGCATCAATCTAAGCAAATATAAAATAACTAGCATATAGCCCGTCCTATAGGACGGTTGTTTTTAAGTTTTAAATAAATGTTAATATATAAGGATGTTGCCCGTTCTGTGAAGCTGTAAAATTTTTAATTGAATCAGATTGAAAACAAATCAAATAGATGCCGGATTTCTGTAAAGAAACATAGTAAAAGCTTATATAGTAAGAACTCATTCGTGTTAGAACTAAAAATTATATGCTATTTATTTCCGCTTTTCAAAAGACCTCGCGTTAAATAAAATTCTGTGTAAAAATGTGTTGTTTTTTAACAATTGTAAATTAAAGCGTTTAGATCGATCGATATTTTGCAAAATGTGTAATATAATCAGCATTAAACTCGGAAAGTTGTTTTCGTGTAAACTTACCTTAATAACTTTTACTTTGATTTTCCGGGTTAAATTACTTTTTCTCCGGCATACTTTTTACACTTTTTACTCCCTTCATGGCTTGTTTTCGACTGTCCTATTCGACGGTTAGTTTGAAACCTCATACCAAAGCTTTTTTACAAAATAATACGACATCTGGTACTACAAATTGAAACTATCTAAATTCTCGACAATGTGCTACTGGGGCGACATCTGCTTTTAGATGCAATCTTGCTCACTTTGACATCGCGAGATTTCAGTTTTTATTGTAGGTTAGAGCGTTTAGATAGATCAATATTTTGCAAAATGTTTAATGTTATCAGCACTAAACTCGGAAAGTTAATTAAATTAAAAAATAATAATAATTAAAGCGTGCAAATTAATATTCATATTGTGCTAAATTAAATTAATATACAAACTCAACTTGCTGTGATATTATGATTTCAATTCGAATTTTGTAGATCGGACAAATAAAACTCGAGTCATTGATAATCCAATGTTTTTTAAATTAGCACACGATCCTCCTGACATCTCAATGGGATCGCGAGCAAACTCAACTTGCTGTGCTATTAAGAATTCAATTCGAATTCTATAGATGAAAAAAACAGGACTAGAGTAATTATTAATCACATGGTTTTAAATTAGCACGAGGTCACCTTGACATCTAAAAGTGATTGAGTGCTATTATATAGCAAGCAATCATTTTGACATCGCGAGAGCACACGAGAATTGATCGATGAGTGATGACGCATAATGCAGACGTTGCTGTGACGTCAAGCGTTCCAGAAAGACAGACGGATATGGATGTTTATATTATTAATATCCTGTTTTATTTGAAAATAAAAATACAGTAACAGTAGGTCCTAGTGGGTCATTTCAAATGACATAAACAGTGTGGTGACGCTGTGGAGTTGGTAATGCAATCTCAACGATGTTTGCGTCAGTTGTAGTGTGGGACATGAGAAAGCGACCAGTAGCCTCATTACTCACACAGTGCATAGCGTTGTGGATTGACCAGGGTTAGAAATGGCCCATGTAGACACCTCAGGTACTAAGACGTGTGGAGATCAACGGTCGTAGATCAAGATTGAAACTTTCCGTGGAAGAAATCCAACAGGCCTTCGTAGTGTTTTACGTGAGGTGTGTGGTGAAGAAACAGTAGGTCGTAGCACAGTTTCCCGCTGAACTACCCACTTTCGTGAAGGGCGTTTAAGCATAAACAACGACCCAAAGTCAGGGAGGCCGAAAACGGCAACGAATGAGCGAAGTGTGAAACTTGTCGCGGATTGTGTCGAACAAGACCGTCGAGCAACATGCGAGGAAATTGCAGAAGCTACAGAAATTTCTGCAACACCAGTATTCCACATTTTAAAGAAAGATTTGCAGAAAAGAAAACTTTTCGCCAGATGTGTTCCTCATGATTTGACTGCCGCACAGAAACAGTATTGGGTGGACCATTCAACATTGCAAAAGTTAAGATTTTAATCAATGAAGGAAGAAATATGCCTCATAATACATGGGAAATCGATAGAATATTCAAGATAAACAGAATATAAATTCTGAATATGCTTGTACCACATTACTGGTCATCCATGTAACCCTCTCAATAAATGTGAAAATTTCATCGCCCTGGAATCGAACCCGCATCTCCCGGTTTCCGTTCTTGTATGCTAACCGTTACACCACCCAGGACCGTGAAGTTCCAAGCAACTGAGACTTTGCAAACATAGCTTAGGAATCTGAACATCCTCAAATTTTCTCTATTCGAAGTAACCTTGCTTCTTCATAGCGTTTTGATCCATCTCCCATCCAGAGACAGATGTAAGTCCGAATTCACCAGTACCACAGATAAATCTCTGAGTGAACAGCGATTTTCTTCCTTAGAGGACCTTTCTGCAAAAGTTTATAACGAAGTCAATTTATCCGTCATTCTTGGTCCACGCCGGGAATCGAACCCGCGTACACTTATTCCGGAACAAGTCGCTCTACCAACTGAACTACGCAGACGTTCATTCTTGCTGCTATCTGCCTTTATGTCGTGTGCGTCCTGCGGGGCAGGCACGTCACATCCCCCCGAAAGAGTGCCCGGGGCATGGCCCACGGGTCAGCCGTGACCATGAATCCTTGCAGGCAGCCATCCGCTGTAGAACGTTCACTTGAGAACTCGCAGTCAATCTGGTGTGTAGAATGCAACGTCACACACATTTATTTTTCGAAGCGCTGGAGAAGGGATTCTCTTATTTTTCTTGTCTCGCGGTGTGGAAAGAACATCACGTCACTGCGAGATCTTTAACGGTCGGGTCATCCGGGAAGTTCGGGCGCCATTATAACGAAGTAAATTTCTCGGTCATTTTTGGTCCACGCCGGGAATCGAACCCGAGTCCACTTATTCCGGTACACGTCGCTCTACCAACTGAGCTACGCAGACGTTCGTTTTTGCTGCTCTCTGCCTTTATGTCGTGCGCGTCCTGCGGGCCAGGCACGTCACAAGTTACCCAGAGTGTCCGACAGCTGAACAAAAGAAATGACCTGACTGGAATTGTGGACCTTCCAAAAAGTTGGGACGCCGTCATTCAGAAGCAGGGAGTCTACATAGAAGGACTGTAGAGACAAATCGCCGAAGACGCTTCAGGTATGTATAAAAAAAATACAGATAGGCTCAGTTCTGATTGAGCCGTCAGTTTGAAACGTAAGACTAGGACTTGCAGATCGGAGAGTTCAAATGAGCTAGTTCGAATATGGTTTCAAAGCGTTTATTTAATTTGGGGGGGGTTGGAGGTTTAACGACCACCGTGAGCAACTCAATGGGCTATAAGCAGTCGCCCGTCCCTAATTTAGGGTCACTGGTTCCAGGGAAGGGAGAGAGCCAGTGCCGTAAGACAAACACAACATCCATGCCTCACCGGGATTCGAACCCGGACCCCTTACGGACGAATGATCAGAGGCCAGCGCCTTAGACCACTGCGCCACCGGGGCGGCTTATTTAATTTGTTATAGCCAACACAGGTCTACGATATGAAAAGTAACTTACATAATTTTTACAAGTAATGCTGGATGCACTGCGAACACAAAGCAGATCGATACACGAATTACCCAACGTAGTGGTCTGCCTTCTTGGGCTTCATACATTTCTCATCACTTGCTTTGATTTTCTCCGCTTTTGCTTGTTCATTCTGCGAATTACGCGGCATTGTCGAAAATGTTACCCAGTAACAAGAAAACAATTAAATTTTTTTTAGTTTGAACCACTGCGATGTGTTCTTTATATATTAGAATAGATCTCGTCGAGAGCTTTAAAACAATACCACGCACAGCCGTTTTCCACTCACGGTTGTCCAGAGAAACTGCGATATTGTCAAAAGTGTTCACCGGTTCACAAGAAAACATTATTTTAAATATTCAGTTCCAACCACTGCGAAATGTTCTTCGTATATTTAATAGATCTCGTCGAGAGCCTTAAAACGATATCACGCACAGTCGTGTTGCGCTCACGGTTGCTGCGATAGACTGAGTCAAAAGCGGCGGCACCCCCAGAAATATTGCATCATCTCCCCCGAGCACAGGGAGCGAGGGGAACGTCGCGCGCACGGTGTATTACGCAATACGCGCATTTAACTCCATGCTGTTTACGAATATGCTAATACGGTTAGTGGTGGCACGTATTTTTAACGCTATAATGATTTCAATTGAGATCTTTTTTTTGTCACAGGCTGTCGGCCGTAACTCGCCCCATACTATCCGCGGAGTTAGACGTTGTCCTACGTCAAAATTTTGTGCATTACATGTAAAATAATCTGTGTATTATTCACTGAAAATTGTGGTCCGCGGGTTGCCTAGTGGGCAAAGTTCGTGACTGCCATGGAGAAGACCTCAGGTTCGATCCCAGGCAGGAACAAACGCTCGATCCACTAAATATCCGCCGTGCGTCGGATAGGCACGTTAAGCCGTCGGACCCCGGGTACTGGCCCCCCGGTAATAAATAAGGGCGTCTTCCTCCCCCTTTCTACCTAGCTTCCGTGTCACTTTTCTATCGCGCACTCAGGCCCAAATCTCCTAGCTTCCTATTTCTAAGGGTTGTTTAAGACCTGGGGTCAGACACTCCCTTCCTAAAATCCTCTACATATGATCATTTGATCGCTAAAAATTGCTATGCTGAACTGCGTACCTCGAAGAATTGCATACCATCTGAAGAGTTTTAGTGGAATCCACTCTATACGGTTATTCCAATGACCCCAAGTTTAGATTTCTCGTTAGTGATGCACCCAGGGTCTATCTAAACTAGCTCCAGGGAGTTTGCCCCAAAACTTTAGGCGTCCTACAATGAGGCAGATAACATGATCATTCTTCGTCATTAAATTCGACCAGAAAGCTTGTCCAGTAGTTTCGCATTTTCCTCTTCTTAATACAAATAACAAAGAACTAAGGAATTAGTCATACTATATGTCATAATTACATATGGAGATAATTAGTGTTACGTTTGGTTTGCGTCCAGCAGTTCTTCAGTGAATTAATGCGATTACTTCTTTCGGATATGGTGTGCATGTTTATGGAAAGCAGGGGCGCCGACTACTTAAAATTATTGGTTAGGGGGAAGCAGGTGTGAAGACATCAGACGTGGGAGGGGTACTTCTCTTCCATTTTCAAGAAGAAAATAAAAAAAAGGGGAGCAAAATGATAAAATATGAGATTCGACGTATGTTTAAAAACGGAACTGCAATTGCTCATCATGAACAAGGAAGGAGAAATATTCTTTTGCTGAATATTAATATTTTTTAAAATAAAATTCAGCCTGTGATTTTACAAAAATATCCAGAGAGATTTTATTTCCAAAGTTTAGTAAAAAATATGAGAAATTAGCTGGGTTACTCAAACAAAGAACAAGCGCAAAAAAATAAATAGATAAATAACGGGACTAGAGATTATACGTTTCTGTATTTTTATTTATTATATTTCTGATAATTGCTTTAGATATTTACCACATATCACGAATATATATGTCAAACACAGTACGGGGCTGGAAATGCGGATTATAGGAAAGAAGTTTTTATTTATTTTGTTATTTATTAATTTTTTGGAAATAAATCGGTTTGGCCTGATAAGGAGGAGTTTGGTCCACCTTATAAGGCTAAAGTGATTATTTAATCAAACAGGATGAAAAATATTGGGTGGGCACTGCCCTCCCAGTAAAATTATTGGAGGGGCAAGGTTCACCTTTGCCCCCCTATAATCGGCTTCTATGCTGATGAGCTATGTAGGTAGTATGACTATCGGCTGAATCTTAGCAACTTCTGGATCTTGTGTTTCATTTTCCCTATGAAGCATGTCCTTTGAATCAACGCTTAAGAAACCTTTGCTCACTTTTAATATGAGAAAAAGCCTATCCCGTGTGCCGGAAGTGTATAAAAAAGTAAAAAAAATATTTTTTATAAATTTTATAAATATTTTCCATATTGTTTGATAATTGTGGAGAACATGTACATTTCTTGAGTTTATACCCCGTCATCTAGTAGTACGTATAATTCACATTATGTACTGCTTTCTTTTTTTACGCGATTGTTCGAAACAGTACATACTTTAGTAAAAGATGCGTTCCCATTGTGTAGTATGTGCTTTGAATTTAGGCAATTACTACTCTTGTGGAATTGTTTTGTGCTATCATTTTGAGCATGCATCTAATGTTCACCCTTTTCACATACATACATACATATCACTAAGCTGTTCTTTGAGATTCAGAGGTTAGCTCCAAAAAGATATACAAACTACCAGATATTTTTACTTACTGTTGTCGCATCAAAGTTCTCCATTTGCAGCGATCTTGACGTACAACTCGGGCTTCACTGATATCCATTACACGCCGTACACAGGATCTTTTATACTTCGTACTCATAATCTTTTTCATGCAGACACTACTGAATCTGATCCACCCATGTCTTCCTTGGCCTTCCTCTGCCTTTCCTTCCTGCCACTTGGGCTAAAAATATTTTCTTAGTAAGCATCTGATCACTCCTTCTTTCAACATGGTCAAACCACCAAAGCATATTGGTCTCCACCTTGCTAACAACATTTTGCTTCACATCACACAACTGCAACACATCTTCATTCCTCACACAATCAGACCGTGTCTTGCCACAATCCCCCCGTAAGTAACGCATTTCTCCAGCACACAAACGACTCCTATGTTTCTTCTGAAGTACCCAGGTTTCACTGTCATATATCAGAGTAGGAACAATTACACTTTCATACACAGCCGTACATCAGAGTAGGAACAATTACACTTTCATACACAGCCATGCGGGACTTTCTAGAGAACCCATCATTCCTGTGAAAACCTCCCACAGCAGCTATGACTTCCAATGAAGAATTTACTCGCATTCTAAATTTCATTATCCAATTTGTTCTCTCTGTCAAACATGCTTCCTAAATACACAAACTCACTCACCTGGTCAATCACAGTGTCGTTTATACTTACATTACATTCAGTGCTACCAGTTCCTCTCTCAAACACCATAACTTTGGGTTTTCCTTTATTTATATTCAGTTTGAATTTCATGCAAACTTCGTACATCCGGGACAACATACTCTGCAATCACTTTTGCTCTCTGCCAACAGGACAGTGTCATCAACATACAGCAATCTGCACACACGGATATCGCCAAGATATAAACCACTATCATCTATTTTGGGTCCATAAATAAATTAAATAGCCATGGTGACATTACACAACCTTGCCTAACTCCTGTACCAATAGAAAACCATTTTGATAAAACACCATTCACTCTCACTCGAACACAAGCTCTACTACCAGCATACATGGCTTTTACCAGTAACACTATATTCATTTAACACGGCAAAAAATTCTGCAACAGGGTCTTTATTCATGAGACGTAAACAAATGAAGCTCATGATAAAAAATACAGGCTTTGCCGTTTTTCTGTAAATTAGAGAAAAGCACCGTTGAGCGGAACTAACTTTTTCTTTCTTTTTTTTTTTTTTTTTTTTTTTTGGTAATGGACACTTGTTTTCTCACCTGAAAAACTTGTAGCCGTAAGTTCTTTTTACCAGAGTGCGTTCTTTTACTCGGTGTTTATTTTTTCACTTTTCGTAAGGTACTCTTTGAAGTTCTCCCTATAAAACTGGCTATTTTTTTCTGTTCTGTATTTCCTGGCCTGAAGAAGCAGCACTTGCATTTCGAGGTACAAAAAACAGGTACATGCGGCGAAGAGGCTGTCTTTCAAGTCTACGTGTGCATTGTGCTTTCTGTCTCGTAGAAAAAAATGTTTTTCGAATTCAGCTAATTCTCTTTACTTTAAATGAAATTGTGCTTTCTTAACAAAGTATGAAGCGTTTCTTTCCTTTGAAATAAATTTTTGTTTTGATATTTCAGTGTGGAAAGTTTTCGTTTAGTTGGTTCTGCTTGAAATGACAGGGGTGATATACAATTTTGGTAATGTATGAAAAACTCAAATATAGCACCACCCATTTAATTATTCACGAAATTCTCTTCTAAACATTTGTCTTGGACGCTGATACTCAGATTACCTCGATTTTTTAAAGGCTGGAACCAAGACAGAAGCTCTACTTTACGACGATTTCAAGCGGTTTCTCCGTTTTATGTGGAGTCTTGTTCCAATACAATGTCGAAAACCACGAGCTAACTAGGTGCTATTTCAACCGGTGTGACGTGCCTGCGCGGCAGGACGCACATGAGATAAAGGCAGATAGCAATGAGAGCACATGTCCGCGTAGCTTAGTTGGGAGACCGACTTAATCCGGCGTAGACAAGCCTGTGTTTTCACATTGGCGCCCGAACTTCAAGGATGACTTGGCCGTTAAGTCTCTCGCAATGGTGTGATGTCCTTTCCACACCGCGAGACAAGAAAAATGAGAATCCCTTCTTCAATGTTTCGAAAAAAAAAATACATGTGTGTATGATGTTAAGTTTCCACACGCCAAATTGTCTGGGATTTCTCAAATGCACGTTCTTCAGCGGATGACTGCCTACAGCAACACATGGTCCTGGCTGACCCGTGGGCCATGCCCGCGGCCCTCTTTCGGTGGGAGGAAAGGGGATGTGACGTGCCTGCACCGCAGGAAGAACATGCGATAAAGGCAGATAGTAATGAAAGCACATGTCCACGTAGCTTATTTGGGAGAGCGACTTACTCCGAAGTGAGGGGACCCGGATTCGATGGCCGGGGTGGACAAACCTGTGTTTTCACACCGGGCTCGAAAAAATAGGTCATCCTTTCATTCACTACGGGGCACATTCTATCATGGTCATTCAATGATTTTGCTTCCCGGTATATCGAATGGTGTTAGGCTTTGAACTTGGATCATTCGTCCTAATTGAATCCAGGATAGAGTTCCAGATGCTGGTGTGTTTGCTATACCGCAATAACTTTGTCCTTACCCTGGAATCAGTGACTCTAAATTAGGAACGGGCGACTGCTTATAGCCCTAAGAGTTGCTCTTGGCGGCCGTTAAACACGAAACAACAAGAAAAAATAAAAAAAGACGAATGCTTAGAATTAGTATTAAGAAAGAAAAGTTATATGAGAAGAGAAATGAGTAGCAGAGTGCAAGTAGGGTGGAATATCTGGAGGAAAACGTACTCAATGATGTAAGATAAATCAGGCATGGGAGGTGTGCTTGCCGTGCCGCGCTGGTTCTGTTCTCTCTCTGGAACCGGTGGCCCCCGATTAGAAGTGGACGACTCGTTATATTCCTACAAGTGAGCTCATAGTGGTCGTTAAACCTGAATAGTGGTTTTCATTGCCAAAGAATTAAGTGATACACTGTAGTAGTAAATATTTTGTAACACCTACTGAATTAAGCGTTGATTCCCCCTTCACGTTCAAAGCAGCCTTGATTCGATGGGGCATGCATTCAACGAGATGATGGTATCATTCTACAGGTGTGTTCTGCAAAGGAGATGCGACGGCGTCATTCGATTGCCGAATGTTCGCTGGAAGAGGACATCTGCTACGAATAAATTTATCAATCTGATCCCGCAAATGTTAAGTTGGATTTGCCGATCCAGTGGCGCAGTGGTCTAAGCGCTGGCTTCTGACCACTCGTCCGAGATGGGTCTGGGTTCGAATCCATGTGAGGTATGGAGATTGTGTTTGTCTTACGACAATGGCTCTCTCTCTCTTCCCTGGAGCCAGTGTCCCTAAATTAGACACCAGTGACTGTCAATAGTCCATCGAGTTTCTAACGGTGGTCGTTAAATCCCCAAGCAAACAAATAAGGTGGATTAAGATTTATGCAGCTTTGGGAGCCATTTTATTACTTCGTGATTACTGTAGTGTTCCTGGAACCCCACTATGACGATCCGTTCCTTGTGGCATAACGCATTATCCTGTTGGCATTAGCCCTCTCCATCAGAAACAGCCATGAACATGTATCGGTGTGTCTGGTCTGCAATGGTGTTACGGTACCTCGTACATCTAAATGCTGTTCCAAAGGTATTACGAAACCCATTTCCTATAATAAAAATTAACCCTATACCATTAAACCGTCTCCACCAACTTGCAAAATTAGCGTCAGAAACTGGGATCCATCGATTTGTGCAGTTGATGCCATTTTCTGACACTTTCATTGGCTTGTATTAACAGAAAACGTGATTCGTTAGACCAAGCGATCTTTTTCCAGTCCTCAAGAATCCAGTTTTGGTGCGTCTGTGCCCACTACAGACGAAATGGTCGGCTTTTAGCAAAGATGAGTGGCATACGAAGGAGGTGTCTGCTGTTATTGCCCATTCGCGTCTATGTGCAGCTGGCTGGGTATGCTGGAATTCTCCTCCCGATACCGCTACAAGGTCCGATCAAAACGTTCCGAGACTACGCCCATATTCAACAAAGTTTTTAAGTCTGGCTATGATCTTCCGCAAATTAGTCTCCTTGGGCAGTGATACAACGCTGCCAGCGTTTTTGCCACTGTTGGAACGCTCCCTGGAAGTCCTGTTCGCGAATCGTGGCAAGCGCCGTTTGCGATTCGCGCTGGATTTCGTCCACGGTTTCAAAACGGCGACCCTTGAGCTTCAGCTTCATCTTCGGGAACAGAAAGAAGTCGCAGGGGGCCAAATCCGGCGAGTAAGGCGGGCTAGGAAGGGTAGTCTTGCTGTTGCGGCTGCAAAAGTGGCATGTTGCTAACGCTCTGTGAGCTGCTGCATTGTCATGATGGAGCAGGAAATCGCCCCTGCGCCACATTTCAGGTCGTTTGCGGCGAATGTCCTCCCTAAGACGCAGCAGAACATCTCAGTAAAAAAGGAGTGGTGACGGTCTGGCCCTTGGGGATGAATTCATGGTGCACAACCCCACGAATGTTGAAGAACACGATGAGTATGCTTTTGGTTGCTCTCCGGACCTGTCGGGCCTTCTTCGGTAGTGGAGATGCCGGTATCTTCCACTGCGACGACTGCTGTTTGGTCTCCGGGTCGTAACCGTAGACCCAAGTGTCCTCTCCAGTGATGACCCGCGACAGGAACGACGGTTCATTCACCACCTGCTGACGAAGATCTTGACAGAGTTCGACACGGAGTGCCTTCTTTTCAGGGTTCAGGATCTGTGGCACAAACTTTGCAGCAATGCAGTGAATCTTCAAAACCGACGTCAGAATTTATTGCACTGTTCCGTATGACACTTTGACGATGGTAGTAATATCTTGAATGGTTCTCCGACAATCCTCATGCTCCATGTCCCTAATTTTGTCCACATTTTAGGGGGTTTGCTCGTGGACGGTCACCTTGACCTCTCGTCGTCTTCCAGTGCCGTTGTGCCGCTCTTGAAGCGCGAGTGCCATTCAAAATACCTTGCACGACTCATTGCTTCATTGCTATAAGCCTGCCGCAACATTTCATGCGTCTCCGTTCCCAATATTCCGAGTTTGACGCAGAATTTGATGTTCGCTCGCTGCTCTAGTTTGCAGTACATACTGAAATCGCAGCTGTGTTCTGCACGTAGTCACCAAATATCGTGTAGCACAGTTGCCGATGTTCACAGAACGACGCCACTCGGCACAATGACTCATGATAGTTATAACCCTCGACCGCTGCTCGTGCATCCGTGTATTGCCATCTGTTGGTGCGCTAAGTACCTAGTCTCGGAACTTTTTGATCGCACTACGTATTCTACTGCATGGTTACTTAACGTAAAATCCTCTCCAGCCGCTGTTGCTTTCAAACATCTGTCAATTGTTTCCCTTCACAATAAGACCGCTGGCTTCTTGTTTGTTTGCTTTTTTGTTCGCACTTTACACAGTAGATACAGTTGTTCTTGCATAGCCGAGGTTTGCCATTTTTAAGATGCTTGCATTTGACAGCCTAGAATCTACTACGATGTCCCTTCCATAGTCGCTGATGAGTTTTTCCCACATCAACACTGTTTACACTTCGTATAATCAAAATCCTTCTCAGTGAACTGATAGTTTCGTACGTAAGTAAAGATAGCCCTTTTCTGATTGCTATTAATTTTTTATAATGATTTCCTACTTCAATGTATGTCATTTAAACAAAGCTGGGTCGTTGTCTGTTCAGAATACCCGTTTGCCAAAGTAGAGAAAAGACTACTTGTGATAGCTGGCGAACGATATTTCTTGCATACTTCATGAAATCTGAGTAGCTCGCGAATCTCTGAATAGTCTGCATCCTTTTTAAGAGATCAGCGCAAGAATAAAACCGAAACTTTTTTTTTATTGAAGATTTAACGACCACTGAGCAACTCAATGGGCTGTAAGTAGTCGCACGTCCCTAATTTAGGGTCAGTGGTTCCAGGGAAAAGAGGGAGCCGGTGCCGTAAGGCAAACGCAACATCCATGCCTCACGGGATTCGAACTCAGACCCTTCGCGGACGAATGGTCATAAGCCAGCGCTTAGACTACTGAGCCACAGGGGCGGCAGGCCGAATCTGCCCATCACTGCTTCCGAACGGATTAAGAAGAGATGCAAGAAGAACGCAGTTTGGATTCCTGCTCCCTGACGACACTCATGAAGCTGTCACCTCATTGAAGAATACCGCACGATCTTAAATAGGCAACCTGTAAGAAAGAAAATTGCCGCTGATGATTTGGTTTATATTTCCTTTCACTTCGCTGATAAATTCTTATTCCTTCTATGATTTTGGTTTATATTAGTATAATAAAAAAGAGTGTAAAATTTGATAGTTTTTATCTTAAAACTTTTAAACATTTTTGCCGAATATTTTACAAATTAACGTATGCAAACCTTTGCTTCTCCCGTGCCTGAGTAGTCAGACTCACTGGTTTCTGGTTAGTCGCCCGAGATAGGCCCTGGTTCGAGTCCCCAATGAGGCACAGGTGATGCGCCCACATTAAAGGGGCTGGCTCTCTCTCGTCCCTGGAATCATTGACCCCAACTTAGGGATAGGCCATTGCTACAGCCATTAGAGATGCTCTTTGTTGTCGTTAAACCCGGAATAATAACAAAAAAAAATTCTGTTATTTTAGCTAATACATATTAGCTCGTATATACAGTCATCCCGTTTAATAGGATATAGAAAAAAATGCATAATCCTTTTTAATGCATAGAAATTGATAAACAAATATTTTTTTCCAGGAGGAAAATGTTAAATGTTCTCCGTTTATAGCCCAGACGTTTCGGTAAAATTGAATGGACATGTAAAAGAAAATATTTTTCTTCTATGCATTCTGTTGGCATATTTTGAATATTTTCTTTCAATTTGTCTTGGTTTTTTAATTATTTTTGGGGAGAACGGGTGAAACATTAGGGCGAAATTACTGGTCTCTGAGATCAAGCCAGACAAATCTGTGCTAGTAGGGATAGCGGGTAGAACCGGGTTTCCAGGCTTTCCAAGTCTACGGATAATTAAGGTTTGTTTCAAAACTGCCAGATTTTCAGATTATATTATGGCTATCTGTAGCATTTTTTACTTCTGTTCAACACGCTTCTTCAGGACTTTAAACACCTTTTTGAACCTAGTTAATATATATAAGATAAATTGTTCTATTCCTTGCACACCTTGTTTTGATATCCGTTCCGGAGGGTACCATTCATCATTTGTCTTTGCTTTCGTTTGCTAGGACTAACGCCGTTGGTATTGCTAAGCTTAATCTACATCTCCGCGTAAATAACTTCCGTTGGCACTTCAAGTGGTATTTTTATGATGTTTTTTATACTTCAATGTATTCACAGTTATATAGATTGTTATTATTGAATGAGCGATGATAAAAGACCGTAATTCTCCAGAACTGGTTGTATGATTTCGTGAAACGAAATCATACAACCAGTTTTGAATTGATTCTTAAAATCCAATGAAAGTTCAAAAGCGTAATTGAATGAATTTACAAAATGAACGAATTAAAAAATGCGAACTAAGATTTCAAAACTTGAAGTTCATTATTTATAAAATCCCGAGTCTGGCACTGCGAAAACAGGACACGTTTCGCAGCTGCCACTTTGCCGGCATTCTCAACGGGGTGCGTAGATTTTCGCCTTCAGAAAGAAACCATTAGTTCCAGAAAAGGGAAAGAGCTATAACCATAAGACAAAGGCATCACTCATGCCTCTTTTTGGGACTCTAATCCGGGCTCAAGTTAGAGGCATGATCTAAAGCCAAAGACTTAGACCGCAATGCAAATGGAGAGTCTACTCACAACTGTAGTAGTAACGCATTCTGACGTGAAAAAGGCATGGTATTACACGTAATGTTACTGCATAGTCATTCAATACAATTTTGGATCGCAGCTGTCATACACTGATGCACGAGCTTTAAATATGATAATCCCTGTAACAAAAACCTTATTGATTAAGCATGAAATTTTAAAATGGCAAAAGTAGTATTGTAGCAAACGCAGTACCGTTTTTGTTACTGTAGGGAAGAGTATCACGTATTGATAAAATTTTTGACCGTAACACATCAGATTCATGGTGGAGAGTGCATTACTATCCCTTGTAGGAGGAATGCCCATTCAAGCCTAAGATTATCTAGTATCCTGAGTAGATTTATTGCTTTTTATTCATTTATTTATTTTGCCAATATTACTTCTGAGACATGTATGTCCCTTATTCAGTGAAACATTTTAATTACGATTTACGCAAATTCAATAAGTAAATTATGGGCTCACCTCTCACAGGCTTAGCAAAATATCACAGACGTCTCATCGAGAATATTATTTAGATTTATGGATGCTTCGAAAGCGTCCATTCAGTCTCGGACACAAAAAGAACAGGAACTGATTCCGAATATTGTGTCGAGCACAATACCAAGAAATATTTGTACAGTTTTTAAATACCAAAGCAATGGTCGTTTTCAACTTTTCCTGCTAGAAAAGCACCTCTTTCTCTCTCTCATATGTTCTTTTTAAACATCAGTAGACAAACACAGTGACTGGATTATGCTCCACAACATTTGCGATAAGTGGGTGGCCCAGACAGACAAGAGCCTCGATATCCCTGCAGATACCATTTTCTTGAGAATTCGTTGCAATGTTAAAGAAATTCTTTCTTTTATCATTGCATAAGACTTAGATTATTTTTCGTGAAAAAATCACTCTCACTTAAAGCAGGCCCCGTAAATAATCTTTTGAAACCTGTACTCAACAGGAAAGGCTGGAGAAGATTTCCTTGTTCCTTCACCACAAAAATGTGTTGTCACCGCAAATGATCTTAATTAGTGATTTGACTGACACCCTATGTCCTGGTGAACTGAATGGCAACCTCAATGCTAATGCTTTCTGAGTTGTGTAGGAGTAACGATCTTCTACCGGTTTCCGAAACTAAGAGGTCACCTAAGTTTTTAGGAACCAACATTTTCCTTCACAGGTAGATTTTTCCCACTTAACCTTTATTCATAACTTTACTCCTTTGGTCATTTTGTGGGTGTGACTTCCGCCCATCCTAAATTCTTAATTTTTTATAATTTATATAATATTATACGTAATAGCACGATTTATATAACATTATATCATTATGATCATCGTCGATCATTATCGATCCACTTGTGGATGAAGGTCTCACAAAGTTTCTTTCACGACGGTCTCTCTTGAGCCAGCCTCCTTCATGTCGCTCCTGCACACTTTCGATTTCATCCACCCATCTCCCATTTGGTCTTCTTCTGGGTCTTTTTCTGTCCCTGTGTATCCAGTTCAAAATTTCGGTTGTCCATCGGTGGTCCGTTCTTCAGGCAATATGTCTAGTCCATTGCCATTTCAAGGATTTTACTCTGATCACGATGTCTTCCGCTCGTCATTTTCCTGGTTCACGAGTTCCTCTTCTTATCTTTCTGGGTTACATCAAGCTTGCATCTCTCCAGGCTGTCGTCAGCAAAACGAAGGTGAGTTGAATAATCTCCATTAATTTCTATCCCCTTGTTTTTCCAGTTCAATGATTAAAAAACATTTTGCAATCTGGGTTTGAAGAGTTTAGGAGATACGTTGGCACCTTGTCTCACTCCTTTTCCAGTTTTTATTGATGCAGTATCCTCAAATTACCGAACCTTTGCACTTGCATTTTCTCAGATGTTATTAGTATGTATAATGTGATCAATATAATATTTTATATAACATTATTTATATAATATTATGTGCTATATGATTTATAAAATATTATACATAACATGATTTATATATTTTATACTATATAATTTATATTTCTGACGGGTTTTCGAATCCCTGTCCTACCGGCTATCCAGTCTGCGGTTTTTCCGGAGTTTTCCGCTGGATCCCTGTGGTTGGGGACGCCAATGAGTTGAAGTCGGCTCCGGACGCACTTTGTCCCTTATTAGTATGCCGCAAGTGAATGGCAAGTCAGTGCATTAATTTGCCAGTAACCCTCAAGGGCGCATAGTCGTTTTTGCAGGACTCAACCCTCCATGGGCGGACGATATAGATGGATGGATGGATAATTTATATAATATGATATATATGATATAATTTATATATTTCATAAAACATGATCTATAATATTATATATTTTAATATGCTAACAATTATTGCCTATATGTGCTTGAAGTTATCATGATATATTCAAAATAATCGAAAGGGCTAAAACTAATTTGGGGGGGGGTGGAATTTTAAATAATTTTTCGTGGGGGGCGCAGTTTTGTGCGCTACGCCTTTGGACAGGTATGTGCTTTGATCAAAACTTTGGGCATGGGTACTATATTATTCGAGGAATAAGCTCTGTTATTATTTTGTATTAGAAATTCTTTTAGATCTGCTTTATTGTTCACTCAGGCAAGAGAGCATGAGGATTGCACTTTTCGCCAAAATCTTTCGATTCGATCCTAAGAATATACTGTACCTTAGTTTTCTGTAAATCGGTTGTGAAATGTGATTCATCGTTGTTCCTCCTTTTGAAGGAGCTGACACCTTTCATAAAACGGCCAGTTACAGGGAGATTCTGAATCTTTTATGGTTGTTTCGAGTTGCAACCCAAGATGTTTCATCTGTAGACGTCACATTTTCTCCACTCCCGCCTCCTTTTCGTTTTGTCAGCCAATGATCTCCAACTGTCAGGTGACAAATCTCATTTTCCTCTCGTCGCTTCATGCGAAATCTCCTGAGAAGGTCGATAGCCGAAGAAAGTTTGAGTGAAGCCAGGAGATCAAAGAGGATTTGGGAGAAGGGAAGTATTATATATATATATATATTTTTTTTCACTCTTACGTTTCATTCCTTATTATTTTCACTGCTGCAGAAATACCATGGGATTTGAGCACCTGAACTTAGGAAATTTTAATATCTTGCCGAAGTTGTTTTTTTAGCTGTTTTGTTCTTCAAAATAAACCCATCTTAGAAAACTGTAGACAAAGTTAAAGAGCGAATCATAAATCCAATTTATCGCGAGAAAAATCCTGAAAACTATTATAACCTTACAAAAACGATTTGTAGCAAGGTATAGTGTTTATAATAACAGAGGCTGAAAAAGGCATTTTCAGAGATAAACTCATAATATTTTGTCGAATTTTTTTTCAGGTAAAATTTCAAACAGAAAAGCGAAACATAAATGGGAGGAAATAGAAATCTAAGATATATTTTTCCAGCCGTGGATTTCAGGAATTCATTCCCGTATCAAATTCATCTTTAACGTAAATTCTGACGTAAGCCGTTAATTCATGCAAACTCACCGCTGTTATAAGGCTTTACTTCATGCAAATTAATTTCTGTTTTATACCTGAATTGGAGTAAATTCGTCCCTGTTCTAAGCATCTACTACAATACAAATTCAGTCTTGTTATAAGCCTTTACTTCATGAAAATGTATTCCTGTTACTAGGTGAAAATTATTCTCGTTTTAAGTTTGCATTTAATGCAAATTCATCCCTGTTCTAAGCATCTACTACAATACGAATTCATTTTATAAGCCTTTACTTCATGAAAATTTATTCCTGTTTTAAGCCTGTACTAGGTGAAAATTATCTTTGTTTTAAGTTTGCACTAGATGCAAATTCCTCCCTATTTTGAGACTGCATTAAATGCAAATTTGTCCCTGTTTTTAAGCATCTGTTACATGGAAATTTATTATTGTAAGCCTTTATTTTGTATAAATTCATTCCTGTTTTAAGTCTCAATTGACATGCAAATTCATCCACATCAACGCACAGATTTCATTCATGGATAAACAATGCTCTGCTGCCTGCAGGAATGAATTCGCATAAATCGGGATCCTTGATCTATCCTTTCTGAGAAGCGGGAGTTCTAATCTCTAGCCCGCAAGATCGAAACTTCAGTATCAACTAATTGGTATAAATTCGTCACTGTCGTGTAACCAAGAATTTTTGTATCTTCGATTCACAGAACAGACAAAATCCTCCAAATACGTGGCGTCAGTAAATAAACAAGTACATGGCTCTTTCCACCTTCCAGAAACACATAGCAACCGAAAAATTGTTATTTGGTCACCACCGGGGTGTTGAATCCACGGATCTCTCGATATCTAGCAGAGCGCGTTGGCCTTACACCACGCTGGCCAACAATCCACGGTGCTATGCGTGTTTTTAAGTCAGCTTCGGACATCATACATCCGTAAGATGGGCTCAGCTACTGAGACGTCTCCATCTGGTGGGCATTAAGGGCACTAGCTATATATTAATTATAGCAGTTAAATCCAAAGGGCTAGATCCAAAGTGAAAAATCCTCCAAATAAATAAACAATTACATCATTCTTTTCACGTTCCAGAAACACATAGCAACCGAAACATTGTTATTCGGTCACCGCCGGGGAATTGAACCCACGGATCTCTCGATATCAAGCAGAGCGCGTTATTCTTACAATACACCACGGTGGCCAACAATCCACGGTGCTATGTGTGTTTTCAAGTCAGCTTCTGACATCATAAATCCGTAAGGTGGGCTCAGCTACTGAGACGTCTCCATCTGGTGGGCATTAACGGAACTGGCTATATATTAATTATAGCAGTTAAATCCAAAGGGCGAGATCCAAAGTGAAAAGTCCTCCAAATACGTGGCGTCAGTAAATAAACAAATACATCGCTCTTTCCACGTTCCAGAAACACATAGCAACCGAAAAATTGTTATTTGGTCACCGCCAAGGAATTGAATCCACGGATCTCTCGATCTTTGGATTTAACTACTATAATTAATATATAGCCAATGCCGTTAATGCCCACCAGATGAAGACGTCTCAGTAGCTGAGCCCATCTTACGGATTTATGATGTCAGAAGCTGACCTAAAAACACACATAGCACCGTGGATTTTTGGCCACCGTGGTGTAAGGCTAACGCGCTCGGCTAGATATGGAGAGATCCGTGGATTCAGTTCCCCGTAGGTGACCGAATAACAATTTTTCGGTTGCTATGGAACGTGGAAAGAGCGATGTATTTGTTTATTCACAGAAAAGGTTTGGGTCAAGTCCTAGATGTCCTATGCTTCTTTCTTTTTGTTCTTCGAATCCGGTGCTCCCCGTATTTAGAAAGCAATAATCCAATGTAAGGGAAGAGAGAATCTTCTTAGGCCTTGATATCTGTTAAGGTTGCTAAACTTCGAAATCGGAAAAAAAAAATGACTACAGTACTTAGAGCACCCGGGTCCCCTCTTTCCGGAATAAGTCGCTCTACCAATTGAGCTACGCTGACGTTCGTTATCGCTGCTATCTGCCTTTATGTCGTGTGCGTCCTGCTGGGCAGGCACGTCACAAGCTGTTGCTTGATTTTTCAGTTCTCCAGTGGGACGATTAAACAAGGGTTCAGTGGTAGTGTCTCCTATGCATATTCTTTTCCATGTAACAATACTCTTCTCCATTTGAGGTGATCGAATTCGCAGTTATGCTGATCACCGAATTCTTCGAGCATCTCTTTCACTTTTTATTGTTTAAAGGAAAGGAGGAGTTAAGGACCCCCATATGCCTTTAAAGTTACAACGAGTAGCCCTTTTCTAATTTCGACCTCTAGTCACTGGAAGAGACAGAACGAGCACTGCAGGACAAACATGCCAGCCTTTTCGCATCCGAAACTGGACTTTTAATCAGAAGCCCCGAATGCTTTGCCACAAGTGCGTCTTTCTGCCCAATACTACCCACACGTTTATATTAAGCATCACCAAGGAGGTTGTAATTTTGCATATATTTTTAGCGTAGCCTATACACTGAGTGGCCATTTTATTAAGACCACCTGACAGTTTTAAGCAAATGAGTTATGGCTTCGCACTGTTGCCGCCAGAGGGCGATGCTAGAATAAAGAGGGGGAAAGCTTAGTGCTTGCGACAGTAGTAGAAGTGATTTTTGGGTGACGAAATGGGTAAAAAATGCAATTTGACGGACTTTCAACGTGGGATGATTGTAGGAGCTCGGAGCCATGGAGCGAGTATCACCGAAACCGCCGCATTCATGAAATGTTTCAGAGCAGCTGTTATTAAAGTGTTTAAAGACTGGACTGTCAGCCAAAAAACTGGGTCTCTACGTGCAACGGTGGTCGTCATCGACTAGTGACTGCTCAGGCGGAACGGAGAGTGCCCATCCAGACTGGAAACAGACAACAAAAGGGCAACAAATTACAGACCATCTTAATCAAAGATCCCCTCAAACGATCTCTGCACGTACTGTTCGCCGTACACTGCATCGGATGGGATATGGCAGCCGAAGGCCTGTTCGAACACTTTTGCTGTCTGCAGTTAACAAGAGAAAACGTCTCCAGTTCGCACAAGAGCACGCAGTCGATAATTGGAAACAAATTATGTGGTCAGATGAATCACGTTTTCAGTTGCACCATGCCGATGGCCGAGTGAGAATTTGGCAGAAACAGCACAAAAGCGTGTACCCCAAATGCATTGCTACAACCCTTCAAGCGGTAGAGGCAATGTTATGGTTTGGGGAATGTTTTCCTGGCATGCTTTGGACCCTTTAATTCGTGTTGATCAACGTCTGACTGGCACATCATATCTAAACATCGCTGCGGACCAAGTGCATCCTGTCATGTGGATGGTTTATCCCAATGACGATGGCTACTTTCAACAAGATAATGCGTCCTGCCATAGTGCTCGTAGTGCACAGGATTGGTTTCAGGAACATGCCTGTGAGTTTACTTTGCTTAGGTAGCCTCCCACAATCTCCAGATCTCAACCCCATTGAGAATTTGTGGGATGAAATTGAACGAGCCATCAGACAGCTGGATGCACAACCCTGTAATCTCGCACTCCTGGAAAGTGCTATTCATCAAGCATGGTCTCAGATTCCACAAACCAACTATCAACATCTCGTGGAGTCCATGCCACGAAGAATCGACGCAGTGTTAAAGGTAAAAGGTGGCCCAACGAAGTACTGAGGGGGTGCTCATAATAAAGTGGCCACTCAGTGTATAACATGAATGTGTAACTCTTCAAAAACCTAGAACTAATTAAAAATTGACAAACCTATTATTTTACTCTTGTTATTTTAACAAGGAGGAAGATTATCTCTTGCAGGCTGAGATGTTTTTATAACTTGCTTCGCAGTAACCACATCGCTTTTTTACTCCGGTAAAAAAAATGAAAGTAAATTCTGTAAAAAGGTAAAGACTGTCACCTCATAGTCACGTTGTTTAATGCGCAGATCTGTGGCTCTTCATGGGCGTGGATTCGAATCCCAAGTGTAAAATATGACCTTGATTTATTTATTTTTTCTCGGGATTTAACATTCACCATGAGCAACTCTAAGAACTATAAGTAGTTTCCTGTTCCTAATTTAGGGCCGCTTGCTCCAGGAAAGGGAGAGAGCCGTAGGATAAAACACACCGGCCACATGCCTCATTCACTGCTCCAACCAGAGCTTAACTTGAGCAGTGTTTACTTATCCTCCCAGCCCTCCCCTATCTTCGAAGCCAGTGTCCCTAAATTGGACAAGAAACTGCTCTGACATGCAACCTGACATATTTGTCATTTCCTTGTATTACTTCCGTCCACAGTGAGTAGAGTTCAGGTCCCAGCCACCTACAGCGAGATCGCCTTTTGGGCAGGACACAGAAACGGAAGGAATGAGAGCAAGTCTAGCGACTGTGACCAAACAGTTTGTAGGGAAATTAGAGTATAGTAGATGGCGCCACCGTACAAGTACGATGTTGTACACAGAGGGGTGAGAGAATTTCAGGGGGGGGGCATAGGAAAGGATACTGATTTAACCAGTAGGGTCCAGCCTGGGCGCCGTCACTTAACGTGCTCGTCCGATGCACGGCGGATATTCAGCGATTGTTTGTAAATCACACTTTCTCTGAAAGATCAGCTGAGGATCGAACCTGAGGACCTTGCATTGATAGTCTGACTCGCTAACCACTAAGCCATCCGCGGCTCAGAAACTGCTCTTTCTAATTCCTTGCCTGATATACATACGGAGTCTACAATCACTGCCAAAGATTAAAGAAGCGTTCCTTATACTCGTAAATATTTGTTAGATTCCGATATATTGTGTTTTGTGAATTTGCAGCTTTTCTTTTCCCGAATGACGAAGGATTGTTTTTGTCTTTTGTTACTTAACGTAAAGCTGACTTATGTACTCAGTTCTGCGTGGATGTACGTCAAATACCAAGCTGCCATAGTTCCCATATACGACATCAGGCAAAGTAAAGTTCGAACACAAACCTAGATATTTAGATAATGATAAGAAGCAAATTTTATAGTAATGCAATCCGTGGGAGCCTATATCTCTGCTTCTAGGAGGGAGCAAAAAGAAATTTTAATATGAATAATATTTACAAACACCATATGCAAATTTACATTGTGCCTTATTGTAATCTAGCGCGTTTTACAATACACACTCAACAAAAAAAAATGTAATTGGAAATTGAATTTATGTGTTGAAAATTTCTGGGAGAATTTTCGGAAGATTAATAAATGAAATTAGAGAGCATGTTAGAACAACAAGGACATTTCTTTGTCGTTCTTTTTTTATTCATTTGGCTGCTTAGCTACTTTTCTTTATCGTTCTTTTGATTCATTTCGAAAACTCAGATATCACTCAAATGGTCATCGAAAAATGGAAAAATACCTTCAAGGCAAATTTGTGGAAAAAATGTCGGTAGATCTTTGCCCAGACGCGAATAGCTGCTGCAGAGGATGATAAATGCCTCATTCCTTCCTCTTTAATACTTTTCTATACGGCATGTATGGTCGTTGTTCTCCATAAAGCAATTGGAAATTTCATTATTACTTTCAATCGTAAATTCCCAACATTTCCCTTATTTTTACTGCATACAGTTCAACAGGATAATTACCAAATAACTAGTGTTATTGTTGGATGTTAGCGTCCTTTGCTCGTTTCTTTTTATTTTCATCGAACACCTGCTGCAAGTTTGTTTACGTAAGCGAGTTTTCAGTTGCGAGGATGCAGAACAGAACAATAAACGGTGCGTTGCAAATAATTATGGGATCACGACCATGGACAATTGTTGAGAAGGAGAGAGGAGTTGTTGGCTTCCCTTCGCTGTGTGTGTGAACACGCTGTGTTGTTGTTCTTAGAAAAACTGCTCTAAAAGAGTACATGTTTTATGACCGAAAAGAATTCTCGTCGGAATCAGCTTTGTGTTGTATGAACTCCTAAAAGAAATATTAATCATGGTAAGACTGTTTAAAACAGACGAAATAACCTTAAAGCACGGTGTCATTATTGTTTAATAACTCATTCCTTCTATGTTTATTATATATCCGTGAACCATCATTAGCGTTGTAAGTTGTGTGTTTTGTCAAGAATAAATAACGAAAAACTTAAATCAGGAGTCTGTCGATTATGAACATAGTTACCGTTGCAAATCTTTTCTTAATTTTTAACTTACACCGTCAGTTATCGTGAAAATCTTTGTATCCTCCAAGAACAGAAAGGGCATGGTCCAAAATTCCGGGGACGGCAAATGCCCCCTCTTACACCCCTATACGGGCGCCCATGATCCCGTCCCACCAAAAGGGCTAGGAAGGAATCGGCCGCATGTGTGAGACCCTTAATATTGGTTTTTATTATATTTTGTTTATGCACGAAGAGCGTCAAAAGCGCTTGAAAGCAGAGCATGATTTCTTATGTGAGTCAGCTACGCCAAGGAAAATTATAAAGCTGAAGCACCTGGACGATATTGAATTTTCAGTTAAAGAAGAAATTGGCCCCAGCCGCATGTGTAGGTACAAACTGGAGGTCCTGAACCATCCTGTGCCATCGTGTAACAGTTCATCATAAGAGACAGAGTCAAAGAGATGTGGCGTGTTTTTCAGGGTATAATTGTTTAACGTGGTTTTAACCCTTTAACGACCATGACTCCAAACTCTTGTAATACTCTAAATACCATATCGCCCGAAATTATCTGTGTTGGTTCACTTCCTTGTTTAGCAACAATAGTGACTGAGGGGGACATCTGCTGATCTCTCATAGGTCGTGCAAATTTGAAGAGCAAGTAAGGGAAGGTAATCTGACTCACTCTAAACAGACGTTTCGGGCGGCAATGGTCGTTTGTATGGAAGGGCGTTTTGGGCGTTATGGTCGTTAAAGGGTTAATGGCGGCATTTTCAGCACCGGAAAGCGACACAAGTGGATCAAAAGTGGGCTAAATGCGTTAAATGCATCATACGACAAACATTTGGTATACACAGCATTAACATGCAGCTGTATGCTGATATGAGCTTTGTCTTTTGATTTGGGGGATTTAGGACCACAGTGAGCATCGTGGTGTATAAGGAATAACCAGCTCCTAGATGAAAGCTACTGGCTATACGGAACAGATATCTAGTGCCGTAACACAAGCATACCACCCATGTTTCATCCGGAACTCGAACTCGGACCCGACTCAAACGCTTAGCCAGAAGCCAGCTCCTCTTATGGCCACCAGTACAACGCTAGTAACAGCAAACGTCTTTCTCATTTCATTCCTTCGAAGTCAAACAAAGGATTTTTTCTTTACGTTATATTATATAGATAATTCGGGCCATTCTGTTGGCCGAGTGGTCAGAGATGCACGTTTCTGGCTAGTCGTCCGAGTTGGATGCAGGCCCGAGTTCTAAATGAAGCAGAACTCGCTCCCTCTCTGACCGTACGAGTACTACCCCAAATTAAGGACGGGTGTCTACTTATAACCGTTGCAGATACTCAGGGTGACCGTTAAACCCCCAAACTAAGAACTATAGATAATTCGGATTTTTTTAATCAATTTTTGCTTTAACACCTGCTTTACGTAAGTCCAAACATCAGTTTTACTGTATTTCCCAAACATTTTCCTTGTTTTGCTGTTCATTAATACTGCTTGAATAGCAAAATCCTTCATCTTCCATGACACTCCGATGTGATTTTGAATTTCAAAATCCACCACGTGGTTTTCTTCTATTAGGGTGAGTCGAAAGTCTTGCAATATTTGAATTACTTTATGTCTTCATACGTACCTTTACGACTAAAGCTGACTAGCATTCAAAGTATAGGCCATCGTGTTGCACCGTCTTTAGCCATCTGTCTGACAGTTCTTCGATTTCGCGGCGGTACCAGTTTTTGTCTTTCTAGCCGAAGTACTCCTTCACCCCAGCTACCACCTCTTCCTAGTTGTTGAAATGCTGCTCGCGAAGGAAATGGGACATGGACAGGTACAAATAATAATCAGACGGGGCATTATTATTTGAGTGTGACACTAGTTCGATGCCCTCAAGTTCTTGGAGTTTTTCCCTGGTCGTTCGCGCGGTACGAGGTCAAGCGCTGTCCTTCTGTAGGAGAGTGCGCTTTCTGTTCATCATTGCCGGTTACTTCTCCTCCAAAAAGGCATACATCCGCTCCAGATGTTCAGAGCAGAGGTTGGCGTTGGTGGTCGAACCGTCTGGAACAAATTCGTAATGGATTATCCCCTCGAAATCCCACTAGACTACCTACCTGACCTTGGCTGATCGTCGAAGTATCCATCACCTGAGCGATATTTCTTGAACCATCTGGTTGCGGTGTTGTGGTCTACGGAACCTTCCCCTTCCGCATGACAAATGTTTCGCGTTGCTGGTCGAGCGTTATGACCGAGTTCAAACTCGTAAAACAAAAGTTCCCTAATTAGCCGTTTGCGGCTGTACATCTTTTGAGGCCCTTTCCGTGGAGGTCACGAGCGTTGCCCACTAGGCCACCCGCGGCCCAACACTGTAAGGAACGAAACTACGGTATATATATATATACATCGTGAAGAACTGAAATGCATTCGCAACACAAAACACGTTGCCATCAGAAAAGTTCAAATATAGTAAAAGTTCAAATCATTAACTCGGTGTCAACACCAAATTCTCCTGTGGTATATAGTAAGGATCTCCATGGTTGAGGAACACTTAATGGTACTTCATCGTTACAACGAAATTATGTCTACACAATTTTCTTCACTAAAATTCACTCTGCAGCTGGAGAAGGAGGGATCCATACTTTTCCTGGATTTCCTACTTTCTCGCAAAAATGGTTCCAATGTGGTCAACTTCTCGGTTTATAGAAAACCATCATCTCGGTTTATAGAAAACCCTGTGCTCATTCCTTGCACTTCTGCCCACCCGGGGGACCATAAGCTTGCGATTTTTGATTCGCAGGGCCTTCACATATTCTTCTATGGTAAATCTTCGTCGTAAAGAACTTTCTGTTATTTTACAGATAGCAGTGACACATGCTTTTTCACGCGGAACCTTCGTCAGGTTATTGAGTGATTTACAGACGTAGGACAGCTACAACTTTGCATCGTAATGTTTCTGTTATCCGCTTTGTTGGTGCTATGGATTTTGTTCCGCCGATAGTTCACATTTTAAAGAATCATTGCAGGAAATACAACCTGGATTTCGGGTTTCGAACACAGAACATTTTCTCGATGATACGGAGAGATAGTGATCCTGTTCACCCTATGAACAAACATGGTGTGTACTTCATCCCCTTGAAATCTAACTCAACACCGGAGGAGGATGAAATGCACATAGTATCCACACTTCGGACTCTTGCAGTCAAAATATCTGAGCACAAATATTCCATCCGGTCTGGCCTGACGAACACTGCCCTTTCCAGGACTGTTTCGCAGGGGTGCCATACTCCAATATGGGACCAGGCCAGGATACTTCCCTCTGTTTCAAGTAAGTGTATTGTTTTGTTTACAGGGAGTTTGTACATATTAAAATATCGGGTATTTGTTGTAACGATGAAGTACCATTCAATGTCCCTCAACCATGGGGATCCTTACGTCTCAGCATACCGCAGGAGAATTTGGCTTTGACACCGAGTTAATAATTCGAACTTTTACTGTATTTGAACTTTTCTGATGGCAACGTGTTTTGTGATGCTAATGCATTTCGGTTCTGCACGATGTATATATATACCGTAGTTTCGTTCCTTACAGTGTTAGGCCGCGAGTGGCCGAGTGGGCAACGTTCGTGACTGCCACGGGAAGGACCTCAGATTCGATCCCAGGCAAGGTACGAACGCTCGATCCACTAAATACCTGCCATGCGTCGGATGGGCACGTTAAGCCGTCGGACCCCGGGTACTGAACCCCCGGTAATAAATAAGGGCGTCTTCCTCCCCCTTTCTGCTTCGCTTCCGTGTCACTTTCCTATCGGGCGCTCTAGCCCAAATCTCCTAGTTTCCTATTTCTAAGGGTTGTTTAAGACCTGGGGTCAGACACTCCCTTCCTAAAATCCTCTACATATGATCATGTTCCTTACAGTGTTAAACCTGAGGATGGGCTCACGCTGACCCTAAAAGATATCGCCTTTAGATTCTTTTAACCAGTGTTTTTAGCTGTAAATGAACTTCATTTTTAAAATGTGGTTTGGCTAATTGTGCATTGATTGAATCGTGCTCGGACAGCTTTTTATCCTGCCTAGTATTATTTCAGCACGAATTGTTTGCTACCTCTTTATATTAAACTGCTTAGAAATGCCCTTGGATACTTTTGCCTTCTCAGTGTATAGACACTCGTTTACCCACAATTTTTATTGTAGATTCGTAGCAAACAAAAGATACTCTCAAAAGACATTTTAGCTGCATCATGTTCTCGGAGTTTGGGGAGCTAAGTTCACGAATTCGCTGCTAGGAGCGCAGAAGTCGAATTGATGGGATCGGGGCTCCCTGGCGTTTACAGTAATTTCATTGATTTAACATTGCTATATTTGCCTGTGGTGCAGCTGTTGTGCGACTTTATTATCACACTGTATATCTCTGTAGGAAAGCGTTTCCGTCTGTATGTTTGTATGGCATTTTTCACCAGAATCGAAGGTAGAATAAGTTCCAAATTTTGGCCAAGCATTTTAGAAACACCCTCTGTAATGGTATAGTGGCATTGTATCTAGATGTGTGATATGTACTCTTTGACTTCATTCCACAAATTCCTCATGGGACTGAGGTAGCAAGAAAAAATTTCTATGATGTTCCTAAACCTTTCATAGATAATGTGATCGTGCATTGTCCTTCTGGAAGAATCCATCACGCGGTAGGATAGAAGGCAACATAAAGGAATGAAACTGTTCATCAACGGTGTTAAAATGTTCTTAAGCATTTAAGCGAATGAACGAAGGAGGGGACCTAAAATCTGCTGTGGAAAAATCGTCCATGTAATTACACTGACTGTGTTAGCCTGAAGAGTAGTGCTCATGCATGAAGGAACAGTGCTCTCACACTGTTTTCTCTCTATTTCGTCTCCCCATCTGCATGGGGCATTTGAAGACACAACTCGTCGAAACACGTGACCATTTTTCAATCATTTAGCATCAATCTCTGGTTATCTGAAACGTTTTGTCTTGTTCGCTGCACACAGCAATGGTGTGCGAACAGATATTCTCTTGTGACGCAACGATATAATCTACTGCCCACGGTATACTGAAATACTTTTTCACATTGCTTGAAATACTCTCTATTTCGATTCACTATTGCGTGTCGCTTCGACTGTCCTCCGCTCACAATTGAACACCTGCCAGCCGTTCCTCACCACACGACAAGCTCTCAGAAACCGTTTCTTGCTGCATCAGCCACTATTTATATATTCGTACCAATGTTGCTTTTCCGCGTTGCACAAGCGCAGTAATTTTTGCAGCTACTTGCACAACAACTGCGAGCATTCGCTGTCAATCCACACTGAAATTCTTTTAAATCATGTCGTTTCTCCATTTGACCTTTAATAACGTATTCCTAAGTACTGCTGGGAATTTTTCCCAATCTCTTGATTACGGAATTAAAGACAAAGCATGACGAATCAATTTATGTGCATAAAATGGTTCATTGGTCTTAATAAAGTGGTCAGTGATATTCCCCAACGCCTCTCGAAAATTTCATCCAGGCTAAACATTTTCGTGACAGATCTTACTTTTTCTAACAGCAATGCAAAGTCCAAAAAACTGCAATCATGACGGAAAACCAAAGATTCACCATAGCGTGCTGTGAAAATATTAATCACGTTCCTGAAAACTTTCCGAGATAATGTGATCGTGCATTGTCTTGTGGGAAGTATCCATGGGGTAGAAGATAACCATGGCTGAATAGAATTGAGCACAACGATGTTATGTGCGCAGTTGCCTGAGAAAATATATTCATGTACACTAACCATATGTTATTCACAGAGATGAATGCGGAAAATGCCACCGCAGTGGCCGAGTGGCACGAGGCGCGGTCTTCGGAGCAGACGACCGAGGTATGTACAGGCCCAAATCCCAGATGAGCCTTTGCGGTGCCTATGTCTGATGCTAGCCCAGTCCCTGTCTCCTCAACGGAACCAGTGACCCCAAATCAAAGAGAGGTGACAGCTCATTGCCCTTACAGTTCGAGGAGATCGGCGTTACTTACGTGGGGGTAGAAATTGCTGGCCAGGCCCCCAACCGATCCTGTCTCGGTCAAGCACCAGCGGATCTCGGCGGGATTGCTCTCTCGCAAATGCCTTCACTAAACAACTAATTAAAAGGGCTCAGTTAAGCCCTGCAAGGCCAGTTTTTGGCGGAGTAAGCAAATCAGCATTAACTTACGTAGTCGCAAACTTTCATGGTAGTCGCTAAAGCCCAAGGTAGTTTTAACTTTCATGGTAGTCGCCAAACCCCAAGGTAGTCGTAACTTTCACGGTAGTCGCTAAACCACAAGAGGTAGTCGTAACTTTCATGGTAGTCGCTAAACCACAAGGTAGTCGCAACTTTCACGGTAGTCGCTAAACCACAAGAGGTAGTCGTAACTTTCATGATAGTCGCTGAACCCCAAGGTAGGCGTAACTTTCATGGTAGTCGCCAACCCCCAAGGTAGTCGTAACTTTCATGGTAGTCGCTAAACCACAAGAGGTAGTCGTAACTTTCATGGTAGTCGCTAAACCCACAAGGTAGGCGTAACTTTCCATGGTAGTCGCTAAAATACAAGGTGGTCGTAACTTTCACGGTAGTCGCTAAACCCTAAGGTAGTCGTAACTCTCCTGGTGGTCGCTAAACCCCAAAACAAGCAAAAGAGAATGTGGGAAATGCAACACATCGAAAATAACATTGGATAATTTTGGGACAAGTTAACTCTTACTGTTTTAGAGTTCTCTCATTATAATGAACTCCTTAATCTGATATTATTTTATGGGCATTTCGTTCACGATATTTATAACTTCCTCTTTAGCTGTAAGGACTGAAATTAAAAAAAAAAAAAAGAAACTACACTTAATATTTTTTTAATTTCAGCAAACACTACATAAAAGAAAACTGATAAATATAATTGAAAATGCATCCTTTTATGAATTTTACATATTTTAGTTTAGCCACTTTATTTTTCATGATGACAATAAAAAAACAATGAGTCACTTTTGCATGAAGAAAATAATCTACTTCATATTTCTCTTCATTCATTTATTTTTAACTTTTGTGTACATATTTGATTTAAGAATTTTCAACATCATTTTATTTCTCCCTAAAAACGCTGCTGTCTTATTTCTTTTTTCGTAATTCAAGTTAATAAAAAAAACCGTGATTAAGTCTGCTCTGTTTCATAATGTTTTGCATTTTTTGTTGGACTATTTAGCGCACCTATGAGAAATTTTTCTTAGAGACATCATTAAAACAAAATCACCAAATAACGACAGAATTCCGATATGTATAAGTAAAAAAAAAAACCAAAGGAAAAAAAGAAAAAACAACGTTGGGAAAAGATTTTGCCAGCCTCATGGGATTTAGAATTCATTTCGATAATAAAATTGAAGAACTAAATAATGGTTAAAGTAATTGAAATTAATAAGAACTGGAATCAAAAGAATTCAATAAAAAAAAAAAAAGCATGATGCGGCGAGAGTGAAAAAAATGCATTCGTTTCAATCTTAGGATTAGCGATAATTTTAAAAATTTATTGAGTAATTTAAAGGAAGCCAGCGTGATAGCCTCAAAACTGCGAATGTAACATAAAGTTGAACAGCAATTTATAAGAAATGATTTTTTCTTTTGAAAAGCCAGGCTACATTTGACAAGATGTGAAAAATAGATTATGCGATTGCAAGAAACATTGAAACGAAAGTTCATTTTCGCCAAGGTCTGGAGTAAAAAAAAAATGAAATTTAATGTATTTTATGTATGAATATATGCTCAGTATTGAAACACAACTTTTTAATAAAATGAGAAAAATCTGCGTAGATGATGCATATTAGAAAAGAAACTGAAATCTAATTTTCTTTTATAGAGGTTTCAATAAACCTTAATTAATACTTCATTAGAAAATGTTTTGCTGCTCTGAATGTCAGATTTCTTTAGGTTTCAACCATTAAGAATCTTTTTTCGTCGTCTGGCTTTTTATTTTCTTTATCAGAAAATAATGAAATAAAATATTCCAAGTCTGTGCCAATTAATGTGAAAGTTACATACATTTTGTTCTGCAAACTAAGTTCTATAAAAGTGAGAGGGTTTATTGACAAAATGGTCTCTGGGATGCGAAACGGTATCGCCGGAAGCAGTGATAAGAAAACAATCGTTAAAAAAAAATGAAAAGCAAGATCTCGGAAAAGAAAAACGTTTCGAGCACGAGAAAATACTCCACACATAGCATTGTTTTAAATTATAAAATATGGTTTGGGCAAAATATTTTAGGCAAAATTAGTATCCTAAATCCAGGCTTTAGATAATATAGAGAAGATTAATATTGTACAATCTGTATTGCTTGTGGCTTGCTCGGAATATCGCACGAAATTTTCTGGCTCAAAGAAAGAATCTGTAACCGTTTAAGATACTATGAAGTGCAGAGAAACTACTTTGGGCGTAATTTTTAATACCAATTTAATTATTTTTTATTAATTAACTTAGAATGCACTTTCAAAGATTATTATGCTAAATCTGTAATTCCTTTAAATTCCATGACAGGAAAAGAAGCATAACGTAATACAAAATAATTTTGATAGTGTCCTTTTATTTGCACCAGTAATAAATCAATAACATGACATCGTTTAAGCTTACTGTTTTAAAAACCTTTTATCAACTGCAGTATGCACAGTCGTATCAGAATAACACGACCACCTACCTAATAATGGGAATATCCGCTCTTAGCCCGGATGACAGCGGCTAGACGGCGTTGCATGAACGCAATGACGCACTGGAAGAGTAGGCACACGTGCCCATTCGGACTGCAGCACAGCCCGGAGGTCACGAAGATTACGTGGTTATGGGGCGCCAGGTTGAATTTATCGATCCAAATAGTCTTACAAGTGCTCTATGGGATTGAGGTCGGGTGATTTTGCCGGCCATGGGAGAACGCAGACGTCGCTGCCGTGTTCCTGGAACCAGACGCATTGTCGTGTTCATAGACACCATCACCACCAGGGTAAACGTCCAATGAAGGGATGCACGTGGTCAGCGAGGATGGTCAGGTAGCCATTGGCGTTCAGGGACCCATCCGCTAATACCAGCGGTCCCAGGTCATACCAGGAAAACATACCCCAGACATGCGCACTACCACCGCCTGCCTGTACTTGACCGACAAGCGTGTACGGGTGTTGGTTCTCGTGTGTCTGACCCCGTATTCGCCACCTCCCGTTACTCCTGTGAATTAGAAACCTCGATTCGTTGGAGAAGGTAACCTTCTTCCACTGCCCAATGACGATAGTTCCATGCGAACTGCATGCGTCGTTGCCGGTAGACCTTTGTTAACATGGGCGCCTTGACTCAGCGTCGACTCCGGAGACACATGCGTAGCAAAGTTCGTTCTACCGTTATCGGGGATACGTATCTGGGTGCCCCAGAGTTCATTTGTGTGCTCAATTGCTGCACAATTGCGCGTCGATTGCCCTTTACCATTCGACGGATGCGACGTTCTCCTCTGAGGTCTGTGGCCTTTGGGCTCCACAGTTATGACGTCGGGAGGTACTCGGTAAGCCAGCCGTCCATTCTTGGTAGGCACTTACTTACAGAATCTCGCGAACAACCCACGAAGTCTGCTGTTTCTGAGATGCTTCCATCCTCGGTGCGGCAGCCGATGATCATTCCTTTTTGACCGTTCGTCAAATCACTACCTCTGCCCATTGTGCTCACGTTACGCACTATGGATCCTCTGTCTTGGCCGGCCGCTTATATCTCCGTGTGGTCAACCTTGTCACGTGCAATGTGACGCGCCTGGGCAGGTACTCTGTGATTCCGGAGGTGGTGATATTGTTTCGATTCTGTCGAATATCTATCAAATTTTTTTTCCGGGTTTAACGACTACCAGAAGCGTCAAAAGCTAGGAAAATAGCCATCCTTGAATTATGCTAACCTACTACATTATATACTATATTTTTCTTCCGGGAATTTAGCGACACCAGCAACGTTAGAAGGTAGAAAGATAGCCATCCTTGAATTACGAGAATTAACAATATTATCTACTAAATTTTTCCCCAGGCGTTGAGCAACAACCAGAAACTCAAAAAGCTGAGAAAATAGTCATCCTTGAAATATGCTAACTGGCAACACAGACAAAACCAGCACCAAAGTAAAAAATTAACATTCCGCTTGCCGATAGGATTCGAAGCCATCGATATGAACACATTTCCCCCCCCCGTTCTTGCCATTTGGCATAAAACGAGGACTGTGTCATAGCTCAAGGAGATAGTGTCTTAACAACTCTACCATTTTATAAAAAGAGGACTGTGCCATAGCTCAAGGAGATAGTGTCTTAACAACTCTACCATTTTATGAAAAGAGGACTGTGTCATAGCTCGAGGAGATAGTGTCTTAACAACTCTACCATTTTATGAAAAGAGGACTGTGTCATAGCTCGAGGAGATAGTGTTTTAACAATACCATTTTATAAAAAGAGGACTGTGTCATAGCTCGAGGAGATAGTGTCTTAACAACTCTACCATTTTATAAAAAGAGGACTGTGTCATAGCTCGAGGAGATAGTGTCTTAACAATACCATTTTATAAAAAGAGGACTGTGTCATAGCTCGAGGAGATAGTGTCTTAACAACTCTACCATTTTATAAAAAGAGGACTGTGTCATAGCTCGAGGAGATAGTGTTTTAACAATACCATTTTATAAAAAGAGGACTGTGTCATAGCTCGAGGAGATAGTGTCTTAACAACTCTACCATTTTATAAAAAGAGGACTGTGTCATAGCTCGAGGAGATAGTGTTTTAACAACTCTACCATTTTATAAAAAGAGGACTGTGTCATAGCTCGAGGAGATAGTGTCTTAACAACTCTACCATTTTATAAAAAGAGGACTGTGTCATAGCTCGAGGAGATAGTGTTTTAACAATACCATTTTATAAAAAGAGGGCTGTGTCATAGCTCGAGGAGATAGTGTCTTAACAACTCTACCATTTACTGCAGCTCTGTGCCAGGTGGAGCTACTTAAAGGCAACGAACTTTCACTTTCCACTTAAACTCCAACATGAATAGCGAATAAGTTTGTTTGTATTCGCCCGTACACCCTCGAAAAGCAAGAGCAAGAGTTTTGTCATGGCTTATAAAAAACATAAGCTTTTATAAGAAGAGGACTGTGTCATAGCTCGAGGAGATAGTGTCTTAACAATGCTATACTGGGGATTTTGTCACCAAATTGAGAGAAAAAGAAAAAGTCAAGAAAGATGACACCGAATTTTCGGATGTAATTTGCTTGAATCTTTTCGGACACTTATATAATTTTTTAATGTGGATTTATAGAAACGAAAAAATCAGCGAATAGAAACTTTACCTACCTGTGGGAAAAATCAGCATGAATTAACACACTATGCAGAGTGTTTCCTGTAGTGAATTTGCGAAATAGTTTTTTCACCGTATTCCTGGAATCAGTAAAACATTTATTTCAAGTAGAAATAGCTACTTGAAATAAATACTAGAAAAAGAAAATATGCGCAGAAATGTTCCACATAGCGGAAAATATCCAAAGCAAAAGCATTTTGTTTTTCAAATCGAACAACCAGAAGCAGATATACGAAGGAAAAAGCAATGCAATTTTACGCACTCTAGCCGGAAAGCTGAACGTTCTTGGAGAAGGAAATGGGAGCGTAAGGTTCCTTATTGTTAAGGGCATCCTACAAGAAAATTATTTTCAATCCGATTATTTAGTATAGAAGATACTGCTGCGAATTGAGATATATACTGACGCCCCCTAGGCAGTCCTTTTCGTTTCGAAATAGTTGAAAATATGTACCAAATGATCTTCGTGGCGGGAGACCTTTTTTTTTTTCGAATATGATTTTTAGAAACAGAAATAGTAAGCAAATTGTTCATACTTATGCGTTCCTTAGTGAAAAGCTGTGCGTTATGTAAGCCGGATGTCCTCTCTCTCTTTACCGTGGAGAGTGATATACAGTGTAAAAAGTTTTTCTTTTAATCGGATGTTTGAAAACTGAGATACATTTGAAAACAGAAATGCCATCAAGCGTTAAAACTGTGTATTATGAAATATTAAAAAAATACTGAAAATGTATTTCCTGCAGTGAATGGTGTGCGACATAAAAATAATTTTTCGAAGTGGAACTTTAGAAGGAGAGTTATTGAGAAAACTAAAATGCATTTATTTCTCTTGCAGGGAAATTGAGCATTTTATTTGGAAAGGAAACATGCATAAAATGCTTTCCGTATTAAGTGATGTCCGATAAAAGAATGATTTTTCCAGTCTGGATCTTAGACTCGTGCTGTTTATATGTTGTAAACAGAAATATGAACTTACGGCTTCTGGTAACAAAACTGTGCTTTTCGAAAAATTCTTCATCAGAAGGGTTATACGACAAAGTATTTTTTCTTTTTTTTCAAATCGGACTGTTAAAAATATACAGTGGGATTCAGCTAAGCGTGTACAAACTTCTGGGAGGGGTAGGTTGCACAAAGACAAATCGGAATCGCATAGCAATGCAGGGTCGGAAACGCCATCTTCATGTGCTAGTGTACAGAGAGGACGAGAAATGAAAGAGCAGCACGTAAGAGAACAAAATGCTTTTCATTACTCACAAGACATTTGCGAAATGCATTGAGGTTACAGAAGGTGTTCAAAGTTGCGACTATGAGCTGTAACACACGCTTGACATAGTCGGCGCATGGAATCACGTACATTTTGCAAAATTCCTGGCGTGTCTCGGACTTCCGAAACAGCTGCAGAGATGCGTGCTACAAGGTCCTCATCACTTTCAACCGTGGTGTCGTACACCAGTCCCTTGATGTAACCCCAGAAGAAGTAATCAAAGCATGTTAAGTCCGGCGATCTTGTAGCCAAAGAACGGGACCACCACGCCCGATCCAATGTCATGTTTAAGTGATGACAAACGTCACTGCTGAAATAAGCGAGAGCTCCATCGTGCTGGAACTATATTGCACGGCGCAGCGACTGAGGGACCTGTTTTTCGTTCAATAGCTCTAGCAAGACGTCCTCCAGAAATATCCGGTAACTCCTTCCGTCCAGACGAGGAGGTATGAGGTATGGGCCAATTAAGTGGTCCCCGACAATACCGCCCCAAACATTAACAGCAAAAACGGTTTTGTGCTGCACGTGGTCGTACAGCAGCATGCGGGTTCTCCACCGCCCATACCTGTGCGGGCGGTTTACAAATGTCGGTATCCTGAAAGAACGTGTGAGCAGTCTCACGGCAGAACAACGCCGTCTACCTCATGAAGATGGAGTTTCCGACCCTGCATTGCTATGCGATTCCGATTTGTCTTTGTGCAACCTACCCCTCCCAGAAGTGCGCACACGATTAGCTGAATCACCCTGTAGAGAAAAATAGGATATACATCTACGGTCCCTGACGAGAACGCTGTTTGTTATTTTGAGCAGAAAATATGCGTAAAAGGTCTTTTTTCGGGGTGGTATTTGACCGAAAAATAATTTTTCCAATAAAGTTTTCAGGAGCGTACAAATCTTCGAACGAAATGGAAATTTGTGTACGGTCTGTAATGTTGTTAGTAAATTATGTGTAACTACATATGAAAATTGAGTTTACCTAGAACATCATATTACGTAAATAAGAATAAGTTTGACTGAAACGTTGCGTTGCGTTTACTTGATGCCCCGGATAGCTAAACATGGATATTTCTTAATCACGACCTAATTGACTAAACGACCACTTAAGTGATATGTCAGCACTTTGTTAACGGGTTGTCGTATGAAAGAATACAGTTGTTACGACGTTCGATGTTTGTGCCTTATAGCAACTCTTTGCGGATACCAGAAAAGAATTGCACTTCACGAAAGTATCAAAATCATTTGCTATATTAACTGGGTTCTTTATTAGTACTTAGTTTCCGTGCTGGTATGTCCTGAAGTTATATTAATTACTGAAATAATTACGATCGCTTTACTTTCGGCTAGTCAGGTTTTAAGAGATCTGCGCGTTCTGTCAAACTTCTCTTTTAATTAATTTACCCATTATTCCTCGCGCTCCTAAGTTCGGACGGAGGCCATCCCCGCTTCCCGAAGTCGTCTCACTCTTTTCATCTGGCTGTCTCCCAAAAACCTCCTTTCTCAAAGCATCATCCCTAAATTCGGATCCCTCCAGACTACTTAGTTTGTCCTCTGCTGCCTGTATCTAGCTTGAAGGTCCATGGCGCCTCTGATGCAATAAACTAATTAAGCAGTCTGGAATCGTTCGCGGATGAAAATGCTTCCTGACCTCGGCGTATGCCATAAAACGATTTAGCACTTTAGTTTTCTAAAACGATCTTCCGCACAAAAGAAATGATTCCCTTTGAAATCACTTTTACAAATCTAATTACCGATGCTGCCTAAGACTGCCTCCTTCCAGTTTACCACTAGAAAATTCCCTGCTTGGAGAAGTGAGTTGATACATAAATGCTTTAAATTTTGGTTACATAAATGCTTTAAAAATAATACATCCACGTAACAACAAACAGTACTCAAACTTTAAACGTCTTTATCATGATCCCAAACTTGTCACTTTAACGGTTATTACTATTAGTCATATCTCATAACGTCAAACACTCTTTAAGTACAGCAAACTTGGTAACAGGTTAATGTTGTATTCTCAAAACGATATAACAACCAACTTCTAACAAACTCGAGCCTCAAAAATGATAGACGCAAAACATCGAACTAGTAACTCAAAACATTTAACGTGAAACAGCAGAAATACTCCCACAAGGAACAACACTTTGACAGAAATCAACTAGAAAGCATTTGGCCAAAGCCAGCTACAACGCCACGCAACTCGAAAGCCAAGGAACATGTATATTGTGAACATCGTTCCTATCTCTGTTTAACTCATACGTCGTCCTACTCCTGACCTCAACTCAATTTGGCACAAGACGTTAGAGAGATATGTAGCGTTAAGTCAGATACCACTTAAAGCGGAACGAATCAAAATTTACATAGACACATGAACTAAAAAGGAAAATGACATTACAGTATACGCCCCATGTCCTCATAGTATAGAAGATATTGTAGAAGTTTTTCGGTGTATGATTTCACTGACTAACACAAAACACCTCATTTAAAACAACATTGGACTTGTGTTTCGCCGATAGGAAGGGGCTATTTTCTGAGACCTAAAAAGCTATAGCATAACTGCATTGCATACACCTGGTAAAAAAATTGCAGTTCGTTGATAATGCCATTATTAGCATAAGGGTTTTATCTTTATCACGTAAAAGAGAATATCTCTCAGTGCAGAGCCGTAGCTACCCGTCGAGTGGGAGGCGATTGCCCTTCCAGAATGGTCATACCGAGGGGCGTAAAACGTAAAAATACCCAACTTGTGAACAAATTAACTTCGAATTATGAGTGAAAGGGAATACATTTGAGTATCATGATTTTTAAAAAACTTTGGTTAGCCACATACATTGTTCCGCGCAGCTAACCAGGGTGGAGAGCAACCTATACGTGAGGTCTGAACCTCTCATATGTCAGAAAGGAATTGCCCAAAACAGAGGGAAAACGTATATAGGACAATATGAGGTTATGCCTAACCTCCATGACCTTTCCGAATAAGCATTAGGGATTAGTAATGTGTGCTCTGGCGCAAAAAAACCCTCTGAATGTGTATACAGGGTGTTCATAAATGGTGGGAACACTTTCAGTGATTTATTGCACAAAGACCAGGGCAGATGTCAGTGTTATAAACATACCTCGTGAAAGATAAAATGTCCAAAAAAATGTTTTATATCACATCATTTCACTACGATTCAATGTGGGAACCACGTGTGACACGGCAAATGTCCACACGGTAATCGAATTCTTGCCGTACCCTATCCAGCATATCCTGTGTGACCGTGGAGGTAGCTTCCTTAATTCTCAAATTGAGTTCCAGGACGTCACGTGGCAAAGGTGGTACATAAACACGATCCTTTATAGAGTCCCACAGGAAAACATCACACGGAGTTAAGTCCGGTGACCTCGGCGGCCATTTCAAAAAAAGCATTCGTCCCTTTCTCCAGCACTTTTGATCCAGTGCTTGCATAGCTTGGTGTTAGGGTAGGTCCGAACGTCATTATGCAAGTGTGGATGGGGCACGGTCTTGCTGGTAAATAAAGTCATCACTGTATTCCTGAACTTGAGGCATCAACCATTGTTGAAGCATATAGAGATAGGAAAGCCCAGTTACAGTGCCCTCGGCAAAGAAGAAAGGTCCGTACAGGTTTCGTCGTGACAAGGCGCAGAAAACATTCATCTCCGGAGAATCACGCTTATATTCCATTATATCTGCAGGTTTCTGAGTGCCCGCGATTCGACAATTGTGTCAGTTGACCTTCCCATTGGTGTAAAGTGCTGCCTCATCGCTAAACAGCACGCGATTAAAGAAGTCGTCATGTTCTTCTGTCAGTTCTTGCAGTTCACAACAAAATTGGAAACGCTTCTCTTTGTCGTCTTCCTTTAACATATGCACCAACTGCAATTAATATGGCTTGATAGAAAGTTTTTTACGCAGAACCTTCCACACTGTCGTGGCTGTCATTTACAGCTCGTGTGATGCAATGGCACTGATTTATTGGAGCTACTTATGAAAGTCCCTCTCACTCGTTCTACGTTATCAACAGTAACACTAAGACTGCCAATGACCTTTCCCGAACACAAGTATCCCATGTTTACAAATTGCTGATGCCACTTGTAAAGTTGTAAATTGCCTTCCTGGGTGGTGGCTCTTTACCGTACGCATTTCGAAATTTCCTTTGAACGTTGTGACGTACTGTGTATTCTAATATAACTTTCATTTTTAGTTCCTTTTCTTAAGTAAATTTGAGTTTGTTCATCTTTATACTTCCAAACTTAACGTGATATCTTCTTTCTTACAAGAATGACGTTGGCAACACATTTGAGGTCAGAGAAGAAGTGCCGCACGAATGTGATAAGAACGATAGATAAAAAGGGCGATACGACAGTTGCTCATGGTGAATGTGTGTATGTAGACGTTCGACCGCTAAGATAAAAGTGCAGTTTACCTGCTGTTTTATATGTGGGATCTACTTAAAGATTGCTGGACCAATAAAAAGTTATCGTAAGATGGCTTCTGTATATGTTTCGTCTGGCCGTAAACTATTGCATCGTATTCTTATTTAGTTCAACATTCCTTAGTCATGGTTATAGACACAGCGTAACACCAATCTTGCTCACGAAAAAGACATTACGTTATAACATCTGTTGCACACTTGTTCGTAGCAAACAAAATGCTTTCTCGGGACCGGAAGCCGCCATTTTTCAACAAGGCGATGAGTGTGGTAGGGGTACGACAGGTCACGCCAACTGGCGGTGAATGATAGGAATGCACGTCTCGGCTGTAACAATGGGGAAACGTTCATGTTTTCTCTTTTATATGCAGGTTCGTAGCTACCGAGAGGGTATGGAGGGCGGTTGCCTGCCAGGTTAGTCATATCATGGGCGTAATTTCATACTCTGAGGAGCGTGAAGAATACAAGGAACAGAGTGTGAATAAATTTACCGAACATTTTAATTCAAAAACAAAGTTATACACTTTAATATCTTCTTTTGTAAAGACTTTAGTTAGCCGCATACACTATTATGCTAACCAGCTTACAGACTTCGTTTATACTGTAAGTTGTAGACTACCTCATATGGATGCATGGAATTTTCCAAAACAGTGGATGGGAGTAGGTAAATCAATGTGCAGATATGCCGAACCTCCGTGACCTTTCTGAATACGAGGTAGGGATGATGATCTAACTAGTCATTTGAACTCTGTGGACGAAAGTACCTCTGAACATTTAACCTTGAAAGGAATGTTTCCAAGCCCTACTCGGAAAACATCTTCCTATTGTTACGTTTACTATCTATTACTAATTCGTTCTATGCTGATTTGTTTTCATTCTGTATTTCTGCACGTGTCGTGTTGTCCACATAACTTTTATGTTTCACTTGATATTTGAAAGCGTTGGCTCTTGGGTATTCACCTAATTTTTAAATTTTGAGTAACTGGAAGTGATTTTTTTAACAATCATAATACTTTCCAATAACGAAGATATGAGAAAGTAAGAACTGCTTACTGTCTATTTGAGTGGAAGTAAGAAACCTTTGAACTCAAAGGCGAGAAATTTCTAGGCTCGCCCTCCCAGATAAGAAAAGCTTGCTGCGTTCCAGTTCACATGGTATAGGTAAGTAAATGGTACCTCTCTTACTTCATGTGCAATAAATTATTGAACGTGTTCGCACCATTTATAAACACGCTGTACACACATAACCTTGAACTGAATTTTGCCAAACTCTATCCCGAAAGCGCCTACGGTCACTATATGATACTCATTCTTTCTGTGCTGGTTTGTTTCTTCTGTGCTCATTCTTTCTGTGCTGGTTTGTTTCTTCTGTGCTCATTCTTTCTGTGCTGGTTTGTTTCTTCTGTGCTCATTCTTTCTGTGCTGGTTTGTTGTGTTGTCGGTGTTCACATAAGTCTTACGTTTAGCGTGATATTTAGAACCAGCGACTGCTGGATATTTACTCAGTTTTCGCATTTTTAGTAAAATTTTGTCAAAAACCGGAAGGGCGATATTTGAGCGATCATAATGCTTCTCGGGGGTGTGAGAAAGTGGAGAACGTTTGAGTTCGAAGGGGCGCAATTTCATGTTTTGCCTTCTCAGATACGAAAAGCTTGCTCCGGTACTAACTCAGTGAGGAAAAGAATACACTTATATACTTTAAAGGTGTATTTCAAGTTGGAAATATCTTCTCTTATTTATTCACGCAAACTTTTTTTACCGTCTGTTTTTATGTCGTTGTGATACCAGGTGGCTGCCCCAGTGGCGCAGTGGTCTAAGCGCTGGTATCTGATCATTCGTTCGAGAGGGCCCGGGTTCGAATTCCAGTAAGGCATGCATGGGTGTTATATTTGTCTTAAGACACTGGCTATCTCCTTTGCCTGGAACCAGTGACCCTAAATTTGGGACGGGCGACTGCTTATATACCATCGAGTCGCTCACGGTGGTCGTTCAACCAGCAAAAAAAAAAAAAAAAAAAAAAAAGGAAGATATCAGGTGTAATTAATTCATACACTCGACCTGGATCAGAAACACCAAACAGAAGTCATCGCTCTTTTCACGTTAATAAGTGAGTCACGGAAAGATTCTCATCGGCAGACACCGGGAATCGAACCCAGGGTCTTTCAGTTACGCGCCGGGCATGCTTCCACTGAACCACAGCGGCCTCGAATTCTGCAGAGTCACAAGTGATTAACTGCCAAACCAAATAGCAGGTTGCTTCATGGAGCCCCGCACAATGCTGGGGATTCACCAAAGATGGAAAGCAGCAACTGAACAAATAACTAGGAGGCGATTGAATAATAAATTCATGCACTCGACGTGGATTGGGAACACCAAACAGAAGTCATCGCTCTTTCCATGTTAATAAGTGAGTCACGGAAAAATTCTCATTGGCCGCCACCGGGAATCGAACCCTGGGTCTTCCAGTTACGCGCCGGACATGCTACCACTGCACCACAGCAGCCTCGAATTCTCCACACTCACATGTGATTAACTGCCAAACCACATGGCAGGTTGCTTCATGGAGTCCCGCACAATGCTGGAGATTCACCAATGATGGAAAGCAGCATGAATAACTAGGAGGCAAATGGATAATTAATTCGTACACCCGACATCGATCGACGTGTGGCAACCTGCCATGTGGTTTGGCAGTTATTCTCATGTGAGTCTGGAGAACGCGAGGCCGCTGTGGTAGCATGTCCAGCGTGTAAGTGGAAGACCCTGAGTTCGATTCCCGGTGACGGCCGATGAGAAATGTTCCGAGAGTCACTTATTAACGTGGAAAGAGCGATGACTTCTGTTTGGTGTTCCTGATCCACGTCGAGTGTATGAATTAATTACTTATTCACCTCCTAGTTATTTGTTCAGTTGCTGCTTTCCATCTTCGGTGAATCCCCAGCATTGTGCGGGGCTCCATGAAGCAACCTGCCATGTGGTTTGGCAGTTATTCTCATGTGAATCTGGAGAATACGAGGCCGCGGTGGTGCAGTGGTAGCATGTCCGGCACGTAACTGGAAGACCTCGGTTCGATTAACGGTGGTGGCCGATGAGAATTTTTCCGTGACTCACTTATTAACGTGAAAAGAGCGATGACTTCTATTTGGTGATACCAGGTGCGCAGAGAAAAGAGAATTTTGTACTTGGAATTTTAACTTTCACTAGGGAGCATCCCTGTGTCCGAGTATATTTTCTTGGTTTTAGTATATTTTTCTTGGTTTTTTGTCCGAGTATATTTTCTTTTTTTATATCCGGATCTATTTTGGACATTTTTAGAGAACCGTGCGTCCTGACATGTGTTTCCTGTTGCCAAAGCGTTTAACAAGAATCCATTATCTTTCCCTAAATCGCGCCCACTCTGCAGACCGTTTCTAACCTCTTCTTGATGAAACGCTGTCCTGCTGTCCATTTCTGTCCGTCATGTGATTAAAGGCACGTGACTGCGGTGTCTGACACAATACAAGCGTACGACTGAGGGAGGATCGAAATCAGTACGGTTTCCTTTCTGAAAACAGAAATACTCTGGCCAACATGCCTGTCCCCTTCCGTTGCTATCTCCACGGCTCCCTTTGTCCGATAGAATTCCCTGAAGTACGTAGGGAACGAGTGGGAATAAAAGAACAGCGATTAGCAGTGATTAGTTCCTGTCTCTCTCAGCACAGAAGCGACTTGCTCAAGGGGGATAGAGAGGAAACTGAGAAGGATGTACAAGCGAAGATGCGGATTTGACGAATTGGACGTACACACACACACATCGCATCCACACAATAGATGACAATGGCAGAAAAAAAAAAAAAGACGAATCCAACATTTCGCTTTTGTGTTATCTCTTGAAACCGCACGGGAATATAATTAACATTAATGCGGGTATACTGCAGCAGACCACACTGGCTTTTTTTACCTACTTTTCATCGTTGTGGGAAACTGTATCAAGGGAAATGCAAGGTTATTCAAATGAACACATTTCCAGTAACCCTTTGTTGTAATGAAAAAGAGTTAATTCTGGTCTTTATGATCTTTATTCCAAGCGTTCTATTTAACATAAGTACACAAGGTTAAAGAATGTCATGATTATGTTATGGTCTTTTCATGCCCATTTGTTGCTCACAATTTATAAATGTTAGAAAAATACTTTTTCCTATGTCCTTTTATAAAACTCTTTTTGCGAGATAAATGAAACCATGTCAACTTCAATTTTGTTTACATAAGTTTCACTCACGCAGGTGCTAATTTTTCTACTTAGTGTAAGTATTCATTAGTCACGATAACTAAAGATTTAAAAAACTCTAATAAGGAAATCTTTGCATTATACAATTTATAATAATTAATTGTTATTATTGAGTCTTTGTATTTATTGTTACAGAGATTTTATACGGGGTTTTAGGATTTCATATAAAATCTCAAAATGCAACGTTTTTCCATCTCGTGCTCCCATTCCTTTGTTTCCCCAAAGCGTGAGAGAAATTTCTCAGAGTCAGTTCCCCATTAAACACCGGATGCACGGTTATTTACTAAGACGACATTCTGTCTATGCTTAGTATTTGCACTTTGTATATTGAATGGAGATTAACTCTATCGCGCCTCTTTTGATGCGTTTCAGGTTTCGATTTCAATGGTGCCGACTAATGCACTAGCCCCTCACATTTTACTTTGAGGCTTAAGATTTACCGAAGGCGGTGTGGTTGTTTCTCACGGGGAATTTTAGGATATGCTTAAGGGCCTTTTTTTTTTTGGGAGAAAGGGAAGAAGGAGACGAGAAGAGAGGAGTCTCAGGGTTTAGGAAGCGAGCGGTCACGAAAAGTACGACGAGGTGATTGCCCCAGGGTAGGCTTGGAGGTCTTAGGTGGACCGGGAAGTCAAGGGATTTCACGACAGCGCGAGAGATGAAGGAAAGTAGGACTTAAGAAAAAAGGAATTGGAGTCTTAAGCGGGAGAGTTAGGAAATATAGCACAGCTAACGGACAACCTTTGCAGGCAATTAAATGAAGAAAGGAATAAAAGTTTCTTAGACATATTTACGAATCGCAAGAATTATTTTCATACAATTATTATCGTTTGGTTATTAAGGGTTAATTATTATCATCATAAACCACCACGGAGTCATTAGCAATTACAAGTTAACAACTATAACAAAGATAATATGAACATGTTAACAATTAGCGCCCAACTCGGTTTACTCCAACCCTTTGGATTAAGTGACTACTCGGAGACTCTACCGCAGCTTATAGCCAGCCGAAGAACGGGACTTGTTTCATACAGATTTGAGATCCGTGCTTGATATGAACTTCTACTTGTGCTTCAAAGGACTATGGAAAACTACTTAATTAATCACTCATCGAGGTTTGTTGCGGGGATCCAAATGTAAGTACTTTCCTTTCCATTTTTATTTTTTCACAAGTGTTGACACATCATTTTGACATGGCAAACGAAACAGATCCAGGACTCGGACCGAATCCATATAGTATCCCAGCCCTCATTGCAGGCTCTGCGTCTCTAATACCCAACTACAATCCTACAGACAAGAATCTTAAAATTAATTACTTTTTCCAAACCATCGAAGATATAGGAAGTTTGGCAGGATCGAAAGATATGGAAAAAATCATTATTGAGCGGACAAAATTATGAGGAGCCGCAGCTGATTTTTTATTTTCAAATACTTTGTTGCGTACGACAAACAGCTACGACACTTTTAAAGCAACACTAACAGAGCGTTTTGACGATGAAGAGCCTTTAGCTATGCGTCTATCGGCACTCTCTAACTGTTTTCAAAGAGAAGATGAAACAGTTAAGGAATTTGCAGCGAGACTCAGTGCTCTTGTTCATAGTTACTTAAAGTTTACTCCGGATGATCCACCGCAATTGCGGCATTTCAAAGAGCAAACGAAATTGGGTCAATTCACACAGGGTTTGAGACCAGATCTCAGAAGATGGGTATTATCTTCGAATCCCCAGGATTACGCAGCAGTAGTAATTAGAGCTATTAGCAAAGAGAGTTATACCAAATCTGCAGCACAACCCATCCCAGTAGCTGAATCTTATTACACGTCCCCCAGCCAGTTTCCAGGAAAGATGTATTATTCGAAAACATTTTGAGAAAATTTGACGAAAGGGACGAAAGCATTAGAATCTTGTCGGAAGAAATAAAGGATTTGCAACTTCGGAAAACATGGCAAAATATAGGCCAGTATGATAGAATTTCGAAACCGACGGATCGCCACTGGTTAGATAACCGAAGAAACAGATATAAAGCCAACAAAGAATGTTGGACCTGTGGCTCCGTTCGGCACGTCCAACGTGATTGCCCAGAGAAATCGTATCCCGATCGTTATGAAACCAGGCGTTTTGAGCATCATGAAACTAGGGCTAATCATATCCATCACTATGAAGTCATCCCTGATCCAATTTCATATCCCCTCCCCTTCCTCTATCGCAAGAGCAGCGATTTAGAACAGAGGCGCGGCAGTCGGAGCGATCAGCCAGCTTTAGAAGCCAGCACGATTTAAACTAAGACCGACGGCGTTCATGGGCCTGAATTCCGTCGTGATGGATGCAACTTCTCCCTCCTCGTATTTCAGCGCATATGAAAATGGCCCTCTGCGAAGCCCGCCATGTGACGAGGCAGAAGCGCGAAGTATATGCCTGGAAGAAGAGAGTAAAGCACATTCTAGTAAAAATTTTGAAACTACAAACACTAGTGCTCTTCCTATCGTTAATAGTTTACCTGCATTTGTTACTAATGAAGCACTAGCGACAGAAATTGGTAGGAAAATTATTTTGCCTGAAACTGTCATTCGCCGCCCCGGTGGCGCAGTGGTTTAAGCGATGGCCTCTGATCATTCGTCCGAAAGGGGTCCGGGTTCGAATCCCGGTGAGGCATGGATGTTGTGTTTGTCTTACGGCACTGGCTCTCTCCCTTCCCTGGAACCAGTGCCCCTAAATTAGGGATGGGCGACTGCTTTATAGCCCATTGAGTTGCTCACGGTGGTCGTTAAACCTCCTCCAATCAAAAAAAAAAAAAAAAAAAAAAAGAAACTCATTCCTGACGAAAATCAGCCAACTATCACTCATGAAACTCAAAATACTTCTGATGATGTGAATGGTGATTCTAAGGATTCGAAGGAAAATGACAAAGTTTCTACAAGTATTTCTAGGATAATTAATGTGAACCCTACAGAAATCATTCCTGATCTTTTTAAGATAAATCAGTACAAAAATCAGTACAAAGCTGAAGCTGACTGCATGAAAGATGAATTCTCTAGTGAACAATACCTGACAAAAAATTCCAATCTAGTCAAAAGTGTTCAAAATGAATCATCAGTTAAACCCAGTACTGTAAATGAAATTCTTCCTAATGTTAAGAACAGAAAATCACTCTTAGGTGAACTGAATTGTGAAACTCATAACAGAAATCACAGATCATCTATGCAATCCTCTTTCCCTACAACACAAGTTAGTCCAGATTACCAAAGCCCACAAGATGCAACTTCCCTTAAATTCGCGCAGTTCATCATGTGGAACACGAAGAAAGTTAAATACAAACCGCAATAACTCCAAACCAATCATTCACACAGGTGAAATTTTGCTAAATCGGAACATTACAGGAACGGAAACGGACTATGAATATAGTATTATCCTATAAAGTGTGTATATGTATATAATGCAAAAAAAAAAAAAAAAAAAAAAAAAAATTCATGCAAGTGAAACGTGATCTTCGATTTCACACAGATGCTACCATATCAATTTCTATTGTGAATTCCACGCACAATATAATGCTCATAAAAGCTGAAAATAAACTCTTGTTTATCAGCAAGCAGCAGATAACATATGCATTTATGCGAACGTTTTGATAAACTGTCAGACGCACTTTTTTACAAAAGGAGATGAGCACGTCGCATTATTTCTTTAAGTAAGTTCTGTTTAAAAATATGTATATTGGTCAATACATGAACTCTCGTGAACAATTTTAACAGACAATTTCTGGTATATTAACTGTGATCTACAATGATACTATTTTGAAACTTTAGTAGCACAAAACTTTTGAAAAATGCCAATATGCACTGAACTGATTACAAAACGATTACTTTTACTCAGCACATATGAACTCTCAATTTATTTATGCAAGGACTTTTGCATGCTCGAATTCTTGATATTTCATTTTGAATTTTTGGTATATTTTTATGTATTTCATGGTTCAGGTGATGAATAAGGTCACCCAGGTTATTTAGCAGTCAACGTATTTGAAAGTTAGAAATCATTCTTTTCGTAAGAGATAATTTGTGTTTCAGACAGATATCATGTAAGTGATTGGAATAATTTTGAGCACAAGTTTTTCAATAATTTTCACAGTGGAGCGGGAGAAATCATGTTATGGGTTAATGTAAGTTGATTAGCTATAGAGAGTGTTAAAGATAATTATCAGAGAAATATGTACATTGAAGAAAGATAAAAGCGTTATTTTTTTCTCCTTCGTATTTGTATTTCAGAGGCATCGAGTTGAGTAGGAAGTGTATAACAATTTGTTGAAATGTGTTATATCATATTATTTTAACTGTAACGAATAGTTCAACTTGCATATGTGAACGAGACAGTAGGACGGAATGAATGCAAAGAGTTGAGAAGATAATCTATGGCAAGAAAGCTTCAACGAAAGTAAAATCAAAGGTGCACTTGGGCTTAACCTTACAAAAGAATGACGTCTGTATGAAGAGAGTGAGAGCAAGATGGAATAAGTGGAAAGATAAGTCACGAAAGTAATTTGTGGCAAGAAAGCTTCAACAAAAATAGAATTCAACATGCACAAAGCGGCCGTTAGACCTGCTTGTTCAGATGGATCAGGAGCTCGGGCAAACAGAAAAAATGAGCATCTGGAAAAGAAAACATAAATGAGAATGCTTTTCTACTTTTTTTTTTTGTTTTACTTATTTCATGAAAGAAAAAGCAGCAAACTGGCGCCTGCTAGAAGACGACAATTGCTCTAAATTGAACTGTAGCGGATTTTCAAAAGAATAAAAACTAGGAAGAAAGAAAAGAACTGTTTTTTGTTTTTGTTTTCGGCAACATTGTATCTGCTAGAAGTCGATAATTGCTGTAAGTTAAACTCTGTCTATTTGTAATAAGCAATCAAAGTTGTAATAAAATATCACTTATTAAAAGCCGACTGTGGCTGTAGCTGAACTGTAGCTGATTTGCAACTACTGTAAATAGCGTCTACTTGATGCATATCGGTAACAGCTGTAAATAGAACTGCGGCTGATTTCCAATGAGAATGATGACTTGCGGCAAAATGACATTTATTAAAAATCGACACTAGTCATGAGTTAAACTTTTACCTTGTGATACCCGATTAAGATTTTTCTCCAATAAAAACTAAGCTGAACTGCAGTTGGCTGACGATGAAGCAACAGATTAAACGCATCCTACCAATGATACTAAACAGACTTTCACTTGAAAGCAAATATAAGTTTATTAGTTGCTAAATAGAAATTCTCAAGTGGTCGAAAACAGTTTCTTTGGTTGACTCGTGTCCTATAGGCCAGCGGTCGAACAATGATCAAATGGTAGTTTACCGGTATTAGATAGCAAGTGGTGATATAAGACTGAAAAGAGGCTTCATCAAAAGAAGTCCGTGAAACAGACAAAAAAGTGTGTAAGTCATGCTGGGAGATGGGAAAAGTGTGTTAAATGGCTGAATAGGAAGGAAATTTTTATCGTACGAGAGTTCAGATATTACCAAACATCACGCGTAGAACAAATCAGGAAAAGAACACAAACAGATGTTTCATATTATAATTTAGACTGACAAAAACCAATATCTTCTCCTTCACTCCAAAAAAACTACATACGATACTTCTTGATGTTGTAGAAAAAAAGATGCTACCCCCACCCCCAAAAAAGCGAATTCTTCTGTAGAGGAAGTATTTTACTCTAATATTTGTTTCCTGAAAGAAATAGTTCCTTTACTGGTGACATTTTTGAAAGGTATGGAATTGATTTCGTCTGCCGTTAAATACACTGGTGTGCAAAAATTAAGCACGAAGAGGAGAAATTAGCATAACAGCGGAACGAGCAGGCAGAACGGACCGAAAGACCACTCAGGAGATAGACAAGGGTCCGGTACGGTAGGGCATGTGCATATATGCAGCATGACGTAGGGGGTGGGGTCGGAAGGGTATAAAGCACACGGGCGGTGTACGCTCAGCAATTCGGAGCGGCGGATGGCTTAGTGATTAGTGATTCAGACTATCGATGCTAGGTCCCCAGGTTCAAGCCTGAGCTGATCTTTCGGAGATGGTGTGATTTACTAACAATCGCTGAATATCGGACGTGCACGTTAAGTGACGGCCTCCAGGCTGGACCCACTGGTTAAATGGGTATCCTTTCCTATGTCCCCCCTGTAATTCTCTCACCCCTCTATGTGCAATATCGTACTTGTACGGTGGCGCCATCTACTGTACTCTAATCTCACTACAAACTGTTCTGTCAAAGTCGCTAGACTTGCTCTCATTCCTTCCGTTTCTGTGTCCTGCCCAAAAGGCGCTCTCGCTGTAGGTGACTGGGACCTGAACTCTACTCACAGTGGACGGAAGTCCTACAAGAAAATGACAAGTACTTCTGCCGACTTAGAACGCTCAGCAATTCGGTGAAAGTTATTGCACGGTGTACATCGGTTTGAACGACGTCGGTTTGCTGATACCGTGTGATTTGAACAATAGGCAATCCAGTAGACGACATCTGGATGACTTTACCCGAGGTCGCGTCATTGGGAAGTTGGAAGAAGTTCGAAGTGTGACTAGTGTGGCCGAGGAGTTCTCTCACAGCATCGTTTCACGAGCTTGGAGCGCATTTCAAACGAGAGGAACAGCTATCCGAGAGTTTTGGAGTGGTTGTCCACGAGCAACCACGGCGGCGGACGACCGGTATATTGTCCTACAAGCGAGAACAAACAGACGGCAGACAGCGGGAGAAATCGCAAGGTACAGACAACTGGACGTCCGTTATCGCGTTTTACCGTGGCCAGGAGGCTGCACAAAGGTGGTCTATTTGCACGACGACCAGTACGGTGTGTTCCATTAACGCCTGCTCATCGGAGACGGTGGTTTCTGTGGTGCCAGGAACACAAGAACTGGACACATCAGTAATGGGGTCAAGTTCTCTTTATAGATGAGAGCCGTTTTAGCCTGACGAGCGATTCTGGACGTATACACATCTGGAGAGAGCAGGGAACACGCAATCACACCTCCAAAATCATCGAAAGGGGCTGGTTTGGAGGTGGCGGAGTTCTTGTTTGGGGCGGTATCATGCTTGGTAGCCGTACTGACCTCCACATCTTCCAAGGAGGTTCAGTCAATGGTGTCCGCTATTGTACCGAGGTTCTCCTGCCTCACGTGCGTCTGTTTAAAGGTGCTGTGGGTCCTGAGTTCCTGTTCATGGACGACAACGCTACACCTCATCGTACAGTGGCTGTCGCAGAGCTGTTCGAGAGTGAAGATATTCAACGCATGAATTGGCCCGCAAGGTCCCCGGACCTAAATGCAATCGAACATGTGTGGGACCTTCTCGGGAGACGCTTGGCAGCACGTCACCAGCCGCCAGCAACGATTCCGCAGCTGCGATTGGCGCTACAAGAGGAATGGGCAGCGATGCCTCAACAGTTCCTTGAGAACCTCGTCCTCAGCATGGACAGACGTTGTAAATCCTGCAACGCAGTCAGGGGTGATCATATCCCTTACTAAAGACTGGATTTTGCTTGGCAGCCGCCTGTCACATGGACGTTTCTGTCTTCTGTGCAGTTGTTCTCGAAGCTACCTTCTCAATAAAGTGTCTTTGTATCCTTTGGATTCCTTGTTTGAACGGTTTTGCTCACATATCCTATATTCTAACATCTTGGGGATCTTATGGTATGATTTGAGTCGATGTGGAGCACTTCTGCACGACGTTACATTCGAAAAACCGTCTCGTCCTTAGTTTTTGCACGCCAGTGTATGACAAATAAAAGTGTTGTATTTAAAACTAACGATTCAGAAATATTTGCGATCGAAATATTAGGGTCATACATTCAAAAGCAAAATTATTCTCGAAGAAATCCCAGCTTTACCCTCATGATTTTAATTCTTTCAATATGATCAAATCAGATATTCCAACAATCTCATGTAATGGAAGCGAACCCTAAGCAAAAATCTAAGATCATCAATCTTCTACGACGATGTGGAATAAACATGCAGATCATCTTTAAAACATAAATTTTTAACAAATGTAGAAACAAACTGTAGCATGTGCAAATATTTATTCGAAAATTAATGCCTGAAAAATATCAATTCACTTCTGTGTCGGTTGAGATTTCTCTCCGCGATAATACTTGGAAAAAGAAGATGTGTAAGTAAATCTTGTTAAAAAAAAAAAAAAAGGAAGCATACTCACACACTCTCACTCACACAAAAATAAAGATAAAAATCTAAAATATATCGAGAGCATTCCTGAAATTGTTTTAGCTTTATGCAGAGGAAACCCTGTAAATAGGTCGATTGCCTTAAGATAAATATCTGCGGGGCCTTTGTTCTCAGCATGAAGAAAGGAATAAATCTCTGAGATGGAGATGAAGAGACAGAGCGCTAGAAATTTCTATTGAAAAGCCTTAATAGCATTACGAGATTTATCAGCCGTTTTAGGGATTTTTACGTTTTTGTAACGTAGCAAAAAAATAGCAAAGCAATCATATGTCGCAGATGGTAAATGAAATACTCTTAAAAGTGCTTTTCTTCAGCTTCCGGAATTTGTGATTCGCAAACTCTCATTCGATTTACCATGGACGGAATCATTTAAGCACTTCAAATATTATAAATCGTCCCCTAATGGAAAAATTCAAGTATTGAAACTATTTTAATCATGTTTATGAAAATCATTTCGTTGATTTTCCTGATCTAGAAAGTTAATCTAAAACTAAATTTTTAGCCATAGAAATCGCATTGCCACGAAGAAGTTACAATTAAAAATTACAGGTTAAAAGAGAAAATACACCATGTAAGGAAATCTGTAAAAAACTAGTAGTTTCAGACCGTCATTTATGGATGTAGATAAACATATTTAAATGACTCTGGAATGTTCACACGTCGACCGGTCGAGTTTTGGCACACTTTTAGCAAACGCCACACTTTTGGCGACTAAGCGGGGATCTACAAAAGGCATCCTATCAGTAATGCCTCGTCCCTCATAAGATTTTTATTTTTAGCAGCAAAAATATGAAACTTGGTGGCAAAATACTTGGACATATTGTTAATAATACTAGCCTACTCAAAGTACTGTCCATCACTTTCTATACATTTCTGCCATCTTTGAACCCATTGGTAAAATCCATTTCGGAAATATTCCTGAGGCTGTCGTTTCACACATGAATTCACAGCCAGTTTAACGTCTGTAACATCGTCGAAACGTTCCCCGCGAAGGGTTGTTTTCAAAGGGGAAAACAGGAAGTCTGAGGGAGCCAAATCAGAACTGTAGGGGGGTTGGAGCATCGCTGTCCACCCCAATTTGGCAATAGCCTTTGAAGTTTCCATTGAGGTGTTGGAACGTGCGTTATCATGGTGTAAAACAACACTACGAAGTGGAATGTCACGTCTTTTCCTTCTGATAGCTTCCTTTAGCTTCTTCAATGTATGTGCATAGTGAGTACTGTTTATTGTTGCAACTACTGGATGGTGACACGACGATCAGCTGTGATGAGGTCTTTCACTCGTTGCCTGTTGGCATCTGTCATCTGTCATTGCAGTTGCGAGTCTTCCACTCCGTTGTTTGTTCGACACTGAACTTTCTCCCTCTTGAAACCTCTTCATCTAACTTTGGACATTGCTGATATCGATTGTGGCAGATCCATACACTTCCAGGAGTCTTTTGTGGATTTCTGGAGCCTCACACCCCTTTTTTTCCAGGAATTCAATTACGGCTCGCCGTTTTTCTCTGTCATCCATAATCTTCATTTCCGATTCTGAAAAAAAAAATTCTCACATTGGTAGCATATCATAGTACATGTCACCGCAGTTTCATTAAAATCACTTCAAAATTTCAAAAGTTATTAAGGAGGAGGGATTACTTTCAGGATGCCACTTGTAGGTCATTCGTCTACATTACCAAGATGGAACCGTAAAGTTGTATATAGGAATGACCAAGCGATCCATCTAGACCAGAATAAAAGAGAATAATAGGGACTTAAAAGACGGTAGACCTGCAAATGCCCTTTCCGGATGTAGATAAACATATTTATACAACGGTTCGGGACAGAAAAGAAGGAAGACTTGCCACCGTCATTTCTGGGTGTCATCATCATCATCATTGTCAACCATTATCAATCCACTGCTGGACGAAGGTCTCCCCAAGTTTCCTCCACAACGGTCTGTCTTGTGCCAGTCTCCTCCATGTCACTCCCGCATATTTACGAATTTCATCCACCCATCTCCCATGTGGTCTTTTTCTGGGTCTTTTCCTGTCCCTTGGAATCCAATCTAAAATTTCGGCTGTCCATCTATGGTCTGTCCTTCTGGCAGTATGTCCAGCCCATTGCCATTTCAGGGATTTAACTCTGATCATGATGTCTTCCACTCTCGTCATTTTTCGGATCCACGAGTTCCTCTTCTTATCTCTCCTGGTTATACCAAGCATGCACCTCTCCATGCTTCTTTGAGTTGTCTGCAGCCTTTGTATGCCTCTTTTAGTTAAGGTCCACGTCTCTGCACCATACGTAAGCACTGGAAGGATGCATTGATCAAACACTTTTCTTTTAAGACATAATGGCATATTGCTCTTGAAAATTATGCTGTTTCTTCCAAAAGCTCTCCAGGCAAGTTTTGTACGCCGATTAATTTCTTCATCAATGTGACCCTCACTTGATATCTGCTGTCCAAGATAAACATATGTATCTGTTATCTCCAGTTTTTCTCCATCAATCGATAAATCTTCATTTCTTGTAAAAGCATTGAACATCACTTTTGTCTTCTGAAAGTTCATTTTTAATCCCACTTCTTTACTCTTGTCAGCAAGTTCCTGGATCATACTCTGCAGCTCTGATGGGGTAGTTGCAAAAATGACTACGTCATCAGCAAAACGAAGGTGGGTTAGATAATCTCCATTAATCTTTATCCCTTTGTTTTCCCAGTTCACTGATTGAAAGACATTTTCCAATGTGGCATTAAAGAGCTTCGGAGATATGGTGTCACCTTGTCTCACTCCCTTTCCAATTTTTATGTGTGTTGTATTTTCAAACAGCCGAATCTTTGCACTTGCATTTTCATAGATGTTATTAATAATATTAATGTATGCATCTTCAATACCGCAGGATTTCAGAGCCGTGGTAACTGCTGATGGTTTTACCGAATCAAAGGCTTTTTCATAATCGATAAAAGCCATGCACAATGGAAGTTCATATTCCCTCGCTCTTTCAATTAGTTCTCTCAGTACGTGGATATGATCTATTGTGCTGTAGCCACTCCTGAATCCAGCTTGTTCTCTCGGTTGAGCCATATCCAGTGTTACCTTCAAGCGGTGTGAAAGAACTTTAGTGAAGATTTTATAAACCACTGATAGGAGGCTGATAGGTCTGTAGTTCCTGAGATCCTCAATGTCACCTTTTTTATGTAGCAGGATCATTGTAGCGTTGTTCCAATCCTCAGGAATCTTCCCTTCATTAAGGCATCGAGTGAAAATTTGGGCGAGTACTGTTTCAATTTCTCCACTTGCTTCTTGTATGATGTCTATAGTAATTCCATCTTCTCCTGGAGCTTTCCCCCGCTTCATGTTCTTGATTGCATGAGCAACTTCTGCTGGGAGGACTGGAAGAACTCTGGTACCTTTCATGATGTCTGGAGTACATGTATCATCCCTTTCATATAATTTGGAGTAGAAATCTTTCACTCTTGTCAAAATTTCGCCTCTATTTCTTGTTATAGAACCATCTTCTTTTCTCAGAGCCATAATCTGTTTTCTTCCCTTACTGAGATGTCCCTTTGCTATCTTAAGGCTTTGGTTGTTTTCAATTGCTTTCCTCACTAGCTCACAGTTGAATTTCCTTACGTCTTCAGTGATACTTTTTCGTGTTGTCTTGCATAGCTCTATATATTCCACTTTGGAAGTCACATCTTCTTTAGTTGTCCTCATCTCTCTTCTTTTTTGCATCAACATTTTGGTTTTTCCTGATAATTTGTTCACGTGCAACTTGTTCTTAGACCCAGCTAATTTTGTTGCTGTTTCCATTAGAGCTTTGGTTACTTTTCTGTTAACTTCCGAAATATCCACTTCTTCCGATGTTAGGCCTTCTAAAGCAGAGAATCTGTTCTTCAGTTCCAACTTGAAAGTATTATGGTGTTTTTTAAGGTTGGTTATGTCAATACATTTTGTTTGTCTTATGAGCTTGCCACGTTCCAGTTTAGTGTTGAGGTGCATCTTACATCTCACCAATCTATGGTCACTACCTGTGTTGAACTTGTTCAGCACACTGCAGTCTTTGATGACGAATTTTTTGTTACACATAATAAAATCAATTTCACTTGTCGTCCCAATTGGATGTCTCCATGTCCATTTCCTGTGTGGCTTTTTCTTGAAAAAGGAGTTCAAGATGAAAAATCCTTCTGCCTCTGCAAACTCAACGAGAGTATTTCCACGCTGGTTTCTGTTGCCGTGACCGAATTTACCTACTGAAGTTTCATTCTGTTGCCGTTGCCCTATTTTTGCATTGAAATCTCCCATAATTATCTTCAAGTGCTGCTTACCTTTATTATTTAGATGACGAATTTCCTCATAAAATTCTTCAATTTCTTCTTCAGGATGACTTGTGGTGGGTGCATAAGTTTGAATAATCTGAGCCTGGTATCTTCTCGATAGTTGGATAACGAGTCGTGCAGCTCTGTCAGAGGAACTTTCAACTTCTACCACTTTATCCTTCAGTTTCTTGTTTATTATAAATCCAACACCACTAGTTCTGCCAGTAACTGTCCCACGATAATAGAAGAGATGTCCACTTTTCAGTTCAATGAGATCTTCTCCTTTTCTCCTTACCTCACTTAGCCCGACAATGTCCCACTTGATCCTTTGTAGTTCCTCTTCCAATTCAAGAAGCCTTGAATCAGAAGATAGGGAGCGTCCGTTATAGGTAGCCAAGGTCAGCATCAAATGGCAGCCTAGTCCGGTCCTCCGGGGATTCTTAGCACCCTCTGCCTTCATGTCGCACTGGCCGCTGCCTTGGCCAGGTACATTCCAGCTGCCGGAGACTGAGGGCCAAGATTTACGTTGTAGATAAACATATTTACATAACGCCGCGATGTTCACGCGTCGTGTCTTGGGACACTTTTAGCAAACCCCGCACGTTTGCTAAATATGTGCAAAACCCCGAAAAGTTTGACGAATTTTCTGTTTCAGCAAAACAGGAAACTATGTCATTCCTCTACATTACCAAGATGGAACCTTAAAGCTTTATATAGGAATGGCGAAGCGATCCATCGAGACCAGAATAAAAGAGCATGATAGGGACATTAAAAGAGGATGACCTGCAACTGCCCTTGCTAAGGATGTTTTTTTCAACGCAACCATTCCTTGTATCGAAGAATTCGACTTGCACAGACAGGTATAAAACCTAAAAGCAAACTACGACTATCGAAATCTTGACAAGACGAGGTGTTTACAACGAAAGTATCGTACAAGCTGGCATCTGTAAGGCGTGTCTTTCGATAAGTATTATTTTTGGTGTAATATTTTATTATTGTGTAAACCGCGCTCCATGACACATGCGGCTAACTGAACGCAATGCCGCGTGCTTTATTTACATCAAATGAGTATTTTCAAAACGAATTTCAGTTCTGTTTATTTTGCATTGTGTATCGTGTAATTGAGCTGATGTGGAGTTCCTAACAAAAATTCTGCACTCTGTCCATTTTTGAGAAAAGTAACGGAGAAAACTTACCTTATTGCCGTTCAATGTACTCCCCTCCGCTGCTAATGACAGCTTGCCAGCGGTGAGGTAGGTCCCGGATATCCCATAATACGCTATCTTTGTTAGCTGTCGCATTACGCATTACTCGGGTCATGTCCAATGACAGTTCATCCAGCGATTCGTAGCGGATGCCACGAGCCGATTCTTTAACTTTGGGAAAAGATCGAAGTTGGGGTGGGCTGAGATCGGGACTGCATGGGGGTGGGATAAAGTTTTCCAGCCATATTTCGACAAAAGCACCCGTACCGACGCTGCACCATGACACGATGCGTTGTCATGCAGCACGATCACTCCAGCTTTCAAGTTGGGGTGATTTTGACGAATTTTCAGTCTCAACTTTGTCCTCAGAAAGTCACGATAATATTGTGTGGTGACATTTTGCCCAACCGGCACTCGTTTAGAGACCACGGCACTCTGCACATCGTAGGCAAAAATCATCATTTGCTTCGCTTTGGATTGTTGCCGACGACACTTTGAGGGGCATGAGAAACTTGGATGCCTCCATTCTGCTGATTGTGACTTCAGTTCTGGCTCAAAATCACGGGTCCAAGTCCCATCAATTGAGACAATTCTGTTGAGGAAGGTGTCACCCTCACTCCCGACCCTGTGAAGGTGATGCTGTGCGATGCTCACTGTGGCTGCCTTCTGCTCGGGAGTGAGTTAATGGGACACCCAGCGCGCAGCGATTTTTGTTTTTCCCAGTGAGTCGGTAAAAATCCGGTGAACAGCCATGGTGGACAAATTTGCCCGGTGAGCAATCTCCTCGACTGTCAAACGGCGATTCTCTTAGAGAAGCGTTGCAACAATGGTGACAGATGCTTTTTCTGTTACCGTTTGAGGTCGGCCTGAGTGGTGATCATCTTCGCTACTGCTTCGGCTCTCCCGCAAGCGCGATGCCCACCGAGAAATTGTGTTTCGATCAAGAGTTGCTTCCCCACAAACTTCTTGCAAGGCAGTGTGGATCTGTGTCGAAGTTTTTCCCCTCAGGGTTTCTATTTCCACGTACGAGCGCTGGTCTAACGCTGTGACTTGACCTGAGGAGCTGCACGCTTGCATTTCCAAACCCTCCCACACCCACACAGCAAATGGAAGCGTGTCGTTCTGACACCACAGCGTTGTTGAGAGTCTGACCTAGACATGACGCAATCATCATCCGCTTTCGTTTTAGATTAACTTGTGCAGAACTTTTGTTATGACTCTCATAGCCTTAAAAGCCTCTAAACTCTTCAGAGTTCAGCATAAGTTTTTCAGTGAGAAGGATGCTTTGTGCGAAGCATTTATCTGATAGAAAGCTGGCGCACGATATATTTCCCGAAATTAAAATTGTCGTATCATGTTGTAAAAAAAGTATCCGAAAAATAGAGAAGCATGTATTTCAAGCTTAAAAAAACCGTGCAAAGCACTTCACCTAATCGTCCAGGTAGTTCCCATTGGAACTGATGATCTTGTTCCACCGATGTACGAGTTGAAATATCCAGTTGCGATAGAAGTCTGAAGAATGGGAGTTGAAGAAGTCTTGCATGCAAACGTTCACATCATCGTCATTTGGAAAGTTTTCCTCAGCGAGAAAATCTGACAGAGATAAGAATAGATCAAAGTCGGACGGGGCAAGATACGGGGAATGGGGTGGGGTGTTGCGACAATATATTCCATTCCAGTTCGTGCAATTTTGGCTGAATCAGTAAAGCGACATGTGGACAAGCGTCATCCTGGTGAAAAACAACTCCATGGCGACTAATCAACGCTGAGCGCTTTTCTTGCAGTGCAGCAGTGGGACGGACCAACTGTTGGGTGTAAGCATTCGCTGTGATGGTGTTGTTCCGTGATAAGAGTTCAAAGCGACATGCGGACGAGTGTTATCCTGGTGAAAAACAACTCCATGGCGATAAATCAATGCTGGGCGCTTTTCCTGCAGTGCAGCAGTGGGACGGACCAACTGTTGGGTGTAAGCATACGCTGTGATGGTATTGTTCCGTGATAAGAGTTCAAAGCGACATGCGGACGAGCGTTATCCTGGTGAAAAACAACTCCATGACGATAAATCAATGCTGGGCGCTTTTCCTGTAGTGCAGCAATGGGACGGACCAACTGTTGGGTGTAAGCATACGCTGTGATGGTGTTGTTCCGGGATAAGAGTTCAAAGCGACATGCGGACGAGCGTTATCCCGGTGAAAAACAACTCCATGACGATAAATCAATGCTGGGCGCTTTTCCTGTAGTGCAGCAATGGGACGGACCAACTGTTGGGTGTAAGCATACGCTGTGATTATGTTGTTCCGGGATAAGAGTTCAAAGCGACATGCGGACGAGCGTTATCCTGGTGAAAAACAACTCCATGGCGATAAATCAATGCTGGGCGCTTTTCCTGCAGTGCAGCAGTGGGACGGACCAACTGTTGGGTGTAAGCATACGCTGTGATGGTATTGTTCCGTGATAAGAGTTCAAAGCGACATGCGGACGAGCGTTATCCTGGTGAAAAACAACTCCATGACGATAAATCAATGCTGGGCGCTTTTCCTGTAGTGCAGCAATGGGACGGACCAACTGTTGGGTGTAAGCATACGCTGTGATTATGTTGTTCCGGGATAAGAGTTCAAAGCGACATGCGGACGAGTGTTATCCTGGTGAAAAACAACTCCATGGCGATAAATCAATGCTGGGCGCTTTTCCTGCAGTGCAGCAGTGGGACGGACCAACTGTTGGGTGTAAGCATACGCTGTGATGGTATTGTTCCGTGATAAGAGTTCAAAGCGACATGCGGACGAGCGTTATCCTGGTGAAAAACAACTCCATGACGATAAATCAATGCTGGGCGCTTTTCCTGTAGTGCAGCAATGGGACGGACCAACTGTTGGGTGTAAGCATACGCTGTGATGGTGTTGTTCCGGGATAAGAGTTCAAAGCGACATGCGGACGAGCGTTATCCCGGTGAAAAACAACTCCATGACGATAAATCAATGCTGGGCGCTTTTCCTGTAGTGCAGCAATGGGACGGACCAACTGTTGGGTGTAAGCATACGCTGTGATTATGTTGTTCCGGGATAAGAGTTCAAAGCGACATGCGGACGAGCGTTATCCCGGTGAAAAACAACTCCATGACGATAAATCAATGCTGGGCGCTTTTCCTGTAGTGCAGCAATGGGACGGACCAACTGTTGGGTGTAAGCATACGCTGTGATTATGTTGTTCCGGGATAAGAGTTCAAAGCGACATGCGGACGAGCGTTATCTTGGTGAAAAACAACTCCATGGCGATAAATCAATGCTGGGCGCTTTTCCTGCAGTGCAGCAGTGGGACGGACCAACTGTTGGGTGTAAGCATACGCTGTGATGGTATTGTTCCGTGGTAAGAGTTCAAAGCGACATGTGGATGAGCGTTATCCTGGTGAAACCCAACTCCATGGCGAAGGGCACTTCCAAAAATTACAGCACCAACAAAGTGTTGCCATCGGGAAAAAGTTTAGGGACAAAGTGTCCCAGCTGCATAACTCTAAAATTTGTTGGAGCAAGAAATTACTGTGTCACGATAACAATATGTTCGGTTGTAGCAACAAAACGTTTTATCACGATGACAATGCATATTGATGGATCAAATAAATTTCCAAAAATGGACCTAGGCATTTTGTTAAATGAACAAAACGTTTTGTCAACGTTTGTTGACTGCATATGGACAAAATATTTTGGTTGATTCAACAATTTTTTTGCCGAATTAACAAAACGTTTTTCTCAGTGCAGTTTTATATGTTTCAGAAAAAAACATGAAAAAACTGAAGAAAATATGAGATCGCTAAGCGCGCGGGTAAAAAATAACGGAAATCAAGTTGATGTGGCAGAAAATGAACAACTCAAAAATGGCAGGAGATGAAACCGTCAATTGTTGATATAGAAACTGGGATAACGTTCCGGAGTGCGTCTGCGATTAACATAAAAAGAGAGAGAGAGAGAGTAAGAAAAAAAAATAGAAAACATATATGTATAATAGAAGGTGAACAGCAACGCTAAACGACGAGGCGGACTAAACGCAGATTAAAGAACGCGTTATAAGGAACAGTTCCATCGGACAGGGTTAAGCCTCCTTTTGTGATCTGACCTTAACAGAGACAGAATTTTACCATGAGAAAAGACTCCTCCTGTCAAGCGAACAGCTGCCGCGGATGCGACGACGGATGCAGGGAAAGTTCTGCCGCTAACAGACGAACCGCTATCGGCATCAGAAGACTGCAAGTTGTCGCCCATTGTATAGGACTACTAAACGCTTCAAACTAAACAATATCTTTTCTATTGATGCTTTTTTTTTTACTTTTCTATTGTAAAAAATGAGGTATGCGGATGCTCAGACGAAAGCTCACCAGTAGAGCTCTCACGATATTTGAAACTACGTGAGGAGTTCCAGTCGCTGGATTTTCGGAACCGCTCTGAACCATTTTTATTCCTGAGCAATGTTTCAAATTTTAATGCACACGTGTTTACACGCAACGTGTCCATTCTCTAAAAGTTCTCCTATTTACATGATTTGTATTTTGATACGTCACCATTTGCACCCTATACCGATGGGAAATCACGATCAGAAGTCTGACTTTTCCCTATTGTACATTCAACCATGGGTCTTCAAGAAATTTTTCAAGGGGGGTCAAGTGTAATTAATTTAGGTTTGGATAATATGTAGAAAACAGTAATTCGTGGAAATGAAAGATTAATACTGTTACTATTACTACTACTTACTTACTACACTAGAACACTACTACTGCTACTATTAATATTGTTGTTATTATTAGTATTATTATTAATTGTTGCTGCTCTTGAAGAAAGTGTATTATCATGTACATTGGTAACTGTTTTCAAAATAATGAGCAGTGCCGAGCAGGGCCACGTCAAGCCTTTTAAGTTCAGCACACACCACCCTGAGCGGAACTTGTTTGGGCGTACTACCCAAGGAGGTTAGAATAAGATATCTGGAGATGCCCTTGTTAATAGAGCAGTACCACTTTGCGTGAAGCCTATAACCGCGAGAGACGGCGGTGAAAGTGTGGAAAAGCTGGTGGTTTTCAATGCTATTGCAATGCATTTTGTGTTGGCCGAATCGCCTTCTTCCGTCGCAAATATTTCCGATTTCGCATCGGAACTTGCTGCCAATGGGTAAGATAATGCTGAACTTATAAAATTCTTAATTATTTTGAGGCCCCTTCCCATTTTTATATTAAACTGAAATGCACGAACGTTAGTGCGAATTCTAAACAAAACACAACATCAAGATTGAAAACTTCACTTGTGTATGAAGTATAATTCATTCTGGTTTGATATCAACACGATTTCTGCAACCAAAAACTACGCAGCTCCAAATTGCGCAAAATTCAAATTACAGAGGTATCATGTAAACAACGTCCAACTCCCACAGCTGGCGACTTCACGGTTAACAGACTCAGGGCATCTCCAGAAGTATTATTCTAACCTCCTTACGGTTTGCTAGGTTTTCCGCTTTCACGTTATCCTTTTCCAATTCCAAATTTCCAATAAAATTGAGATATTAAATTAAACGCCCCAAGCTTCATCTTTCCTCGTGGTCCAGTTCTGTGAGTGTAAAAAAAGTAATAAAATAAAATAAAGGGGAAAATAATTCCACAGGGGGTCAAATTACCCCTGTGACCCCCACCCCCACCCCGTCGGCGTCCATGCATTCAACATCCACTCTACAAAGATAGAAATTGTGGCGTTTCAGCATTTCATTAACCCTTTAACCGGTTGGAACGAATTAAGTCAGGTTAGTCAGATGGTCTTAAATCAGCTCTAACGAACATATTCGCTTTCTGAGAAGTTGGACGAACAAAACTGGAACGAATTAATTCGGGGAATCTCTTGCAGTTCCAATTCAGCTAGACGAGCAACCTGGAAGACTAGAACATCACAAAGCGTTGTTTACCCCCTTTGCTTTGTTATTCAAAGTGGTCATTTAGGGAGAAGAGTGGCACTAATTCTTTCTGACTGATTACCTGCTGAAAGGGATATAACAATGGCAATGAACCTTAAAAAGGTGAAAGAAAATGCTTTTAAATGCGACGAAATCCTTGTCATAGGGAATATTCTTCCCAGGGGTGTAGAAAGGCCTCAGAGGCGCTAAGGTACTATTTTTTTAGGCTTAACGGCGCTAAGGTACTTTGCGTAGGTAGGCTGTTGCAGAATATGGGTAAAGAAATCTTTTAGATGATTCGAAAATAGCGAATACTGTGTTTATATACAATCATAATTGAAATATTCGTATCACAAGGATGAGATTAAACCGTCGGACCACACAACAGGACACTCATGGATTATAAGGGTAAAGAGAATGTTTGTTTGTTTCTGGGTTTAACTTTCACCGTGAGCTGCTATAAGGGCTATATGCCGTTGGCCGTCCCTAATTTAGGGCGCGGGATGCACACCACCCATGCTTCACGCGGAGTTCAGACCACTAGCCAGAAACCTACACCTCTGACCACTCTGCCACCGGAACGGCTTAAAGAGAACATAAAGTCCATTGTCTATATGGTGGTCCTCAAAATTATTTCATTTCTCGGAGAAAAAACTGCAGAGAGAAATTACGCAGCCACTTAGACTAAGTGACAGAAGTTTTATGCGTACGAAGAATAAGTTACCCTTTCTCTTATTCCTTAAGAATAGCACAACAGATATTTCCTAGAATCTTTGAAAAAAGGCGTATTAGTCACACTGTGAAATAGATGTGATTACATTTATTCAAAGTGTCTATATTAGTTACATCTAATATGGAATGACAGAAAGTTACTTAAAGAAACGTCCATAGTTTTCGGATGTAAGTAACAAACATTTTTTTTTCATTTAAAATTGCGATTCAAATTAAAATGGTTAGAAATAAAAATTTTATGAAATATACTGAGAAATGAAAATAGCAAATCAGAATTCTCAATGTTTTTCAAAAACTTTGAGTCTTCTTTCCAAGGCGTTTTTACGTAATGGCACTTTTTTAATTAGAACTACATCACTGATTCTTCCGTATTCATGCCTTGCGTCATATATCAGACAGTAATGGACTTGAAGTGAGTACTTATCACCGTTGACCAGTTAATGCTCGGTTCTGCTGAGATGAGAGGACGAAAGGAATTGTTTTGCCGTGAAAACTAGCAGCTTTCATAAAACCTGATTGCAATGCGGCCATTTCTCTTTCGACAATGCAAAAAATTCGAAGCCCATGCTTCCGCTAGATGCGGCTGATTTTGAGCACCATATGGTTCACCAGGGGCGTGCCGATAACCCCCGCAGTGAGGGGGGGGGCGCTTCATGGTTAAAAGCAAGGTACCTTGGTTAAAAGGGCCCCCTAGCCTGAGCAAAACGAGATTACAAAATGTTTTGCGGAAACTTCGTATGAAACTGGGTAAAGAAATAGCCGAGAATTAAGGCAGCTGTGAAAGAAGTTTTAAGAAGAAAAGCACTTTTTTCTCAGTAAATATGTGAAATCTCTTGAAATCATTTTCGTTGCTTTGGTTCATAAAAACTGCATGACGGGAAAGCAGGTATTCAAAAGAACTTGAGTCCCCGTGTAATAGCCCTTGCTCTTACGAGGGACCTCGAATTCTCAGCCCTTGCAATAACTTCTATGCAGGTATGTTAAAAAGAGAATGTCAAAAAAATATTAGTTCAATGAGCAAAATTTTGATGGATAAGGTGTTATGTGTTACAGTTGTTTGCACATGACTATGCATCCTTCAGAATATAATGAACTGAAATATGTTCTTCGCTGGAGCGAAATATCAGATATATGTGTCATTTTTTTATAACAGGGTTGAAGATCTTTTTTCCTTATGTGCAAGACATTGTGGCATTATGTTAAGTGCGTCTTTAATATTCCACAGTAAATAATTCATGTAGTTTTGCGTTTTTCATGCTGCAGTTCTTAATCGTTACTTAGCTGTTTGCTTATTTATGTTGTGACATTTCGTATAAATCGGAAAAGTCATTAGACACGGACACACGGCAGTTGCATGTTCTGTGTGTGCAGTCGTGAGCAGTAGCGCACCCAGAAATTTCCCAAGGGAACGGGGGGGGGGGCGTGTGTCCTGGCCCACCAAATTTTTCCAAGGTGTGGGTGACCCCCCTAAATTTAGCGGGAAATATAGTCAGGTGTGATACAATTAAGAAGGAGGTTGACTTCTGTGCATTTATTCTTATCCAGTTACTAGTAATGTTACAGTACAAAAAAAGTTAAATGATTAGAAGCTACGTAGATGAAATTCCTTTTCTGGTTAGATTTTTCTAAATTTATTTAACAGAACCACACTCATATAATTAATCTATGTTATAATTATACGGTACATGGTTAAGAAGTAAATATAGATCGCGTACCGTGATTTTTTGTTTCAAACTCTGACTTAATAATTTTCCGCTCTGTCAGCCCGGGGGGTCATCGGCCATCCCCATGGAAGCGCCACTGGGTGTGAGGCATTTTAAAAAGCAGGCCTTAGTTCCTAAAAATAATAAATTTTGCATGAATGATTAACTTTGACGTAAGTACTTTTTAGTAATTTGTATCGGTAACCATGGCAATCACATTTTATAACGTACACATTTGTGTTTCACGCAATAAAATGAAATAATTTTTATTTTACGAAAAATACTCGTGGGTTCCAAAGCATTTGATTTATTAAAACACCTGCAAAGCCTAATTAATAATATGAAAGTTAAAATTTTTAATAATTGAAAGCTAATAGATTTTCGCAAAAGGGCCTCGAAATGCCCCCCCCCCCCAAAAAAAAAAGTTTTCGTCTAGATAGGCCACTTAAGGGGTTAAAAGGAATAGTACCCATAGATATGGGTGTCTTTGTCAATTTAAAAACTTTTTGAAAATATCACGATACATCGTACTGAAAGCAACTTAAATTTAAAAATAATCCATAATTTTCTGGTGTATATTGAAGGGTTAATGCATTTCTTGAAGCGAGCGAGGTGAAAGAATGTTCGAGTTGTGTGTCATCATGTGTCATCATCAATAACTCATCAATCGTTCTCGATCCACTGTTGCACGAAGTTCTCCCCAAGCCTTTCTCACAGTTGGATAGGGTGAGAAGTTTACCCTTCACCTCACATTGTTGTTGTTCATGCACGCGTTCTAATTTCAGTTACTGATCTCCCAAGTAGGTAGTTTTTTGGCCATTTCTGATTCATTTCTGTATTTTCTGTGTAATAAGCCCATTTATACGCTACTGGTTTATTTTCCATTTTACAAACTGCTCAGCCCATTTCTTCTTGAGCTTGCTGCTCTTTACGCCAATAACTATCACTGCAGTTCTTGCCCCCCCCCCATCTTTAAGGTTTTTCTCCTCCTGCTTACTTGTCTGATGATTCTAACCAAGCATCATATGCATTGTTCTTTAAGAATGAAACTGCTTGAAAATCTGAGATAGCTGGATGTATGTTTTAAGAATCGTTTAAAGAGCAAGGCGATTGTTGTTAAAATTATTTTATTCAGTTGCAGGTTCTTGGTTTTCTTCTCCCTCTACTTCTGTCTGATTCTCTCTCCTCTAAATCTACTCTCACTCTGTTCTCTCTTCTCTTCCAGTCTCATTTTTCTCCCACATCTCTTTTTTTCTTTTGCACATCACTTTGTCTCTTCTCTCATTCTCTTTTACCCTCTTACTTCGCTTACATTTTTTTTTCTATTTCTGTAAGTCTCTCGCTTCCCCTCTAGATCCGTTTCTTATAGTCTTCCCTTCTTCATTCCATCTATCTATCTTTCAATCATTTTGTTATGACACGCGTTATGCTAGCAAATGTTTAAGAGAATTTCGAGAAAAATTCCTTTCAACTTTTAGTACCATTTTCTTAATTGATTTCGATTTCATTTTGTATTAAACAAAAGTCTCTCTCTTTGATTTGGAAATGATCCCATGTTTTCGAGCCTGCGTATTCTTTTAATTCTATAAAAAAACATGCAAGAAATGTAGCCCTGAAAATATTTTTTGTATTATTTTCCCATAAAATTAAAGGATTTTTCTCTTGAAATGCACGCAACGAAATGGGTATTTAGTGTGCAAAAAGTTATCAAAGTACACTTTGTTTATTGAGAATTTTTATTATTAAAGTATGAAATGAAACATGGGGAAACATTTTTATTGCCTTCTGGACAATTCCATTCGCATCTTATGAACAGGAAAACGTCAAGATACAAGAGCAATACTTCTGAAACCCCACATTCATGAAGCTTTCGTTTCCTACTTTAAGCAAACAAAAGTTAAGTTTAAGTTATGATGAGTATTTTGATTTAAAACGAGAGTTACAAACTCTGTTTTATATAAGAATGAATATAATTCCTAAAAGCTAGACGAAAACACCGCAATTACTCTAAAAATAAATTCTAAAACCACAGCATTAAATTGCAATGTACAAGACACGTGAACATTGCGAAAGGCACTAGCACGGCTATGCATTTTGTCGTTGCATTTACTTTTGTATGAATTTCAACAAAGCTGCCTTAAAATGAATATTCAGCCGATATTACTACCCAGCCCTAAATATTTTAAAAGGATTTCACAGTAACGATGGGTTCTTAATAAAGTCCTAAATGGTTGTGTATGAAAGTGTAATTGTTCCTACTTTGATGTACAGCAAAAAACAAAATAAAAAAACTGGATATTGCAAGAGAGATATCGGAGTCGTTTCTGTGCTGCAGAGATGCGTTACTTACTGAGAGTTTCTAGGAAAACACACTTGGATCATTCGAGAAATGAAGATATGTTATAGGATCCTTTTATATGTTATAGGATCATTCGAGAAATCTATTATATGTAATAGGATCATTCGAGAAATCTATTATATGTTATGGGATCATTCGAGAAATCTATTATATGTTATAGGATCATTCGAAGAAATGAAGATATCTTGCAGAAGTGTAATGTGAAGCAAATTATTTTTAGTAAGGTGAAAACAAATATTCTTGTGGATAAATAAATACACCGCTCTTTCCACGTTCCAGAAACACATAGCAACCGAAAAATTATTTTTCAGCCGCCGCCGTGGAATTGAACCACGGAACTTTCGATAACTAGCCGAGTGCGTTAACTTAACACCACGGTGGCTAACAATCCACGGTGCTATGTGTATTTTTAAGTCAGCTTCTGACATCATAAATCCGTAAGATGGGCTCAGCTACTGAGACGTCTCCATCTGGTGGGCATTAACGGCACTTGCTATATATATATATTATAGCAGTTAAATCCAAAGGGCGAGATCCAAGGTGAAAATCCTCCAAATACGTGGCGTCAGTAAATAATAAATACGTCGCTCTTTCCACGTTCCAGAGTGCCGTTAATGCCCACCAGATGGAGACGTCTCAGTAGCTGAGCCCATCTTACGGATTTATGATGTCAAAAGCTGACTTAAAAATACACATAGCACCGTGGATTGTTGGCCACCGTGGTGTAAAGTTAACGCGCTCGGCTAGTTATCGAGAGTTACGTGACTCAATTCCACGGCGGCGGCTGAAAAACAATTTTTCGGTTGCTATGTGTTTCTGGAACGTAGAAAGAGCGATGTATTTATTTATTTACTGACGCCACGTATTTGGAGGATTTTCATTCTTAGGTGGTTTGGCCATGCTGAAAGAATGAGTGGTGAGGTGCTTACTAAGAGAATTTATTTAGCCCAAGTGGAAAGAAAGCAAGCTAGAAGAAGGCCAAGGAAATCATGGAAGGAACAGATTTAGGAATGTTTCTGTGAGAGAAAAGAAATGAGTATGAAGTACAAAAGGTCTGTGACGGATGTCAGTAAAGCTCGAGTTGTGTGTCGAAATCGCCGTAAATGGAGACGTTTGATACATCAACAGTAAATAAAGTCTAGCACCATCAGTTTTAAACTGAGCTTTCTTTAAGAAGCTAAAGTACAAAAAGATAACAGCTCAGTGATATGTATGCATGTATATTTTTCTTCTAATGTTAATAAAGTATTATTAAAATAAAAAGACGTGATGTGTGAAAGTGTTACCTGTCTGCGTTATACTTTGCCGTTTTGACTGAATTTTGAAACATGATTTATATTCTATGCCACTGATTATATTTTGTAAATAATTCATTTACTTCTGATAAAAAAAGTTTTTGACTCGAATTCGTGATTAGCACTGCATTCCAAGTTCGAACAATTAGATGGATTGTGTCCGATTCTACATTGGTTTTTGGTATAGATTTTTCACAGTCTATGATTTCAAAATCTGTTGGATTCAAAATATTACCTCCTCTCCAGAATATTTCCGGCCAGACCCAAACTTTCTTCAATTTTCGTGCGCAGACCCTAGCTGAACGAGACCAGAAAAGAACACTTTCGTCAACTTAGTTTGTTGGAGACGGAATTTTTACTCTCTCTCTCTCTCTCTCTCTCTCTCTCTCTCTCTCTTTTGAATATATTCATTCCACAGCACCCGAATGATTAATTTATACAGCACTATATGTAAGTCTTCAAATATTTCTGAACTTTTACTGGAATATGATGATATTTGATGAAGAAATTAATCGGCGTATAAAACTTGCCTGGAGAGCTTTTGGAAGAAACATTATAATTTTCAAGAGCAATATGCCATTATGTCTTAAAAGAAAAGTGTTTGATCGATGCATCCTTCCAGTGCTTAAGTATGGGGCAGAGACGTGGACTTTAACTAAAAGAGACGATACAAAGACTGCAGACAACTGAAAGAAGCATGGAGAGGTGTATGATTGGTGTAACCGGTAGAGATAAGAAGAGGAACTCGTGGATCAGAAAAATGACAAAAGTGGGAAACATCATGATCAGAGTAAAATCCCTGAAATGGCAATGGGCTGGACATATTGCCAGAAGGACAGACCATCTATGGACAGCCGAAATTTTCGACTGGATTCCAAGGGACAGGAAAAACCCAGAAGAAGACCACGTGTGAGATGGATGGATGAAATTCGAAATTATGAGGGCGTAACATGGAGGAGACTGGCATAAGACAGACCGTCGTGGAAGAAACTTGGGGAGGCCTTTGTCCAGCAGTGGATTGATAATGGTTGACAATGATGACGATTGGAATATGATATATAATATTTGGTGGTAAAATAGTCTGGTGATTGTTGCCTCATAGTCTAATTGGTATAGGACGCAGGGACTTCTTGTTCCCAAGTCAAACTGCTCTCTCTCTCTGTCTTTTCTGTGATCAGTGGCGTTTAATGAGGAATAAACTATTCCTTCTAACTTCTAACCTTATATTTTGAAAAAGTTTAGAGAAAAAAGGGTTAGCAATGTTTAGAAATAGTTTATAAAAAAAGAAGGCTTATAGACAGAAATTGGTGTCACTTATTTCCTTTCTACATATCACCTCATTGCTATTTGAAACGAGGCACAAAAATGTTGTTTCAGTGCATAACAGAGACTATCATCTTTCACCTATTTTACGTAGATTAATTTTTAAAAATGTTATTATTCATCTCTGGTTATAAAAGCATTTAGCAGTTACACAGATCTTTATTATTTTAGCGTTTAGCATGGCTAATAAATTTCCGGTATCTCCAGCATCCAGTGTTTCCATGGAATGTGAGGAACTCCTCCGCCACTCTGTGAGCGGTTGATGGATTTTAACGAAGGATAACACAAACAGTTTTCATCGATTGGGAAGTCGCTTAGGAACTCCCTTTTGCTTGCACAGTCTCGTTAATTTAATCCTCACGCGCGCTCGCGTTCTTACCCTTGCATACACACACGAACGCATATACCCATACTCATGAAGCGGGTGAATTCCGTCTGTGGTAGAAACGTTATAAGAGGGATGGGGATTTCATATAGGAAAACCTTTCGAACTTTCTCGAAATCGGTTGACAAATCTGTCAAGATATTCTTGCTAATTTTTTTTTTCGTTAATTCCAATCGAACAGAAAGGTTTTTAGACAATTTTTAAAATACTATACGTCAGTTGACATTAACCTTGCTTTTATAGAAACTAAACAGAAAATTTTCTAAATTGGTAATAAAAAATGGTTGACGTTTCCCTCTTTTTATTTGGCACGCATGATAAAAACCTTTGATGGAAATTCTTTACTGAAATTTCTAAAAATCTCCTGAAGTGCCGTACGTTATTGCATACCTAAAAATAAGGACTAATTCATACAAAGCACAATGAATGTATTTGCAAATTCAAAAAGTACTTCATAATTTTTCAATCAATTAATTAGAATGAAGGAGCACATAAAGTTACTAACAACTGATAAAATCTATCATGAAAATGCTGTTAAAATACACAATATCTCTCAGAAATAAATTCAAAAAGGAACAAACGCACATTTAGAAGATACGTTTCAATAAATACGAGGCATTTTTTTATCAAATAATACAGCCATATAAAGTATAGTCTTAAATTACGCAGTTTTTAAGCTGACGAGCAACTTAACAACAACAGTGGTGCAGTGGCCGCCCCGGTGGCGCAATGGTCTAAGCGATGGCCTCTGATCATTCGTCCGAACGGGGTCCGGGTTCGAATCCCGGTGAGGCATGGGTGTTGTGTTTGTCTTACGGCACTGGCTCTCTCCCTTCCCTGGAGCCAGTGACCCCAAATTAGGGACGGGCGACTGCTTATAGCCCATTGAGTTGCTCACGGTGGTCGTTAAACCTCCAATCAAAAAAAAAAAAAAACTTAACACTGCGTAACTTAAATAATAAATAGCAGTACTATTCGATGCTGCACATGAAATGTCGGATTATTGATAAAAATTTCAAATACCCAAAATACGATGTAAAATTGAATTATTAATCATAGAAATCACCGAGAGGAGCAACACACTTTCGCCGACGAGACTCAAGCTTCTGTATATCGTCATGTCGAGCTTCGGGATGCAACAAACTCATGGAATGCGGTTTCAGCTGATGTTTGAATGGAAAACGATTTACCCTGTTGACTGGTGTCCAGGTGCTTGAGAAAGTGATAGTCCATGGATGACAGGTCAGGTTAATAAGGCGGACGTGGTAACGTTTCATACCTCAACTGGTGCAGCTTCCGAATCGTCAGGAGTGCAGCATAGGGTGTAGCGTCATCATGGAGAAGTATGGGCTCATGGCTATCGACTAAACCCGGCTGTTTGGTATACAGTTATCCATGCATAATGTCAAGTTCCTGACAATACTTGTCTGCCGTGATGGTTCGACCTAGCTTCTGGATTGTCAGGCGTGCAACATGGGGTCTCGCGTTATCATGGAGAAGTATGGGCCCATGGCAATGGATTAAAGCTGGCTGTTTGTTGCACAGTTTTCTACACATAATGACAATGTACGTATTTCTCGACGTATCGAGATGAAAAAACATGTTTTATTTACGTTATGCTTGTTTAGTTAAATCCATTCAAATAATAGTTCAACTGTTGGACCTTTTTACATGTTACAGTTCTTTTGTGTGAAATACAATTTCTCAGTTGGAAGTTATTATTAGTATTTACTGCGAACAAATATCTCGGTAATCAAATATAATTCAAGAAAAGCTTCTTTACGTACCTCTTAGTTGTAAGTGGTCAATGTGGTCTCTCAGTTGTAAAAGTTCGAACATACAAGTAATTCGAACTTTTACAACTGAGAGACCACATTGACCACTTACAACTAAGAGGTACGTAAAGAAGTTTTTCTTGAATTATATTTGATTACCGAGATATTTGTTCGCAGTAAATACTAATACTGAGAAATTGCATTTCATACAAAAGAACTATAACATGTAAAAACTTCCAACAGTTTAACCATTATTTGAATGGATTTAACTAAACAAGCATAACATAATGACAAGTTCTTGACAATACCTGTCTGCCGTGATAGTTTGTCACAGCTTCTAGATCGTCTGGCGTGCAACGTGGAGTATCGCGTTATCATGGAGAAGTACGGGCCCATGGCAATGGACTAAAGCTGGCTGTTTGGTGCACAGTTTTCTATACATAATGTCAAGTTCCTGACAATACCTATCTGCCGTGATGGTTCTACCTAACTTCTGGATCGTCAGACGTGCGACGTGGGGTCTCGCGTTTTCATGGAGAAGTATGGGCTCATGGCAATTGACTAATGCCTGCTGTTTGGTGGACAGATTTTTCATGCATAATGTCAAATTGACAATACCTGTCAGCCGTGATGGTTTGTCAAAGCTTCTGGATCGTCTGGTTTACAACGTGGGGTCTCGCGTTATCATGGAGAAGTATGGACGGCTCATGGTTATTGGTTGATACCGGCTGTTTGGTGGACAGTTTTCCATGCATAATCTTAAGTGCCTGTCGATACCTGTCCTCCGTGATAGTCTGACTACTTTGTAAGAAGGAGGAGTAGTTCACACCAACTACAGACCATCAAACCTTGACCATGGTCTTTCTCTGATAGAGTGCAGGCTTTGGGTGTGCTTCGGGACTTTACAGCTGTCAAACCATTGCGCCGAACATCTGGTATTGTCATACTACGTTCATTTCTCATTACCCACGACGAGGCGCCGCAAAATGCCATTTATTTGCTTACGCATAAGCAGAGACAAGCAAACATAAGATCGTCGTGTTTTGTTCTACTTCGTCGACTCATGTAAGACGCATTTGTCCATCTTATTTTCCCTATGGTCGTGGTTTCATAGTATTGCATAGTAAACTGCGAGTTTCTCGCTAAGTTATCGTAACGTTTCCTTTTATTTATGCGCTGGACGTTTGATTTGAAATGGCACAGCGCAAAATTCTCTGCACGTTTGTGAGAAAAGTGCCGCTGGACCAATTACGATCAGTGTCACAGGTATGCCCTATCCTCTTCTTGTAATCTTGATAGAGACATAGTGTCCATTATCATGCCCCGTCATCCCCACACCCTTGTCCACAAACTGACACAGAGTACAACGGCATTCTCCGGCACAGACAGACATTCCGAAATCCCTGTCCCACCTACATTTATCTTAAAAGAAGCAACAATTTACCAGTACTGATGAATGGGTAAAATAAATGGATGAACTTCTAAAAGACGTTTTCTTGAGGAAGATGTACCACTGCCACTGGGCAGTAGGCATTTGGTAAAAAAATAAGTAATTAACTGCGCAAGATAATTGCTATGTGGCAAGTACACATTTTACCTCTAAGAGAATAATCTTCATGGTGATTTAGTTAGAAATGGGGTCTTGTATGCATGAAAACCAAATTTTTGAAAGTTAAATACCATATACAACACCTCGTTTTGAACGTGGTGTGATGCTACATTCCATCCTGAGCCTATTTTTAAAATTATCTCATCTTAAACTGTTGTTAAAATTTGTTCATGATTGAGTTCGTTTTGCAATCCATATTCCAACATTATTTTTGCAACGCGATAAAATATAATTTATAAAGCTTTTTTTTTCGCGGCTGACACAACTTTACTTTAACCATTTAACGACCATAACGCCCAAAACGCCCGTAAGTACAAACGACCGTGGCCTCCGGAAACGCCTGTGTAGAGTGAGTCAGATTTCCTACCCTTACTTGGTCTTTAAATTTGCATGACCTATGAGGGATCAGCAGGTGTCACGCTCAGTCACCAGTGTTGTTACTAAGCAAAGAAGGGAAACAAAAGACAGTTTTGGGCGTTATGGTATTTAGAGTGATACAAGATTTTAGGATAATGGTCGTTAAAGGGTTAAACGCATTATTATTAAGGAACATCTCATACCCTTCAAAGCAGAAGTTTTACAATAGTATTTAACATTTTGAAATTTCGTTTATACGTTTTTTATATTTATACGTTTTTCAGGCCATCTCCTAGAAAAACGTATAGCCGAGGTTTCACTGTATTTGGCTTTTCAGCTGCTGCTGACCATGTACAAGAGAAATGTTCTCCAACTTCATCTTGAATGCTAATCGCTGTCCTTGGCTTTCACCTCTCAATTTGGGAGGGGACAAAATATAGAATCACCGTGGGGTCAGCAACGTCGTTTATTATTAAAATACAGTGAGAGAGAAAGTTCCCTTAAGAACAAAGAGAGAGAGAGAGAGAGAGAGAGAGAGAGAGAGAGAGAGAGAGAGAGAGAGAGAGCTGGATTTAGTCTGCCACACCCCCTCCCCAGCGAGAAAATGTGAACGAAAGAGAAGACGAAGGCATAAAATCATGAACTGTGGTGTACAAATGGTGTCTACGTGCCAGGAAGCCAACTCCAGAATGTCTAAATTTCTGCAAGCTGCTGTGGTTAAATAGGAAAGCTTGTATTGTTTTAAATTAAATACACAGTCGAGTTACGTTACTGTGACCACCTCCTACTTTTGACTTCAACAGATAAGGCACGTATCATGAGCTGACTTGGAGGGTATGCCAATGAAAGAAGACTCGTGTCGTGAGCTGGCTTGAAGGTTATATAAGGTGTGCTGTAGGCATTCTTAAAACATAATGCCTACAGCAACATATCACTCGTTGCTGTCATGGATAAAAGGAGCGATTTATCAGATTTACAAAGAGGGATTGTTATGGGCTTTCTGGCCAACAGTGGCAGTATTCCTGAAACACGCAGTTTGTGAACTGTTCGCTTGTTGCAGTAGTTAAAGTGTATCGTGATTGGAGAAAAGGTACCACTGTGAATAAATGACGTGAAAACTGCGGAGTACCACGTTCCATTGATGTGAGAGATGAACGTCGGCTTCGAAGATGCGCGAGGGCCGATTGACCCGCTACGGTGGAGCAACTCACTGGCCGAATGAACCAAAGAGCTACCGGAAGTGTGTCTAAAACGACAGTTCAGCGAACCATGCTGCGTATGAGCTCCGATGCAGACGGATGGTCACTGCGCCTATGCTAACGAAGGTGCATCGGTAGAAAAGGCTTACATTTGCACGGCAGTATCGGAATTGGACCTCCGCTGATTGGTAAAGGATTGCCTTCTCTGATGAGTCACATTTTCTGCTTCATCGAACGGGTGGACGTTGGGGGTGGACGTTGGCGTATAAGGCGAAAAACATCGGAGAACAAACATTCTTCAACCATTGCTGTAAGAACACAAGCTAGTGGGGGCAGCGTTATGGTCTGAGGAATGTTTTCGTGGCATTCTCTGGGTTCACTCATACCTGTGGAAGGCACTATGGACCGAATTCGTTATGAATCCATCCTTGCAGACCACATACACCCATACATGCCGATTGTCTTCCCTGGGGAGGATAGGATCTTCCAGCACGATAGTGCGACGTGTCACACCTATAGAAATGTCCGAGAGTGGTTGGAAGAACACGTTTAAGACTTCCAAGTACTTCCCTGGCCCCCTAATTCCCCAGACTTAAACTCAATTGAGCATCTGTGGGACCACCTCGATCGTGTTTTTTGCTCAATGGATCCTCCACCACTCACCCTCCAGCAGCTGTCAGTTGCCCTGCAGTCAGCATGGTTCCACATACCTGTGAACACCTTCCAGTACCTTATTGAGTCACTCCCAGCCCGTCTAGCTGCTGTCCGTGATGCACACTGTGGTTACTCTGGATATTAGCTGGTGGTCACAATAATGTGACTCGACCGTGTATCTTTGTAGACAAGAACTAAGGTACATTAGAGTTACATCAATGGTAAAGTGTTAATGCTTTCAAGGAGTCTATTGGGGTCAAAGTCCGATAATCGGTCTCTTTTCATTGATATTAAATTTCCGAAATGGAGTCTACAGGAGTCAAGACCCGATAATTGATTCCTTTCTCATTGAGATTAAATTTAGTGACGTAACATGGCTGAATGTTGGTACTTTTGAAATAATTCGCTATGTTCTAAAACTTTTGCTCATTGCAGTTTTGTAAGGAAAGTGAGAAAGACAAGTCACTGGGGATAAGTGATTATCATCGATCTTTCTCTGGTTCGCAAAAACCTTTCACGGAAAACGTATGGTTAAAAATGAAGAGGGATTCATGGCTATTTTCTATGATAGTGGTACAATTGCTGTTTGCCGAGCAGTCGTTTAGAAAAAAATTCAGAGTAAGCGCCGCAAGGTTGGAAAATCGCACATTTTTTATCATTAATAGCCGTGGCTTTCGGTCCGAAAATTACGGTAACTAAAGGAGCTCAAACGTTTAATAAATAAGCAAGACAGCTTATGTTTGCTTTATCTTATATACTGAGTGGCCACTTTATTATGACCACCCACTCAGTACTTCGTTGGGCCACCTTTTGCCTTTAATACTGCGTCGATTCTTCGTGGCATGGACTCCAAGAGATGTTGATAGGTGGTTTGTGGAATCTGAGGCCATGCTTGATGAATAGCACTTTCCAGGAGTGTGAGATTGCAGTTGTGGATCCAGCTGCCTGATGGCTTGTTCAACTTCATCCCACAAATTCTCAATGGGGTTGAGATCTGGAGATTGTGCGTGCTACCTAAGCAAAGTAAACTTACCGGTATGTTCCTGAAACCAATCCTGTACAATACGAGCACTATGGCAGAACGCATTATCTTGTTGAAAGTAGCCATCGCCATTGGGATAAACCATCCACATGACAGGATGCACTTGGTCCGCAACGATGTTTAGATATGATGTGCCAGTCAGACGTTGATCAACACGAATTAAAGGGTCCAAAGCATGCCAGGAAAACATTCCCCTAACCATAACGTTGCCTCCACCAGCTTGAAGGGTTGTAGCATTGCATTTGGGGTCCATGCTTTCGTGCTGTTTCCGCCAAATTCTCATTCGGCCATCGGCATGGGGCAACTGAAAACGTGATTCATCGGACCATATAATTTGCTTCCAATTATCGACTGTGTGCTCCTGTGCGAACTGGAGACGTTTTCTCTCGTTAACTGCAGACAGCAAAGCTGTTCGAACAGGCCTTCGGCTGCCATATCCCATCCGATGCAGTGTACGGCGAACAGTGCGTGCAGAGATCATTTGAAGGGAACCTTGATTAAGATGGTCTGTAATTTGTTTCACTTCTGTTATCTGTTACAAGCCTGGACACTCTCCGTTCCGCCCGAGCAGTCACTAGTCGATGAAGACCACACGTTGCACGTAGAGACCCAGTTTTTGGCTGACAGTCCAGTCTTTAAACACTTTAACAACAGCTGCTCTGGAACATTTCACGAATGCGGCGGTTTCGGTGATACTCGCTCCATGGCTCCGAGCTCCTACAATCATTCCACGTTGAAAGTCCGTCAAATCGCATTTTTTACACATCTCGTCACCCAAAAATCACTTCTACTACTGTCGCAAGCACTAAGCTTTCCCCCTTTTTATACTAGCCTCGCCCTCTGGCGGCAACAGCGTGCAGTCATAGCTCATTTGCTTAAAACTGTCAGGTGCTCATAATAAAGTGGCCACTCAGTGTATATATTTTGTAAAAAATATGGTCCACCATCTAATTCTTTTGAAAACCTAGACCAGAGGCTATGTAGAAGTTGTGGCCTAGATCATTATTACCATCCCTGTCTCAAAGAGTGAGCGCGTCCCGCAACACGTAGTGATGACGTAACGAACCGAAGCAAAATATTTGTAGACGTCATTGACTAGAAATTACCACAGGAGTCTACGGAATGCTCAGGACCTCCAATTATGCCATACCTACTCACCACCAACATCTTCTCCTCGGGACCAGCCCGTTATTTATTTTTCTCGTTTCCCATTTTCTCACATTGAATTTCCGCTCTTTTTTCCATCCAACTGATAAATTTCCCTATCCATATTCTCAGTATTTATTCTCTAAATTTTTTTGTTCTCATCGTCGGTGTCTCTTTTCCCATTCCGATTGTTCCTTCCTCTCCTTGGTAAGGCGTCTGTATATTTTGTGCTCCGAATGACACTAAAATTACAACTTTCATAAATTCATCTCCTTTCGTGTTAAACCTTCCCAATCAGGGTGCCCTGTCCCTCACCTCAATATTTCGATGCATCTGGATGTGCAACTGAATGGGAATTAGGAACTAAACTACCGGATGATTGATTGATTGATTAATGGATTGACGTAATGCCACTTCTCCAGTGCAAAGTCTGTGCATTGTGGATAGGGAAGGTCTTGTCGGAGTTTTAAAGGGAGCAAGAAGCAAGGAGCAAGGATGAGAAATACCATTATCTCAGTAACTGCAGGAACTATTGGTTGTTCAAGCTCTTCATTAGTGAAGGTGTGGCAGGAATGCTGTTTGAAGAAGGATATATATAATACATCCACCCAACATTAGTTTCATATCTGAGAGAGACACCGATTAGCTCGTGCTGCCCCAGATAACATACAGCTAACGATTCCTGCGGACAACAACCATAGTGTGAAGAAACACACTTTCGAACACACATTCTTGCACACGTTCTTGCAGATGGGTCTATGTAGTCCGCCACTAGTTCATGTGCCGATGCTGCCAGATGTCATCGAGAGCTCCGCCTGCATAGGGCATGGCAGCACCGTGATGGGACATTGTACGACTGCAAAACAATTGTCTGGTCCTGTGAGTCTAGATTTGAGCCACGAGATATCAAAGTACTTTAATGCAGCGCCGGTGAACGGCTGCAACTGGACTGCCCGGTGGTACAGAAACAAGCCAGCGGCGGTATCAAATTGTTCTCATAAAACTCGCTGGGTCTCTACTCCGTGCGAAAAACAGCCTCACTATCACATCCTATCTCGGCATTGTTTCGGACCTAGTGTTGTCCAGCATAGTTACCGTATATCTGGATTGAAATGGACTCATTCAGCAAGACAACGCCGCGTCTCACAAATGTTGCATTGTGCAGGAATGGTTCGTGGCTCATGTCCGATAACTGAATTTCGTATGCTCCCCTAGCCGCCGAATTCTCCCTACTTGAATCCCTTTGAGCTTTTTGTGAGATTCAGTGGAACTCAGCATTCATGGGTCTAAGCGAGTGCTTCGCTTGATCGCCAAAATCCAGGATATCATTCTGCCCAGCTGTGACGTATCACTGAGGTGGCGCATAAGTCAAAACCCAAGTTTAACGATAAGACTTGCCTACGTAGTTTAATCGGGAATAGCCTCCCCAGAGTAGGAAAATGTGGGTTCGAAAACCATCACCGACAAAAACGGCTCTTATGCTATATTGGTGCCCGAATGTAAAATGAATCTCCTGGACGTGAAGTACGAAACTAATGTGTGATGATTCTTCTACACATCGTCTGGAATGAATAACAGTTCCTCTTCTACAGACAGTTCCTTGAAGCGAGGTTTGTCGGCGAACCTAAATCCTGCGTTTTCGTGCCCACGCCTTTGTTAAGAGGGGAGCTATGCATGTGACATACCACTGAGGTGACGCATTAATCAAAATAGCAAGTGCAGCCATAAGTCTTGCCGGCATTGTTCAATCGATATAATAGGCGTTCCGGAGTATAAAGATGTGGTTTGAATTCAACAACCGGCAAAAAGTGCTCTTTCGCTATACAGTTTGTACAGAATAATTGATAGTTACTATACAGTTTGTGCATAACAGTTGTGGACACCTTCCATGTCTAGCGGAGCAAATGCCACACCGTGGGGAAGTGATTACTGCGTCGAAAAGCGGCTTAACACGCTATTAGGTAGGTGTTTATAATTTCATTGTTCATGAATGTACATTCATTGATTGGAAGGTTTCAACCTGCGCATATTAAATTGCAGCAACACTTTAATCTGTTGCATATTGTAACATGTATAATTATATTTGAAAGCTATCTTTCCCGTTTTAATCTTTCTTAAGGGAAGTTCCCTTTCCCACGTTAGTCTTTCTTAAGGGAAGCTTCCTTTCCCGGGTTAGTCTTTCTTAAGGGAAGCTATCTATCCATTTGTAGTCTTTCTTAAGGGAAGCTATCTATCCCGTTGTAGTCTTTCTTAAGGGAAGCTCCCTTTCCTGCGTTAGTCTTTCTTAAGGGAAGCTCCCTTTCCCGCTTTAGTCTTTCTTAAGGGAAGCTCCCTTTCCCACGTTAGTCTTTCTTAAGGGAAGCTCCCTTTCCCACGTTAGTCTTTCTTAAGGGAAGCTTCCTTTCCCACGTTAGTCTTTCTTAAGGGAAGCTCCCTTTCCCACGTTAGTCTTTCTTAAGGGAAGACTTACGTGGGTTATTATCTTTGAAAGCTCCCTTTCCCGTGTTAATGTTTTTTAAGGGAAGCTATCTATCCCGTTGTAATCTTTCTTAAGGGAAGCTTCCTTTCCCAGGTTAGTCTTTCTTAAGGGAAGCTATCTATCCCGTTGTAGTCTTTCTTAAGGGAAGCTCCCTTTCCCGCGTTAGTCTTTCTTAAGGGAAGCTCCCTTTCCCGCTTTAGTCTTTCTTAAGGGAAGCTCCCTTTCCCACGTTAGTCTTTCTTAAGGGAAGCTCCCTTTCCCACGCTAGTCTTTCTTAAGGGAAGACTAACGTGTAATATTATCTTTGAAAGCTTTCTTTCCAGTGCTAGTCTTTCTTAAAAGAAGAATTACGTGTGTTATTATCTTTGAAAGCTCCCTTTCCCGTGTTAATGTTTCTTAAGGGAAGCTATCTCTCCCGTTGTAATCTTTCTTAAGGAAGCTCCCTTTTCCGTTGTAATCTTTCTTAAGGGAAGCTCCCTTTCCCGTTGTAATCTTTCTTAAGGGAAGCTCCCTTTCCCGCGTTAGTCTTCTTAAGGGAAGCTCCCTTTCCCGTGTTAGTCTTTCTTAAGGGAAGACTAACGTGTTATATTATCTTTGAAGGCTTTCTTTCCAGTGCTAGTCTTTCTTAAGAGAAGACTTAGGTGTGTTATTATCTTTGAAAGCTCCCTTTCCCGTGTTAGTCTTTCTTAAGGGAAGCTATCTATCCCATTGTAGTCTTTCTTAAGGGAAGCTTCCTTTCCCGGGTTAGTCTTTAATCAAAGGGAAGTCTTATTTGATGAAGTCGGTACCACTCTTTCAGCCTGTGTGATGTACTTACTCAGAACAATTCGCTGTTCTGCTACAGTGGGAAAGCGCTAATCTTCCCATATTTCAACAGAGGTGGGGAAGTCACCTAATTGATTTGTCAATCGGAAGTGGTTTAATCAAGTCGTACCTCTGCGAACAGGTTTACCGACGTGCCGCAATTGAATCTCGCGACCATATATTGCTACAAGTAAACAATGGACACAGAATTAGAATGCAGCCCACCCGTCGAAGGTTAATGAACGTTAGATCAAAATTAGCGAATACTGGGTGCCCAAATTTACCGCGATTAAAACTATTGCTTAGATCAGTCATTGTTCTGATGTTAGAAATTGAATTATACGATGTTTCCTCTTCAGCCATTCGTCTGTGGCTCCTCTGAACAGGAAAAGTAAGAAAGAAAAAAAGGGGGAATATTGGCGGAAACTCGTCTTTAAATGCAATATTTGATCTCCTGAGAGTTGGGTAATGTAATATCAAGCTGTTGTCGATTGCATGCAAATGAAGCTTGGGAGCAGGTCGGTCTGTGACTTGAGACTTCAGCTCCGGGAAAAGCTTCCTAAAAATTTATTTCTCTTTGTTTATATTAACTTGGTGTTTTGTTTTTTTTTAGTAGAATATATCTGAAAGAAAAACACTTTGCTTACTTTCTTCGCAGTGGAAACAGTAGTGAGAGCATGCTCTGTACTGGTTTTCCTGCTAAATAAGTAATGAATTTTCACGATAAACTCTTCAAATGTTACTTCGGCTATGACCCTAACAGCGTGATGTACTTTTCGTAGAAAGAATTGATCAAGAAAAAGAGAAGCAAATTGTGGCCAGCACCGCGACTATTTGTTATAATGGAGAATTAGCTGATCTGGAAAAGCATAACACCAGGATTAACTATAGATCTACAACAGTTTCTTATTTGAGATTTGCTGTCCTTATTTCTTGCTAATTTCGATGCACTCATTTAAAAAAAAATACTCAAATTTGTCAATCATGCACAATTGTTTTACAAAATGAAATTCCTAAATCATCGAGTAAAGCAAAAAGTCAAGGTTTTATGACTTTGTCTGATCATCTGCGAAATAATCTTGTCACTCAAACTTATGGTATAGTGGTTAGAGAGATCGTGGGCCGTGCGTGCGCTTCAGCAGACGGGTTCTTGAAATCACGAAATCAGAGAGGGCGCTAAACAATATTCCCTCTAAGCCACCATGGGCAACGCGCGCTTAACCCAATGAGCCTGGCAGGCATCAAAACCACTTGGGCAAAAAATTTTATTTTCTCAGATTCACTTACGAATGCAGTAGAAGTTGGAACTTGGATTGGAACCCTTATTTTTTCTAATGCTCCCATTTTTATCACCGTCCTTTCCGCAATTGATTTTAAATTTTAAAGAAAAGCGTCTTTGATATTGGAAGAAATCTTACTTATTACCTGACAAAGTTTTGAGTAAAACCCTTTTACCAGCGGCTTAAAATTTAACTGACCGGAATGCCTTTACCCCGCCAACTAGCATGGGTGCATTAGTTAGTACAATGATCTTGGTTACGGTTTGCTGTGATTGGCTGGCGATGATGTGTTGTTTCAGAAAAGACCCAATGTCTTCTTCTTTAATATCTGCCTCTAATGCGCATTCTCGCGTTCACTATCTGCTCGCAGGAGGCTGCTTTGCAAGAAGCCTTTCAGAATAAACAGGACAATGAGACGAACTTAGAACGAACGACATTTAAGGAAAGTGTTGTTTTGACTTTTGAGAGCCCGGATTTTATTTATTTAACATTATTGCTATTGCAGAATATTGATTTTCCATTTATGAAAATTCCACTCACGGAGAATGAAATTTGCGCACCAAAAAGGATCGGATGGAACTGAAATTTGATGGACGCAATGATACAGATGAATGATACACATGATGGCAAAAACAGAGCTGCAGGACAATTACAGAAGAATCTGTGGCACGCAGTCCGGTCATCTTCAATAGCGCGTCGCACCGCCTCGCGCGGCGATACAGGCTACAATACGATCCGGCATGGAGGCGAACAGGCGCCTGATGTTGTCCTGCGGCAGACTGGCCCACACCTGTTAGACGGTGTGCTCCAAATTCCGAATAGTGAGGCACGGCTGCAGCTGGCGTTTCAACTGGTCCCTCAGATGCTCAATAAGGGACATGTCCGGGGAGCGGGCAGGCCATGGAAGTATCTGGAAATGACGTAGGCAGTCCTGGGCAGCCCGAGCGTGTGCGGGCGAGCATTATCCTGCTGTTATAGCGCACCTGGAATCCCGGCTAGGAATGGGAGCACATGGGGCCGTATGATCTCATCCACATACCGCTGGCCCGTCAATTATCCACGTGCCACTGCTAGAGCTGATCAGCTATCGTAGACTATGGCTCCCCAAACCATAATGCCTGCAGTGGGGGAGGTGTGGCGCTCGATACCGAGATTGGGATTGTGCCGTTGACCAGGGGACCTCCACACCCGGAGACGATGATCAACTGTCCCGAAAACGGAGCGGCAATCATTAAACACCACACGTCGCCAGTTTGTGGCGGTCCACGTCGCTCTGGCCTGGCACCACTGCAAACGGAGCCGGCGATGTTCCGGTGTTAATGGCAGCACACGTAAGGAGCGCTGAGATCGCACATTCGCTTCCGTGAGGCGTCGGGAAAAGGTTCGTGGGCACACAGGAGCCGCTACATCTGCCTGTACAGTGGACCGTTTCCCCGTGGGATTCTTTCGTGCCTAGAGCACGATCTGTCGATCCTCTCTACCGGTGGTCTTTCTGGTCCGTCCGCAACAGCCCCGCCGTGTGGCAGTGCCGTCACGTGTCCACTGCTCCCAACGCAGTCGGACGGTATGGTCAGAACGATCCACGTGGCAGGCTGTGCTTCGGGTCAACCACCCTGCGGTTTTCAGCTCGATGATCAGGCAGGCTTCTCTCAGAGTCCGTAAGTTGCGTAAATCGACGTCTCTGGCGTCTACCCGGCATTCTTGTCACTCTGTACTCTTGCTTGCGTCGGCCAGTGCTTTTCGCTTTCATGGGGCATCGACTACACGCCGGTTTATAAGGCTGCCGGTTCGTGCTTGCAGTGCCACCACAGGGTGCGCGGTCATGCGGAATCACACCAAACGTGGATGATTTGCATACCAGCACGCGCTCTAGGTATTTGCAAAAATTTCGCGGTTGTAGCATGTTTTGTTCTAGGTGCGCAAATTTCATTTTCCGTGAGTGTAATTAGGGATTTGGGAATTTTAATCTAAAATGCTTACTGCGCGGAGGAAGTTAAGTTGTTGCGCGCGCGCGCGCGCGCGGCTTACAGGGAACATTGGCGCTGAAAACAACTTCAATGCTATTGCTCTAAATTATGCTCATAGATATAGGTGCTTCTCGTTCCGTGCAGTATAGTAATTTCACTAAAATTTTACGAAAGTCTCTTTTTTTATCCTGAGGTTATACTAAAAAGTGATAAATGTCATGTATGATAGGTATAAATGGATATTCTTCTAATATCCACTTATACCTATCATTTTTGGGGAAGCTTCATCAACTTAATTCGGGAAATGCGTTATCTCGCATCGAATCGAGGTGTCACAAGGCTGATTAGTACAAATACATTACTGGGCCCACATTTCCCCCGTAATTATCGGGATTTTTGCCCAATCATCATATTGAAAAAAGGTAGAAGGTTTTCGTGCTGATAGGAACTTCTTTAAAAAAAAAAGCCGTCGCAGCACGATCTTTAACATCAGATCTCAAAACACATGATATTTAAAACTTTATTAAGTTAAAAACACATATGAATTACAATGACACATGAGCGCTTTCTGGGTCGCCAGCGACACCCATCATCAGATGTATGAATACTATTCACACATCTGATGATATTTGTACTAATCAGTATTCACACATGCGATGACGGGTGTCGCTGGCGACCCCGAAAACGCTCATGTGTCATTGTAATTCATGTGTGTTTTCAACTTAATAAAGTTTTAAATATCATGTGTTTTGAGACCTGATGTTAAAGATCGTGCTGCGACGGCTTTTTTTTTTAAAGAAGCATCATATTGAATTCTGTTCTGATCGTTTTTAACTCTTTTATCTATCTCTACAGGACACAAAATGTTTAATTTGGTGTCACATGATACTGTACTTAGGCCTAATCTTCCCATGATAAAGTTTACAGAACTTCGGACAGAAAAACAACACGGCTCCCTTTCAATAATTTTAGACAACATGCAATTATATATAAAAGACTAAAAGAAAAGTGGCATACTTAACTAAATAATTACTGAGTGTCTGCCAACTTCATTTAGGACTAGTAAATGGACGATGTCATCACTCTTTCCACGTTATTTTTTTTTAAACAACGCATAGCGACTGAAAAAAATTGTATTCCGGCACTGCTGGGATCGAACCTCAGAACTCTCGATAACTAGGCGAGTGCGTTCGAATTCACGCTACAGCGCCAACAATTCTGGCCAACAACAATTGTATTCCGGCACTGCTGGGCTCGATCCCAGCAGTGCCGGAATACAATTTTTCAGTCGCTATGCGTTGTTTAAAAAAATAACGTGGAAAGAGTGATGACATCGTTAATTTACATTATCTCCACGTATTTGATATATATTAACCATTTCTATCGCCCTTTGAATTTATCAGCTACAATTAAAATAGCTCTTGCGTTAAATGCCACCAGATGACGACATCTCAGTTGTTGAGACCATCAATACGTATTCGTGTAGTCAGATGCTGACTGATAAACCACGCGTGGCGCTGAGAATAGTTGGCGCTGTAGCGTAAATTCGAACGCACTCGACTAGTTATCAAGAGTTCTGGGTTTCGATCCCAGCAGTGCCGGAATGCAATTTTTCAGTCGCTATGCGTTGTTTAAAAAAATAACGTGGAAAGAGTGATGATATCGTCTATTTAGGACTAGTAAAAAAAAAAATTCATTCGTTCCACCTTGCCTCATCTTTCGCTACGGAAAATAGTTCTCTTTTTTTTTTTTTTTTTTTACAGGACTTTTAACTACTGTTGCATCCAGGCACGAAACACGTTCTCAACCAGAAGCGTACTGTACTGATAGATCCCGCAAACCCCGCAGTGCGTGGGGCCTTATGGTTAAAAGGGCCTCTAGCCTAACCAAAAAGATTTTGCAAATATTTTTGCGGAAACTTCGTATGATACTGGTTAAAGAAATAGCCAAGAATTAAGGCAGGTTTGAAGGAAGTATTAAGAAGAAACCCATTTTTTTTTCTCAGTAAATACTTAAAATCTTCAGAAACCATTTTCGTTGCATTAGTACATAAAAACTGGATGATAGGAAAGCGAGCTATTCAAAAGAACTTTAGGCCCCTCGAGTTCACAGCCCTTGCAATAGTTTCTATGCAGGTATGTTAATAAGAGAATGAGAAAAAATATCAGTTCAATGAGCGGAATTTTTATACCAATGAATATAAAGTGTACAGTTGTTTGCACGTAACTTCGCATCCTTCAGAATGTAATGAACTAAAAAATGTTATTCGCGGGAGCGAAAATTCAGAGACCTGTGTAATTTTTTTTATAAGAATCAAAAGATTTTGTTTTTACTCTGTGCAAAACATTGTGGCATTATGTTAATCGTGTGTTTTATATTCCAGAGTAAATATTTTAAGTAGTTTTGCGTTTTTTGTGCTACAGTTCTTTATCGTTACTTAGTTATTTGCTTACTTATGTTGTGACATTTCGTATAAATCAGAAAATTCATTAGACATTGTCACACCGCAATTGTGCACTGAAGGGCAATTGAATTAGAGATACCTGTCTAGTAACGTGTAGCACCACCTTTCGCCCTGATGATGGCGGTTATTCGTCTCGGCATGGACTCGACAAGACACCGGAAGTGTTGGGAAGCCATACGGATCCACGAACATTGAACAAGCTCCCACAGTTCATGAAGATTTGATGGAGGCGGGTCAGAGCCTCGAACATCTCTCTCGATGGGATTGAGGTCAGGTGACCTAGCTGGTCACGGAAGCGAGGTCACATCGGTGGATTGTTCATCCAACCATTCAGATACAATTCGGGAGCGATGGCACGGTGCATTGTCTTGTTGCAGGATGAAGTCCACAGTGGGTTGTTGAAGACGCAGAAAATGAAGCAAATGGTCGTCTAAGATATCCCGGTAATGTTGACCTGTGAGGGACGATGTCACACGTACCACGGGTCCCATTTCAGTCCACGAAAACAGTCCGCAGACGAGAATGCCACCCCCACCAGCTTGAAGAGTACCCTGTTGGCAAGAAGAATCCATCGCTTCATGTGGTTTGCGCCGTACTCGTATCCTGCCATCCGCATGTACCAACGTGAATCTCGACTCATCAGTCCAGGCAACATTTTCCCACATGTCTGGAGTCCAGTGGCGATGTTTCCGCGCCCATGCTAATCTTTGCACCCTGTGATGTGCGGTCAGCAGCGGTACATTCGTGGGACGATGCTTCTGTACCCCATAGCGAGGAGATGGTTCTGGATGGTGTGGCTGCTTACACGTTTTTATGCACCGGCGTTAAATTGCCGAGTGATTTCCTGCACTGTGACCCGTCTATCCGCTGTTACAATGCGAGCTAGCCGACGATGACCCCGCTCATCCACACGCTGTTGTTCACGGCAGTTGGCCCTTGCAGAGGTGGTTTTACCGGATTCCATGTACTCACGGTGCACCCGTGACACAGTGGCTCGTGAAACTCCTAGTGCCTGCACGACTTCCGAGATGGAGTGACCCATTCGTCGGTCCCCGACAATTTTCCCACGATCAAATGCGCTTAGATCCTTCATTTTACCCATACTGCGTCCGACTCTTACTGATTCCCGTCGCATCACTCCTTATATTGTCGGATCGCTGCATACGTCATGTCGTTTCCGTTTACAGGGCCACCCACAGCGCCACATTTGCATAACGCCAGGTGTCTCTAATTTAATTGCTCTTCAGTGTATGTCTTGTGTGTGCAGTCGGGAGGCATTTCAAAAAGTAGGCCTTAGTTCTTTAAAATAATAAATTTTGCATGTTATAATTAACTTTGATGTTGTATTGATAACTAGGACCATTTTTTTAATTATAACGTACACATTTGTGTTTCACGGAATAAAATGAAATAATTTTGATTTTACGAAAAATATTCGTAGGTTCCAAAGATTTTGATTTAGTAAAAAAAATCGCCTTTTCAAACCCGTAAAGCTTAGTCAATAATACGGAAGTTAAAATTTTGAGTGATTGAAATATAATGAATTCTCGCAAAAGGGCCTCAAAAACATATTTTGCTTGAGTTGGGGGGGGGGGCTCAAGGTCTTCCGGTACGGCACTGTTCTCAACGTTACGCTTATTTCTACTACTTTTCATGACAGATCTAACAAATAAATCGCCTTTTCAATTGATATCCATCGAACACTCCTTAGAAAAGCATGCTGTTTAGAAATCATAGCATCGAAACTCGCAGAAGCGCCATCTCGCGGGAAGGAACTGAAATTTAAACAGTGATACTATATTTTTGACACTATATTTTTGTTGTAACAAATCTGAACATAAGCGTATAGACGAAGGAGCACTGAGGAAACATTTAACATGACAACAAATGTGGAAACAGAGATGGAAACGGGTCACGGGACAACGAGTCAACGGGTTAATAATTTGTTGCAGGTCAAACGGGTCCGGTCCAGGTGTTCCTGACCCGATTTATTTACGTTTTATTTTTGAATAGAAAAGTAATATTTCAAAGAAAAATGCGTACTGTGGAAATTTGTGCTCGATGCTGATGCCAGCGAAGTGAAAAATCCTTTGTCATACTAAAATATTGTCGTTTCTTTCTTAAAGCAAAGATTTCCACCGACCGACGATATCATATCGTAAAACGATACTTCCTTTGAGTTTGTTTTCAGTGCGATTGTCCTGAGTAAGATAGAGGCAAACGCCTGTATCCTGCTTCTCTGTTCATTCACTCTTTCACACCCCGCGTGTCACATTGTAAGACTGAGAGTTACTTTTCACAGCGCATCTTTTGTACTGAGCATACAGTGGTTTTCGTTTGACGTGCTAACAAACATCCCGTGCCATTGCATGTCGTGTCGAAATTAACGCTTTATTTGTTAATATCGATGAATTTAATATTAAGGAGAATGAAAAAGGCACGAACGAACGCCAACAAATACGTTCTTGTTGAAAACAAAGAAGCTAAGAGTGAATGCTAGAAGTTGTTTCGTTCCGTTAAGAAACCAGAATATGTTTCACAGCGACACCAATTTTCACAAGCTTGTGATGAGCTGAAAGTTTCCAAAATGTAAATGTTGATTTCATGAGTGTTCCTTCCTACTGAGGGCAATGATGGAATGAACATCTACATTTTGGAAACTTTCAACTCATCAGAAGCTCGTAAAAAAATGGTGTGGCTGCGAAACATATTCTGAAGCTTGATATGCTATCAAAAAAATAGCAAAACCTGAAATTAAACATACAATAAGTTACAGAATTTCAAAATTTTGACTGTAGCACCAAACTGAGTTTCGAATTTATAGTTCAAAGCAGAGTTTTCCAGGTCGGGTTCGTGCCCTGAATTTTTGACCCTTTTCCAACTCTCACGTACACAGATTTTAGCGCTGTAAAGTTTGCCACGGGGAAAGACGTTGTTGACGACAACTTTAGAGGAGAGGACTGCAAGGCAAGGTCGCTGGCTTGAAGAAAGAGAGTTAAAGAAGAAGGAGATATTGTGTCTGACCTTAAATTTTGATTCAGGTAAATATAAAGAACATTTTCTTTGAAGAAATTGTTTAAGTACAATACTGTCTTCGTAAGTAGAAATGCAAAATTTTGAAAAGCAATTAGGACAATGCATTCACACTACAAGAAAACCGTTGAAGGAGATATTCTACAAACACTTATATGTTACACCACTAACCCACTAGTTGTCATGTTATTTTGTTGGTTTACCAGTGGCTTACTTGTCAGATCCAGGTGTGTGAGCCCATGGTTAGGGTGTGGGGTGCATGATTTCTTTGTAGCCGGTAGTAAAAAACATTAAAAACTATTTCCCTCAATGTTTCGCAAATAACGTTGCTATCAAACTTATCCCAGCAAAATTAATACTCTCCCACCCGTCGCTCACCCTGATTTCGAAGTCTAGTGACGTGCCTGCTCGGTGTATCAAACGGCAAATCACCATGCTCTGAACGGAAAATACTTATGGCACTGCGTGGACTATATTAACCCCGCTTTCAGAATACATCATGCAGGAAACACTCGTAGTGCTGAGGGCGTTTCGATGGCCTAATAATTAACTGGCCAATCAGCAGACCCCGTTCGGAAAATATTTGTCATATTATCAGTGGCATGAAAGAAATACGGGGTTACACCATATAATACAAATTTTGAAGAAGACAATCCGATTTTGGGTGTAAATGTGACAAGGATGGTAAGTCAGATAATATCCGAAAACTTGAAAATTTCATCGTCCTGGAGCGGGAATCGAATCCGCGTCTCTCAGATAGCGCCCGGGTATGCTAGCCACTACACCACCCAGAACGACCAAATCTGACGATTATTCCGCATATTTTGACGATTTCGATGTCCCTGTCTTGCAATATTCCTCAATCTGGCAACATTTGAAAAGGACTGAAGCCTGAATGAGCCTTGCTTTTTTCTACAGCTCACATGAATTCGATTGGTTAATCTGTCATATTTACAACTCTGACTTTCGTTAAATTCTTCTCATTTTTCCGTATTTAATGTCTCCCTGTCTTTTTGTTGCAATTTCTACGCTAAACAAGTTAGTAAAATCATGCAATGCATTGATTATGATACACTTTCCAGCATACCAGAAATCATTACTCAAGTTATTACTCACGTTATGAGGATAATAGCTGTGGAATAAATCTCGCTCCTGTGTCCTGAACTTTGACCCCATTTCTATGATATTAAACAGAACTGGTTCAGTATACCTCCGAAACAACATACTAAAGTTTTGTCGCAATAGAAACATTTTTAGTCAAGTTATGAGGATAATGACGGCGGAATAAATCTGTCTCCTGTGTTCTCAAATTTGACCCCATTTCGATTATATTCAACAGAACCAGTTCAATATACCTCCGGAACAACATACTAAAGTTTTGTCGCAATAGAAGCATTTTGACGTAAATTATGATGCATAAGAGCGATGGAATGGATCCCGTTCCTATATCCTGACCATTTCGTCCATTTTCAATAAGGTTTGTCCCCGGTGGTCCCCTAACACCTGGAACAAACCTTAATTTAATCGAAATCGATGCATTTTTAGGCAAGTTATGACGTATAAGGGCAATGGAATGGATCCCGCTACTATGTCGTGACCTTTGACCTCATATCTCCCATTTTTAATAGGGTTCGTTCCCAGTGGTCCCCTACCACATACTAAAATTTCATCAAAATGGAACCATTTTTACGTGAGTTATCGTGCGGACGGACAGACGGACAAAGCTGGAGCATAGACGCTTCTTCAACCTGCGGTTGGAAAGCTTAAAAATGAGAGAAGCCACAAAGTGCCTGCCTTACGCAACAACTGCCATGAATTCACTTGACATGTTTGTTATTAATTCTGACGGCTATAGTCTGATATGAGATTTTTCTGGTTGTATTTAACGACTGACATAAATCCAGCTTACAAGTTCATTATTAATTCTGAAAATTACATATCATTTTGTAGTTACGTAAATCACTTATGACTGTTGTTTGTCGCACTTGAAATGACGAAGTTCGTTGCTAACACTAAGCGCTACATTTTATTCTTTGTACGTATAAGCACTCACGATTGTTGATTGCCACAGATGAAATGAATAAATGCAGTCGGTGAGTTTCTTATCAACATCAACTCTGAAGGCTTCACTTTGTTCTTTATATAAAAATATGGGATTTTGGTTGTTTTCCATAATTTCTAATTCTAATTAGAACCTTTACCAGGTTTTTGTGGTTAACCAGTCGAAGGCGATCTACGCTAGACTAACATATTATATTTCGGTGATGCTTTTTCTTCTTTTAGAGAAATGTAGACATTTCCTTTTTCTTCCAGATATTATTTAAGAAGATCTTACAATTCTGTAAATATTTTAAAATGTCATGTACACATATCGGTCACTGAATTTGAATCTTTTATTCAGTACCGGATTTGACTTCCATTAGTCTGAATTATAGCGCGTATGCAGCTTAGCATAGATTCCACAAGGTGTTGGAGTGCATCTACGTCTACAGTATACCAGGCGTTCACCATATAGTACTTTAACTGGTTCAATTTGACAAAAAAAAAGACTTTGTTCATGAATCTGTTTTTCTAACAAGTTCTATAGATGCTCAATGGGGTTCAGTTTGGGCTTTGTGGTGGCCAGGGAAGATGGTGGAAGTCTCTGTCATGCTTGCTGCACTGCTACTGAAAACATCTTGCGCGATGGACTGTAGCATTATCATCCACGAAACAGCTGTCACCTGCTGGATAGAAAGCAAGTATTGCAGGATCTACTAGATTGGCAACAATGTCCAGCTAATCCTTGGAGGACACCTGACCTTCCAGTAATAACAGAAGACCCGTTCCGTATCAACAAAACGTACCCCACACCTCCAGAACCTTGAGTTATGTTTACAAAGCAAGCTGGTTCCATTGTTTCATGGGGCTCAGAGCAAACTCTCTGCCTGCCCTTGGTAAATAACACAGTGTATTGCGACTCGTCGGACCACATGACTTTTTTCCAGGGTTCCAGTGTCCAGTCACGGTGTTCCTGATACCAAACTTTCCGGTTCTTCGTAGAAATCAGTGGTTTCCGTATAGGCAGGAGACTGCCAATACCGATCCCTTTGAATTCCCTGCTCATAGTTCAATGAGACATAGGTCAGGAACAGCCTTCAATGAATGTGTCTGACAATTGCTGAACGCAGGAAGTCCTGTTCCTCCGTACAAGTCTTCTCAGACGACGGCGATCTCGTTCCTGAGAGATTGTCGTCGCGCTAGAGTTATGCCTTTTAGACAAGCAACGTGGGTTATTTTTCCACTGATTAAAGACCGGGATATCTCACCTTTTCAGAAACCATTCTGTTTTCAAAATCGTCGCACCAGCCAAACAGACACCCACAATAAGCTTTTTATCCAACTCCTAAAGATCCTTTGTTTTTTTTCCCATTGTGGTCAACAGCGCTGACGCTTTCAGATCAGATCCCGTGTAGAGGATTTTAGGAAGGAACTGTCTGACCCCAGTTCTTAAACAACCCTTAGACATAGGAAGCTAGGAGATTTGGGCTAGAGTGCCCGATAGGAAAGTGACGCGGAAGCTATGTAGAAAGGAAGAGGAAGACGCCCTTATTTATAACCTGGGGGAGGCAAGTACCCGGGGTCCGACGCACGGCGGATATTTAGTGGTTTGAGCGTTCGTACCTGCCTAATATCGAACTTGAGATATCTCAGTGGCAGTCACGAACGTTGACCGCTAGGCCATTCGCGGCCCACTGACGGTTTCTAAAGAGCGACAGTTTTAAATAGTTTCCTAGATCACGTGGTGACAAACGTGGCCCTCGTATTTTTTATTACACTGCGTAAATGAAGCTTACGTACACGTGTATGAAGGTTTCTAATTTAGTGACCGGTGTGTGTATGTTATTATGTGGTTATAGACATATAGATGGGCAGAAAGACATTTATCTTCAGGGTTAACTTCTCTTTCTGGAAAAAATGCCTTTGAAAACAGGATAATTTAGTAAACATTTAACACTCCATGTTGTTCTAAAATTACGAAGTCTACTTGCACTTTTGACCCTCCCTGTATACAAAGGAGAGAAAGAAGATAAGAATAATGGCAGACAGGTAGTGTGCAAGAACACCGTGACATAACTGAACAGTACGTCAAATCAATGGATTCTCTGCAGGTACAGGTCGTGTTTCATTGATCCGAGTAACTGAAGCATTACCATAAATAATTAATGGTTATTGATCACGATGGACTTATCATTCAATTCAAAACTCTCTTTAAATTGGTGAATTTCACAAAACAGCCATCAATGGTCATGAACGCGCACATTATTCTATGGATATCACTCTCAATTACGAGAGTTCGTCCTACTAAAAGGATAATTGTTAATTAGAGGAAATAAAAAAGTCACTTATTTCGTAGTAGCGTGCGATTGCTTTTCCGTTAGTTATTTTATTTGAATTTTATGGTCAAGAGAGCAAAGCATCAGAGTAAAGGCCGCTATTTAAAATATATCAGTTACCAAACAAAAAAAATGTTTGTAACTGATGTATGATTTTTTTTTTTTTTTTTTTTACAGAATAGACTCGGGTCTTTGAGACGTCGGCAGCGCTGTGATTGCTAGTGATTCAGAGGGATTTCCTTATCCTGCTTATTGACTGCATGAAAAATCTTGGAATAGTTCAATTGAAAAGTGAATGAAAGTATTGGTTCAATATGGCATTTTCTATGCATTTGCCTCCTCCCAAGGGCAGTATTTTTCCGTGACATAGCATAAATGTACATTTCTACTTTGTCGGGAAATTGCTGTCTGTAGACGACGAACATTTGTTTAATAAATTAAATTTTATGAATATTTTCGATATATTTCCTTCTTTCAGGTGTGAATTTCCTTGTTAATTGGTGGATGATACTTATACAGCCGTTTCTAGTAAATAAACTGAAATACTTTTATTGTGTCGTTTTGAGCTATCTGCATGATAAAGATTTCATAGTTCTTCCTAATATAGAATTTTCGGTCTTCCAAAGAGTAGCATATATATATATTGTATAACACTCTAGTGAACTCGATTTTTTCGTTATCCTGCAAGTCTTTAGAAGATTCCAAAAGTTTTATTCATTAGAAATGCAAGGCATTAGCGGAATTTCTCTTTTTCAAATCTTCAGCATTAAACCTTTCGTCACACTTGCTTTTACTTACAATCCCCAACAAACTCAAATCCCTACTAAGTTTAACCGCACACGGGGCCGACTGGTCAGAAGTGCGGGTTTCTGGTTTATGTTCCATCCTCGAACCAACAGTGGTTGTCTTATCCTTGAAAACACTGGCGCTAAATTAGGAACGTAAGAATTCCCGGGCTTTTTGATGATGCTCACGGTAGTACACTGGCGTGCAAAAATTAAGGACGAGACGGTTTTTCGAATGAAACGTATTGCAGAAGTGCTCCACATCGACTCAAATTATACCATAAGATCCCCAAGATGTTAGAATATGGGACAAGTGAGCAAAACCGTCCAAACAAGGAATCCAAAGGATACAAAGGCACTTTATTGAAAAGGTTGCTTCGAGCACAACTGGGCAGAAGACTGAAACGTCCATGTGACAGGCGGCTGCCAAGAAAATCCAGTCTTTAGTAAGAGATATGATCACCCCTGACTGCGTTGCAGGATTTACAACGTCTGTCCATGCCGAGGACAAGGTTGTCAAGGAGCTGTTGAGTCATCGCGGCCCATTCCTCTTGTAGCGCCGATCGCAGCTGCGGAATCGTTGCTGGTGGCTGGTGACGTGCAGCCAAGCGTGTCCCGAGAAGGTCCCACACGTGTTCGATTGGATTTAGGTCAGGGGACCTTGCGGGCCAATCCATGCGTTGAATATCTTCACTCTCCAACAGCCACTGTACGATGAGGTGTAGCGTTGTCGTCCATGAAGAGGAACTAAGAACTCACAGCACCTCTAAACAGACGCACGTGAGGCAGGAGAACCTCGGTACAATAGCGGACACCAGTGACTGAACCTCCTTGGAAGATGTGGAGGTCAGTACGGCTACCAAGCATGACACCGCCCCAAACGAGAACTCCGCCACCTCCAAACCGATCCGTTTCGATGATGTTGGAGGTGTGATTGCGTGTTCCCTGCTCTCTCCAGATGTGTATACGTCCAGAATCGCTCGTCAGGCTAAAACGGCTCTCATCTGTAACGAGAACTTGACCCCATTACTGATGTGTCCAGTTCTTGTGTTCCTGGCACCACAGAAACCGCCGTCTCCGATGAGCAGGCGTTAATGGCACACACCGTACTGGTCGTCGTGCAAATAGACCACCTTTGTGCAGCCTCCTGGCCACGGTAAAACGCGATAACGGACATCCAGTTGTCTGTTGCATGTGCCTTGCGATTTCTATCGCTGTCTGCCGTCTGTGTCTTCTCGCCTGTAGGACAATGTACCGGTCGTCCGCCACCGTGGTTGCACGTGGCCGACCACTGCTAAACTCTCGGACAGCTGTTCCTGTCGTTTGAAATGCTCTCCAAGCTCGTGAACCGATGCTGTGAGCTATCCCGAACTCCACGGCCACACTAGTCACACTTCGACCTTCTTCCAACTTCCCAATGACGCGACCTCGGGTAAAGTCATCCAAATGTCGTCTACTGGATTGCCTGTTGGCCATATCACACGGTGGGAGCAACTCGACGTCGTTCAAACCGATGTACGCCGTGCAATAGCTTTCATCGAATTGCTGAGCGTACACCGCCCGTGTGCTTTATACCCTTCCGACACTCCCTACGTCATGCTGCATATATGCGCATGCCTTACCGTACCGGTCCCTAGTCTATTTCCTGAGTGGTCTTTTGGTCCGTTCTGCCTGCTCGTTCCGCTTTTATGCTAATTTTTCCTCTTCGTCCTTAATTTTTGCACACCAGTGTAGTTAACCTGAGTTTTACCGACACAGAATTTGAAGCATGAAACAACATACCTAGTCATTTTTCACGTTCTATTTTTATTTACGTTGTAGTTGGGATAAAGAAGAACAAAAAAAAACCTGAATGATGAAATGGTATAAACTGGTGTAATTTTTAAATTTTTACTCTATCTATATATATATCTTGTGGCGTGCCCGCCCCGCAGGACGCACACGACATAAAGGCAGATAGCAGCTAGAATGAACGTCTGCGTAGCTCAGTTGGTAGAGCGACTTGTTCCGGAATAGGTGGACTCGGGTTCGATTCCCGGCGTGGACCCAAAATGACGGAGAAATTTGCTTCGTTATAATGGCACCCGAACTTCCCGGATGACCCAGCCGTTAAAGATCTCGCAATGGTGTGGTGTTGTTTCCACACCGCGAGAAAAGAAAAATAAAAGAATTCCCTTCTCCAGCGCTTGGAAAAATAAATGTGTGTGACGTTACATTCCACACACCAGATTAACTGGGAGTTTTCAAGTGCACGTTCTAGAGCGGAGGAGCGGATGGCTGCCTACGACGATTCATGGTCACGGCTGACCCGTGGGCCCTGCCCTGTTTCTGGGGGGGGGTGTAACGCCGTCTGCGTAGCTCAGTTGGTAGATTGGTAGAGCGACTTTTTCCGGAAAAAGTGGATTCGGGTTCGATCCCCGTAGCTCAGTTGGTAAATTGGTAGAGCGACTTTCCGGAAAAAGTGGATTCGGGTTCGATCCCGGCGTTAACCAAAAATGACACAGAAATTTACTTCGTTATAATCTATATATCTCTCTATCTATCTCTGAGCTGAGAAGATAGCTCTACTGTATATTTGTAATCAAGAAAGGTATTGAAAATAATTGATAATGGAGATATAGTAAATCCATAAATGATATGAAATTCAAACAAAAATCAAAGCACGAAAGTATGTTGAAGATACAGACTTTTTGATAATTACTTTTCAGCAAATAAAATATTTTTAATTAAATGCTTCAAATCACGGTGCTCCAACGTTTGAAAAAAAAACGTAGTTAAAAATATTATTCCGTAAGCTTGTTGAATTTATCTGCTTCTGTTGAATGACAACTTTAATTATATTTCAGGTTGTATTTAAAACTAATTTATAACCATTTACAATCATGGCCAAAAGTCCTGCACCAGTAGAGTGAAAGTAAAATTTTTGATGTTTGAGGTCAACTTATACAGCGTAATGGTAAAAACAGGAATACATATTATAACATCATTTGAAAGGAAGTTTTATGCTGAATTCAAATATTTTTACAGAATGTTATTACTAGAATAGAAAGGAAATTACAAGAAAAAGTACAGCGTCTAGTCATAAAAAGCAAAAAAAAAAAAAAAAAAAAAGACTGGAATTTGTGAAATTAGTGTACAATGCATTTATCGTAAAATTACTGTACATTACATTATTGACACTTGCAGGACACTTGAAAGAACTGACCAACAAGAAAAATACGCTTTAATATTTAATTGGATTACCACGTCACTTAGTAACAAAGTGCAACTTCTTGGCATGTAACTAATGAGCTTCTCTTGTTATCCGTTGCTGATAAAAATGTGAAATAATACCCTTACAGACTCAATTAAGACTTTAATTGAGTCTGTAACGGCCGTATGACACCCTGTTATCACCAATGGACAACTAGAGAAGCTCATTAGTTACATGCCAAGAAGGTGCACTTTGTTAATTTGTTACTCTGGTTATCCAATTAAATATTAAAATGTATTTTGCTTGTTGGTCAGTTATTTCAAGTGCCGTGCAAGTTCAATAATGTACTGTACAGTAATTTTACGTTAAATGCATTGTACACTAATTTCACAAATTCCACTATTTGTTGCTTTTTATGACTAGACGCTGTACTTTTGCTTGTAACTTTACTTCTATTACTAGTAATAACATTCTGTAAAAATATTTGAATTCAGCATAAAATTTCCTTTCAAATGATGAATAATATATATTCTTGACTTTACCATTACGCTGTAGAAGTTGATCACAAACTAGAGGTCTACACGAGCCTTAATTTGGAAAGCCTGGCCCGTACCTTGCCAGTTTCAAATTTTTTAATTAAAGCCCGGCCCGGCCCGTAAAATTTCAACAATTACCAAAACACGAATTTGACACCTGGTGCACTCGGTCATTCGACTACTGAAGAATTTTGGTTTTCTTAATCGCTACACGTATTCTATTACAATAAACGTTAATTCAGAATATTTCTGAGACTCTGTATAAGTCACGTGATGTCCTAGGAGGGGGTAAGGCTTGTATACTCAAATATATTGCATAAAAAGGACAATTTCCATGCCTTTCAAATTTTCTGGGTTTTCAAATTATCATTCCCTACTGCCGGACCCGGAAATATCCTTGGGATAAAACGGGGGAGGGGGGAGGGTTAATTCGAAAAGTACGAAATATCCAGAATTATGTGTCCGATCGTTCTACTGGGAGATTTTATGGCTTTATATAAACTGCCCGTATCTCTACTGACATATCATATCGCTGGAACCCTATATGTCTCCCGCGCGTGGGGGGGGGGGCATTTGTGACGCTTAAGATGCGATGTTCCAGATTTTGTGCTATCGTAACTCAAAACATTTTTGCATTTAGTGCACTGCTCAACGTTCTCCGGTCGACTAATTTCAGAGCGGGACAGTAGTTTAAAATATTTACAAATATCGCTTTTCTCCTTTACATTGTCTGCAAGCACATATTCACCGGAAGCGATTTTTCGGCGAAAATCTTTCGCTTTCTTAAACTCCATAATAAGTATGGAAGAGTATTTATCAGCAACACTGAACTGAGCATATGCTAAGGGAAAACAACGACAGACTGCCCAGCTAACTAGTGTCACAAGAGTTTTGAAAACGGCTGCCTGAGAATACAAATGTGGAAAGTACGGCACAGATTTCTACACAGAAGTAAGTTTCTCCTAGCCCATTTCTCCCGTGCCATTTAGGACAACTTGAAAGCTTCTCATACATCTAGGGAACAACGTGCCGCCGACCAGAACAATGAAAAAGATCGTCTGCGAGCACATATTCACCGGAAGCGATGTTTTCGCGAAAAGCTTTCGCTTTCTTAAACTTCATAATAAGTATGGAAGAGTATTTATCAGCAACACTGAACTGAGCATATGCTAAGGGAAAACAACGACAGACTGCCCAGCTAACTAGTGTCACAAGAGTTTTGAAAACGGCTGCCTGAGAGTACAAATGTGGAAAGTACGGCACAGATTTCTACACAGAAGTAAGTTTCTCCTAGCCCATTTCTCCCGTGCCATTTAGGACAACTTGAAAGCTTCTCATACATCTAGGGAACAACGTGCCGCCGACCAGAACAATGAAAAAGATCGTCTGCGAGCACATATTCACCGGAAGCGATGTTTTCGCGAAAAGCTTTCGCTTTCTTAAACTTCATAATAAGTATGGAAGAGTATTTATCAGCAACACTGAACTGAGCATATGCTAAGGGAAAACAACGACAGACTGCCCAGCTAACTAGTGTCACAAGAGTTTTGAAAACGGCTGCCTGAGAGTACAAATGTGGAAAGTACGGCACAGATTTCTACACAGAAGTAAGTTTCTCCTAGCCCATTTCTCCCGTGCCATTTAGGACAACTTGAAAGCTTCTCATACATCTAGGGAACAACGTGCCGCCGACCAGAACAATGAAAAAGATCGTCTGCGAGCACATATTCACCGGAAGCGATGTTTTCGCGAAAAGCTTTCGCTTTCTTAAACTTCATAATAAGTATGGAAGAGTATTTATCAGCAACACTGAACTGAGCATATGCTAAGGGAAAACAACGACAGACTGCCCAGCTAACCAGTGTCACAGAAGTTTTGAAAACGGCTGGGCTGGGATACCTAAGGGTTCATTTGCCATCTGCTGACTCCCTGAGAGTACAAATGGGGAACATACGGAACAGATTTATGCACAGAAGTTTCTCCCAGCCCATTTCTCCCGTGCCATTTAAGACAACTTGAAACTTTTCACACATCTAGGGAACAACGTGCCGCCGACCAGGACAATAAAAAAGATTGTCTGCGAGTGGGTGGTTCGGTTTAGAAGTGCTGCAGTTAATAGCCTGCCCTGAAGCATGAGAGGAGGGTGGAAGTTAGAGAGAGAGAGAGAAGGGACCACAGTCACATTGAAAAACTAAGGAAGCTGGCCCACTCCAAATGTTTTGTAGGAGGAGGATGTCGTAAAACTTCTATTTTTTCCATCAGCGGAAATTATTCAATCTTATCCTGCTGCTGTATGTTGCGAGTTTTCCAAACGAGAAAGGCACCGTATAACGATTGTTTTGCTCATGAAAAAAACAAAAAAAACCCTGCTCGGCCCGTGCCTGTTTTACGTTAAATTTTGATGGCCCGGCCCGGCCCGGCCCGTTTTCCCAACTTAGAAATGAGCAAAGGCCCGAACCGGTCTGGGCCCGAGCAGACCTCTACTTCATCAAAAATTTGACTTTCGGTCTACTGGTGCAAGACTTTTGGTCACAATTGTATATAGTTATTAAAAGAACTCGGCACATGAAACTTGGCTGGAGAGCTTTTGGAAGAAACAGCACAATTTTCAAGAGCAATATGCCATTATGTCTTAAAGGAAAGTGTTTGATCAATGCATCATTCCGGCTCTTACGTATGGAGCAGAGACATGAACTTTAACTAAAAGAGACATAAAAAGGCTGCAGACAACTCAAACAAGCGTGGATAGATGCATACTTGATGTAACCAGGAAAGATAAGGAGCGGAACTCGTGGATAAGGTAAATGACAAGAGTGGAAGAGTAAAATCCCTGAAGTGACACTAGGCAGGACATGTTGCAGAAGAATGGACCACAGGTGAACAACCGAAATTTTAGACTTTATTCCAAGGGACAGAAAGAAATTCAGAAGAATACCACACGGAAGATAGATAGATGAAATTCGAAAGCATGCCGGAGTAACATGGAGGAGAGTAGCTCAAGACAGACAGTTGTGGAAGGAACCTGGGGAGACCTTCATCCAGCACTGGATTGATAATGGTTGACAATGATGGTGATATAGTTACTAATAACATGTGTGTTGAAATGTTTCATGTCGCTTGCATCGGTATACAAATATTAAAGTTTGATTCATTACTTGCTTGAGAATGTATGTTCGATACCCGCAGCTTGTCAGATAAATAAAAATTTAAAACGTTAACTAAAGAAATTTCGTAAAACTTAATAATGCTTCATTATTCGCGTATTAAATTGTTCAGATAAAGAGAATGAAAAGTGATTAATTTGATATATTGTTTTACACAGATAATGTCTCTAACTTTGGTTAAAACCTAAAAGCTCACATCTGTATGATTTAGCTCGGTGTTCAGACTCATATGCATGACATCATTTTGAATTTTTACTGTCAGTCAGGTTTCGCAGTTTGTTAAATTAACTTTCGTTCACCAGCTTGTTAAAACCTATTCAGTGCCTTCGAACAGTGCAGGGCACGCATGAGATAAAGGCAGATAGCAGTGAGAGCATACGTCAGCGTACCTCAGTTGGAAGAGCGACTTACTCCGGAATGAGGGGCCCCGGGTTCGATGCCCGGCGTAGACAAAAAGTGGCGGAGAATTTTACTTCGTTATACACTGCTGGACAATTGCTAAGGACGGATCATAAACGGCTATATAGCGCATAAAAAAGTAAGTGGGGTTGGATGCCAAGTGAAATAAAATAATGTCAGAATGCCAGGACATTACAAGAAAGACAATTTATTGTGCTCTGAAATCCAGAAGGCTTTGGAACGTGTTCAAGGGACAAACAGGCCGTTTTGTGCATAATACGTAAACGTGCAAAAAAAATGCAATTACCGTCCGCAGGCGTTCCGGCGTAAGATGTCAATACGGGATATGACCACCATGGAGGGCGATGCAAGATTCCACACGTCGTGTCATGCTTTGCACAACATTATCAAGCAGCTGTTGGGGTAATTTATCCCATTCCTCTGTCAGTGCACGGATGAGGGTGTCCTTGTTTATTGGAGGGCATTGGCGACCAGCAAGACTCCTCCCCAAAGCATCCCACACATTTTCAATGGGATTCAGATCTGGAGAACGTGCTGGATATACGAGGCGTTGAATATCCTCGCTCTCAAGACACTCCTGGGCAGCGACTGCTCGATGACATGTTGCGTTGTCGTCCATGAAAGTAAATCTATCACCGACAGCACCACGGAACATGCGAACATGAGGTAGCAGAACATCGTTAATGTATCGTTGGCCAGTCATAGTCCCAGTTGGAAGCACATAGAGGGACGTACGGCCATTGATCATGATGCCAGCCCATACCATGACACTACATGTCGGATATCGGTCCCTTTCCTGTATGTTTGCTGGACAATATGCAGTACCACTATCACGCCAGATCAGTTGTCGTCGACAATCAGACGATAGACTGTATCTACTCTCATCTGAGAAGAGGACAGCAGACCAGTCGTTATCAGTCCAATTGCGATGTTGATGGCACCATTGCAAACGGGCGGTACGGTGACGTCTGGACAATGGGATGCACACAACAGGACGGCGGGCGTATAGTCCTCCTTCATGCAAAAGTCTGGCGACAGTATTTAGGGAGATCCGCTTGCCAGTAGCAGCCATAAACTGATTTGCTACCTCACTAGCTGTGCTGCGCCGGTGTCTTTTGTTGATAGCACTATGTACCGATCTTCTGCAGGTGTCTTACTGCGAACACGACCTCCCCCGTGACGTTTGCTACACTCTCCATTTGTTTGAAATGATTTCCAAAGCCTTGAAGCAACACTGTAGCTGACGTCGAACTCCCTGGCAGCATCTGTTATTTTTCGCCCTTCTTCAATCTTGCCAATAATACGGCCACGCGTAAAATCATCTAGGTGATGTCGGGAAGACATACTGAAAATTGCAAGTTCGTCAATTGATTCTTTCCCTTTCAACTTTGCGTTTGAACAACAACGGTCAATACGCGTCAAATCCTTTATATCTCTTATCAGCGCTATGACGTCACGAACAAGTTGGGCAATCCAAAATTTGCATACGCACAACAGGTCTTACTGTATCCCGCACTTATGCTAATTTCCACATTTTCCTGCCTTCCATTTTATGGTTGCTATCGTTGCTATTTTCATCCGTCCTTAGCAATTGTCCGGCAGTGTATTAGCGCCCGAACTTCAAGAATAACCTTGCCGTTAAAGTTCTCGCAATGGTGTGATGTTCTTTCCACACCGCGAGATAGGTAAAATAAGAGAATCTCGTCTTCAGCGCTTCGAAAAATTAATGTGCGTAATGTTACGTTCCACACACCAAATTGACTGGGATTTCTCCAATGTACGTTCTTCAGCGGATGATTGTCTACAGCGGCACATGGTCTCGGGTGACCCGTGGGCTATGTTCCCTGCCCTCTTTCGGGGGGAGAGATGTGACGTCCCTGCACCGCAGGACGCACATGAGATAAAGGCAGATAGCAGCGAAAGCATACGTCCGCGTAGCTCAGTTGGGAGAGCGACTTACTCCGGAATGACGGGCCCCGGGTTCGATGGGCGGCGTGGACAAAGATAACGTAGAGAAATATACTTCGTTTACATTTTAGAATTCAAACAAACAAACAAACAAAAAACCCGGGTTTTTCTGCTTAATTCAATGTCCGAAATGGGGCAGGGGTGGTATCCCGGATGTTGAAAAATATGAGCAAATGCACTTCGCCAGTTTAAAAGCGAGAAAGTAATCCAGTCTTCTTGCCCAGGAAAAAAAATAAAAGTATAGTTAAAATGAAAATTATGAACTTATAATTCTGTTACTCATGAAAATGTTTTTTTATATGGCATACTTCCATTCAACTCTCGACAAAAATCGATAAAGGAAATGGAAACTCTTCCTGTACTTTTATGTATAATAAAAAGGCATACTAAATGAAAAACAGAGAAAGATTTTTACTAAATAAATTATTTTATTTTCATACCTGAACGTGCTTTTGAAAAGTATTTTAAATCCCGTTATTCTAATTTTTAACCGTTTAAATAAATTTTCGTATTTTACGCGCTAGCAGCCATTTCATAAATACTGTATGTTTCAACTGTGTGAGCCAATACTTAGTTTATTTTTAATTTGACAGAGTTTCGATTTCGCCCGTAAGGTTAATTTTCGTTGGAAGAGAACATATAGTAGAAGAAGTACCCAGCTACCTACGAGTGTCATTGGGATAAATATGACTCTGAAGTATGGAGCATCCGAGTTTGACAACAGCCCACAGAGTTAACAAAATCGCATCCTATGAGGTGACAACCGTGTCTAAGTCATGTGACTTCTGGTCATCTGACAAGAACTTGGCCCAACAAAGTTATTGGAAAGAAAGAAACACATCACCCTTGACTTGTCGGGAATTCGGAGCTGGATTCGTGAAAAAAAAAAAAAGCAGATACTTTACCCACTATACTATCGCAAAACAGTGAATTTTGTACAAGAATATTAAATTTGAATACCTTCTTCTCTCTCACACATATGCAGCTGTTGAAACTTCGTGAAGAAAAAAATGTCTTTTTTCTACTCGCTTAGCCCTTATTCAAATACCGTTCTTCGTGCGCCCTACAAAAGTTCATGAGAGAGAACTTCTGTATAACTTTTTGAAGAATAAAAAAGAAGCAGAGCTACTAAATTGCGTGCCGCTTAATCGAAAGTGTACTGTGAAAACTAAGCGGTGTGAATTCACGAAATAATTCTGAAAACAACGTGCAGCAAATTTGCCGGTAAGAGTCCGTCTTTTAACGAAATCTCTGTTTTTAAAAGTGCCCGTTTTTTTTTTAACTTCCGTATTTTCACAGAATTTCTGTAGTCAGGAATTCCGTTAATTTAAGAAAAGTCCGTTTCAGGTTTATCCACACTTAAACAGAAATTTCGCGAAATCGAAGACACTGAATTTTTCAGTCCTTACACCGGATAATCCTTTCGCAGTGGTTGCGATCAAACCGACGTCGTTTGATCGCAACCACTGCGAAAGGATTTTTTTATTCAACAGTTAACGTGTGTCGTAACCACTGAGCAAGAAAGACTCCGTAGTGTGGAACATTTTCATGGTAAAACTAATTGCGCGATGATGAATTTTTCTGTCATTAATGCGCATGATTAATCCTTTTATTTGCTGTTGGAGCTTATTATTTTTTAACAGGTTTGTAATGATTTTATTTCTTCTGTACGATTAATTATCACAAATTATTTTTTCCATCGTGATTTTTCGAAGCAACGGAATGTTTTAAACTTGAGTTCTTTTCAAAAACTGATAATAATTTTAAATTCCTTTAAGGAAAGGGGAAATGTACTGTTTTGTAATATTATTTCACAAAACTCCTAAATATAAAATTTACTCTTAATAACTGTAATACCTTTTGTCTTAAGGAGGTCCAAAGACTGACACAGACGTCATGTAAACACCTGTGCAATATTTTAAGTACCCGGTTTATTACAGTAATACAATATAATAATAGCTGGTGCACAAAATAGGAGAGGGAGAGTAGAAGAAATATCCTGTGCCACAGTAACCAAAATTCGTGCGATATGCTATCCACAAAATCCGATCTCGCTGAAAAACTTCAAAGTCAGATCCCTCGACAGACGATTGAAATCTAGCAGTTAATCAAACCTCGAATATTCCGGCAAATGCACAATTTTCGAAATTAAAGTTTCATAAAGCAATATTTCGGAAAAATAACAAAAATAAGTTTTTAAGAACTCATCGAAGGCGGCCAAAATTGTCCAAATTTCTTTAGATTAGATGAGATGATTATGAATTGAAATATTCGAATTCTGTTTTTCTTTTACCATGTTAAAGATTATATCTGCCGCCCCGATGGCGCAGTGGTCTAAGGCGTTGGCCTCTGACCGTTCGTCCGAAGGGGTCCGGGTTCGAATCCCGGTGAGGCATGGATGTTGTGTTTGTCTTATGGCACTGGCTCTCTCCCTTCCCTGGAACCAGTGACCCTAAATTAGGGACGGGCGACTGCTTATAGCCCATTGAGTTGCTCACGGTGGTCGTTAAACCTCCAATCAAAAAAAAAAAAAAAAAAGATTATATCTGTAAATCTGGTTTAAACTGTCAAATCTACATTTCATAGCCTTGCTGATATTATGAAGATTTAATTTTGTACACTAAAACTCTACTGAGGAATATTTAAATTCAAAAACCTACTTTCGAAGCACACACATTTATCTATATAACAAAAAAGTTTTCTAAAAATTATTTAAAGGCTAGAAATGCTGTTGCTTTCTTAGTGACAACTATTTTGCACTTTGTTTGTTTATTTACTGGAGAACCTCAGCATAGTAATTACATATTATTTTCTGAATAACTGCTCTTTTTTTAAGTGATTTTTTTAATTTTGAATTGAAGCAAAAGCGCCAGTATGTTTAGGTTTTATTCAAAATTGGAAAGGTTTTTTTTTCTCTCAAAAGATAATTCTCACAAGTTTTATATAATCTGCTGTGGAACTTATGTTAAATTTGAGTGCTGTATCTAGTTTAGATTTTTTAAGTTTTTCATATTAAAAAACTAATTTTAATTGTTGCGGCTGCTGTGAAACTGCATTTTTCATTAACATAACTAGAGGAGCGTACAAATGCTTTCCTTACACTAATGTATTTATGCGATGTTGCTTAGTTAGCAGCTGTTTATGAATGATTAAGTAGTCAAATACGCATATGATAATATATTTAAAGCACAGAATTTTAATTCTAACCAGCAGTGAACATCGGAATTTTCATTCTACAGTTATGGAATCTCAATCTTTACCCAAGTCATTAGTGCTCGGATCATTTTGTTAGCTGAAGAAAGACACAATTGGAAACGGATTGTTTTCATGTAGTACTAATATCAGTTGCGGGAAATTTCAATTTTGAGTGTTTAAAAAGGTTGTTATCGGATGAACTCAAAAACTTGACTATACTCAAACAACTCCAGTGCAAATAAACAAAATTACTTAAGCTGAAACTCTGACAATACGTCAAGTGAAGCTTAGGAGTATTGCTTGCTGAATTAGTTTTATCAGCCCTAGGGTATAACCAAAGCCTAAGATCGGACATAATACATACGTCTTACCCAGAAGTCAAAACCAAGTCTTGGTGTCTGAAGCTTGAACCGTAAGCTTCTGTCTACGAAAGTTCGCCATAATGTGTGTAGAGATGAAACACAGAGGTGAAACACATGTGAAAACGGCAAAATTGTAGCAAAAAATCCCGTCGGTGTAGCCTGATTGGGAAAGCATTCGGCTCCGGAGCAGAAGGATGTGTGTTCGAAGCCGCCACCGGCAAATTTGTGTTTTCACATTGGCGCCCGATTGTGGAAATGGATCAACTGGCTGTCGGGTTCGTCTGAAAAAGGTGTGATGGAATTTTCATTATTAAAGAAGAAATAATTTTCATTAATTCCACAAATCCTCTGGAATTAATTAAAATTCAATTTTCTCTTCGAAAAATGTGTGATGCTCTTCCACACATCGTCTGGTAAATGAGAATTTCTTCTTCTATACGGTGAGTTCTTTCAAGCATAGTTTGCAGCAGACCCGAAACCTGCGATTTCTTGTCCTCGCTATTCTCAAGGGAGGAGGGATTGTGACGTAGTACAGAGGTGAAACACATGTCCAGACGACAAAGTTGCAGCGATAAATTCCGTCGGTGTAGCTTTATTGAGAAAGCATTCGGTTCCGAAACAAAAGGATGCGGGTCGGACCACTGCCACCGGCAAATTTGTGTTTTAACACTTGGATCACAAATGATAAACGAGAGGCTTTCAAATGATTACCTCTCTTTAGCCGAACTTTATGTTTCAAAAATCGAACTGATTTTACTGTAACATATTTTTTCTTAAAAATGTTAAATAATTTCATTTTTCCGCATTAAATTGCGTTGTTTTTAGAGAACAAAGTGTAGCAACTAAAACTGAAGCATTCATAATTAGTTTCAGTAAAGCCAAAATGTTAAGTATTAAAAATACTTGAACGAAAACAGCATCTTTCGTTTCTTGAGTAAATGTTAAATGACGAAGCGAATCTGAGATCTCAAAATATCGAAGACTTTTATGTATGAATAGGATAAAATAACTCTTAAAAAAACAAGCAAGTAATTAAAGTGTGAGTTTTCCATTCTGAAACAGAATGGCTTCAGCCGGTTGGAATGCATCCACCTTTTTCGAAAAATCCAAACATAAATTTCTCGTAGTTGAAAGAAAGAAGAAAAGATAATAAATAAAACTGAAAGAGTAATGATGCAGTAAAAAGAAATAAACAAATGAAGGAAATCAATTTTAAAAGATGATTCCTTTGCATAGAAGGGATGTGTGGTGGAAAAAAAACTGATGATTAAATGTAAAACCTTAAGAAACGATACATAATAAACTGGCATGTTCAAGAAATGATTTTCAAAAAGTGACTGAGCAAAGAATTTTGTGACAAATGCGAAAGGTGAAAACTCAGGGAAATTTCGACTTTGCATACTCGTGTTTGAAAATGCCAAGATGTTTATGTAGTTTACATTTTTCCAATACATAAATGAAGAAATAACACGATATAAGAAAGACAGATTTACAGAAATTCTCATCTCTAGTTCTATCAGAAATTCTCATTTCTAGTTCTCAGTCTACATATTCCTGTGAAAAACTTCGAAAGCATGTTACAATATTTCCTATTAAAGAGCAAAGTTTTACTCATATAATGAAAAACAAAAAGGGAAGAAAAACTAGAAAAATATTTTTCCTTACACTCTCACTTTTTAAAGTAGTTTTGTAATCTTCCCTATGAAATGAACTACGTCCATCATTCTTTCACAACGATTAACTAATACATATTTGCAGATACATCCCCATTGTAGTTGGGCGTAATCAGTAAAGGGTGATCAACGCAAAATTGGATCCTACTGCATCGCAGTAAGCTTTCACCTAATAAATTAAGTACACTGAAGAATTTTATATCGCCGAATAATCGTGTCAAACGCAACATCAAAGGTATGATTATTCATTACCGTAATTATCCAATTCACTTATTGATGTGTAACATAAATTCACTTCGGCATGAAATTTAGATAGGTATACTTCGCTCAAGCATTGTGACCGTTATATTTAAATATGTAGTTACTCTGTTTAAAGTCAAATTAACCTTGTCGTCACTAATGTTAATTTTATATAATTAATTTGAAAGTGGTCGATACGATTCGAAAAATATTTACGTGAAACGTTTACGACGAACATCTCCGTTTTTGTGAATTTTCTGAGAAATCATCTAGCAAAAAAAGTATAATAAATAATGCACTAGAAAGTGATGAATTTGCTCAAATATAACACAAACATATTTTTAACAAACATTTTCAGAAATAAACGAAACGAAATGTCCATTGATTCGTGGCAGCTTCTAATGTTTGATGCAATTTTATTTGTGCAGTTTTCACGAAAGGTTCAACACCTAACGATGAACATATAATCAGTTTATTGGATACATGTTTTACGGTGAAACAAAAAACTAAATTTTTGAGACTTTCACCACAAATTCTAAATTTTTCATCGATACTCACGGAAAACATTTCACACAGAACATGATTTCCATTTTAATAGCATTTAAACGGAATTAACTCGATTTGAATGATACCGACCGTGATAGTTATCTTATTTACTTTATAAAAAATGGAAGGAAACGATTTGGCAATTAGTTTCTTCATCCACTCCATATACTTAATCTGTTTCTCTCACTTTTCGCCTTTCTTCCTCTCTCTCTCTCTTTATCTGTTTCTCTTTGCTTCACTGTCTTTATCTCTTTCCCTGTCTCTCTCTCTATATATATATATATTAATATATCTTGCCCTATGTTACTCTTTTATCTGTTTCTTTATCCCTATTTCGATGTTCATTTTACTCTCCCTTGATGCCACTTTGTTACTCTGTCTCTTCTTCTTTGTATCAATCTTCCTCTCTCTAACCTGCTGTTTCTCTGTTGCCTGACACTCACTATCTCTTTCTTTCTCTTGCATTTATTTATCTTTTCCAGCAGAAATTATAGTGACGCCAAGTAATTTGTTCTGAGTCGGGGTGATAACAGTCCCTTACAAGAAAAATTTGTTTAAATAAAGAGGGTGAGTCGAACGTTTTGCAATATTTGTATAAACGCATGTGCTGCGGCGAGTATGTCATGTGTTTAAACTAGTTCAAGTTGCGCACTGCAGTCAGTCGAAAGGGATATAAAGTGGTAATCGTTGCTGTGAACAGCATTGCATGTCGTCGTTCTGTCTGTGGTTGGGACGCCTAAAAGATGAACAGCCACAACTGGCTAATTAGGAAACTTTTGCTTTACGAGTTTGAGCTCGGCCAGTACTTGTAGATTATCAGGAGAGTTGGGCATATCACAGACGACAGTGGGTTGCCACCTTCAGGACCTCGGCAAGGTCTACAGTAGCTGACTCATTGTCCCTCACGAACTGACGATAGCTGAAGCAAACTGCCGAGTGGAAGTGTGCAGGAAACCCCTAGAAAACACGCACAATCTGCGTTTCATCAAGACAATTGTTACGTGCGATGAAAGTGGTTCTATTTCCGTAATCCTAACAGACAACGGCAGTGGTTAAGCCTGGGACAGCTTCCTGAACCAGTTGCCAAACGTGGGCGTTTCGGGTACAAGATGATGCTCTGCGTCTGGTGGAATTTCGAGGGGATAATCCATTACGAATTTGTTCCAGACGGTCGGACCATCAACGAAAACCTCTACTCTGAACAGCTGGCGCGGATGTATGCCGTTTTGGAGGAGAAGTACCCGGTACTGGTGAACAGAAGGCGCGCTCTCCTACAGCAGAACAACTTTCGCCCTCATACCTCTCGAACGACCCAGGCAAGACTCCAGGAACTTGAGGGCATCGAACTGATGCCACACCCAGCATATAGTCCGGATCTTGCACCGTCGGATTATTACTTGTTCCGGTCCATGGCCCACTTCCTCCACTTCAAAACTCCAGGAACTTGAGGGCATCGAACTGATGCCACACCCAGCATATAGTCCGGATCTTGCCCCGTCGGATCATTACTTGTTCCGGTCCATGGCCCACTTTCTTCGTCGTGATGTACTTGAACAACCAGGAGGAGGTGGCAGTTGCGGTGAAGGGGCTCTTGGCCTCGAAGGAAAAGAACTGGTCACGCCGCGGAATCGAAGAACTGGCAGACAGATGGCTAAGGACGGTGCAACACGATGGCCTATACATTGAATGCTAGTCAGCTTTCGCCGTAAAGGTACGTATGAAGATATAAAGTGATCCAAATATTGCAAAACTTTCGACTCTCAATCTGTACTTGCGCAAATATGCGACATCGTTATGGCTTCAATATTTCTTGGTTTCACAAACACACAGAATCTTCTGATTTTCAAACACAATTTTTAGCGTCTTACTCTTAATCAGATTTGATGCAGTGAAAGAGAGGCACGTACGGAAAACACACACACACACACACCCGCTTATTTACTATCGGAAACATACCTTCAAGAATAAAAGAATGAAAAGCATCGATTACAGTCATACACTCGTTATATCATATATACCGACTTGCGTAGAGTCGCTGATTCAATAAAGCAGTCCATCTGATTAGATGTGCTTCAGAGTAAAAATACGAGTGTTTTAGTATGCGCACCTTAATGAAGTTCAACATATCTTTTGTTTGTAAATTTTAAATGTAAAACTATAGAGGGATGTGAGTGACCTACCCAACTAATAATGAGCTCGTCTACATTTAATTGAGCACATGACCTAAAGACATCGGAAAAGTTAATTTAATTGAGCACATGATCTAAAGATATCATCAGAGCATTTGTACCAGAACGGATTGTCAGCAGGCTAATTTACTACACGAAACTCATTTAAAATACCAAACGTAAGTTGCCATATTTCTGCCACTTGCCGAATGTCGCAAGATCATGAAATTGTCAGAGGTCAGGTAATAAAATGTTTCTGATGCTATTGAAAGAATGTTTTCCAATGTTAATAAAAAACGTTTTATTTTTTTAACGAAATATTGAAACTTATGTGACAGAATTGGAAACGCTAACCAATTACGCAGAGCAGGCATTTATGTAGTTTAAGTATTTTGGTCACTCAGAAGATTTCAAGATTCCAGATGAACAAATTGCATTGTATTTCAGTGTGAATATCATCCGTGTCAATCAGCCTTAAAATTTGGGTATAAAGTAAGTAGCTACTCGAGTAGTCACATGGAGGTTGCTCTTACTATTTCCTAAAAAAAAAACTTCAGTCAAGTGAGCTAGTAAATTCCCCTTAAGGAAATAATAAAGCAATTGATGAGAACAGGTTTTTGTTTGTTTGCTTGATCCCGGGCCCAACTCGGACGAATGGCCGGAAGCCAGCGCGTCAGACCACTACGCCACGGAGGGGGCAATGAACAGGTTCATTTAATTAAAACTCCAAAAGGTAGCTCAGCTACATTACAATGTCAATGCATGCCGTGAGTTTACAATTTACTTACTGAACCATGATATGAATATAACGATTCTACTTACTGAACCCATGATATGAATGTGTAGACCAGTAATATATGCTAAAAGTGAATGCTTAGCATTTTTCTGGAGAAAAAACGCTCTGTCACACCAGCTTTGAGTAACGCGATGCATTTTAGCAAGAGTATGATTTTGAAACTAGCTTATTCTTTTGTAATACGACTTGTTTAACTCAATAACACAACTAGCTAAAATTCAGAACGAGGCTCCCCAGACATGGTTTCTTTGTGGCTTGAGATTTTGTGTTAAATATAGCATATTGATAACGAAGCCTCCATAACACATATAAAAAAACGGCCTTGTAAATAATTCCTTTGCTTTTCCGTCGTCTACAGTAACACCCCGATATGTTTAAAACACTCCAAGAGTCGTTCAGTATGGAAAGCCAAGAACAAAATCACCGATGGAATGAAATGATGTATCAAGTAATATCAGAATAGGATGGTTGCAGCCTTGGCAGTAAGTTCGACGGTTGTTATGATTAACAAATATTTCAAATAATCTGCGTGTATATAAATACACTATCTTTCATTAAAGAAATCCCATAGTTTCATTTTAATAAGAAATCGGCGCAGCATTTTGTTTTATTTAGATAACTCATAGCATAAATGCCTGACTTGCAAGGCTAAAGTAATTATTAAATCAAAAATAATCATCAAACGTAGGGGCTGATTGAATGGCGCCATAAAATAGAAAGGCCTACAGCTTCCATTAGACATCGGAAACAAGTGAGGAGCATTGGAAAAGGTACAGTGCCGGAGAGCGGAAGCTCAGAGCTTGGACCATGCCTTGCGTCACCCCCGTGTCACCTAACAAATCCCGTTTCCGTGCGATTACATTAAAATGTAGTAGTTTGAAATCCAAAATAACCTCACAACGATACAAAATGTAGGACTCAATAATTCTGAATTTTAATTTAAATTCTAGAAACAATGAGCCTCTATAATCGAAAAATTTGGGGAATCGTACTTTGTTGGGAGACAAACTAAAATTTAAAGTTGAAGATGACGGTCCTTGTTTATGAAAACGGTTAGGGGGCACGTCCCCGTACGATTCTACGCTCGAGGTCGCAATCTTTGTGACCATCTGATCCGGATGTTACTTGTCTTTACCAAGTTTTTGAGGTTAATTCAACAAACTGGTCTGTAATGGAATTGGTAATCTGCAAAACGGACAACTTTTGAAAATCCGTTCCTAGTTTATAAGGATCATGCATAAAGTAATGCACGAGAACGTGGATAAAAGCTCACAGCTTTCTGCAACTGAGCAGACACTATATCGTAAATCTGATATCACAAACTTTACTTCCTTTATTAATAGAAACAATCCCAGGAAAGCTGAACATTTTAACGCGAGTACTGAAAATGGCTTTCACTATATTAGGGAAAGAGCTGTTAGACGACTTCTCAGAATATATGTATGCGAAAAACTCTGGCAGAAAATGGTTAGGAAAATACACTGTCACTAAAAGCAGATCTGAAAATATCAATTCTGTACATAAGCACAAGATCTGATAACTATATTCAAAATTAAGCAGGGCACTGCTAAGATATATCATAAACACGCTTTTATATTATATGCTCATGGGACAACATAAATGGTAATTCATTTGTGTAAAATTTAAAATTTGAAAATTCGGAAGGATCATTATATACTTTTCAATGTTTAAACAGCATCTCATGCAACAACTATAATAATAATACAGAATTTTTCTGTAAAAAAGACATCGTTTCTCAATAGCAAACAACAAGATGGTACCTAAATTCAGGGGATTGCAAAACATCATGTTATCCCTACATAAACCAGATATTAGAATCTCAGTAACTTTGAAATACAACTGTCGTGATGAAGATGCCCTAATGGATAATCGAACTTCATAAAAATGTACTGATATGCACTCGTAATATAATTTATTCTTCGAATTCCAAGAATATTTCACCTTTAGGTGAAAGTGTGTGTGTGTACGCATAACGATTTTATGAACGTTTTTATTCAGCTTCAAACAACCAGAAGAAAATGATCTAAATAGATAAGCGAATTTTCATCAATTTTTTTGGGATTACATGAGACATTTTAGAAATCGGTACTATAACTTTGTTGAGATAAATTTTCTGCAGAATTTAAATTTGTTTATAACAGTTTTGTCGCGTTTATATCCGTAAATGTCTTTGATATGTAAGAATTTGATTGAAAAAACTTGTTATTAATGTACAGTCGGAAAAAAACACGAAGAAATTTTCTTGCAATCTGAAAAATAACTTGAATAAAATTTTCCCATAAAAATGTGATTTCGGAAGTTCTCCGTATAGATTTTACATTGAAATACTGTTAAATTTTGGGAACTTATGTCGATAAAAGAAATTAAACGGTTTTTACAAAAGAAAATATGCAAGCATGACTTTTATTTAGCTATGGGCTGATAAAAGGCAGTCTCAGAAACGTAATACGCTGGTAATTCATTTCATAATTTCTTCATGTGCTCGGATTTAATAACACATGGTTGGTTCATATTTGCAATGATTGCTTGGCTGTGAAACAAAACTCAACAAAGTTATGAGGGCAGATGTTTTCTTTTCACTCGTACTTCTCAGATAGTTATTTTCAAACATTTGCAAAATACTGGAATATGTAAAACGCAAAGGAGCTGAATTTTTGAATCATGGCTTCTGCACAAATTATTCTTAATTATTCTTAATTAATGGATAATTTTTACCTAATTCAAATTGCTTGCTGATGTAAAAATTTTACTTATGAGAAACAAGTGCGATTTTTACCTACCGCGGATTGTTAATGTAAAGGTTAAAGTTATGAGAAAACAAGTGTAATTTTTACCTACTGCGGATTGTTACTGTAAAGGTTAAAGTTATGAGAAAACAAGTACAATTTTTACTTACTGCGGATTATTTCGTGCTGTAAAGGTTAATAAGGTTATGAGAAAACAAGTGCAACATTTCTCACTTGTATAGCATACAATCCTTAACGGTGATACAACTTACTCAGCGCTTCATAATATTTAAAGCTCTGAGAATTGTAAACACATGTGACATCCATGTTACTCAAATCTTCATAATATTTCAACTTCAAAAATATTATTTTCTGAGCCATACTCAAGTGATTCGCTTTCTCATATTTTTCATCTCTTGAGTATTCGATGTGACGAGAAAGGAAATATAATTATTTCCACGTATGAGAGCAATTCTCTGTAACAGTTCATATTACTGAGCCCTTGATAATATCTGCCCGTAGTAGGAAGCAAATATTACTGTTACTTCGTATTAAAATAAATATGATAATAATTTAAATTGCTGAGTTCTTGATATAAAATTTGGCTTTCTGAAAAGGCAAACATAGTTTTTCCCACGTATGAAAATAGTTATTTATAAAAATTCACATTATCTAACTGTTGAATGAGAGCCATATTCTGTAGAAACAAAAGGACTGGACTTTAAAAAATGAATGAATTCATAATTTTCTTGAACGATAGCTGTAATATGTGGTAGATCTTTTACAGCAATACATTTGACAAACTAGAACCGCTGCAATTGTTTCAATTACATTCACGTCTGAATAAATTGGCGTCATCAGTAAACTTAAGATCAGAGGGAATAATTTTCTTCACAAAATCGTTTTAATCATTTGACGGAGTATTTGAATTCTAAATTCATTAAGAATGCAAAATCACAAAAATGTTTACAAGCAACTCCTGTGCTAATTGTTATAAGCTCTTACACCGTCAGTTAAGATAAAATATTCAACCATAACCCTAAATTAGGGACGGCGTCCTTTATTTGTAGTGCATTAAAAAAAAAATTGTTACTTGTTGAACTTAAGAAAATTGATTTTTTTTTTTAATTTTGGATTTCTGCGCGAAGTAATGTACCCTTCTCTATATTGAACAATTAGAGGCAAATCTCTGAAATTCGTATGCGTTCGGATATAAATCGGGATGATCAGATATTTACGCATATTAAGTAACTTTTCTGAAATGTGAATATGTGATTTAAAAGAAAATAAATATAATGCACAAGAAGCTTTTTGTTGAAACAACAGTACAAAAAGATCAGAAAACAAGTTCGTGAAAGTCCTATGAATATCTAATTAACGAAATAAAACAGAATTTGTTCATCACATTAAACTGTGTTTAAAACGCAACAATGCTTTTCAACTTTAGCGGCTTAGAATGCTTTCCACAATTAAAATGCTACTCTGTCTAACAAAATCAGGCCAGATTTTATTTCGTAAATTACGCTTGTCGGCCCCAGAAGGAATTCTAAATAATGAATTCAGAGCAAACAATCTAGGGAGATGCTTAAGGTGAGAATTAATTTAAGTGAAGTCATTATTTGAGTACGTAAAGGACAACAACTCAATTTTCACAGCTTTGTAAACGTTCTTTAAGAATTTATGGAAACTATCCATGGCTGTTTGTCATGAAATGAATCCAGTTTATTAATAAAATATAAGATATCTACTGCGTATAATACATTACCAAATATTTCCCGATTTCGACTAGTAATTAAAATTATTTCGAAGAGTACCATCGAATTACATATAAAAATTCAAATCAAAACGTATTTAAAATCACGAATGACAGCACCTTAAAAATGATTTCAGATCAAAGAAGTTAAATTTCTATAAGCGGAAAACATCCCGTTTGAGTTTATCCCAAAGTTTAAAAGTAGGTATTCAAAACTAACATGAAATCAAATAATTGTATTGCTCCGGATATGGCGCTGAAGATAAGCCTTTTATCGAGGAAGATCATTCTTATTAACATTGAACCAAATATTCTTCATAAATAATCAATCATTTTGTAAGACAGAGACTTTGTTGTTGCGTTTTTGTTACTGCAAAATCTAAATTTCCGTTTGTTCTACGTTAAAGAACTTCATACTGGTGCTTGCAATGAGAAACTGATTGAAATTTTATTTCATTGAAATATAAATACATGCGTAATGACATTGTTATTCATGTAAAATATTTGCGAAACAATAAATACTACACGAAATTCTAAGTCATTTTCTTATTGATCATCCGGTAAACCTTTGTCTACGAGTAAAGTTTTATCACTTTAACTTTCACTGAATAAATGTCCAAGATCTTCAAAAAGTGGAGTATAAGGGTCATGGCGTGAGGTTGTCATTCATTTAGAATACTCAGAAAACGCAAACAATGAACCATATAATAAGAGCTTTGCTCACTGATTATCCGGTTGGATTTCTTTTTTCTAGAAGCAAATTTAACCTTCACTGAATAAATTGACTATATTCTCAAAAAAGAGGAGAATGTGTGCAAGTTCTTCAACGCAACTAAGCAACGAATTTTTGAGAATTGTTTTTAACACACGGACATTTTCAGCAATACCATTGCGCTTTTATTTAAATAATTATACGGCAGCAAAATTTAAATAAAAGTTTGAAAAACTGCTGTATAAATAGCATTTTCTTCCGTGGCGACCGCAATTTTTTACTAGCACTATGAGCGTTTATGTTTCTGTCGTATAAACTTACAAATTAAGTTTTTTATGATTTAAATGTTAGCCAAAATCATAACTTGAATTTCAACAACTTTCAGATGAAGTTTCGTATTTCTAATCTCACAGAATTGGAAATACAAAACTTCATCTTGGATTACTTGGAGTTCTCTGATTTCTTTACAATATTTTAAGACTAAAGGTTAATTTGCTCGAAAAAAATTTTTCCTTATGCATGTGGGTTCGAAGAATTTTACTACACAGAAATACTGATTCTCGAAAATGTTTCAAAAGGAAAAGTTTTTCATTTATTCTTTTTTTATTTATTATTTTTGTTTGTTATTTTCATTTACTTCAAAAATTTTGGCAGACTAATGTCTAAAATCAGATAAATGTATGTTAATCAGTTTCGATAAGTTTATATTTACCAGATATTAAGGTTCTGACTTGAACTACATCAAAATGAGCTTCACTATGTTCAGAAATTAGTACAAATTAATATATAAAGAATGAAAATCTTATCTCAAAATTAGAACTCATATATCACACCAAACGAAAGACATCACTTGATAAAGATAAAAAAAAATCTTCAGATAAGCCAGCCTAAACCATCGCAGTAAACTTTCTCCTGAAGTCATTGCTTCCTTGGTTATTTGATGTTCTTTTTTTTTTTTTTTGTTTTTTTTTTTGGAATCTATTGAAGTATGCTACCAAATTTAAGTTATGTATTGTGATAAAATATATCAAAATTGCAACGTGCGAAATCGTGTAACAGAAGCGGATGACAGAAAACGTTCAAAATACCTTTTTTGCGAGCGAAATTGTGTAGTACAACCAGATCATTTTAATGTAAAAGAAACTGCTGTGGTTGGCATTAACATTGTAGACGAAATAACTAGCGCACGGTGTCAAATTTTGATTTCACGCCGAGAAGTTCAGTTTTATTATTTAGATCACACATTATCATAACCTCAGCGTAGCATGACATTGCCCAGCTCAAACTTTCAACAATCCTCTATTCCGTTTCAATATTTTTTTAATGTTCCTTCGATCACGGCATGCTACTTTAAGATCTTCAAGACGCGACACTGATTTTGAAAAAAAAAATGCACCAAACTTTAGGTGTTAAGAACTGACTATACCATGTTAGACGAAATAATTAGTGTTCGTCCGCGTATTTAAATTCCTTCTGAGAGATTAATTTAAATGTGCGTTGCTCATATCGAAAACTTTTGCTCTTTGCATTGTAGTTGGCAACCGACAAGCAGAAAATTAAATGAAATCATTTAACTGACGCAGAAAATGTAGTGCATAAAAAGAGTCGCATTGCTGTAAGGCAAATGCAGATCTCATCCCATATTTTTTCATTAATTTTCACAGCTCCTGCATCGACAATCTGATACAGAATCACAAGTAACAGATTTCCATTTTTAGCGACAGTTTAGAAATATGCGATCGTGAAACAAATAAATTTTGTTGAAATGAGCCCACGTGTGCTTGCTTCCTAATGAGAATTCTTTCAATTATTGTATAATCAATAAAATACATCATTATTGTATAAATCAATAAAAATACATCATCAGATAAAAATATCTTTCGAAATCTGTTCACATTTAGAGAAACATAACTTCTTTCCTAGATTTTATGAACAAATGCAATGCATTTAGTTTTTGCTGTGTCTTGAACTGTTTTCACCTTTTTTTAGAGAATACTGATAAGCGTGGAAAAGATTTAAATATATTTTAGTTTGCTGCACTGGGAAAAGAAAAAAAGAGTACTAATTACGTAATCATAACAGCACAAAAAAGAAAGGCATCCATTCTGCTAATAAAAAAAAGTTTTTACTTTAAAAAGACTTTTGAAAAATACGAACAACAAGTGATATTGAGTTCATTTGTATAAAAAAAAATAAAGAAAATAACTCGCATAACAAATGTTAAAAGGATAAAGAAGAAAAAGATACTGCGACCTAATAGTTGTATACACAGGTATGCAATATCAACTTACATTTGTTGCAATGTCTGAAGACGAATGAAAACACATTACAAAACACTCCTCCTCTCCACTAGAGATAATACAATAATTTCGTAAATTTTCGTTATTTAACTAACAAGAAATCCGTGAAGTCATGTATCCAGCTTTATAATTCCAGGTTTCATCGTCGTGAAATAAAAACAACTAAAAAGACGATACATTTTCATGTTGGAGAAATATACGAACTTGAGCGCAGCATGTGTGTTTCGACGTAGGTTCACTAAAAATTCAGATAGGAAGGAAATTCGAATCTCACTCTTTTCTACCAACATCCGTGCTTGAAGAAATTTTCTTACGCAGACTCTGCACAGTCGCCCTCGACGGCTGAAAATATGATTAGGTTATTTGAAGGTAAATACAACATTGATTTCTTCATATGCTTCCTCTTTCAACTCGGGCGTCTGGAGAACTACTAGCCTCAGGTCAATTCAGTTTTATCGAGCCTGCTTTTACTTCTCCGCTCTTTTTTTCTTTTCCTCTTTTTAGATTATTGTAGCGGAGAGTTTGTAAACATTTCTCGTGTCGTAAGAGACCTGCTTCTTTCGCCAACATGGCCTTCGGGCCTTCTTATGTGGACATGGTGTTCTTTCAAAGTTGGAGCAACCAACGTTGAGTGAAGATTAAGTCGGAAGACTGGAAGACTCTCTGAGACATTGAGAGAGAGAGAGACATATTAGTAGTATCGAGGGAGCGTGGGGGGAGACGAAGGGGACCCCTAAGCCAACGAAGCTGCGCCGGCTTTACAAACAGGGCAGTATGGCTCGGGGGTCATAGCGCGGACGGCCCCTTCGGCGATCTGCGTCTGGTGGGCGGCGGCAGACTCCGTGATCTGCCCGCATCCTCTCAAGGACACGCTCGGCGCAGGATTAGATAAATACTCCAATTTGAATGGGATCAGAGACGAAGTTAAGACATCTGTACGTGCCAATAAAAAGAAAGTAACTTGAATCTAAACTCCGAGCTCCGAGATGAAGACGAACATGGATCTAGGAAGAGTACGTTCGAGAGGAAAGGTAAAAATGCGAGTATGATCTGGAAGAGATGTAGTCTAGTACTTACCTGCCACGAGCAAGAGTCCAGTGCCAGGAAGGACATTGTCCTGCGGCGGTGTGGAAGACGACCGAGGAGCAGTCCTGACCGCCTTGCGACGGGATTTCACGTTCGTCCTCCCGGTGTAAGAGCTGAGGGGGTGGGGGCTTTGCCGACGGGCTCCGGGAGACAAAGGCTAGTGATGGGCAATTTGGCGTCGAGTGGCCAGGAAGTGAAGGGGCGGAGGCTGTTGGTCCCCGTGATGCTAATGCTGCCGGCCAGCAGAGATAGGGGGAGGGGAAGGATGCGAGTGAGAGCTGGGAGGGTAGGGGGATGAGGAGGAGAGAGAGACAGAGGCTAGAGGAAACAGGAGAGGACCCACTTGCTCGGCTCGTGGGCATGCGCAAGCCTTCGAGCCGCTTGGAAACTCGTGGGGCGTGGCTCCAGGCGAATGCGATCATCAACATCACTCGGGATCATGAAGCCCGGGATGACTTTCTCTTCTTCATCTCTCATTCCGTTCTCCCCCTCTCTCTCCTCCGCTCTTTTTCTCGAACTCTCCCCGAGCATCACTTTTCTCTGTTTAGGAGTACAGAACTTTCAGAGTGCGTCGAAATAAGAAGATTCTGATTTTTGCGTTTTACGGTACAGCGTGGCATCTGTGCGCTTTTTCTGCTGCTTATACAAAACGCGAGGAAACCCGTTGCGAGCCACCTGATTGGCGTAGGTCCGATCTGATGATGGGGGGCGTTTCCTCTCGTCTTTCTCATTCTCTTCCGACACGGTTTTAAAGAAGACAATTGTGTTGTCTAATTACACCCAGATGACAATGTTATGATTTATTTATTTGTTTAACCTTGAATTATAAATTTAACGTAACATCTGTAGACGAAGTGACTTGAAGCATATCCACCGACAGAACTATTTGAAAATTGCACTTCAAAGCTACGAAGCCACCAAAGTTGAAAAATGATTTTTTTGTAGGAACCAGCTATGAAAGTTAAACACGAAGATTTGGTGGGGAGGGATATTTGCAAAAAGAAAGGGAGAAATCCGTGAAGGAATATTTCTCACATGACAAGCATTTTCAAGTTTCCTGAAAAGTTGGCAATATATAGAGCACTCAAGCACGATAGTTCTTTACAAAGCAATGAGCTGCAGACACAGACGCCGACTACGCAGACGCCGTAACCGCATTCTCGGTTACTTAAGCATGCCCCCTCAGAAATCAGCATGCCCTGATTTCTGCGAGCACAGCTTGAATTACCGTTCTGCAGCTATTTGCATGTTGCAATTAGAACTTATGGAAGATGTTTCTATCAGTTTACATTAGCAAAAGATTATTGAAAATCAAAATTAATATATTCAATACACACTTTTGAAGTGGTTTGTGTTGAGTATATTATTTTAGTATAAATAAATTCTGTAATATGTTATGTTAGCTCTAATTTTATGTTGAGTTCAATGTAATGAACAGTTTTTAAATCTACTAGGAAATAAAGCAATCATTAAGAAAAGTGTGAAGAAACAGAAGAGCATTTTTTGCTCGTAATACATTAAACTTACAAGCATGAGTATTGAATCATAAAGGGGAACTATTTCAAAAGTGTTCATAGGTTTATTACTCTGGATAGCGATTAAAAATAACATATTTTTTATTTATTTTCTTATTCATTTTGAAACAAATTAATACATATTCTACCTCGCGGGTTTTTTTAGCATGCCCTGAGGTTTACAAAATTTTACGTCTGTGGCTTTAGATGACAATTTATTCGAATTATACCCTGGTTATATTTACTATATCTTGAATTAGCCGCCCCGGTGTCGCAGTGGTCTACGCGATGGTTTCTGATCATTCGTTCGGAGGGTCCTGGTTCGAATCCCGGTGAGGCATGGATGTTGTGTTTGTCTTACGGCACTGGCTCTATCTCTTCCCTGGAACCAGTGACCCTAAATTAGGGACGGGCGACTGCTTATAGCCCACTGAGTTGCTCACGGTAGTCGTTAAACCTTCAATAAGAAAAAAAATGTATCTGTAGTATTTCCCACCTGGTTTTTGAAGACACAAAAACAAGTAGAGAACTCAAAAGTAAGTGTCTGTGTCTGAATTTACACTAGCAGTTTGAACCCCCACTCGATTAAGGGAGTGAGCTACTCATGGCAAGAAAAATTCAAGATTATTTTTTTAAGGATATGTGCTTTGAACTCCATGGTGGCCTAGTGGTCTAATCATTCGTCCGAAAGGGGTTCGGGTTCGAATCCCGGTGAGGCATGGATGTTGTGTTTGTCTTACGGCACTGGATCTCTCTCTCTCTCTTCCCTGGAAACAGTGACCCTTAATTAGGGACGGGCTACTGCTTATAATCCACTCAGTTGCTCACGATGGTCGTTAAACCTTCAATCAAAAAAAAAAAAAACTTGAGTTAAATATATTGAGGAAGATATTATGAAGATGAACCCCCCCTCCCTTCGTATCTTTTTTTAATAGTAGCCCATTCTTCCATCTATAAGTTGAAGACTTAGTCATCATGCAGTTCTTCATACCTGTTACAAAATAAAGGTCCCCTTATCATTCTTTGTGATAGAGGACAACTTCAGTAGGTAAACCAATCTCGTATGCATGCCAAAGATCACAAAAATTTCTGAAAGATGCGTTTGTCGGCAGGAAACATGGATATCTAACTGTAAAATCGATCGTAAAGGATCATGTTATACTTGTTCACGATGTTCACTCTGAAGTTAGAAAAAAATATATTTTTTAACTTCTATCTACAACGTGCTCTAAACAATATGCAATAAGTTTTCCTCTTTTGAGCACCATTATAAAAGTTCTATAAAATGATAATGCTCCATTCAATACTAAATTATTCTAAAGAAAAACTGTAGATTTGTTAAAGCGTCAAAATTAAAAGAAACATTTTACTGACGAATTCCCCGTTATAAGCATGCAACTAAAAATCAGTGAAAATTGCTTTATATTCTAAATGCGGTTTCAATCTGTTACTCTTATGTGGAATGATATAAATGAATTAGCTCCCTACTCCACCCCTAAATCTACAACCCACAAGCGCTGACTATGGGGCAGCAAGGCGAATGCTGCCCTCTCAATAATTTTATTGGAGGAAGTGCCTACCCAATATTTTTCATCCTGTTTAATTAAATAATCGCTTTGGTAGACCAAGCTCGACCTAATGAGGCCAAAACGATTTATTTCCAAAAAATTAGAAATAAACAAAATAAGTAAACTTTTTTTTCTCATATTCAACATCGCTCATTTGATAAGAAACTTGTTGCCGTATTGTGTTTGACATGTTCTCGTGATATGTGGCAAATGTTTAAAACAATTATCACAAATAAAATAAATAAAAATACAGAAACGTATAATCTCTAGCGCCTTTATTTATCCATTTATTTTTTGTGGATCTTGTTCTTTGTTTGAGTAACCGCGCTAATTTCTCATATTTTTATAAACGCTTGGAAATAAAATATCTCTGGAAATTTTATAAGATCACAGGCTGAAATTCAGTTTTAAATAAGAGAGTATTTCTGTTTCCTTGTTCATTTGCTAATGAACAATTAGAATTGCGTTTTAAAATATCTGTCGATCTCGTAGTTTATTTTTTGCCCTTTTTTTCTCCTGACAATGGAAGAGACGTGTTCCTGCCATCTCCGATCTCTTCATGTCTTCCCCCCTCCCCCCAATAATTTAGTGAAGTTGACGCCCCTGCTACAACCATTCGAGAAACCTTGGAGACATTACAGTGAGACTTGCAATGATAGAGTCTCTCTAGAGTTGCCACGAAGTTGGAACAAAATCGCTGCTTTCTCTCAGAGTTACAGGGTGCCCAAAAAAATTTGACGCCACTTGTCTATTTGTTTATTGCTTAGTCAAATCACTGCGTTCAAATCGTTGGAGTATTCTGTTATTCAGATCGCAGTTTTCTTTCTGTCTTCCTTGAAAAAAGCAATCTGGTTGATGTGCGAAAGCTTGGAAACGTAAATTTATGTTTTTACGCCAATAAATCGGAATACCAGTATAGTTTTCCTATTTTGTCTCACATTATTATTTTTGTCTTGGTTGTTATTGTTTTTGCTAACAGTAAAGTCTTCACGCAAGGTATGAGAAAAAATTCATTGAAAGTACAATTTTGTTTTGAAAGATAATTTCGTGAAACATTTGTGCTGAAAATATTTTAGTATCATATTCAGATTTTAGGCTTCTATCTCATTGATGACAAATGCATACAATACAAAGTGACATTTTTTTTTTTTATGTTTCATTGACTTCGACAAAGCATTCTATTTCAGACACCTGTACAATGAACAAGAATAAAATGAGAAATCCAGTGCAGAACAATACAGAGTTGTTCACATACCGACGGGGTTCAGCAGGGCAGTTCATGATCTGTAAAGGTACGGCGGACATGGATTCGTTTTGTTACGATGTTATTAATTAATAAAGACACCCGAACTTCGTGTTTGTTTGCACACCACAAGGGAAACGCCTGCGTAACGGTGCTTGGAATATTACCGCTTAAGAAGTTACTGAGATAATTGCAATATTTCTATACCGATTCAGATCATTTAAAATAGCTAAATGTCGAATGACGTTTAGCTCTATTTTTATCTTCCCCTTTTAATTCCATTTTCTTACTACATTACGTTACTCTTTAGTCGTATTTTTCATTCTGAACAGCATGTAGGAATCTCTGTACATCAAAAACAGCACATCAAAAATCTCAGTGCGTTTTAGCAAAAACTGGGGCCAGTCATATTGTACATAAAAGGTTGAAAAAAATGAGAGTCGACGATTAGATACTCATAGACGACCAGCAGATTACGAGATAGTCTGTAAACGAGGTGCTGAACGCTAATTGTAATTCAATAATACAGAGGATGCTTACACATTGTTAGAACTTTTATGATAAGAGATTACAGTAATAAAAGAAGTTCAAAGACTAGGAACTGGCAACAGCGTGTTAGATGAACACGAAAGAAACATTTGCTGCAGTTCAATGTCGTCTGCTAAGAAAATGCCGCATGTAAACAAGCTGTGAATAGAAGGCTATGTTTTTTACCTTTATGAAAAGAAATATTCGTTTCCTGTAATTAGAAAACTATATGAAAATCATGAAATTAGCATTTGTGAATGTAAAATAAGCAATATATTTAGTAATAGAGGAAAAAATCAAGCATTTCTGTTAACAGGAAAAATAACACCAAACGTATATCCAAAGAAGGTGCGTGCTTTCACGACTGTTTCAAAAGTAAGGTACGTGGTCTTAAAAGAAAATCAGCCGATCCGAAGAGCAATCGCTAAGTCGTTAAAAATCTCTGTATCAACTGTAAACAAGGTAAGAAACAAAGATTTGAATTTGAATAAAAAGACAAAAAATGTAATATTCACCCCTTTTTATCCAGGCACGTGGCTGAGGGCAGAACACGGTGTAGACTTCTATATGAAAAGCGCTTAGCCGGAGGCAGATGTAAATTTATTGGGGCTATTGATGAAGCATGGATTTACCTAAACGACTGTAACAATAAAAGTTTGATTTACTATAGCAAAAGAGCAGAGAAAGACTTACAAACTTGGTTCGAAGAATCCAAGAAAAATTTCAGTAAAGGATTCATGATTATTTTCGGTTTCTCGTACAATTGGAAATTGAAGTTAAGAGAAGTTTTAAAGAATGTTAAAATCAATTCTATATATTATCAAAATAATTTTGTAACTTCTATATTTAAAGAGGAAATGCCATTCCGCCGCCCCCGTAGCGCAATGGTCTAAGCGATGGCTACTGATCATTCGTCCGAAAGGGGTCCGGGTCCGAATCCCGGTGAGGCATGGATGTTGTGTTTGTCTTATGGCGCTAGCTCTCTCCCTTCCCTATAATCAATGGCTTCAAATTAGGGACGGGCTATTGCTTATAACCCATTGAGTTGATCACGGTGGTCGTTAAACCTCCAATCAAAAAAAAAAAAAAAAAAAAAAAAAAAAAATACCATTCCTTTATCCACAGAGCCTTCAAAGTGGAGAACTCCATCAGGATAAGGTTACCAGTCCTTTGCTGATATTTCTTCAAAGTCCCCCGATGTGTCACCAATGGACTATTGTGCCCTCGGACTGCTAAAAGGAGCGCTTTCTAAACGCAGACCAAAAACAATGATTGGACTCTGGAAAGCAGTGGAAGAGGAGTGGAAAAAAATATCACCATCAGATTTAAGAAATCCTGTGTTATCATGGAAATCTAGATGTTCAGATAAAGGGCTACCAGATAGAACATTTAAGAAAGAAATAATTTTATTTTAAACATTAATTATATTGCTGGAAAATCGTTCTAAAAATGTGTGAACATCATCTGTTCATAATACTTTGTTGATTTGTTATTCGACAAGTGATTATAAAATCAGATGTGTCTCATGAGGTTTTGTTTCGCCTAGTGTACATCAGCATCTGGCACAAGTCAGGTGAGTAATGCATTTCAGTAAGTGTGAGGTTGTTGCAGATGAAAAGTCGTTCTTTTGCAGACTCATGCAGTTGGCTGGTAATTTAGAAATTTACACGTTGCGTGATGGGATATGTGACATGTAAATATAAAGCATCAACGCTGCTGCCTGAAGCGCTGGTCATTTAGTTAGTGGTATCAATTCCAAGGGGGTTTGAACTATTGTGAAGAGGACGACGGATTAGAACCATATTCGTGTTATTTTCTTACGAGGGCCATCCAGAAAGTAAAGAGAACCTTTAATCATTAACACATGGAAAAGTAAGAAAAAGCAAAAAACTTATATCGACAAGTGTTGACGCATACCTTAACCTATTTGTCGATATACTCACAACTGATATTGAGATACTTGGTATATCGTGTAACGAATTTCTGTATACCCTCGCTGTAGAATTCGACCGGCTGTGCATTTCACCATATTCTTTATTCCATTACTACTCTCAACTCGTTTAATAAACAGATAGTTCTTCGTGGGTGCAAACAAGTGGTACTCGAAGCAATATCCTGTCTGTATGGAGGATGCTCAAAAAGTTCCCAGCGGAAGTCCTTGAGCAACGCCTGTGTCCTGGCGCCAGTGTGCGGGCGAGTGTTGTTATGGAAATTAGGCCTCTACGATGGTTCTGAATTGTGCGTTGCATCCTCTGAAGAGTGTTGCATTTAGCAACGGCGTACCCTGAGGCATGGATTCTATCGGTAAGATGCCTTTGCAGTCCCAAAATGTCAAGATTTTGGGCAGACGAAGTCTGCTTGAATTAATTCGACTTTTTTGGCAAATGGGCGTGATGCCGTTTCAGAGATTGGAGTTTGCTCTCCTGGGTAAGAGACCCAGGTTTCATCCCAGGTAACAATATGATAAAAAAACTCATCACTTTATTGTACATAACGCACCAAAAATGTCAATGCACAAACCCATTCACTGTTTCTTGTGCTCGTTCATCTCGGATACCATGAGATTAAGGGGGAATTCTCATTTTTTTGTGAAAAAAATCGTGTGTGTGTTTTTTTTTTTTTTTTTTTTTTTTTTTTTTTACGTTATTTTATTATTTGAGGTCTTAAGAATATATGTACCAAATTTCAAGTGTAAGTTCGCAAAATTGGCTACGTTATAACCTATTATTGTCCAATGGGGTCACAGAGTCGGTGCAACTGGTGCGAAGTCGAAGTTGAAAAAACTCTGGACGAATTCAGTCACAAACCACCACTTCATAAAGATGTCGAAAATGCTATAAAGCTGATTTACAACGATTTTTGATCAAGAGAGTTGCTAGAAAGGTGTTTGGGTGGTGACACTCAAAACAACAACGAAAGTTTCAGTTCTGCTGTTTGGCGGCTCGCGCCCAAACATCTTCACTGTGGCTCAAAAACCATCGAAATGGCAGCTTATGTAGCAGCAGGCATTTTTAATAAAGGTTTTTCTGCAGTCCTGAAAATGATGACAACGATAGGAATCGTTCGTTATTGGCGAGCAAACGAAGATATTTGCTAATGCGTGGGACCAGCAGTATCTGCAAAGATCGTCGAAACGCAGCCTCGAGCTACAAAAGATGCTCGTACAAGGCGTAGAAGCGAGAAAATGTTTCTAAACAAGTTCTACGAAGCAGAGGAAGGAACTCTGTATGGCCCTGGTATAGCAGATTAACAGAAAAAATAATGTAAGTGCTTGACATGCCACCGTAAACTGTACTTGAAACTTTAAATGCGTTTTTCTCGAAACAGCTTTTTCGCGAATGGTTGGCATGATATTTCAGAAACTATTGGACCGATCGACTTCAAATGTAAAACTGCATGTTCAGCAAACATCCTTTTATGGTTTTATGAACCAGAAACGCGATATGTTATGTATATTTTTAATAGCAAAAAACATTGTCAATTTTTTGAGCTAAATTGATAATTTGAATTTGGCAAGTCACCATTTCCTCAAATATATTTTTTTCTTGTTCATCAAACGATAACTACTTGTGTATAGAGTAAAACGCTGTTCGAGTTTTTTGTTTCAGATCATCTGGAGTGGAGAAATCCCAACCAGCGACCGTGGATCTTCGTGCATACAGTGTCATGGTCAGGGGGGGGGGGGGCGTGATTCTTCATGAAACTTATTAAAAATTGTTTTGTACAAACCTGAATCGATAATAAATAGATGTACCTACTTTGGAATCAATTGATTGCATAATTTCGTCAATAAATACTCCAAAAAAGCGTAATTTTAGCGTACAAAAAATGAGAATACCACCTTAACGCTAACGCACACATTCCACAGATCAGAAGCTAAACAATGAAAATATATCTAACAGTTTCCCGATCTTTAATTCATGATATTGTGAACTAACATTTCGGGTAAGGCAAAATCCATGCACGAATTTTGTGGCATCTCAGATGTTTGCTCACAATATCATGAATTAAACATCGAGAAACTTCTAGACATCAAACAAAGATCTTCGCTTTTTCCCCGTTTATAAGTGAGATCCGGAAAAATTCTCTTTGGCCGCCACCGGGAGTCGAACTCAAGGGTCTTCCAGTTACGCGCCGGATATGCTTCCGCTACACACAGCGGCCTCGAATTCCTCCAGACTCACACACGCTAACTGCCAAGCCAATTTGGCAGGTTGCTTCTTGGAACTCCGCACAATGCTGGGAATTCACCAAAGATGGTAAACAGCAACTGAAGAAATAATTAGAAGGCGAATGAATAATTAATGCAGACATTTAACGTGGACCAGGGACATCAAACAAAGATCTTCGCTCTTTCCACGTTTATAAGTGAGTCACGGAAAAATTCTCATTGGCCGCCTATGGGAGTCGAACCCCGTAGCGGAAGTATATCCGGCGCGTAACTGGAAGACCCGGGGTTCGACTGCCGGTGGCGGCCAATGAGAATTTTTCCGTGACTCACTTATAAACGTGGAAAGAGCGAAGATCTTTGTTTGATGTCCCTGGTCCACGTTAAATGTCTGTATTAACTTCTGGACACTTTTTATTGTTTAGCTTCTGATGTGTGGAATGTATGCGTTTATTTTTCCAATTAGCTCGTCAATGATGAGAGAGCGGTTCTCAAGTAACTCCACATTATCAACTTTTTTTCTCCCACTGTCAAACATTGGACACCATTTCCGCACACTTAACTCGTTCATTACTTTCTTGCCATGTAGATCAACAGCCAAGGCTTACAACGAAACGTTTTCAAGGCACACAGTTCAACGGACTCTCTTGCAGGTAGGCTTAAGGAGTCGTCGCCTCGATCATGTGCCGATATTGACCGATGATCATCGGCAGTTCTGCTTGCAGTGAGCACAGTAATTGGACATTGGATGGTTGGGGAAGTGTCGCCTGTTCCTTTGAGTTCAGGTCCCAACTCCAAAATGCCGATGGGCGCGTGCGTATCTAATGGCGCGCGGGTTAATGACTCCACATTTGAAAGGAAACAGGCAAGCAGCGTGATATGGGGATTTTTCTTATGTGCATCAGTGGTTACCAGCATCCCTACTAAAAATTTATTCTTATGGGCACAACAGGGTGCCATTGAACATTTGTTCTATGGGCATCACTGGGGTACCATTATCCCTATTGAACAGTTGTTCTTATGTGCATCAGTGGTTACCAGCATCCCTACTGAAAGTTTATTCTTATGGACAAAACAGGGTGCCATTGAACATTTGTTCTATGGGCATCACTGGGTACCATTATCCCTATTGAACAGTTTTATGTGCATCAGTGGTTACCAGCATCCCTACTAAAAATTTATTCTTATGGACACAACAGGGTGTCCTTAAACATTTGTTCTATGGGCATCACTGGGTACCATCATCCCTATTGAACAGTTGTTCGTATCGGCATCACTTGGTACCATCATCCCTATTAAACATTTGTTCTTGCGGTCATCGCTGAGTACCATCATCCTCATTGAACATTTGATCTATGGAAATCACTGGGTACCATCATCCCTATTGAACAATTGCTTTTATGGACATCGCTAGCAGTGCTGATATTGGCCGAGCCCAAGCCCGAAAACCCGAAGTTAAGCCCGGGCCATAACCAGGCTTGGGCTGCATAATATTTACTGCGGTTCGTGCTCGGGCTCTGAGGGAGAGATAATTTTATTATTTTCTTTTAAAATGCGATTTCGAATGATTTAGCATATTCTTATACACTATCTACCAACAAGTAATTGGACACCTGTGTTAGCAAAGAAAAACGAATTTTATTCACCTTCAATAGTTGGTGGAGCCTACACGAGCGGCGATTACAGCTGCGACTCTCCGGGGCATACTCTCAACCAGGCGTTGCACGACGGCTAGCGGTATTTTCTTCCACTCGGCTTGGAGAAGACAGGTCAGTTCCTTCACCGATTTCGGACGGTGGGAGCACCCCTTATGTCGACGCTCCAACTCATCCCAGAGGTGCTCGATAGGGCTAAGGTCCGGGATCTGCGCAGGCCAGTTCATTCGATTAACCCCATTGTCACCATACCAAGCCATGATGGACCTCCCAACATGACAGGTGGCATTGTCATCCTGAAAGTAACATGGGTTCACCCCGTATAACTGCCACAACGTGGGAAGCGCATGGCCATCCAAAATGGTGCAGTAGGTCTCGGCGTTGAGTCTACCAGGAATTGCGACCAAGGATCCAGTGCCATACCAGGAGAAACACTCCTATAGCATAAATCCACCGCAGCCAAACTTCACAGTTGGCACAATACATTCCGGCAGCAGGCGTTCTCCAGGCAGACGCCAAACCCAGACCCTGCCATCCGAACAGTAGAGGGTGAACCTTGATTCGTCGCTCCAGAGAACCTGTTTCCACTGTTCAACGGTCCACTGTCGACGTTCTTTGCACCACGTTAGCCGACCAGCGCTATTGGACTTGGTGATCAAAGACTTGTGGGCGGTAGCACGTCCATGATAACCGAGAATATGGGCTTCCTTACGGATGGAATTCATCGAAAGAACACTCCCGGATGCCTGTTGAAACTCCTCGCGGATGTGGCTCATCGATTTGGTGCGGTTCTTCCGAATTTATTTGGCCAGCACCCGTCGGTCTCTAACTCCCAGTTTTGCGGGTCGGGGCACATTCCGACAGTCACCTCTCATCTTCCACTTACCAATCACGTAGGCCATCACTGTCGATTTTGGGTATTTCAACTCGCTGGATATGCCACGTATGGATCGGCCATTCCTGTGATACCCGACGATTACACATTTCTCGAAATCAGAGAGCTTCGAACTGCGTGGGATCTTGCATGCGACTGGTTGCGTTGTTGTTTCGCACACGATATTTAACGGCGGCGGCCATGACGTGTATCAGGACCGCAGATATCGTCGATTGCAGGGGTGTCCAATTACGTGTTGGTAGATAGTGTATTTTCATGTTAGTAAAGTGAATTCCTTGTTTACTGGGTCTGGGAGAGGAGTGGGGACTCGTAAGTGCTATTTATTCTGGGTTTGGAAGCAAATGCCATAGGGCACGAGTTAGTGGATTTCCGCGGCGTAAGAAAAGCTTCTTCAGGTATTATAGACACTGAATAGCAGCAGACAGCTCTCCGACGAAATTTTGCTTTCTGCCTCCAAGCGGCATCTCCCTGCTAATTCTCTTAAGCAATGAACGCAAATTGCAGAGCCGCCTGATCTTTCCGAAAGTCCGCTCGCCCGAGTTTCTGGATTCCTGTCCCCCCCCCGAAGCATTTCAGAAGGTAACGAATTGGCCAAAGAAAATGTACGACTAGACTATAGAAATATATAGACATCCCCTCCCCACTCCTCAGCTGAGAAAAAAACATCGGTTAATTGCAGGGGAAGTAGAGAGGAAGTATGAAAGAGATTTTTTAATTAATGCCTAAACGGATTAGTCATATTTTTCAGGCCCAGGATCTTAATGGCAGTATGAAATTTGGGCTCGGGCTGACATATTACGAGATCCGACGGGCTGGGGCTCTTAAAATTGAGCCCGAACTCCGCACTGATCGCTAGGCACTATCGTTCTTACTGAACATTTGTTCTTGTGGACATCACCCAGTACCATCATTTCTATTGAACATTTGTTGTATGGACATCATTGGTTTCCATCATCCCTATTGAACATTTGTTCTTAAGGATATCATTGGGTGGCATCATCTCGAAATTGCGCGGCAAGGGGAACAATGGCGCTGCTGACGCAAGAAAAGAACATACATACATGTTCATAAATTTATTGTTTATTGACAGCCAAAAGATTCCTGGATAAAATCTGCTCAACATGCTGGCCGTCACAAGGAGTGAGATGTGGTGAGCTGGCCGGCCAGGACTGTGGAAACCCCCGAGAAATTATGCGTTCATTGCCGAATGTTCGACTGAATTATTCCTCTGACACTGCTGTGTGAGAGTGCGTTCCGGCTTGCCCTATCTGGATTGCCAACTACAAATTCATTCACGACGCTATCCCCAATTCTCCAGTGTTTTCTACCCTCCGTATTATCCCCCCCCCGTCAATGCCGCGAGGTGTGAGGATTCCGGTAATACTTTGATTCGCTGATAATGGCGCGGTGTACTATTAGCATTACTGTGATTTTGATAATAAACTTCTACTAGTCGCGCGCGTTTCTCCTTTGCAAAAACCATAATGGCTACCGACAGACTGATCATTGCCGCTTTTATCCTTCAAGACGCAGCATGCCAAATTTTCACGTAAACATTTGCGTATGAAACTTTCTATGTGAACGATCTGCAATTTCTTGAATTTCAGCAGTGATTTTTCTGCTTTGCATCACAGGTAATCTCTTGTTATGGCCAGCATATTGAGCAGATTTTGTCCTGACAATAACGAGTAAATTCGGTCACGTGGCTGTTCTTCTCTTGCGTCTGTAGCGTCACTGTTCCCCTAGAGGCGCAATTTTGAACTGATCTTTTTCTTTTTTCAGCTAAATTATTTTGCCGTGCCTTCAATAAGCTACCTACTAAGTTTCGTCGCGATATCTCCATTTCCAGCTTTTCTAGAGATCCGAGGATAGGGAGGGATACTTATTTTGCAATCAACTGGTACCACATTCTGTTTCACAATGTCCTCAATAAGAAAATATCAAGATTTTCATAGGGGTACGGAAAACGAGTGCATATCCTATAACATCTTTATTATTATAAGAGCAACCTGAAATGCTTCAACGATCTCGCATTTTCTAGCACTTCTTTTGTAAAAAAAAGATCGTGCTTATGTTCCCGGTTTGTCCGTCCGTCCGTCCGTCCGTACCCACGATATCTCTGCAACTATTAGTCCGATTTGAAAAATTCTTTTTGCATTGGGAAGCTTGGAATATGCGAATGATGATCTTTTATTTCATTTTTTTTTACGATGTACAATTTCGCCGCTAGAAGGCGTAAATGCAGATGATGTCGAATTCAAAAATACGTTTTATTCCACATATTTGCTTTCAAACATCCGCTTAAAAAAATATTTCATCTTTCGATTCCATTTACGTCGAAGAGTATTTTAGATATAGTTACTTTTTCAAATTACGCATAGGTTTTCCGCTAGGGGGCGTAAAAACAAATTACATTTTTCCCGATATCTGTTCTTTTAAAACTCCGATTTGAAAAAAAAATTCTTCAGCGGACATACCTCCTGATGAAAAATCTTTTGCATATATTTTCAAATTTTTTGGTAAAAAATACTTTGGCCACCAGAAGGCGTGAATGTAAAATTTTGCTTCTGATGTCATCATCATCATCATTGTCAACCATTATCAATCCACTGCTGGACGAAGGTCTCCCCAAGTTTCCTCCACAACGGTCTGTCTTGTGCCAGTCTCCTCCATGTCACTCCCGCATATTTACGAATTTCATCCACCCATCTCCCATGTGGTCTTTTTCTGGGTCTTTTCCTGTCCCTTGGAATCCAATCTAAAATTTCGGCTGTCCATCGATGGTCTGTTCTTCTGGCAGTATGTCCAGCCCATTGCCATTTCAGGGATTTAACTCTGATCATGATGTCTTCCACTCTCGTCATTTTTCGGATCCACGAGTTCCTCTTCTTATCTCTCCTGGTTATACCAAGCATGCACCTCTCCATGCTACTTTGAGTTGTCTGCAGCCTTTGTATGTCTCTTTTAGTTAAGGTCCACGTCTCTGCACCATACGTAAGCACTGGAAGGATGCATTGATCAAACACTTTTCTTTTAAGACATAATGGCATATTGCTCTTGAAAATTATGCTGTTTCTTCCAAAAGCTCTCCAGGCAAGTTTTGTACGCCGATTAATTTCTTCATCAATGTGACCCTCACTTGATATCTGCTGTCCAAGATAAACATACGTATCTTTTATCTCCAGTTTTTCTCCATTAATCGATAAATCTTCATTTCTTGTAAAAGCATTGAACATCACTTTTGTCTTCTGAAAGTTCATTTTTAATCCCACTTCTTTACTCTTGTCAGCAAGTTCCTGGATCATACTCTGCAGCTCTGATGGGGTAGTTGCAAAAATGACTACGTCATCAGCAAAACGAAGGTGGGTTAGATAATCTCCATTAATCTTTATCCCTTTGTTTTCCCAGTTCAGTGATTGAAAGACATTTTCCAATGTGGCATTAAAGAGCTTCGGAGATATGGTGTCACCTTGTCTCACTCCCTTTCCAATTTTTATGTGTGTTGTATTTTCAAACAACCGAATCTTTGCACTTGCATTTTCATAGATGTTATTAATAATATTAATGTATGCATCTTCAATACCGCAGGATTTCAGAGCCGTGGTAACTGCTGATGGTTTCACCGAATCAAAGGCTTTTTCATAATCGATAAAAGCCATGCACAATGGAAGTTCATATTCCCTCGCTCTTTCAATTAGTTCTCTCAGTACGTGGATATGATCTATTGTGCTGTAGCCACTCCTGAATCCAGCTTGTTCTCTCGGTTGAGCCATGTCCAGTGTTACCTTCAAGCGGTGTGAAAGAACTTTAGTGAAGATTTTATAAACCACTGATAGGAGGCTGATAGGTCTGTAGTTCCTGAGATCCTCAATGTCACCTTTTTTATGTAGCAGGATCATTGTAGCATTGTTCCAATCCTCAGGAATCTTCCCTTCATTAAGGCATCGAGTGAAAATTTGGGCGAGTACTGTTTCAATTTCTCCACTTGCTTCTTGTATGATGTCTATAGTAATTCCATCTTCTCCTGGAGCTTTCCCCCGCTTCATGTTCTTGATTGCATGAGCAACTTCTGCTGGGAGGACTGGAAGAACTCTGGTACCTTTCATGATGTCTGGAGTACATGTATCATCCCTTTCATATAATTTGGAGTAGAAATCTTTCACTCTTGTCAAAATTCCGCCTCTATTTCTTGTTATAGAACCATCTTCTTTTCTCAGAGCCATAATCTGTTTTCTTCCCTTACTGAGATGTCCCTTTGCTATCTTTAGGCTTTGGTTGTTTTCAATTGCTTTCCTCACTAGCTCACAGTTGAATTTCCTTACGTCTTCAGTGATACTTTTTCGTGCTGTCTTGCATAGCTCTATATATTCCACTTTGGAAGTCACATCTTCTTTAGTTGTCCTCATCTCTCTTCTTTTTTGCATCAACATTTTGGTTTTTCCTGATAATTTGTTTACATGCAACTTGTTCTTAGACCCAGCTAATTTTGTTGCTGTTTCCATAAGAGCTTTGGTTACTTTTCTGTTAACTTCCGAAATATCCACTTCTTCCGATGTTAGGCCTTCTAAAGCAGAGAATCTGTTCTTCAGTTCCAACTTGAAAGTATTATGGTGTTTTTTAAGGTTGGTTATGTCAATAAATTTTGTTTGTCTTATGAGCTTGCTACGTTCCAGTTTAGTGTTGAGGTGCATCTTACATCTCACCAATCTATGGTCACTACCTGTGTTGAACTTGTTTAGCACACTGCAGTCTTCTATGACGAATTTTTTGTTACACATAATAAAATCAATTTCACTTGTCGTCCCAATTGGATGTCTCCATGTCCATTTCCTGTGTGGCTTTTTCTTGAAAAAGGAATTCAAGATGAAAAATCCTTCTGCCTCTGCAAACTCAACGAGAGTATTTCCACGCTGGTTTCTGTTGCCGTGACCGAATTTACCTACTGAAGTTTCATTCTGTTGCCGTTGCCCTATTTTTGCATTGAAATCTCCCATAATTATCTTCAAGTGCTGCTTACCTTTATTATTTAGATGACGAATTTCCTCATAAAATTCTTCAATTTCTTCTTCAGGATGACTATTTGCCATAAAATCTGAGCTTCTAAAATATCGATTGAAAAAATTCTTTCGTGGACTGATGCCAATCACATCGATAAACCTTTTCGAAATATTTTCTTCTTAAAATATTCCACAGTTTCTCCGCCAGGGGGCGTAGATGTATATCTTTTTTTGTCAATATCTATACTTCTAGGAGTCCGATTTGAAAAATTCCTTCTTTGTTGGATAGTGTTTTCAGTGTGTCATGTTTTTCATATATAATTTCAAAATTTTCAAGGAATTAATATACTCTCCGCTAGAGGGCGTAGAGGCAAATTACGTCCCCCCCCCCCTATACCTCTGCTTTTAAATCTCCGATTTGAAAAATTCTTTCTGCACCGGATACAACTCTTGGTGGGAAATCGTTTGCACATAATTTATAATTTCTGTAAAAAAAATAGTTTGGCCACCAGGAGGCGTAAATCTTAATTTCTGCTTCTGATGTATTTGCAGCAAAATATGAGCTTCTAAATTCTCGATTGAAGAAAACGTCGTTTGTTGACTGATACTACTCATGTCGACAAACCTTTTAGAAACATTATCTTCTTAAAATAATGCATGGTTTCTACGCCAGGGGCGTAGATGTATATCTTATTTTTGTCAATATCTCTACTTCTAGGAGTCCGATTTGAAAAATTCCTTCTTTGTTGGATAGTGTTTCCAGTGTGACATGTTTTTCATATAAATTCGAAATTTTCAAGTAATTCATAGACTTTCCGCTAGGGGGCACAATGGTAAATTTAGTTTTCTGCGTTATTTCTTCTTCTAAAACCCCGATTTGAAAAATTATTCCTGTATCGCATACAAGATCTAATGGAAAATATTTTTCACATAAGAAACATTAGAAATAATGTTTGGTAAAGAACAGTTTGGCCACCAGGGGCCATAAGTGTTAATTTCTGCTTCTGATGTATTTGTAGCAAAATCTGGGCTCCTGAAAACTGGACTAAATTTTTTTTCTTGGACCGATACCGCTCATATGGAAAAAAACATTTGAGAATACTTTCTTACGAAAATAATGCATGGTTTTCCCACCAGGGGACGTAAAGTCACATCTTATTTTTGTCGATATCTCTGTTTCTAAAAGTCCGATTTGAAAAATTCTTTCTGTGTTGGAGAGCGTTTCCGGTGCGAAATGTTTCTCATATAAATTCATGTTTTTCTTAACGCAGAAGTCTGCAGCCAGAGGGCGTAAGTTAACGATTCCGTTTACAGCAATAACTGAGGGATTAAGAACCCGATTGAGAAACTTCTTTCTTCCGTCAGATACTGTTGTTTTCCATACCGGTTCCATTGACTTTGAATAGCTTTGATAATTGCGTCAGAACGGATTCAAAAGACGTACTTATTACACCCGAAAATTCGGTGTCATCTTTCTTGTTAAGTTTTATTCAAATACTACAAATCTTTCTAACAGATGAAAAAAAAATGAGAGGATTCGCGAGCTACACCGACACAGGCGTAACTGGGGCGGCAGTAATGTTTTTTTCCCCGGGCGCAAAAATCATTACTGTTGTTTTGGGTTTAAAGATAACCGTGGGCAATTCAGTGGGCTATAAGCAGTCCCCCTTCCTAATTTAGGGTCACTGGTTCCAGGGAAGGGAGAGTGCCGGTGCCGTAAGACAGCCACAACATCCATGACTCACCGGGATCTGAACCCGGACATATCTCGCACAAATGGTCAGAAGTCAGCTGTTATACCACTGCGCCGCCGGGGCGGCCAAAAATCACTACTTACAATATGATAAAATTTGGAATTGAAACTTGTGCACCGGTTTCTGGTACGGTTTCTTCGTGTCATACTTTCTTATTAGTCCACATGTGCAGAATTTGCTCATAAATATGCTTTGCCAGTTTCGGTAAACTAAGCAAAGTAAAATTCGCATTTCTTTCTCGAAATGCTCAGAGGATATTAAGTGCTCACATTCAGAAATGGAGGTGCAGTCGTACGTACGTTGGAAGAGTAGAACGTCGTTCACGCTGTTGGAGATTCTCAGGGGGTTGTTTGATTATTACTGCAAATGCGAGCCACGACTTCCAGCCGCATTCGATCCTTTCGATGCGGTACCGAATGTCCGAAACAGTTCGGAAAAGCCGTAAAAATAGTCAGTCTGATTGTGTCTTCCCCCATACAGACAACATTGGAGTGTGACGTTACAGGATGTCCAACTCGCTACCGAACCCGGTATTTGTGTTATAATAACACCATCGAAGATATTGCAACAAAATTTCAAGTGGACTTACCTCATTTCGTGCGAAATGTGATGACATCACAACATGAGCTGGAATTGTCCGCCATTTTCTTCTAGAGACCATTGAACCCGGCGCTGTCCGCCAGCCAGCCGGAGTTTTCCTTAGTGGCAGACACATTAATAAGTGTGGGGCTACTGAGTAGCAGTCCGCCAGCCAGAAAGAGGACGCGCCTCTCTGCTGCTTTGTTATGCTATTTCGCTGAGCGTGTTTACACAATACGGTTATTGATAGTGAGTGCTCGTGCTCGTGGTTGTTCGTGTATGTGTGAAAATGTATCATCGGTATACTCTGGAGGAGCGCGTGTTTATTGTTCGCGCTTATTGGAAAACAGAATCGATAAAGTTTGTCAACAGCAATTCCTGGAGAGGTTTGCAGGCAGATATCAGCCGAGCAAGTTCACCATTTGGGCATTATCGAAGAAATTGGAAACCAAGGGGACTTTATTAAACGATCATGCAGGAGGTCGTCCACAAATGTCCGGGGAAACGATCCAGAATGTAAAGGACAGACTACTTGCGTCTGCCCCCTGATTATTTTTTATGGGAATATCTAAAAGGGAGAGTTTACCAAAAGAATACGCCAACCATAGATGCCTTGAAAGCAAACATTTCCGAAGAAATTCAGGTAGTGACGGCGGACACACTGGCAAGGACTTTCCACAATATGTTGCGCCGGGTTTAATGCTGTCTGGAAGCAAATAGTGGCCACTTCCAGCACGTGTTGTGATGTCATCACATTTCGCACGAGATGAGGTAAGTTCGCTTCAAATTTCGTTGCAATATCGTCATTGGTGTTAATATTATTAAAAAAATGCCGGGTTCGATCACGAGTGGGACATCCTGTATATACGTATATATATATTATGTGTGCAACTTAATTCTCGGCCCCTAACCGCAAGCGATCATAGAACGTCGGCAAATGCATATAGCTGTGTGCGATAATGGCTGATTGCAGCGCCATACTACAGCTTTCCAGGCAACTGTAATCGCTCACAGCTGTAGTGACAGAAGGGACGAAAGTTGACGCTGAAAGCAATGTCGTTAGAGATGCAACATTTGAGGCACTGCCTCCTGTTCACGTTTCAGTTGAAAAAAAGTGCCACGAAAGCCCAGCAAATGATCTGTGCTGCTTTGGGTGAGGCTGATTTGTTCTATAGTACGTGTAGGAAGTGATTCCAGTGGTTTAAGCAGGGAAATTTCTGTCTCCGTGGTTTCAGAACGTCCTGGACAGCCACAGAAAGTTGACGATCAGGAACTGGAACAACTGTTGGACGCGTATCCCTGTCGCACACAGTCAGAGCACGCCCAAGAACTCGGAGTAACGCAAGCCATTGCAAAGCGCATGCACAAGCTTGGACGGATTCACAAGGAGGGCCGTTGGGTGCCCCACCAACTCACAGCTGCGATCAAGTCTAGGCGCTACGATGTTGTTGTGTGCTTGCTCTCCAGATTCAAGAAGAAGAATTTCCTCCATAGGATTTGGACCTGTGATGAGAAGTGGGTCCTCTACGATAATCCTAAGTGGCGCAAATCGTGGGTTTATCCAGGGCAGCCCACCACCAGTGCTGTGGTCAAAGTGTATCGTGATTGGAGATATGGCACCATTGCGAATGAGCGACGTGAAAACTGTGGAGCACCACGTGCCATTGATGTGAGAGGTAAACGTCGGCTTCGAAGGTGCGTGAGGGCCGATCTACACGCTACAGTGGAGCAACTCACTGGCCGAATGAACCAGGGGGCTACCCGAAGTGTGTCTAAAACGACAGTTCAGCGAACCCTGCTGCATATGGGGCTCCGATGCAGATGGATGATCACTGCACCTATGCTAACGAAGGTGCATCGGTAGAAAAGGCTTATATTTGCACGGCAGTATCGAAATTGGACCTCCGCTGATTGGCAAAGAATTGCCTTCTCCGATGAGTCACGGTTTCTGCTTCATCGAACGGATGAAGATTGGCGTATAAGGCGAGAAACAGCGGAGAACAAACACTCTTCAGCCATTGCTGGAAGAACACAAGCTGGTGGGGCAGCGTTATGGTTTGGGGAATGCTTTCGTGGAATTTCCTGGGTCCACTCATACCTGTGGAATGCACTACGGACCGAATTCGTTATGAATCCATCCTTGCAGACCACGTATACCCATACATGTTGACTGTCTTCCCTGGGGCGGACGGCATCTTCCAGCACGACACTGCAACGTTTCACACAGCTAGAAATGTTAGGTTGGAAGAGCACGATGAAGACTTCAAAGTACTTCCCTGCCCTGGCCTTCTAATTCCCCAGACTTAAACCCAATTGAGCATCTGTGGGACTACCTCGATCGTGTTGTTCGCTCTATGAGGTGTTCCTTCCAGCACCTCATTGAGTCTCTCCCACACTCCCAGCCCGTCTACCTACTGTCCGCGCTGCACAATGCCGTTACTCTGGATATTAGCAGGTGGTCACAATAATGTGATTCGACCGTGTATGTGTGACATGTAGTACTGTAATGTATTTCCTATGAATGTATTTGCTCTTATCCACCTAAAATAAATGCTATATGCTGGCGCCATATGGAAACCGAAATGAATAATTGAATGACTTTAAAGTTTTGAAGCTCTTCAAGATTAAAATATCAAACTTTTATCGCAACTCGTATGGCTTACTAAGCACGGTATACAATGTGCATGAGTTACTAAGTAAGCTCCATGACTTTCTAATAGTAGCTAGCTTTAGAAGGGAAGTTGTAGTGTTTTTGTTGCTTCGCAGATTGTTTTACGTCCTTAAACAAAAACATTTGAACAGCAACTAATTCAAATAGTGGCCAGGGTAATAGAAATGATCAACTTACATAATAGCCAACTATTTTTTACAAGTCGTAGCAGTAACACTGTTATGGAAATTGATATAACAACAATGGTGTGCAGCAAAAATAGAAATGATCAACTTACCTATCAAACAACTATTTATTTACAATTCGTAGCAGTAACACTGTTATGGAAATTGATATAACAACAATGGTGTGCAGCAATAATAGAAATGATCAACTTACATATCAACCAACTATTTATTTACAACTCGTAGCAGTAACACTGTTATGGAAATTGATATAACAACAATGGTGTGCAGCAAAAATAGAAATGATCAACTTACATAACAACCAACTATTTTTTTACAACTCGTAGCAGTGACACTGTTATGGAAATTGATATAACAACAATGGTGTGCAGTAAAAATAGAAATGATCAACTTACATATTAACCAACTATTTTTTTACAACTCGTAGCAGTGACACTGTTATAGAAATTGGTATAACAACAATGGTGTGCAGCAAAAATAGAAATGATCAACTTACATAACAACCAACTATTTATTTACAACTCGTAGCAGTAACACTGTTATGGAAATTGATATAACAACAATGGTGTGCAGCAATAATAGAAATGATCAACTTACATATCAACCAACTATTTATTTACAACTCGTAGCAGTAACACTGTTATAGAAATTGGTATAACAACAATGGTGTGCAGCAAAAATAGAAATGATCAACTTACATAACAACCAACTATTTATTTACAACTCGTAGCAGTAACACTGTTATGGAAATTGATATAACAACAATGGTGTGCAGAAAAAATATAAATGATCAACTTACATAACAACCAACTATTTTTTTACAACTCGTAACAGTGACACTGTTATGGAAATTGATATAACAACAATGGTGTGCAGCAAAAATAGAAATGATCAACTAACATCAACTTACATATTAACCAACTATTTATTTACAACTCGTAGCAGTAACACTGTTATGGAAATTGATATAACAACAATGGTGTGCAGCAAAAATAGAAATGATCAACTTACATATCAACCAACTGTTTATTTACAACTCGTAGCAATAACACTGTTATGGAAATTGATACAACAACAATGGTGTGCAGAAAAACAGAAATGATCAACTTACATAACAACCAACTATTTATTTACAACTCGTAACAGTAACACTGTTATAGAAATTGATATAACAACAATGGTGTGCAGCAATAATAGAAATCATCAACTTACATATCAACCAACTATTTATTTAAAACTCGTAGCAGTAACACTGTTATGGAAATTGGTATAACAACAATGGTGTGCAGCAAAAATAGAAATGATCAACCAACTGTTTATTTACAACTCGTAGCAATAACACTGTTATTGAAATTGATAAAACAACAATGGTGTGCAGCAAAAACAGAAATGATCAACTTACATAACAACCAACTATTTATTTACAACTCGTAGCAGTAACACTGTTATGGAAATTGATATAACAACAATGGTGTGGAGCAAAAATAGAAATGATCAACTTACATATCAACCAACTGTTTATTTACAACTCGTAGCAATAACACTGTTATGGAAATTGATACAACAACAATGGTGTGCAGAAAAACAGAAATGATCAACTTACATAACAACCAACTATTTATTTACAACTCGTAGCAGTAACACTGTTATGGAAATTGGTATAACAACAATGGTGTGCAGCCAAAATAGAAATGATCAACTTACATAACAACCAACTTCTGTATTTATTTACAACTCGTAGCAGTAACACTGTTATGGAAATTGATATAACAACAATAGTGTGCAGCAAAAATAGAAATGATCAACTTACATATCAACCAACTATTTATTTACAACTCGTAGCAGTAACACTGTTATGGAAATTGATATAACAACAATGATGTGCAGCAGTGATTACACTTTCGTATTATGCAATTTACATTAGCAATCATTAAATCATCTTACAGTAACACTGTACAATATCTACGCTCTGGCAATAATATTTTCACTACTCCACTTTTGGCTCTCGAGACGTTTTTTTTACGTTGACCCACTGTCAGCGTTGCCAAAAAGCACAAGAAAAGTCGGGGAAGTAATGTGCTGATCAAAATTAAAATCTTATAGAGAAGTAATAAAATTTGTGTAGGAAATAGAAACTCTGCATAAATGTTAAATAGATATGTACGTCACAAAGTTAAACATCTTAAACCGATTCAATAGCCGAGTGATCATATTCGCGAGTTGCCGGCCAATCCTGCACGTTGGGTCCGGTTCGCGTTCGGGGTGAAACGTGAGTGATGGAAGTTTGTTTCTGCCCATAGAATCAATGGCCTTGTCCCTGTAATTAATTGCTCTAAATTAGAGACAGGCTGCGCCTTATAGATTTAAATTCTACAGGGGATCTTTTAACCCCAAAACACAGGCACATGAAACTTCTGATTTCTCTTTGCTTCAGGGTTAAGTGATCATCATACGCAACTTAATGGCTATAACCAATCGTTCGTCTCTAATATATGGCCACAGTCTGCACGGGCCTTAATGGGTAAGCCCAGCCCTGCTAAACGTGTGCGTTTAAAGCTCGGCTCCTTAGTTGCAGCTGTTGTTTAGGATCGTCCAGGCCCTGCCCCTTAATTTCAGATATTATTTAGGTTCGGCCCTACTCGTCAGTTGCAGCTATTATTTAGCCCCAGCCCGGCCCGTTTATCGCAGCTATCACTTTGGCCCGGCGCGTGATGTGCCGTTTTGTATTATTTCGTCCTTCTATTGTATTTTGTTAAATTGTGAAAATTAAGTAATGAAATGAGATATTATTGAAAATATTTTGTTGCATGTAAGCCTAAAAATATTTTCTAAACTTTGGTATAGTTATTGAAGAATATAACCTTTAAAGAGAAAGATAAAAAAAAAAAAAAGAAAAATAGACTAAGCGCGTTCAAAACGTCCCTTTCTCTGAACTAGCAAGCGGTAACACTACAAATAAATGTCAATCCCTATATGGGTTAGGGATAGGAGAAACAATCAATATCATTTCACTCTCTCACACAAACACACACACACACACACACACACACACACACACACACACACACCATCCCATTGCAGACACCCGCCGTCCCCCACTCCCCACACAACACACTCGCTCGGGGTCGACCCTTTATGTTGTCAACAAGCTCCAAATTGTTTTTAGTATCTTAACACCTACAGATGGTAAAAACACTGTTAGTGCCTCTCCTCACCTCTGTGATTACACCCTGGGCTATACCATAGAAGTAAGTAAAGTCAGCAAAACAGTTAAACAGACCAGGAAATTGGGAAACACGACTTTTTTCTTTCTGTACAATTACGATTGAAATAAAAGGGCCGACTTGGCCCGGTCTGGGAAAAAGCCCGTCACGGCCCGTTGCTTTGTTCTCTAAACTATAAGAGAAAGCCCGACGCAGTCCTTGAAGACCTCTACCCCACAGGTAAGGAACATAGCCAGGCATCATCCGACAGGAACACCCATGCCCACGGCCTTAACTACCTGGAGAGCAGAAGTGGCGGCTGCCCCCTAGAACGGTCATACCAGGGGAGTAAACTCATGCTCTGAGGGGCGTAGCAAATAGAAATGCACAACGTGTCAATGGATTTCCTGAAAATTTCCTCTAAAAAAAAAAAGTTGTGCACTTCAATATTTTCTTTTTCAAAGACTTTAGTTAGCAGCATGCAGCATTTCGAACAGCTAACCAGGAAATAGAGAAACCTGCTCTGTATGGTATGGACTTCTCATATGCATGAAAGGAATTGTTCGAAACAACGGAGACATTCACATAGAACAACACAGTATGTAGATATACCTAACCTCCCTGAACTTTCCGAATACGCCGTAGAGATTAAAGAGCTAATTAGTCATCAGTGCTCTGTCGCAGAAAGCCTCCGAGCGTTTTGTCTTGAAAGGAATTTTTTCAAGACCTACCCAAAAAGCATCTTCCTATTGTTACGTTTACTATCTGATACCCATTCGTTCTGTGCTGGTTCGGTTTTCATTCTACATTTCTGCGGAGGGCTATGTTGTCAACGTTCAAACAACTTTTACGTTTTATTTTGTAACGTATTAATCTACATGGGGTACTACTACAGAGACGTATGAGTCAAATCGGCAGTTTTGCAGCGATATGCCTGCTGGCTTAGTTCAGTTCGAATAACAGTCGCTCCGGAGAGTAAGACGTGGTTTCGAATCCCAACACCGGCAAAAGGTGATATGTTATAACCTAATATTTCCTTCCATATTTACCTAGTTTTCACATTTTTAGTAAAATTACATAAAAAAAACTGGAAACAATCATAATGCTTTCCTATCATGGAAAAGACGTACGCGAGTGTAAAAAATTGCGTATTATTTGAGTGGAAACGGGAAACTTTTGAACTCAAAGGGGCGTAATTCCAAGTCTCGCCATTCCAGATAAGAAGCGCTTGATCCTGCTCTGGCATGCCTCATCCAGGATTCGAATCCGGACCATTCTATGACTAATTATACGAAACCTGCGCCTTAACTCTTTAAGAGGCCGATGTACCTGAACCAAAAGCTTCCCGAATTTCCCTGCTCTCTTCAAACAGAAATATTCTCATAGCGTCCGGATTGTACGAAAGCTACTGCAAAACAATTCCTTTCCTTATTTCATCTTAGGAGTATCGACTGTAAATCTGTCGCTGGTTGTAAGTGCTTCTTTACAATCCTTACTCTTACAGTATGTAGTCTGATTCCCTTATAGTCCTTTATTCTCAGTACCATTACCAAAGGAATGATTCAAAAGGAGTAGTTCCCCGGACACAGACATCATGCCACTGGGTGGAGACAAGTAACTCCTATATATTTTTTCTTCTTTCTTAAGTTCAAAACCCTTTCTTATAGCATTATTAGCAGAAAAGGTAATCAGGAAGAAAGGATTAATGACAATCATATCCCCAAATGACCACTTAGAATGACAAACCTAAGGCGAAAGCAAGGCTTTCTGATGTGCATTTTCATTGTTCCTGTCGCGTTCGGCCACTTCTTAGACAGCTAAAATATTCTTTCGAGTGTTTTGTTAACCCCGAGTTAATTCGTTCCAGTCGGTTAAAGGGTAAAAGAAGACTAAGGAGTTTTGAGATATCGAAAAATCGATTTCGTGTTTTTTGCATGTCTCGATAGTGCAATAATCCTTTAAGAATATCTTCTATTTGAATTTTCGAAAAATTCACAAAATCGTGGTCAAGGATCATAAAACGTGATGTGGCGCGTGGCCGGCCGAACGCAGGTAGTCGCGCAGCCAGCTCCCTTACCCGTGTAGAATGGAACGGTCCTGTCGGCTTTCAACCAAAGTGCCGGAATTCTATAGCGCAGAACTGCATTCTATAGTGCAGGAAATTTTGAACGCGTAAGTACGATTGTTCTAACATAAATATTGTACCGAATATTTGAACGCCATTTTCTCGAAACTACATGTTTTGGTGATTTTACCACGATATCTCGAAAACCGCTGGAGATATCAACTTGAAATTTATACCGGAGTTGTAAAACACGATGACACAGTAATTATACCTGACATCTGATTAAACAAAACATTTTTCACCATTCGTTTTATAATGACGAATAACTCGCATTTTTCCACATTTTTCTTTATCTGGATGCCATTTTGTGTATTTTGTTTTCATTTCCAATTTTTCAGTTATAATCAATAGAGGAAGCCTAAGAAGAAGCAATATCTTTGGGATTTCCCGAAATCTTCATACATTGGACTGTAATTGTGGTAAAATCGGATTTTCAATAGTTTGCCTCATTACGTTGGAGCGCCAATATTATTCACCTGGAAATAAACATCGTGACATTTTCTTATTTTATCGTTTTATACACCCTGCTGGCCACCCAAAATGCAACACCAAGAAGGAAGCATCCGATTGGCCTGAAATTCGCAGCATGCGTCGCCCGCGAGAGGACATGCAAACGATCAGCATTGCGAGGCATATGCAAATCATGTGCGCCCGGCACGCCACCGAGAAGCACTGTAAGAAGAGTGCACAGAAAGCGGGGTGTAAGTAGTGGAAGTGTGTTGTGCTGCCGGACCTGTGCGTGGGAAGCTTCCTGATGCCTCGTCGCAGAATACGCCAGTCATTCCAGCACGTTTCGGAGTTCGACAGAAGAAGAATAGTGGCTTATCACGACAGCGGTTTATGGTACCGAGACATCGGCGCCCGTGTGGGACGACATCGAGCCACATTGAAGCGAGTATGGATTCGGTGGGTGCAGGAGGGACGGACGGACCGACGTGAACGATAGCCGCAGCCGCGGCACACCACCGAACGAGAGGACCGGCATGCTATGCCGCGGGCATTGACTGCTCGCACCGTCACATCACGAACGTTAGCGCAGAAACTAGGGTGTATTGCGCAACAACCTGTGTCAGCACGTACCGTTCGACGTCGTCTGCAGGAGCGGGGACTTGTCGCACGGCGCCCATTGCTCCGATTACCATTGACGATACACAACCGGTGACTGCGGCGGCAGCGGGCCGTTGAACGCCGCACTTGGACTACGGAATGGCACGATACTGTCTTCTCCGACGAATCCCGCTTCGGCCTGCAACACCACGAAGGTCGGAACCGCGGAGAGAGACTGTATGACGCCTGCGTTATGCATCGCCATACCGGTGGGTAGCCTGACGTTTTGGTTTGGGGCGCAATTGGATATGACACCCGCACCCCTCTGGTACGCATCGCCGGTACACTCAACAGCCACAGCACCATCTCCGACGTTTTGGAGCCGGCAGTCCTCCCTTACCTGCAGGACCTGCCAGTGGCCACGTTTCAACAGGAGAATGCGCGCCCGCACGTGGCACGCATCATGCAATAATTCTTCACGGCCCACCAGGTGTCACTGCTGCCGTGACCCACCTGTTCTCCCGATATGTCGCCCATCGAACACGTCGGGTCGCTGATTGGCAACCGAGTGTCCCGGAAAGCACCCCCGCGGCTTCGCCTGATGAACCGTGGCAACGTGTGGAAGCAGCCTGGACCGACATACCCCAAGCCCACAACCAAAGCCTCTTTCGTTCGATGCCGCGGCGTGTAGCGGTCATTATTGCCAGCCATGGGGGCCACACGAACTATCAATGTCTGCTTTTTCCGCAAGTCGCACGGGTCTGTAAGCTCAATCGTTTCATCTTTGTATCTGTTGTTATGTGTCCAGTAAATCTGGCTTTGCCATCTCGTGTGCTTCTTGGTGTTGCATTTTAAACACCTGTTACTCGGCATTGGAGCCTGTATAATTTTTCTCTGATACTTTCCCTAAAAGCGGTGTAATCTTAACAAACGGAGGAGCCAGCTCCTATATCTTTATTCTGAGGACTGCCCTCTACGCAAAGCAGTTGACCTTATGCTATTGTAGAACACTTACACTGTATTATCAAAAGTATTCGGACACCACAATGTTTTGGGACAAATGGCTTTATTATCGCAATTATTGATTAGTCGGTCCACCTCTTCCTTTTATGACAGCGGGAACACGTCCAGGTATATTATGACATGAATGGCTCACCATTCGTCCTGTAACGCCGCTTCCAGAGTGGATAGCGAAGATGGTCGTTGTGATCTATTTCGGATCCATCTCTCCAGTTCATCCCAAAAGTGTTCTATGGGGTTAAGATCAGGACTCTGAGCAGGCCAGTCTAATATTTAGATCTCGTTTTCCAGAAACCAGTCCTGCACACGACGTGCAGTGTGGCAGGGAGCTCAATCGTGTTGGAAGAGACAACGGTCATTTCGATAATATTGCCACATTGTTGATAGGGCATAATTATCCAGAGCATCGATATTTCATGGAGAGGTACACTTCATATTTCGTATAATTACCAACAGGCCGAGCCTCGTCCACGAAAAAAAAAAAAACACCATACCACGGTGGAGCTTCCGCCTAACGTAACAGTTGGAAGAACACAGTCCGACGAAAATCGTCCGCCGGGCTGAAGCATTTCTGTATGCGAGTCAAGTGTGAGTCGAGGGCACAGTGCGTATTGTGTTTGCATTTTGCAGCGGCTCCGAAAATGTACACGGAACAAAAATTTTTCCAATTTACGTACCATTTTCCGTGATTTCTTTCGTAAATTAAAGAACCATATTTCTGATTTTTTGCACGTCTTTTGTAAAACAGATCGTGCTTATGTTATCGGTTTGTTCGTTCGTCCATCCGTCTGTACCCACGATATGTCTGTAACTATATATTAGTCCGATTTGAAAAATTATTTTTGCATTGGGAAGCTTGAAATATGCGAATGATGACCCTTCATTTCGTTTTTCTTTTACGATGTACAATTTTGCCGCTAGAGGGCGTAAATGCAGATGACGTCGAATTCAAAAATACATTTTATTCCACATATTTGCTTCTAAACATCCGATTAAAAAAATTATTTTATCCCTCGATTCCATTTATGTCGAAGAGTATTTCATATATAGTTACTTTTTCAAATTACGCCTAGATTTTCCGCTAGGGGGCGTAAAGGTAAATGACATATTTCCCGATAACTCTTCTTCTAAAACTCCGATTTGAAAAATGTTTTCTTCAGCGGATACACCTCCTAATGGAAAATCTTTTACATATAATTTCAAATTTTTGGTAAAAAATACTTTGGCCACCAGGGGGCGTAAGTGTTAATTTTTGCTTGTGGTGTATTTGCCATAAAATCTGAGCTTTTAAAATATCGATTGAAAAATTCTTTCATGCACTGATGCCACTCACATCGATAAATTGTTCTGAAATATTTTTTTCCAAAAATATTCCACAGTTTCTCCGCCAGGGTGCGTAATGGTACATTTTATTTTTGTCAATATCTCTACTTCTAGGAGTCCGATTTGAAAGATTCCTTCTTTGTTGGATAGTGTTTTCCATGTGACATGTTTTCCATATAATTTAAAAAAATTCAAGTAATTCATAGACTTTCCGCTAGGGAGCGTAAGGGTAAATTGCGTTTCCCCTTATATATCTGTTTCTAAATCTCCGATTGGAAAAATTCTTTCTGCACCGGATACAGCTCCTGATGAGAAATCGTTTGCACATAATTTCTAATTTTTGTAAAAAAATGGTTTGGCCACCAGGAGGCGTAAATCTTAATTTCCGCTTCGATGTATTTGCAGCAAAATATGAGCTCCTAAATTCTCGATTGAAGAAAACGTCGTTTGTTGACCGATACTACTCATGTCGACAAACCTTTTAGAAACATTTTCTTTCTAAAATAGTGCATAGTTTCTACGCCAATGGGCGTAGATGTATATCTTATTTTTGTCAATATCTCTACTTCTAGGAGTCCGATTTGAAAGATTCCTTCTTTGTTGGATAGTGTTTTTCATGTGACATGTTTTTCATATAATTTCAAAATTTTCAACTAATTCATAGACTTTCCGCTACCGTAGCGGTAAATTGCGTTTCCCTCTATATCTCTGCTTCTAAATCTCCGCTTTGAAAAATTATTTCTGCACCGGATACAGCTCCTGATGGGAAATCGTTTGACCATAACTTCTAATTTTTGTAAAAAATGGTTTGGCCACCAGGTGGCGTAAGTCTTAATTTCCGCTTCTGATGTATTTGCAGCAAAAATATGAGCTTCTAAAATCTCAATTGAAAAAAAAGTCGTTTGTTGACCGATACTACTCATGTCGACAAACCTTTTAGGAAATTTTTTTTCTTGAAATAATGCATGGTTTCTACGCCAGGGGCGTAGATATATATCTTATTTTTGTCAATATATCTACTTCTAAGAGTCCGATTTGAAAAATTCTCTCTTTGTTGGATAGTGTTTCCGATGCGAAATGCTTTTCCTATAAATTCAAAATTTACAAGTAAATCATAGACTTACCTCTAGGAAGCACAAAGGTAAATTGCGTTTTCTGCGTTATTTCTACTCCTAAAGCTGTGATTTGAAAACTTTATCCTGTATCGCATACAAGACCTGATGGAAAATATTTTTCACATAATTTCTAATGTTTGGTAAAGAATGATTTAGCCACCAATGGTCATAAGTGTTAATTTCTGCTTCTGAAGTATTTGTTGCAAAATCTGGGATCCTGAAAACTCGACTAATTTTTTTTCTTCGACCAATACCGCTTATACGGATAAACCTTTTGAGTATACTTTCTTCCTAAAATAATGCATTGTTTCCCCACCTGGGGACGTAAAGTCACATCTTATTTTTGTCGATATCTCTGTTTCCAAGAGTTCGTAAGCTCACGATTCCGTTTACAGCAATATCTGAGGGATGAAAAAACCCGATTGAAAATCTTTCTTTCGTGAAAACTATTGTATTCCATACCGGTTCCATTGACTTTGAATAGCTTTGATAAATTTCATTTGCGTCAGAACGGATTCAAAAGACGTGCTTATTACACCCAAAAATTCGGTGTCATCTTTCTTGTTTCAATTTCTTTCGTAATTAACGAAGCATATTTCTTCCGTGAAATGACGGAAGGGGGGGTTCTGAATTTCACGGATTTTTCGTACTCTAGCAAAATTGTGAATCTTCAGAAACCTTTCCGAAATTCCTTTCGCATATTGACGGTAAATTTCCTTTTTAAGGGATGTTAACAGGAAATTCTGAATTTTTAGGAACCTTTTCGCAATTCCTTTCGTATATCGACAATAAATTTCTCTTTTTAAGGAATATTAACAGATTTTTTTATTTTCCGTAACCTTTCCGCAATTCTTTTGTATCTTAAGGGGAAAATTCTGTCCTCACTTTTCCCGTGTCCATATGACAGAAAATTTCGAGGAATAGGAGTTGATTAAATATCACATTTCAATCATCTTTCGGACGACCTGATTTCGAAGTTCTGCAGCAAGATCGGATATTATGGATAGCATCTCTTCTTCTTGGTTACTCAGTCCAAGGACTGGTTGTTCAGTAGTTGTACTCTGTCTCTCCATTCCTCTCTATTCTCCGCCGTTCTCTTCAAGTCATAGTATGTCCTAGTATTGGTTGGAGTAATTGTGCCACGGAACTATTCCTTGGCAGTCCTCTTCCTCTCTTGCTTTGAATTTTCCCTTCCAAAACTTTCAGAATCGGGCCACCATGGCGCAATGTGTGTCCCATCCGTAACATTCTTCCTCTTTTTAACATGTTGATCAGATTCCTGGGTTCTCTCACTCTCTCCAGGACCTCCTCATTATTCTTTCTATCGTGCCAGCTTATTCTCTCCATTCTTCTACAGCTCCATATCTCAAATGACAATATTATTTTCACTTCCCTCTTGGTCAATGTCTCAGAACCGTAGAGAGCTACTGTCTAAAAATATGCCTTTAAAATTCTCTTCCTCAGTTTCAGATCTCTATTTTTGGCATGACCGACTTAAGAGGTGGGCCAACGGGGCCGGTGCCCATGGCCCCCACCTGACTGGGGCCCCACAAAGCGCGAAGAGCCTTATGGGTTTACAAAAAGTCAAACCCTTTGACCACTCACCAACAGGGTTTTTTTTATTTAAAGAAAAGAAGCACCAATCCAGAAAGTTGGAAGTTATTTTGCCTTTTTATAAAAAAAACCTTAGTCATAACTTCGATTTCCCGAGGAGACAGGAGGAAAGTTAGGTGTTAGGGTAGATCATTTGTGACAAACTAAGAAACAAAGAAAGCCAACCTTCCTCCCGATCCCGAGTAGGCATCAGGCTAATCGCATAATGCACAAATCGCATTTTTTTTGGAAGCATTTTTTCCCTTTAAAACAGTCATTTGTGTTATATACACTGCTGGTCACCCAAAATGCAACACCGAAAAGGACACGAGGTAGCAAAACCAGATTTACTGGACACATAACAACAGATACAAAGATGAAACGATTGAGCTTACAGGCCCGTGCGACTTGCGGAACACGCAGACATCAATAGTTCGCGTGGCCCCCATGGCTGGCAATAACGGTCGCTACACGCCGCGGCATCGAACGAAAGAGGCTTTGGATGTGGGCTTGGGGTATGTCAGTCCATGCTGCTTCCTAAAGTTACCACAGTTCATCAGGCGTAGCCATGGGTGGTGCTTGTCGGGGAACTCGGTTCCCGATCAGCGACCAGACGTGTTCGATCGGCGACATATCAGGAGAACAGGCGGGCCACGGCAGCAGTGACACCTGGTGGGCCGTGAAGAATTGTTGCATGATGCGTGCCACGTGCGGGTACGCATCATGCAGGCAGGTTCTGCAGGTAAGGGAGGACTACAGGCTCCAAAACGTCGGAGTTGGTGCGATGGCTGTTGAATGTACCGGCGATGCGTACCAGAGGGGTGCGAATCTCACATCCAATTGCGCCCCAAACCATAACGCCAGGCGACGGGCCGGTATGGCGATGCATAATGCAGGCGTCATACAGTCTCTCGCCGCGGTGCCGCTACACGCGGATCCGACCATCGTGGTTTTGCAGGCAGAAGCGGAATTCGTCGGAGAAGACAGTATCGTGCCATTTCGTAGTGCAGGTGCAGCGTTCAATGGCCCACTGCCGCCGCATTCGCCGGTGGTGTAACGTCAATGGTAATCGGAGCAATGGGCGCCGTGAGACATGTCCCCGCTCCTGCAGACGACGTCGAACGGTACGTGCTGACACAGGTTGTTGCGCAACACACCCTAATTCCTGCGCTAACGTTCGTGATGTGGCGGTGAGAGCCGTCAATGCCCGCCGCACAACATGCCGGTCCTCTCGTTCGGTGGCGTGCCGCGGCTGCGGTAATCGCTCACTTCGGTCCGTCCGCCCCTCCTGCACCCACCGAATCCATACTCGCTTCACTGTGGCTGGATGTCATCCCACACCAGCGCCGATGCATCGGTACTTTAAACCGCTGTCGCGATAAGCCACTATTCGTCTTCTGTCGAACTCCGAAACGTGCTGGAATGATTGCCGTATTCTGCGACGAGGCATCAGGAAGCTTTCGACGCACAGGTCCGGCAGCACAACACACTTCCACTACTTACACCCCGCCTTCTGTGCACCCTTCTTATAGTGCTTCTCGGTGGCGTACCGGGCGCACATGATTTGCATATGCCCTGCAATGCTAAGGTTTGCATGTTCTCTCGCGGGCGACACATGCTGCGAATTGCAGGCCAATCGGATGCTTCCTTCTTAGTGTTGCATTTTGGGTGGCCAGCAGTGTATGTACGAAGAAGTGCACGTATGTTTATCACTCGGGATTGCCCACCTGGCCTGCTTATATATTTTTTCCATCGTCGCTGTTTACAAATACTAATGACGAGGGCCACATATCGGCATTTTCGTCGGGTGAGTCATATTGTCTGGAAACGGTGCTGGTTGATTTCTTTTTTCTGTTTTAATTTAATTTTTGTTGAATAATTTGTAGAATGGGGAAGGAAAATCTTTCAGCACCCATTTCCTTGAAATTTGCTAAACAAAATGAGAATGCATTTGGTATATTTCGTGGTGTTCTACAATTTGTCATGTACCATTTTTCATTCAAAGGGTATTTAAAAAGTTACTGGATATTGAATATTTCTTCTCAGAGGGATAAAAGTTACTGGATATTGAATATTTCTTCTCATACTTTATAATAATTCTCCTACGTTGTATATCTATATATCATCATCATCATTGTCAACGATTATCAATCCACTGTTGGACGAAGGTCTCCCCAAGTTCCACCCACAACGATCTGTCTTGTGCCTGTCTCCTCCATATTACTCCCGCATGCTTTCGAATTTCATCCACCCATCTCCCATGTGGTCTTCTTCTGGGTCTTTTCCTGTCCCTTGGAATCCAATCTAAAATTTCGGCTGTCCATCGATGGTCTGTCCTTCTGGCAGTATGTCCAGCCCATTGCCATTTCAGGGATTTAACTCTGATCATGATGTCTTCCACTCCTGTCATTTTTCGGATCCACGAGTTCCTCTTCTTATCTCTCCTGGTGACAACAAGCATGCACCTCTCCATGCTTCTTTGAGTTGCTGCAGCCTTTGTATGCCTCTTTTAGTTAAGGTTCACGTCTCTGCACCATACGTAACCACTGGAAGGATGCATTGATCAAACACTTTTCTTTTAAGACATAATGGCATATTGCTCTTGAAAATTATGCTGTTTCTTCCAAAAGCTCTCTAGGCAAGTTTTGTACGCCGATTAATTTCTTCAACAATGTGACCCTCACTTGATATCTGCTGTCCAAGATAAACGTACGTGTCTGTTATCTCCAGCTTTTCTCCATCAATCGATAAATCTTCATTTCTTGTAAAAGCATTGTACATCACTTTTGTCTTCTGAAAGTTCATTTTTAATCCCACTTCTTTACTCTTGTCAGCAAGTTCCTGGATCATACTCTGCAGCTCTGATGGGGTAGTTGCAAAAATGACTACGTCATCAGCAAAACGAAGGTGGGTTAGATAATCTCCATTAATCTTTATCCCCGTGTTTTCCCAGCTCAGCGACTGAAAAACACCCTCCAATGTGGCATTAAAGAGCTTCGGAGATATGGTGTCACCTTGTCTCACTCCCTTTCCAATTTTTACGTGTGTTGTATTTTCAAACAGCCTAATCTTTGCACTTGCATTTTCATAGATGTTATTAATAATATTAATGTATGCATCTTCAATACCGCAGGATTTCAGAACCATTGTAACTGCTGATGGTTTCACCGAATCAAAGGCTTTTTCATAATCGATAAAAGCCATGCACAATGGAAGTTCATATTCCCTCGCTCTTTCAGTTAGTTCTCTCAGTACGTGGATATGATCTATTGTGCTGTAGCCACTCCTGAATCCAGCTTGTTCTCTCGGTTGAGCCATGTCCAGTGTCACCTTCAAGCGGTGTGAAAGAACTTTAGTGAAGATTTTATAAACCACTGATAAGAGGCTGATAGGTCTGTAGTTCCTGAGATCCTCAATGTCACCTTTTTTATGTAGCAGGATCATTGTAGCGTTGCTTCAATCTTCAGGAATCTTCTCTTCATTAAGGCATCAAGTGAAAATTTGGGCGAAAACTGTTTCGATTTCTCCACTTGCTTCTTGTATGATGTCTACAGTAATTCCATCTTCTCCTCGAGCTTTTCCACGCTTCATGTTCTTGATTGCATGTGGAACTTCTGTTGGGAGGACTGGAAAAACTCTGGTACTGGTACTGGTACCTTTCTTGATGTCTGGAGTACATGTATCATGCCTTTCATATAATTTGGAGTAGAAACCTTTCACTCTTGTCAAAATTTCTCCTCTATTTCTTGTTACAGAACCAACTTCTTTTCTCAGTGCCATAATCTGTTTTCTTCCCTTGCTGAGATGTCCCTTTGCTATCTTTAGGCTTTGGTTGCACTAGTTCACAGTTGAATTTTCTTACGTCTTCAGTGATACTTTTTCGTACTGTCTTGCATATCTCTATATATTCCACTTTGGAAGTCACATCTTCTTTAGTTGTCCTCATCTCTCTTCTTTTTTGCATCAACATTTTGGTTTTTCCTGATAATTTGTTTCCATGCAACTTGTTCTTAGACCCAGCTAATTTTGTTGCTGTTTTCATAAGAGCTTTGGTTACTTTCTGTTAACTTCAGAAATATCTACTTCTTCCGATGTTAGGCCTTCTAAAGCTAAGAACCTCTTCTTCAGTTCCAACTTGAAGGTATTATGGTGTTTTTTAAGGTTGGATATGTCAATACATTTTGTTTGTCTTATGAGCTTGCCACGTTCGAGTTTAGTGTTGAGGTGCATCTTACATATCACCAATCTATGGTCACTACCTGTGTTGAACTTGTTTAGCACACTGCAGACATAATAAAATCAATTTCACTTGTCGTTTCACTTGGATGTCTCCATGTCCATTTCCTGTGTGGCTTTTTCTTGAAAAAGGAGTTCAAGATGAAAAACCCTTCTGCCTCCGCAAACTCTACGTGAGTATTTCCATTACATGCAATATCATCATCATCATCATCGTCAACCATTATCAATCCACTGCTGGACGAAGGTCTCCCCAAGTTTCCTCCACAACGGTCTGTCTTGTGCCAGTCTCCTCCATGTCACCCCTGCATACTTTCGAATTTCATCCACCCATCTCCTATGTGGTCTTCTTCTGGGTCTTTTCCTGTCCCTTGGAATCCAATCTAAAATTTCGGCTGTCCATCGATGATCTGTCCTTCTGGCAGTATGTCCAGCCCATTGCCATTTCAGGGATTTAACTCTGATCATGATGTCTTCCACTCTTGTCATTTTTCGGATCCACGAGTTCCTCTTCTTATCTCTCCTGGTTACACCAAGCATGGACCTCTCCATGCTTCTTTGAGTTGTCTGCAGCCTTTGTATGTCTCTTTTAGTTAAGGTCCACGTCTCTGCACCATACGTAAGCACTGGAAGGATGCATTGATCAAACACTTTTCTTTTAAGACATAATGGCATATTGCTCTTGAAAATTATGCTGTTTCTTCCAAAAGCTCTCCAGGCAAGTTTTGTACGCCGATTAATTTCTTCATCAATGTGACCCTCACTTGATATCTGCTGTCCAAGATAAACGTACGTGTCTGTTATCTCCAGCTTTTCTCCATCAATCGATAAATCTTCATTTCTTGTAAAAGCATTGAACATCACTTTGTCTTCTGAAAGTTCTATTTTTAATCCCACTTCTTTACTCTTGTCAGCAAGTTCCTGGATCATACTCTGCAGCTCTGATGGGGTAGTTGCAAAAATGACTACGTCATCAGCAAAACGAAGGTGGGTTAGATAATCTCCATTAATCTTTATCCCTTTGTTTTCCCAGCTCAGCGACTGAAAAACACCCTCCAATGTGGCATTAAAGAGCTTCGGAGATATGGTGTCACCTTGTCTCACTCCCTTTCCAATTTTTACGTGTGTTGTATTTTCAAACAGCCTAATCTTTGCACTTGCATTTTCATAGATGTTATTAATAATATTAATGTATGCATCTTCAATACCGCAGGTTTTCAGAGCCATTGTAACTGCTGATGGTTTCACCGAATCAAAGGCTTTTTCATAATCGATAAAAGCCATGCACAATGGAAGTTCATATTCCCTCGCTCTTTCAATTAGTTCTCTCAGCACGTGGATATGATCTATTGTGCTGTAGCCACTCCTGAATCCAGCTTGTTCTCTCGGTTGAGCCATGTCTAGTGCTACCTTCAAGCGGTGGTGAAAGAACTTTAGTGAAGATTTTATAAACTACTGATAGGAGGCTGATAGGTCTGTAGTTTCCGAGATCCTCAATGTCACCTTTCTTATGTAGCAGGATCATTGTAGCGGTGTTCCAATCCTCAGGAATCTTTCCTTCATTAAGGCATCGAGTGAAAATTTGGGCGAGTACTGTTTCGATTTCTCCACTTGCTTCTTGTATGATGTCTACAGTAATTCCATCTTCTCCTGGAGCTTTTCCTCGCTTCATGTTCTTGATTGCATGTGCAACTTCTGCTGGAAGGACTGGGGAACTCTGGTACTGGTATCTTTCATGATGTCTGGAGTGCATATATCATCCCTTTCATATAATTTGGAGTAGAAATCTTTCACTCTTGTCAAAATTTCTGCCTCTATTTCTTGTTACAGAACCATCTTCTTTTCTCAGTGCCATAATCTGTTTTCTTCCCTTACTGAGATGTCCCTTTGCTATCTTTAGGCTTTGGTTGTTTTCAATTGCTTTCCTCACTAGTTCACAGTTGAATTTCCTTACGTCTTCAGTGATACTTTTTCTTACTGTCTTGCATAGCTCTATATATTCCACTTTGGAAGTCACATCTTCTTTAGTTGTCCTCATCTCTCTTCTTTTTTGCATCAACATTTTGGTTTTTCCTGATAATTTGTTCACATGCAACTTGTTCTTAGACCCAGCTAATTTTGTTGCTGTTTCCATAAGAGCTTTGGTTACTTTTCTGTTAACTTCAGAGATGTCCACTTCTTCCGATGTTAGGCCTTCTAAAGCAGAGAACCTGTTCTTCAGTTCTAACTTGAAGGTATTATGGTGTTTTTTAAGGTTGGTTATGTCAATAGATTTTGTTTGTCTTATGAGCTTGCCACGTTCAAGTTTAGTGTTGAGGTGCATCTTACATCTCACCAATCTATGGTCACTACCTGTGTTGAACTTGTTTAGCACACTGCAGTCTTCTATGACGAATTTTTTGTTACACATAATAAAATCAATTTCACTTGTCGTCCCATTTGGATGTCTCCATGTCCATTTCCTGTGTGGCTTTTTCTTGAAGAAGGAGTTCAAGATGAAAAACCATGCAATATATATATATATATATATATATATATATATATATATATATATTGCATATAATGTAATAATGCCATATGTGAATAAAAAAATAACCACAAATTGTAATACCATATGTTGTATATGTTCTGTTATACAAGATCAGGGGCCCCGAAAAATATGACGGTCCAGGACCCTCAAAAAATATTACGGCTCAGGGCTCCCAAAAGTGTTAAGACGGCACTGAATTTTGGCTGTCAGTAGTCTTTGATTCCCTCTAAAAGCCGTTTTTGCAATCCCCAGTCTCATTCTAATTTCCTTTTTACATCCCGCATCTTCAGTAATAATTTGGCCCAAATAGCGAAATGATTTAATTTTTCCGATGCATTGCCCTTCAATTTTAAGGAAAGCCTGTTTTGGATCTTTCTCTATTACCATTAGTTTAGTCTTATTTTCATTTATCTTCATTCCATAGATATCCGCCTTTTTGTGTATTTTTGACATCATGCGCTGTAATATATAGATACCATATCACATGATATTTAGGTTATTGGTGCAACGGACATTCCCTCCTCTCCCCTTCCACCATTTAGTACATCAGCTACTTTATATTGTATTACCGTGAGAAACTGAGAACTTAAATTTTTGTACGGGCGATCGTATGATGTCTAAGTCAGCGGAATCCTTAAGGCAAAAATATAGCTATCAAGAGCAAATTTTATATTTAAGGGTTTCGTGAAATAATACTATGGTCCAACACGTTTTACCTTTTCTTAAACATAACTGAAAGTCATTGTCAATAAAAAAGATTTCGAGTCCATAACATTTTTTTGCTTTGAAAAATCACGAGAGGAAAAAATTTAATTTGTGATAAGTCCTCCTATTAAAAAAATGAAATTATTGTAAACCTCTTTAAAAAATAATAAGTTCCTACAGAAGATAAAATGACTAATTTATCCGCATTTATAGCGAAAAGCATTTCATCATTGTGTCATTAGAGTCATTTTCTTTTCTACCTTATACTGGTTAAATACCTTAGACGTGCTTAAGTGTCTTTATAGGTCAGTCAGAAAGCGCGCTTCGCTGGCGTTGAAGATGTACCGGGTTCGAAACCTATCCGTGGAAAAGGATTCATTTACTTCTTACGTCAGAAAAGAACTTCTTCCAGAAGGACGGAAAAAGCCAAAATCGAAGTTTTGGAGAAATTTCTGTATAAAAACGGAAATACACGAAACTGACTTTTCTAACACGATAAGAATAAATCTTTTAATATTTTTCACAGTATCTTTTAATATTTTTCTGTGTACAGTGAAAAATATTAAAAGATTTATATCTCAACCGTGTTATTTAAAATATTTCTTCAGGGAAATTCATTTCCCAATCCATGTACAGTGAAAAATATTAAAAGATTTATATCTCAACCATGTTATTTAAAATATTTCTTCAGGGGAATTCATTTCCCAATCCATGTACAGTGAAAAATATTAAAAGATTTATATCTCAACCATGTTATTTAAAATATTTCTTCAGGGAAATTCGTTTCCCAATCCATCCAACAGAAGAAATATATGACGAAAGGAATTACTGGCAACGAAAAATCTGTCAAAAAACGGAAATAGAAACATTTCAAAACGGAAATTTCGCTAAAAGGCGAAGATTTACTGGCAACTTTGCTGCACGATATTTTCACGAGTTTCCCATGAATTTGCACCCTTAATTTTTTACAGTTTAGGCTTGCAAGATTTAGCCAACGCTTAGCTGAGCTAATTTTGTAGACACGCCGAAAGGAAATGTTCTGCATTTCTATTCTGCTCATTTCAATCAACGAATTTGCTGATATTTTTTGGCATACCCTTGTAATTGTCCCAGTCCCAGTGTGTTCGACTTAGCTGCTCGAAATCAAATGCCGCCAAAATTACCGAACTTCTTCCGAAAACCCAGTTTTCAAAATGAATAAAAATAAGTTCTTCACGAATATTGAAGATATCTGCCAAAGCAGTATTTCACGGTCATGAGTGAAAGGTGAGAAATTCCATCACACTAGTACACCCGAAAATTGAAAAAAAAAAAAAAAAAAAACGCGACAAATCTGGTCCCTTTTTAAAGTAAGAATCGAGTCATGGGTGACACGCAGGAAAGTAGTCTCACAAACAGCCTAAAGCTAACGCCAGAAACACAACGCTAGTCACTTGTTCCTCTTTAACGTATTACCATTTGAGTAATTGGTGATCTCAGAATAATTGAATATATCTTCGTCCTTGTGCCTCTCATCTTTCTTCAACATTTCGTTCGCTCCATCCCTTGCCTGCAGTTCGTTCTTTCTTTCTTTCGCTGACGAAGTTGGGAGTTGAAACATCACTCGCAGTCACTCACACACATGAACACCCGTGCAAATGGCCCCAGGGCAACTTGGAAACCTACATTGTCAGAGATGCATGCTTTCTCGAGTCGTAATTATTCTGAATTGCTGCGAGAGTCATTACGCACGGTGTGTTTCTACTTTTATTTGCTCTGCTAATCATTACGACTCTGTCTAGAGTGAAAGTTGCAGGCATGATTATTATGTTGATAGGAAAAAGGCAGTTTTGAATTTCTAATCTTTTTTTTCCGGAATTGTTTTCTTGTAAACAGTACTAGGAGTGGGGAATTTTATTTCCTTCTCCGATATTACTTATTCAAATCGAGATAAAATGGAAATGAAGAAGGAAGGATAATGAAAAAACATGCTAAAACGAAAGATGATATGTCCCTTTTATTTTGCTTGCGCGAGGGGAAGAGGAAACAATGCTTAAGCATAAAAATACGGCCTTCAGTAAAAACCTTTTTATTTCGTTACAAGGAAATGAAAAGCTACTTCTCTAGCCATAGCTGTTTGATTGGGTAGAATTCAGTTACTTTCAAACAAGGTAAGTTAAAAATAATAGGCAAGAAGAAAAATCAAAAGTTACGGCGGAGAGAAAATAATGTAATTTGTTTTCGGAAAACTGAATGAATAACAAAAGTATAAACAAAACGTCTCTTGTTTAACATCAGACGTTTTAGAATTTTCATTTCGAGTTCCTTAACGTATGCGTTGGTCGCGTTTCAGTTTACTTAAAACGGAAATAAGGTAGATCGTATTCATCGATGCTGTAATCTAAAGATTAAAAAAATCTTTGGGAGAAAGATAATCTCATTATTTGAGAAGTACATAAATAACTTTTGCTCCCTTTGTTACCCTTCCTGAAAATTCGATTACTTCTTTTTTATCGCTTTAATTGACGTAAAAAAGAATCTGCATACCTAGCAAAAGTATCAGCAGCAACATCACTACGTTACACATCCAGGAATTTCATTTATTCCAAGAAACCTATGGCTAACACTAAACAAAAATCCAATCAGCTATGAAACCTAGATATAATATTTATTTTTTATTAAAATCATTTTTAGTAAAACAAACTTACAGCTAGTTCCGAGGTTCTAGCAAAATATAACACGTTTCATCGAGCCTTAGTCCGGTACATACTAAGTGGAATTAAATCATAACAACAAAAAATCTGGTATACTAATTCCCGACATTGGGTGACACTCAGGTAGGTTGATTAATGAATGTTATTGTCGTAAAACCAATGAAAGTCAAAGAAGATATGCGAGTCATAAGAGTAAATATTTGCTGAACAATGGGGGCGGCAAGAGTAAGTAGGTATTTCGACTGTTAGTTTTTCAAAAACAATATTTATTTTATTACTGTTATATATTATTCAGCTTTAGTTGAACGTAATAAACGACCTTGAAACCGATGGAATATGATCTAGCTACGAAAGAAGTGGTGTAACTTAGCACAACGTGCCCACCCCCCCACGCAAGATTTATTTCAGCACCCCTAAGCACAGTAGTTTTCCCATTTTCCCAGGATTTCGAACACGAGGGGATGCATTTTTCGCGGTGTGTGTGTGTGTGTGTGTGGTGGTTGAAGGGGGAGGGGTTAGAAAGTCAGGGAAAGTGTCTGCAAAAGTAATGGTGGTACCTAGAGCTCTGTAGTTTTACCTTTTTAAGTAATAGATTTGACAATACGCGTAATTGTTTTGTCCAAAACTAAAATAAATAACTTGAAGAAATCACATTCTTACACATGGGAGATCTGCGGCTGCTGTGAATAAATGTTGACTCTCGCTTGTTCAGTGTTGTCACCATTAGTGGATGTGAACGGGCTCCTAGTCGTTCTTGCTGCGTTACATTTGTGCGACTAATTCTGAACTTAGAAATCCATTCTTAGACACTCTGCTGGTACTAAACACAATTTCTATACTGTGTTGAAAGCCTTTGGTGAATTTTAGCCTCTCGTACATTTTTAGCCTACAAAAAAATCTCTTCTCGCTGTTCTTTCGACACGGAAAGCGGAGCGGCCATGTTAAGGGCGCAACAAAAATACACGAGGTCAAGATGAAGGGAGTAGCGAGGGTAGGGCCAAGACGGGCGTCGCTCGATCTACGTTTTTTTTTTTTTTTTTTTACACTACAGTACAGTGCTAGACTTCTTTCATATCTCTTGCCTGTCCTCTTTTACATTCTTTGCCCGACCTCAATTATTAGCTGCCTATCCCATATTGTCAGTCTGGCTACGGGTTGCTTTATTTTCTTAGCTGCCGACTGAATTTTTTTTCGTTTATTTTTTAAGGTCCTCTTCATCTGTATATCTCTCCCGTTATGCTTTATTCTGGCTCTGGCTCCACATCTTAATCCTTCTCACACAATGTACCTCATATACCTTGATCTTTCTCACACAATGTACCTCCTATACCTTGATCTTTCTCACACAATGTACCTCTCTTGATCTTTCTCACACAATGTACCTCCTATATCTTGATCTTTCTCACACAATGTACCTCATATATCTTGATCTTTCTCACACAATGTACCTCTTATATTTTAATAATCCTCACACAATGTACCTCTTATAAATGTTTCTCAAGCACCGTACCTCTTATATCTTAATCTTTCTCCTCTTATATCTAATCTTTCTCACACAAATCTTTCTCACACAACTCTTTCTCACACAAATGTACCTCTCATGTCTTCCTCTTTCTCACTCAATGTACCTCTTATATTTTAATCTTTCTCACACAGTGTACCTCTTTTACATAATAGAAATGCATACATATACACTGGCGGAGTGTGAAAAAAGAACACCAAGAAGGAATTGGCGGACGATCATGAAATGTACATATGTTAAAGGGGTCGAGTTTACGTAGGTGTGATGTTAATTTCGGGATCAACCGGTGAGCGCTTACGCCACAGCACGGCATAATATGCAAATTATCGTCGGTGGTATTTAAGGAGTACGGCGAAGTGAATGTAATAAGTCGTCGACGTACGGACACGTGCGAAGATCCTGAAAAAGCTGCAATGCCTGAACATGGAAGACGTGTACGATTTCAGCGGTTATCGGACTTTGAGCGAGGTCGTCTAGTCGGACTCCGCGAGGGCGAGTGGTCGTATCGTCGTATTGCGGAGCGAATTGGACGGGAAGTATCGGTGGTGGTACGATGGTGGCGTAGATGGTCCGCGGAACAGTCCCACACGAGAAAACGTGGAACCTGGAGTCACAGACGGACTGATGAGCGGACCGATCGACGCATAAGAAGAGCGGCGTTGTCAAGCAGAACATCCACTGCGACGCAAATCCGAGCTGCCTTTGCACCTGAGGTGACTGTGCGAACAATCCGCAAACGTCTACTGGATGCAGGACTACGTGCACGTGTGCCCCTGGCATGTGTGCCTATGACTCCAGCCCACCGTCAGGAACGGCTGCAGTGGTGTCGCCAACGTCTGCACTGCAGAACGCAATGGCGATCTGTCGTGTTCAGCGATGAAAGCAGATTCTTCTTGGGAGCCTCCGATGGCCGCATGCGTGTTTGCAGACGCACAAGGAAGCGTCTCCACCCTTCTTGCATCCGCCAGCGACACACAGGGCCTACACCTGGTCTCCTGGTGTGGGGATCGATCAGCCATCACTCCCGTACACAACTAGTGTTTGTACCGGGTACGTTAAACAGCACCTCCTACATCAACATCATTCAGCCCGTTATTGTGCCATTTGTAAGGTCGGCCCATCGTGGTGTTTTCCAGCAAGATAACGCACGCCCACACACTGCACGTGCAACGCAACATGCACTTCAGGGTGTGAGACAACTTCCATGGCCTGTACGTTCACCGGATTTGTCCCCCACTGAGCACGTGTGGGATTTTATGGGACAACGACTTATCCGGTCTCCACGGCCAGCCACGACCATCTCCGATTTACGCGTCCAGGTTGAGGATGCTTGGAACTCAATACCCCAAACTTACATCCAACATCTGTACGACAGACTCCATGCCAGAATTGCACAGTGTGACGCAGTTCATGGCGGTTCAACCTCGTACTAACCATGTTACATGGAAATGTTATTTTTCAGTTTACCAGCAAATACAGCTGTATTTTGCCATAATGTTTTGATCGAGTTATCCTCTGTATTCCGTTATTAGGCTGTATAAATTTCGTTGGTATCAGACGTCTCCTTCTTGGTGTTCTTTCTTCACTCTCCGCCAGTGTATATGCTATGAAGATAAAAGTGTTCAGACACTGTCGAACGGAAATAGGAGCATTTTTTTACAGCAATCAGCACACAATCGGCCCTTGGTAGTATGACTGTAGCAACCTTTCCACCAAATGCTTTCTCCATTCTACGTGCAACGTTTCTGCCGGTGCTGCAGTAGGAAAAGTTCTTGCCGGCCGATTTCAGATTCGACGTTACACTTCGTTCCACGGATGTATTATTGGATTTAGATTGGGATTTTTGGCAGTCATATCCAGCACTTTGATGTCCTGTTCCTCGAACCAGGTCTGAACATACCTTGAAGTGTTTGCAAGGAGCTCTATCTTGTTGAAATAGGTAAGTTTCTGTGTCGAAGTACCGCCACAGCGTATGTAGTGCAGAATAATTCAGAATACCTTCTTACGTGGCTGTCGTTAGGCTCGAATGCAACACAACCAAACAACCTAGTCCTTTCCAGTAGAAACAGCCCACTTCGTCGCAGATTCCTCTCAAAAGTTGACTGAAGGACAGTGCAATCGGCTTAACAGCGTTTTCTGAATAAACGCCACACCTTCGTCCGTCCGAACGAAAGAACGAGCAGCGTGATTCTTTTCTCCAAACGACCCTTTGTGACGTAAACCTCGAATTTAAACTTCCTTTTTTGAGTTTCTGAGTTTTTATGTAAATATGGTTTCTTTCCGTTACATGTTTTCGCACTTAAAGACACATTACTTTCTTCAACAAGTTTTCTAAGTTTGGCATCAGTTGCAGCGGGTTAGAGGTCACTAAAAAGTAATCACATAATGTAGTAAGTGCGCAGTTTGAGATAACGATTTGTTTGATATGAATTTTGTGATAGCGATGAGGTTAGAGGTTCATTTTATGAGATCCACTTGTGAGAATTGCAATGATATAGCGAAGTGATATAAACACCTGTTGGAAAGTATGATGATTAATAGATGACTTGAAGCCAGCAAGTTGCATTCTAGCTAAAATTGTTCACCTGTGCTGAAGTACCGTAGCAGAGAATAAAAGAGTGGATTAATCGTAAGTTCATGTTGATTCATTCCGTACCTTTAGCCGTTAGTATTTTACACAGTAATAAGTACTTGATATTATGTTCACATAGTTCATAGCTTAATCAGTTAGTATTAACGCAGTAAACATTTCACTATAGCGTACAGTTAAAGCTGAAACCCTAAACCCCTTCTACAACGAAGCCAACTATTACAGCAGTCAAACCTAAACATAATATGTCATAAGTGACTTAAAACTTCATACATCTTTCGCTCTTCCATTGTACACAAACAGCGGGTAAAGCACCACCGCTATCGCCTTCTGGTATTGCCTGGAGTGATGTAGGGCTTCTATACACCTGACCTAGCATCGTAACAATATGCATGCAGTTTCCAATTGGCTCTCATGCTACAAATAGCTGTTCCAGTATCTAGTGCGTCGTCTTCGGCCAGGTCTGTGTTCTTCACATTCCGCTGTAAGCTTCGTTTACCATGATCACTCAGTTTTTGCGGCCTTCTAGAATGCCGCTACACTGTGCTGTCCCCAGCTGCTTTCCATCGATGAACAACATCAGCGACAACGGATTTGGGGAGTTCTAGGGGAGCGGCAATGCAACACACTGATTGTTTATTCAAGTATAATGAAAGCACTATTCCCCTTTCAAAGTCCGTCAGTTCAGCACCACGCCACACAATCTCTTCCGGTGCGATCTGAGAGATGTTCCAACGCTGCCCTTCATATACCGCACCCAAAACGCCTTACGCGTACGCGTCCGGTTCTGTGAATGCACGTTTATTTGCATATGTGGTGTCCGAAAAATTTTATCTGTATAGTTTATACATGCATCGACTCATACATCGCCATATCATCATATGTATGCCCCGTTTCTACTTCCTCGTTCTATATATATACACACGATATTGACAAAAGTCACCTGACACTTAGAAAAGAAACACAACATAGCATTTATTGACATAAATTAGTACGTTGTCGCTCCACCTTTAGCCTTAATGCATGCACTGACCCTTCGGGACATGCATTCGACGAAGTTTTGGAACACAGCGATAGGTATGCGCTTCCATTCAGTACATAATAATGCTGCCGCTAACTGTTGCTTAGTAGTAGGCCTTGGTTCCAAACTTAATGAAACCGACTATCATCAAGAGTTCTCTGTCATTTATTGCAAATAAGGCAATTCTTCCTTCAGAGCAAGAGTCTTCAACCTGTGACCCGCGGTGAACTTTTTAATGGCCCACCAGACGTTGTCCACAAAATTCTAAATTGGAAGAAAATACACTATACTGATAAAAGTCACCGGACATCCCTTTTAAAGCAAATGAACGGATCCGCTGCGTTGTTAAGATGCGTGGTACAGCTGCATACGATATAAAACAAGCCTGCTGCTGACCGCAATCATATCGCACTGTGAGTTTGAGTGAAAATGTTGCGGCGGGAGAGAAATGACTTTGAGAAAGGAAAAATTATTGGTTGGTATATTAGTGCGTTGTCCATAAGAGAAACCGAAAGGCGTTTAAACATACCTAAGTCAACTAATTTGGATGTACTAAATAAGTGGAAGACACATGGTGTGCCTGAAGCAGCAAAACGTACCGACAGACCAAAGAAAATCAGGTATAGAGGACGTTGAAGCCTCAAGAGAGTCGTTACAGCAAATCGACGGAGTACTGCACAAGACCTCAGTGTACAGGTAGGTAAAAATGCTGAAACCTCAGTATGTACTCGTACCATTCGCACATAACTTCATTCCATGGGTTACCGTGGTCGTGCGGCTGCTCATAAGCCTTTCATCTCCACTCGGAATGCTACTCGTCGTTTAACGTGGTGTAAAGAATATTTATCGTGGACCAGAAATCAATGGAAACGGGTCCTATGGACTAATGAATCCAGATACACGATCCATCAGTCTGATGGCTGTGTGTGGGTATGGCGGCAACAAAGGGAACGCTATTTACCACAGTGTGCTGTTCCTACGGTCAAGTTTAAAGCTGGCCGTGTACACGTGTGGGGGTGTTTTTCGTGCTATGGTCCAGGCCCATTAGGTATCGTGGACAAACCTGTTAACCAGCACATCTACCTCGATATTCTGGACAATTATGCCCTACCAACTCTGTGGCAATACTATGGAACCGAGCCTTGTTGGTACCAGCAGAATAATGCACCGATAAAACAAGTACTGTTACGGTGTGGTTTGACGATAATTTCTTATCGTGTGCGGACTGGCCAGCACAGAGCCCTGATCTTAATCCCATAGAGCACCTATGGGATGAATCAGAGCGGTGCATAAGAAGTTTGGAAACAAAGTCTACTACTAAGCAACAGTTAGCGGCAGCATTATGTACTGAATGGAAACGCATACCTATCGCTGTGTTCCAAAACCTTCTCGAAATCATATCTCGAAGGGTCAGTGCATACATTAATGCCAAAGGTGGACCGACACCGTACTAATGCATGCAAATAAATGCTGTGTTGTGTTTCTATTCTAGGTGTCCGATGACTTTTGTCAATATAGCGTATATTGTAGAGGCAATGTCACGAAGATAGACAGGCAATTTCTTCTAGGATTTCTTCTCATTGTTGTGATTTAGGCCTTATTACGTACGGCTGTTGGAAATATGTAAATACTTTTCCTCTTGTGCACATACATGAAAGGTGTAGGCGCCGACTTTCTGGGTTCGAGGCACTTTTTGAACCCACAATTATTTCATTTTAGGTTCCTTGAACCCCTAATATTTTTGCGCGTATTTCGTGGAGAAAATAAACAATAAACGTACGCATATATGCATAACTGTTTTTTTTTCGTTATCAATTCTTCAATTTGTTTATTATTCATTTCCCGTTTAATACGTGTATATATCATCATCATCATCATCATTGTCAACCATTATCAATCCACTGCTGGACGAAGGTCTCCCCAAGTTTCCTCCACAACGGTCTGTCTTGTGCCAGTCTCCTCCATGTCACCCCTGCATACTTTCGAATTTCATCCACCCATCTCCCATGTGGTCTTCTTCTGGGTCTTTTCCTGTCCCTTGGAATCCAATCTAAAATTTCGGCTGTCCATCGATGATCTGTCCTTCTGGCAGTATGTCCAGCCCATTGCCATTTCAGGGATTTAACTCTGATCATGATGTCATCCACTCTTGTCATTTTTCGGATCCACGAGTTCCTCTTCTTATCTCTCCTGGTTACACCAAGTATGCACCTCTCCATGCTGCTTTGAGTTGTCTGCAGCCTTTGTATGTCTCTTTTAGTTAAGGTCCACGTCTCCGCACCATACGTAAGCACTGGAAGGATGCATTGATCAAACACTTTTCTTTTAAAACATAATGGCATATTGCTCTTGAAAATTATGCTGTTTCTTCCAAAAGCTCTCCAGGCAAGTTTTGTACGCCGATTAATTTCTTCATCAATGTGACCCTCACTTGATATCTGCTGTCCAAGATAAACGTACGTGTCTGTTATCTTCAGCTTTTCTCCATCAATCGATAAGTCTTCATTTCTTATAAAAGCATTGAACATCACTTTTGTCTTCTGAAAGTTCATTTTTAATCCCACTTCTTTACTCTTGTCAGCAAGTTCCTGGATCATACTCTGCAGCTCTGATGGGGTAGTTGCAAAAATGACTACGTCATCAGCAAAACGAAGGTGGGTTAGATAATCTCCATTAATCTTTATCCCCTTGTTTTCCCAGCTCAGTGACTGAAAAACACCCTCCAATGTGGCATTAAAGAGCTTCGGAGATATGGTGTCACCTTGTCTCACTCCCTTTCCAATTTTTATGTGTGTTGTATTTTCAAACAGCCGAACCTTTGCACTTGCATTTTCATAGATGTTATTAATAATATTAATGTATGCATCTTCAATACCGCAGGTTTTCAGAGCCATTGTAACTGCTGATGGCTTCACCGAATCAAAGGCTTTTTCATAATCGATAAAAGCCATGCACAATGGAAGTTCATATTCCTCGCTCTTTCAATTAGTTCTCTCAGCACATGGATATGATCTATTGTGCTGTAGCCACTCCTGAATCCAGCTTGTTCTCTCGGTTGAGCCATGTCCAGTGTTACCTTCAAGCGGTGTGAAAGAACTTTAGTGAAGATTTTATAAACTATTGATAGGAGGCTGATAGGTCTGTAGTTTCCGAGATCCTCAATGTCGCCTTTCTTATGTAGCAGGATCATTATAGCATTGTTCCAATCCTCAGGAATATTTCCTTCATTTAGGCATCGAGTGAAAATTTGGGCGAGTACTGTTTCGATTTCTCCACTTGCTTCTTGTATGATGTCTACAGTAATTCAATCTTCTCCTGGAGCTTTTCCCCGCTTCATGTTCTTGATTTCATGTGCAACCTCTGCTGGAAGGACTGGAGGAACTCTGGTACTGGTATCTTTCATGATGTCTGGAGTGCATGTATCATCCCTTTCATATAATTTGGAGTAGAAATCTTTCACTCCTGTCAAAATTTCGCCTCTATTTCTTGTTACAGAACCATCTTCTTTTCTCAGTGCCATAATCTGTTTTCTTCATTTACTGAGATGTCCCTTTGCTATCTTTAGGCTTTGGTAGTTTTCAATTGTTTTCCTCACTAGTTCACAGTTGAATTTTCTTACGTCTTCAGTGATACTTTTTCGTACTGTCTTGCATAGCTCTATATATTCCACTTTGGAAGTCACATCTTCTTTAGTTGTCCTCATCTCTCTTCTTTTTTGCATCAACATTTTCGTTTTTCCTGATAATTTATTTACATGCAACTTGTTCTTAGACCCAGCTAATTTTGTTGCTGTTTCCATAAGAGCTTTGGTTACTTTTCTGTTAACTTCAGAGATGTCCACTTCTTCCGATGTTAGGCCTTCTAAAGCAGAGAACCTGTTCTTCAGTTCCAACTTGAAGGTATTATGGTGTTTTTTAAGGTTGGTTATGTCAATAGATTTTGTTTGTCTTATGAGCTTGCCACGTTCAAGTTTAGTGTTGAGGTGCATCTTACATCTCACCAATCTATGGTCACTACCTGTGTTGAACTTGTTTAGCACACTGCAGTCTTCTATGACGAATTTTTTGTTACACATAATAAAATCAATTTCACTTGTCGTCCCATTTGGATGTCTCCATGTCCATTTCCTGTGTGGCTTTTTCTTGAAGAAGGAGTTCAAGATGAAAAACCCTTCTGCCTCTGCAAACTCAACGAGAGTATTTCCACGCTGGTTTCTGTTGCCGTGACCGAATTTACCTACTGAAGTTTCATTCTGTTGCCGTTGCCCTATTTTTGCATTGAAATCTCCCATAATTATTTTCAAGTGCTGCTTACCTTTATTATTTAGATGACAAATTTCCTCATAAAATTCTTCAATTTCTTCTTCAGGATGACTTGTGGTGGGTGCATATTTTTGAATAATCTGAGCCTGGTATCTTCTCGATAGTTGGATAACGAGTCGTGCAGCTCTGTCAGAGGAACTTTCAACTTCTACCACTTTATCCTTCAGTTTCTTGTTTATTATAAATCCAACACCACTAGTTCTTCCAGTATCTGTCCCACGATAGTAGAAGAGATGTCCACTTTTCAGTTCGATGAGATCTTCTCCTTTTCTCCTTACCTCACTTAGCCCCACGATGTCCCACTTGATCCTTTGTAGTTCCTCTTCCAATTCAAGAAGCCTTGAATCAGAAGATAGGGAGCGTCCATTGTACGTTGCCAAGGTCAGCATCAGATGGCAGCCTAGTCCGGTCCTCCGGGGATTCTTAGCACCCTCTGCCTTCATGTCGCACTGGCCGCTGTCTTGGCCAGGTACATTCCAGCTGCCGGAGACTGAGGGCCAAGATTTAAGTTGTGGAGTCATTTTGGAGGGGTTTGGCCATAACTCACCACGCTGGCCAAGCGGGTTGGTGAGTGTGGGATAGAATTTCCTCTAATCCCGATGGTATAGTTATACCGCTATTGGCGGTTGTCAGAGCCCCTTTAGTGGGAACAGGATGCACCACGAGAAGGCGGGGTTGACATTTGTCAAGGAGAGGCTGTGATGTTACGCATCACCTGACCTTACATCCCGTGTATATATATATATATATATATGATCATGGGATGTAAGGTCAGGTGATGCGTAACATCACAGCCTCTCCTTGACAAATGTCAACCCCGCCTTCTCGTGGTGCATCCTGTTCCCACTAAAGGGGCTCTGACGACCGCCAATAGCGGTATAACTATACCATCGGGATTAGAGGAAATTCTATCCCACACTCACCAACCCGCTTGGCCAGCGTGGTGAGTTATGGCCAAACCTCCAAAATGATTCCATAACTTAAATCTTAGCCCTCAGTCTCCGGCAGCTGGAATGTACCTGGCCAAGGCAGCGGCCAGTGCGACATGAAGGCAGAGGGTGCTAAGAATCCCCGGAGGACCGGACTAGGCTGCCATCTGATGCTGACCTTGGCTACGTATAATGGACGCTCCCTATCTTCTGATTCAAGGCTTCTTGAATTGGAAGAGGAACTACAAAGGATCAAGGGAGACATCGTGGGGCTAAGTGAGGTAAGGAGAAAAGGAGAAGATCTCATCGAACTGAAAAGTGGACATCTCTTCTACTATCGTGGGACAGATACTGGAAGAACTAGTGGTGTTGGATTTATAATAAACAAGAAACTGAAGGATAAAGTTGTAGAAGTTGAAAGTTCCTCTGACAGAGCTGCACGACTTGTTATCCAACTCTCGAAAAGATACCAGGCTCAGATTATTCAAACTTATGCACCCACCACAAGTCATCCTGAAGAAGAAATTGAAGAATTTTATGAGGAAATTTGTCATCTAAATAATAAAGGTAAGCAGCACTTGAAAATAATTATGGGAGATTTCAATGCAAAAATAGGGCAACGGCAACAGAATGAAACTTCAGTAGGTAAATTCGGTCACGGCAACAGAAACCAGCGTGGAAATACTCTCGTTGAGTTTGCAGAGGCAGAAGGGTTTTTCATCTTGAACTCCTTCTTCAAGAAAAAGCCACACAGGAAATGGACATGGAGACATCCAAATGGGACGACAAGTGAAATTGATTTTATTATGTGTAACAAAAAATTCGTCATAGAAGACTGCAGTGTGCTAAACAAGTTCAACACAGGTAGTGACCATAGATTGGTGAGATGTAAGATACACCTCAACACTAAACTTGAACGTGGCAAGCTCATAAGACAAACAAAATCTATTGACATAACCAACCTTAAAAAACACCATAATACCTTCAAGTTGGAACTGAAGAACAGGTTCTCTGCTTTAGAAGGCCAAACATCGGAAGAAGTGGACATCTCTGAAGTTAACAGAAAAGTAACCAAAGCTCTTATGGAAACAGCAACAAAATTAGCTGGGTCTAAGAACAAGTTGCATGTAAACAAATTATCAGGAAAAACGAAAATGTTGATGCAAAAAAGAAGAGAGATGAGGACAACTAAAGAAGATGTGACTTCCAAAGTCGAATATATAGAGCTATGCAAGACAGTAAGAAAAAGTATCACTGAAGACGTAAGAAAATTCAACTGTGAACTAGTGAGGAAAACAATTGAAAACAACCAAAGCCTAAAGATAGCAAAGGGACATCTCAGTAAGGGAAGAAAACAGATTGTGGCACTGAGAAAAGAAGATGGTTCTGTAACAAGAAATAGAGGCGAAATTTTGACAAGAGTGAAAGATTTCTACTCCAAATTATATGAAAGGGATGATACATGCACTCCAGACATCATGAAAGATACCAGTACCAGAGTTCCTCCAGTCCTTCCAGCAGAAGTTGCACATGCAATCAAGAACATGAAGCGGGAAAAAGCTCCAGGAGAAGATGGAATTACTGTAGACATCATACAAGAAGCAAGTGGAGAAATCGAAACAGTACTCGCCCAAATTTTCACTTGATGCCTTAATGAAGGAAAGATTCCTGAGGATTGGAACACCGCTACAATGATCCTGCTACATAAGAAAGGTGACATTGAGGATATCGGAAACTACAGACCTATCAGCCTCCTATCAGTAGTTTATAAAATCTTCACTAAAGTTCTTTCACACCGCTTGAAGGTAACACTGGACATGGCTCAACCGAGAGAACAAGCTGGATTCAGGAGTGGCTACAGCACAATAGATCATATCCACGTACTGAGAGAACTAATTGAAAGAGCGAGGGAATATGAACTTCCATTGTGCATGGCTTTTATCGATTATGAAAAAGCCTTTGATTCGGTGAAACCATCAGCAGTTACAATGGCTCTGAAAACCTGCGGTATTGAAGATGCATACATTAATATTATTAATAACATCTATGAAAATGCAAGTGCAAAGATTCGGCTGTTTGAAAATACAACACACATAAAAATTGGAAAGGGAGTGAGACAAGGTGACACCATATCTCCGAAGCTCTTTAATGCCACATTGGAGGGTGTTTTTCAGTCGCTGAGCTCGGAAAACAAGGGGATAAAGATTAATGTGGATTATCTAACCCACCTTCGTTTTGCTGATGACGTAGTCATTTTTGCAACTACCCCATCATAGCTGCAGAGTATGATCCAGGAACGTGCTGACAAGAGTAAAGAAGTGGGATTAAAAATGAACTTTCAGAAGACAAAAGTGATGTTCAATGCTTTTACAAGAAATGAAGATTTATCGATTGATGGAGAAAAGCTGGAGATAACAGACACGTACGTTTATCTTGGACAGCAGATATCAAGTGAGGGTCACATTGATGAAGAAATTAATCGGCGTACAAAACTTGCCTGGAGAGCTTTTGGAAGAAACAGCATAATTTTCAAGAGCAATATGCCATTATGTCTTAAAAGAAAAGTGTTTGATCAATGCATCCTTCCAGTGGTTACGTATGGTGCAGAGACGTGGACCTTAACTAAAAGAGACATACAAAGGCTGCAGACAACTCAAAGCTGCATGGAGAGGTGCATGCTTGGTGTCACCAGGAGAGATAAGAAGAGGAACTCGTGGATCCGAAAAATGACAAGAGTGGAAGACATCATGATCAGAGTTAAATCCCTGAAATGGCAATTGGCTGGACATACTGCCAGAAGGACAGATCATCGATGGACAGCCGACATTTTAGATTGGATTCCAAGGGACAGGAAAAGACCCAGAAGAAGACCACATGGGAGATGGGTGGATGAAATTCGAAAGTATGCAGGGGTGACATGGAGGAGACTGGCACAAGATAGACCGTTGTGGAGGAAACTTGGGGAGATCTTTGTCCAGCAGTGTATTGATAATGGTTGACAATGATGATGATGATGATGATGATGCATACTTTCGAATTTCATCCACCCATCTCCCATGTGGTCTTCTTCTGGGTCTTTTCCTGTCCCTTGGAATCCAATCTAAAAAAATCGATAAAAAAAGCATTGAACATCACTTTTGTCTTCTGAAAGTTCATTTTTAATCCCACTTCTTTACTTTTGTCAGTCCTGGATCATACTCTGTAGCTCTGACGGGGAAGTTGCAAAAATGACTATGTCATCAGCAAAACGAAGGTGGGTTAGATAATCTCCATTAATCTTTATCCCTTTGTTTTCCCAGTTCAGTGATTGAAAGACATTTTTTTTTTTTTTTTTTTTTTTTTTTTTGAGGTTTAACGACCACCGTGAGCAACGCAATGGGCTATAAGCAGTCGCCCATCCCTAATTTAGGGTCACTGGTTCCAGGGAAGGGAGAGAGCCAGTGCCGTAAGACAAACACAACATCCATGCCTGACCGGGATTCGAACCCAGACCCCTTACGGACGAATGATCAGAGGCCAGCGCCTTAGACCACTGCGCCACCGGGGCGGCGAAAGACATTTTCCAATGTGGCATTGAAGAGCTTCGGAGATATGGTGTCACCTTGTCTCACTCCTTTTCCAATTTTTATGTGTGTTGTATTTTCAAACAGCCGAATCTTTGCACTTGCATTTTCATAGATGTTATTAATAATATTAATGTATGCATCTTCAATACCGCAGGATTTCAGAGCCATTGCAACTGCTGATGGTTTCACCGAATCAAAGGCTTTTTCATAATCGATAAAAGCCATGCACAATGGAAGTTCATATTCCCTCGCTCTTTCAATTAGTTCTCTCAGTACGTGGATATGAACTATTGTGCTGTAGCCACTCCTGAATCCAGCTTGTTCTCTCGGTTGAGCCATGTCCAGTGTCACCTTCAAGCGGTGTGAAAGAACTTTAGTGAAGATTTTATAAACCACTGATAGGAGACTGATAGGTCTGTAGTTCCTGAGATCCTCAATGTCACCTTTTTTATGTAGCAAGATCATTGTAGCGTTGTTCCAATCCTCAGGAATTTTTCCTTCATTAAGGCATCGAGTGAAAATTTGGGCGAGTACTGTTTCGATTTCTCCACTTGCTTCTTGTATGATGTCTACAGTAATTCCATCTTCTCCTGGAGCTTTTCCCCGCTTCATGTTCTTGATTGCATGTGCAACTTCTGCTGGAAGGACTTTAAGAACTCTGGTACTGGTACCTTTCATGATGTCTGGAGTACATGAATCATCCCTTTCATATAATTTGGAGTACAAATCTTTCACTCTTGTCAAAATTTCGCCTCTATATTTCTTGTTACAGAACCATCATCTTTTCTCAGTGCCATAATCTGTTTTTTTCCCTTACTGAGATGTCCCTTTGCTATCTTTAGGCTTTGGTTGTTTTCAATTGCTTTCCTTACTAGTTCACAGTTGAATTTCCTTACGTCTTCAGTGATACTTTTTCGTACTGTCTTGCATAGCTCTATATATTCCACTTTGGAAGTCACATCTTCTTTAGTTGTCCTCATCTCTCTTCTTCTTTGCATCAACATTTTGGTTTTTCCTGATAATTTGTTCACATACAATTTGTTCTTAGACCCAGCTAATTTTGTTGCTGTTTCCATAAGAGCTTTAGTCACTTTTCTGTTAACTTCAGAAATATCCACTTCTTCCAATGTTAGGCCTTCTAAAGCAGAGAATCTGTTCTTCAGTTCCAATTTGAAGGTATTATGGTGTTTTTTAAGGTTGGTTATGTCAATACATTTTGTTTGTCTTATGAGCTTGCTACGTTCGAGTTTAGTGTTGAGGTGCATCTTACATCTCACCAATCTATGGTCACTGCCTGTGTTGAACTTGTTTAGCACACTGCAGTCTTCTATGACGAAATTTTTGTTACACATAATAAAATCAATTTCACTTGTCGTCCCATTTGAATGTCTCCATGTCCATTTCCTGTGTAGCTTTTTCTTGAAAAAGGAGTTCAAGATAGAAAAACCCTTCTACCTCTGCAAACTCTACGAGAGTATTTCCTCGCTGGTTTCTGTTGCCGTGACAGAATTTAGCTACTGAAGTTTCATTCTGTTGCCGTTGCCCTTTTTTTTTTGCATTGAAATCTCCCATAATTATCTTCAAGTGCTGCTTACCTTTATTATTTAGATCACGAATTTCCTCATAAAATTCTTCAATTTCTTCTTCAGGATGACTTGTGGTGGGTGCATAAGTTTGAGTAATCTGAGCCTGGTATCTTCTCGTGAGTTGGATAACGAGTCGTGCAGCTATGTCAGAGGAACTTTCAACTTCTACAACTTTATCCTTCAGTTTCTTGTTTATTATAAATCCAACACCACTAGTTCTGCCAGTATCTGTCCCACGATAGTAGAAGAGATGTCCACTTTTCAGTTCAATGAGATCTTCTCCTTTTCTCCTTACCTCACTTAGCCCGACGATGTCCCACTTGATCCTTTGTAGCTCCTCTTCCAATTCAAGAAGCCTTGAATCAGAAGATAGGGAGCGTCCGTTATACGTAGCCAAGGTCAGAATCAGATGGCAGCCTAGTCCGGTCCTCCGGGGATTCTTAGCACCCTCTGCCTTCATGTCGCACTGGCCGCTGCCTTGGCCAGGTACATTCCAGCTGCCGGAGACTGAGGGCCAAGATTTAAGTTGTGGAGTCATTTTGGAGGGGTTTGGCCATAACTCACTACGCTGGCCAAACGGGTTGGTGAGTGTGGGATAGCATTTCCTCTAATCCCGATGGTATAGTTATACCGCTATTGGCGGTCGTCAGAGCCCCTTTAGTGGGAACAGGATGTACCACGAGAAGGCGGGGTTGACATTTGTCAAGGAGAGGCTGTGATGTTACGCATCACCTGACCTTACATCCCTATATATATATGTAAAGTGTGTGCAGAAATTTACCCCTCAGACTGTATATTATGCTTCAAAAAAGAATGAGTGTTTATTCGCGCTCATCAAATTTGACGCAATAGAAAATTCCTCAAGTACCGTTGTTTAAGAGCATTTAAAACTGCCTCATTTATAAAAGAAAATTCTTCGGTTTGTCTGGGTTCCCACAAAATACAAAAGTCTATCTCTACATACGGAGATGAGAACCTATTCGAGGTCATAGTGATAAAGGCGGAAATATGTTGTACATTCATTTGACCCACTCTATCTTCGGACAGTTGGAGACCAAGGAGGTTAGAAGCGAAAGGAAATTGCATCAGCAGCCGATGGTGAAGCCAAATCTGATTATTTAGTTTCTGGCGCCCTCCGGGTGGGGAGGGTTCAGTGATGTGACGTCACTTCCTGAAGGCCTGTGCTGGATCACAGGTTGATAGCGTCCGTCTCTTGTTATCTGCAGCAGACCCTGAAGGAAAGTCAACGTGGCTCCCTCAGCTTTAGCAAAACCGTGATAGACTAATGCGCAATATGCACTTACGAAGAATAATTTTGTTTGATTTTTTTTTAGAATATAGTAAACAGTATTTTTGTAAATTTTTTGCACATTTTTAGTTATGTGCATGTATACTTCTGCGTAATTTTTTCCTGACTATGTATGCTGCACAAGTACCTGTAAAACCTCTTCAAAGTCGACGATTTCCCCACAGAGAAGTACAGAAACAGCCCAAGTTGGGCATACTGGGCATACACAGCTGATACGAAGTGGAGCCCACGGAAAACACAGGGCGTGCGGATAATGCCATGCCCTCTCCCTTCTAACCTCATATTTTAACTTAGAAATCATTTGAAGAAAAAATTTGTTGGCATTTTTAAAATAAAATTTACACGTTTTTGCTACTTTTATAAAGACAATTGAGTTGTAAATTCACACATTATCTCTGTATTGCATATATAATGTCGCGCCCTCAAAAGCAAAATAAATGAAATAAATAATTATCTAGAAAAAATATTTCTCTGTAATTAACTATAATTTGCTTCATTTTAGCATTTCAGGCGTCATATTGTGCCAGATAATCTGACTGAATGAAATTTAAATTAGACTTAAATCCTTTGGAAAATGCATGTGTAATTCGATTAAAAATTTCTGGAACCCCCAATAATTTTTCAGGTCGGCACTTATGATGCAAGGTAGCATAAACTAGTTATCCCTCGATCTCCAAATGTGTAAACAATTTGCTCAAACTTCCTAATCTCCGGTGTAGCAACGATTGGCGTCAGAAATTGGTTTTGGTTTTGGTTTTGAGAAGCTGATAACTCTGGTCATGTAGACATTTCTCGGAAAAGAAAAAGAGACACGTGTTTTACTCGCTAAAGTCAACGAAGTGGAAACGGAATTTGATTTCAACCTTAGAAGAAATAAACCATCCCATTTCAGATTATCATCATACAGCCCGACCCTTCGGTTTAAGCTGTAATTAATCGATTCATCCGCTGGCAGATTTGCTTGATTCAAAGAACTTCGCAATCTGTATATTCAGCACATTATTCTTAGTTTTGTGAGAAGAAAAGATTTTTCTTAATGAGGTGCAAATGGCGAACCTTCTTTCCAGTGAAAAAAACCAGGCCCGTACAAATCTCGAATTTCAAAAACTTCCAGAATTTTTTGTACAGTCCTTCCTTATCTCAGACACTTGGCTTTCGCATTCTTCACTAGCCTCAATTAGAAGAATTTTCCTTCATGATCTAGCAAGTGCGACGGCCTTTCCATTGTACTACGCTGGAGATATCCAGTTTTGTGTCCCACGGAGAATGGAAGGAAGAGATCTGAAGTGCACACGCACACACACACACGCGCGCGCGCGCGCAAGGAATAAGGAATTCCATCACCTTGAGAGAGATGAAAGATACCCCCCCCCCACACACACACACACAAGGAATTCGATCACCTTGAGAGAGATGTAAGTTACACAGGGACAGGGGCGCCGACTTCACAAAATTATTAGGGGGAGGGCCGTGAAGATATCAGACGTGGGAGGGACACGTCTCTTCCATTGTCAGGAGGAAAACAAGAAAAACAGGGCAAAAAGGTAAAACTACGAGGATCGACGTATATTTTAAAACACAAATTTAAATGCTCATCAGAAATTAACAAAGAAACAGAAATATTCCTTTGCTGAATATTAGTATTTTACAAAATAAAATTCAGCCTGTGCTTTTATAAAAATATCCAGAGATTTTACTTCCAAACGTTTATAAAAAAAATATGAGAAATTACCGTGGTTACTCAAACAACGGACAAGAAGCGCAAAAAATAAATAGATAAATTAAGGCGGCAAAGTTTATAAGTTTCTGTATTTTTTTTTATATATTTCATTTTTGCTAATTGTTTTAAACATTTACCATACATCACGAAGACATGTCAGATATAATGCGGGACTGGCAATCAAGTTTCTTATCAAATGAGCAATGCTGAACATGAGAGAGAGAGAGTTTTTACTTATTTTGTTATTTACTAATTTTTTCGAAAATAAATCACTTTGGCCTCATAAGGTGGAGTTTGGTCCATCTTATAAAGAATAATATATTTCTATAAAGGAAAGAAATGCGCTTTTTGCATATAGCACACGATAGCCTGAATAGCATGGGGAAAAAAATTTCTCTATAGAAATATATCAAATCACGCATTTTGAAAATGACATGCACACGCAAAAACAAAAACTTATTTAATTTATACACAGGACGAAAAATATTCGGTAGGAATTGCCTCTCCTTCAAAATTACTGAGGTTACAAAATTCACCTTGCTTACCCCGTAGTCGGCGCCTACGCACAGGTTAGCACTTGCTGTTATAGCTATAGTGCTTAATTTTATGAAAACCCAACGCACGGATAATCCACGCCTGAGAAATCGAGCGAACACTATATAATATCTGATTAAAAAAAAAAAAAAAACAGGAGTTCCTAACTTAGGTTGAGAGACCAGAACCCACAGCGCTCTGCGCCTTTTGGCAGGTGAAAGAGAATCTAAGAGAGTTAGGGGCAGATTGCCCTGATCGAATAGTACGAAAGAAAAGTATGGAAATATTAGAGCACAAGAAGTAAACGGTTTCCCGTTAAGTAGTGAAGTTATAAGCTGCCCTACATACTTACCTGCAACAATAAGCCGTTCCGAGCGATATTTCTCTCCGCAGAAAAATGCCCGGTACACCGCTGCCACAGATGAGTACAGGGGGAAAAGAAGGGAAGGACAAGGGAAAGGGGAACCTGAAAAAAAAACATCACACAGAATAAGTTTGGCCATTTGCTCAGTGTTTCCTCTCGGGTCCGCTATTGCTTCGTTACTCGTTAGCCAATGAGAGAAAAGATTTTTCCCCATTGGTTTAAAAAAATTTTCTCAGGTTTACTTTTGTTGATTCTTGCCTGACATGTCAGAGTAACCATAGCTGAGGTGGTGTGATCACAAGATTACACCGATCGAGGTTTAAGTTAGTCATTTTGAGTAAACAACAGAAAAACAAAAATATAAAAACAGTCACAATCAGGGTTTTTGTTCCTTATTTAGGCAGCCGGTAGTTTAAGGGCCAACCATTATTTTTCTTCGCTACTTGTCTGCTTGTTGCACAATTGTGTGCGACAGCGGAAAAAATTAAGTCCTGTTTTATTTATTTACTTTTTTTTTTAGTCAGAACTAAGGCGTAAGAAAAAAAAATAATATAAAAGACAAAACCAACAACACCTTGTTAGTTAGGTGGAGAGATATTCAGTACAAAAAAGATAAATCTTTTATGCAACATTTTGCTCGGCCCTCAAAAGGGCCGCTTTTTTTTTTGTTTTTTTTTTTGTTTTTTCCCCAAAACTCCTGATATTCAATTCTTGCTTTCTTCCCATGTGTGAAGAATAACTTCAATGTAGTCCCAGTTATTTATTATTTTTTTGGAAGTATAACTGTTAACTGGATTCTTTTCAGGAATTTTATTTAAAATAGCCTTCGGTCTTTTACATTTGTCAGTATCATTGACAACATAATTAAGGGCCTCCCTGACAAGAGAATTGGGATGTTTCTTGGCTTTCTCGTAATACCTTTGCGCTAGATCACACATAGTATAATGTATAGAGTTGATAATATCTGATTTTACAGTAAACAAAAGTTATGTACAATGTTTTCACAAGAACTGAAGAATTAGAGGCTGACAGGGCAAATCTTGAAACAACCGATGCCTACATTTACTTTGTACAATACATATAGAGACCAGTAGCGTAACTAGCACAACGTCCCCCCCCCCTCCCCCACGCGCAAGATTTACTTTAGCTTCCTTAATCACAAAAATGTTCCCAGGATTTGGAACGCCAGGGATGATGTGTTTTTTGCGGTGTGTGTGTGTGTGTTTCGGAGTGGAGGGAGTCAGGAAGATAGGGAGGGTGTCTGAAAAAGTAATGGGGTACCTAAAGCCCTATAGTTTTAACTTTTTGAATAATTTTTGGAACAGAAATACTGTGTAAGGTTATTAATCAGCCAATCAGGATTAATATGGTGCGCGGACCGATGCGTGAACATGAATATGCACTTTATCGCAAGGAACGAATTCAGCAAAATATATTTAAATGGTTAAGGTTAATAATTATAAGCTTTCGTAATCATCCGTTTTACTTTCACTTGTTTCTGAAGTGCTCAGTTTTTGTCAAATGACAGCTTCTAAACTTTAAACAACTGACGAGCTAAAATGCTAAAATCATCAACGCTTTTTTCATTAAAAAAGGCCACTTGAACTTAGGCTCAGCGTAAAAAGCATTGCTTGGGTTTTTCCTCCGATATTGTGCTCTGCTCCACTTGGATATAGTTGCGACATTTTGCAAATGGATGTCGTTCGCTTGTATATTAAAGTTTTTACACGGTGAATGAGATAGACATGCTTACAACGTACACTGAAGAGCAGTTGAATTAGAGGCAGCTGGCGTTATGCAATTGTGGCGCTATGGGCGGCCCTGTAAACGGAAACGACATGACGTATGCAGCGAACCGACAATATAAGGAGTGATGCAACGGGAATCAGTAAGAGTCGGACGCAGTATGGGTAAGACGAAGGATCTAAGCGCATTTGATCGTGGGAAAATTGTCGGGGCCCGACGAATGGGTCACTCCATCTCGGGAGTCGTGCAGGCACTAGGATTTTTACGAGCCACTGTGTCACGGGTGCACCGTGAGTACATCGAATCCTGTAAAACCATCCCTACAAGACCCAACTGCCGCGGACAACAGCCTGTGGATGAGTGGGGTCATCGTCGGCTAGCTCGCATTATAACAGCGGATAGACGGACCACAGTGCAAGAAATCACTCGGCAATTTAACGCTGGTGCACAAAAACGTGTAAGCAGCCACACCATCCAGAACCATCTACTCGCTATGGGGTACAGAAGCCCACGTCCCGCGAGAGTACCGCTGCTGACCGCACATCACAGGGTGCAAAGATTAGCATGGGAGCGGGAATATCGCCAATGGACCCTAGACATGTGGGAAAATGTTGCCTGGTTTGATGAGTCCAGATTCACGTTGGTACATGCGGATGGCAGGATACGAGTACTGCGCAAACCACATGAAGCGATGGATCCTTCTTGCCAGCAGGGTACTCTTCAAGCTGGTGAGGGTGGCATTCTCGTCTGGGGACTGTTTACGTGGACTGAAATGGGACTCCTGGTACGTGTGACATCGTCCCTCACAGGTCAACGTTACCGGGATATCCTGGAAGACCATTTGCTCCCGTTTGTGCGTCTTCAACATCCCACTGGGGACCTCATATATGTATTTGAATGGTTGGATGAATACTCCACCGACGCTCCCGAATTGTATTCGAATGGTTGGATGAACACTCCACCGACGTGACCATGCTTCTTTGGCCAGCTAGGTCACCTGACCTCAATCCTGTCGAGCACATCTTGGATGCCAACGAGAGAGATGTTCGAGGCTCTGACCCCCCTCCATCAAATTTTCGTGAACTGTGGTAGCTTGTTCTGGGGTCGTGGATCCGTATGGCTTCCCAATGTTTCCGGTATCTTGTCGAGTCCATGCGGAGACGAATCTCCGCCGTCATCAGGGCGAAAGGTGGTGCTACACGTTACTAGACAGGTGTCTCTAATTCAATTGCTCTTAAGTGTATAAGGAAACACTAAAAGCAATAGCAACGTTTACTGTTTTGTTCAAAATAAAACAAATCATTTGAAGAAATCACCCTCTTATGTATTGCAGATCAGCGGCTGCTGTGAGTAAATGCGTCTGTCGTGTTCGTAATCCTAGGTGACTGACTGCTTTCGAACATCTTTCACGGGGGTTCCCATACGACTTCTCACTTTTCCTCAGCAACGCAGAGAGAGGGCAATTGGAGAGCAGTCGAATTATTTTCAACCCATTACAGAGCGATCATATTGTATACAACCAAGGGTGCTCATAAGGGCCCCCCCCCCGTGTTTGGTATAGCCAAATGTTTGATAAATTTAAAACCCTAAAATAGACGAAATTTTTTAAAGCGTTTTTAAAAGTAATAAGATATTAATGATTGATTGTGTCAATCATTTTTGTTGTATTTTAATAACTTGCACATTTACTAAAATGTTTGACAGCCTTGAAGGAAGTAAGGATTTTTGATAGCCCTCCCCTAAAAGTACTCATATGGGCGCCACTGTTTACAACCCATTGCAGGGGCCGCGGTAGCCTAGTGGTCAACGTTTGCGACTGCTATGGAGAAGACCTCGGGTTCGATCCCCGCAGGTACGAACGCTCGAAACCCTAAATATCCGCCGTACGTCGGATAGGCACGTTAAGCCGTCGGGCCCCGGGTACTGGCCCCCGGTAATAAATAAGGGCGTCTTCCTCCCCCTTTTTACCTCGCTTCCGTGTCCTTTTCCTATCGGACACTCTAGCCCAAATCTCCTAGCTTCCTATTTCTAAGGGTTGTTTAAGACCTGGGGTCAGACACTCCCTTCCTAAAATCCTCTACTGTAGATCAGATCAGATCAACCCATTGCAGAGCGATCGTATTACATGCCGGAGCCAAAAGGCAGAATAACTTCAATCTGTAGGGTATCCCGTGTGTTAAAAGTGATACTTGACATTTATTTGCCAATGACATTTATTTACCTGCAAAGCTAAATATATCTTAATGGAAAATATTAATCTTTGGGTGGAATATTTGTTTGTTTTTGTGCGTGTTCGGATATTTTCATAAAGCTATAACTGTTAGCTGTAGTACGCCCCTTCTTTACCTGTGCCCCTCCCTCCCGCAATTGCGGGGTTGGTAGTTACGCCACTGATCGAGAAAGAGAAGAAGAAATTAATAAACATGTATGAGAGTTAGCTGGAGTGCATTTGGAAGAAACTGAACAATTCTCAAGAAACAGCATATCATTGTTGTGTTTTGAATTCAAAAAAAAAAAAAAAAAAAAAAAAAAAGAGTATCCTTGTACTTATTATAGATAATTTATGCTATGCATATTTCGCATGACCAGATGTTTGTGTGTGTGAAATGAAGCAAGAGATCCGAGAGTATACGTTTATTTACGTACAATATATTGACTTTATTCACGTCACTCATGACTACACCGACCCACAGTATGGTACATACCAATTGGAATTAAATCATAACAACAGACAATCAGTTTTACTAAATTCTGACATTGAGCGGTACATTAGGTAGGTGGATTAATAAACGTTATTGTCGCAAAACCAATGAAAGGAGACATGAGAGTCATAAAAGTAAATATTTACTAAACTACGGCGGCGGCAATGAGGGGATTGGTAACATTTGGTCTAGGATATCTATCTGCAAGTTGCACCTCATTGTGTCATATATCATTTTAACGCTTTCGTCAATAGCAAGAAACCACTCCGAGAAATCGAAAGGAAGCCAAATTTCGCCTTATGGATCCGGGTCCGAAAGCCTCACCGGGATTCGAACCCGGACTCATCTCAGACGACTGGTCAGAGGCCAAAGCTAAGATCACTGCACCACCAGTGGTCCAATCGCTGGTTTCTGACCATTCTTCTTTTATATTAAAAATAAAACCAAAATAAGTATTGGAAAAAAGATTTCCCGTTTTAAGCATTATTAACTAGAAAAATTCAACAGTTTTCCATTTTTTTGAAGTTTATTCCAGTTTTAGTACTAGGTTCATATGAAGACTAAATATACTTCACTATTAAAATTTTCATCCTTCTAAAAATGTTCTGTCATCTAACAATTCCCGAATTTTTTTCATCATCCGTCAAGCCTTTTCAGCACTCCTACAATTTGAAATTCCTGGATAAACCCTTGGTTTTCGCGATGGTAGTAGCTGAGTAAGAAGTTGCAGTCCGATAAACATCAGCAACAAGGAACGGATTGTTGCTCCACGGGCGGGCAACAAGAAAAGAGAAAGAAGCCTCCCAATGTTCCTCCTTTCATGTTTTCCTTCCGCTTACGCAATCATCTCCCCTTTAATTGTTTCTCGCTAGTAAATCTCCTTTGCGGATCTGTTTCTGCGTGGCTCGAATACAGAAAGAAGACCCCCAGTGTCTTTATTTAAGGTGGTTGTTTGACTACTTACTTGATATTCTAACGAGGAGCATGCAGATGTTTGCCCGGAATAACGGAGGTCAGATCTTTTCGTTTTCTCTTAAAGAAACACTCCAACAGAAACAGAACTTCGCGCCACCGCGGAACGTGTCTCTTACCTAGTTCATGGAAATCTTCCATTTGCCCGCAAAAAGTATCGTTTGCCTTCCACATAAGGCGCAGCTAAGATTTGCATTAGATAAACTTGTAAAGTGTGTGAGTGTGTACTTTCCAAAGGGGGAGTTTCCTCAAGTAGTGTATTTGTTGGATGTTACTCTCTGCTGACACATGCGGCGAAATTTGCAATGAAAAGAAGATGGTGGTAAGAAGAAGCCGATGACATTTGCTCACCTACAAGTTTTATAGGTTTTGGTAGTTTAAGAACTTTAGTTCCATGTGGTAATTACGCTCGCCGGTTCTTAAAAAATGCGCTGAACGTGACTGGAGAGACAATATGAATTGATTCTTCTGAAAATGTAGTGAGCGTTGAGATAAAACGCACAAAATGTAGTATTATTTTTTAATTATTTTTGTCGTTATCACTTCACCATCGATGTATATAAACAATTGAATTTCATTAGAACTTTATTACAATGATATTTATGAAGTGAGAGGCATAATCAGCATACCGATCGATAACCCAGCTCCCAAAGTTGTACGGCACGTTACAAAGTCCCACCACTATGTGAGGCGATATTATACACTGAGTGGCCACTTTATTATGACCAACAGATAGTTTTAAACAAATGAGCTATGGCTGCACGCTGTTGCCGCCAGAGGGCGATGCTAGTATAAAAAGGGAAAGCTTAGTGCTTGCGACAATAGCAGAAGTGATTTTTGGGTGACGAGATATGTAAAAAATGCGATTTAACGGACTTTCAACGAGGGATGATTGTAGGAGCTCGGAGCCATGGAGCGAGTATCACCGAAACCGCCGCATTCAGGAAATGTTCCAGAGCAGCTGTTGTTAAAGTGTGTGAAGACTGGACTGTCAGCCAAAAAACTGGGTCTCTACGTGCAACGTGTAGTGACGGCTCGGGTGGAACGGAAAGTGTCCAAACTGGTAAGAGACAACAGAAAGGCAACAGTGCAGCAAATTACAGACCATCTTAATCAAAGATCCCCTCAAATGATCTCTGCACGCACTGTTCGCCGTACACTGCATCGGATGGGATATGGCAGCCGAAGGCCTGTTCGAACACCTTTGCTGTCTACAGTTAACAAGTGAAAACGTCTTCAGTTTGCACAGGAGCACAAGGATTGAACAGTCGATAATTGAAAACAAATTATGTGGTCCGATGAATAACGTTTTCAGTTGCACCAGGCCGATGGCCGAGTGAGAATTTGGCGGAAACAGCTCGAAAGCATGGACCCCAAAGGCATTGCTACAGCCCTTCAAGCTCGTGGAGGCAACGCTATGGTTTGGGGAATGTTTTCCTGGCATGCCTTGGGCCCTTTAATTCGTGTTGATCAACGTCTGGCCGGCACATCATATCTAAACATCGTTGTGGACCAAGTGCATCCTGTCATGTGGATGGTTTATTCCAATGGCGATGGCTACTTTCAACAAGATAATGCGTCCTGCCAGAGTGCTCGTATTGTACAGGATTGGTTTGAGGAACATTCCGGTGGGTTTGCTTTGCTTAGGTCGCCCCCACAATCTCCAGATCTCAACCCCATTGAGAATTTGTGGGATGAAGTTGAACGAGCCATCAGACAGCTGGATCCACAACCCAGCAATCTCACACTCCTGGAAAATGCTATTCATCAAGCATGGTCTTAGATTCCTCAAACCACCTGTCAACATCTCATAGAGTCCATGCCTCGAAGGATCGACGCAGTATTAAAGGCAAAAGGTGGCCCAACGAAGTACTGACGGGGTGGTCATAATAAAGTGGCCACTCTGTGTATACAGAAACAGTGCATTGCATCTCCTCCAGTCCTCTCATTCAGTCATTCCAAGGGATCCCTGCAATGCAATTAGTGATACACAGCCAAACTTCTCTACAGTGTAAAAAATAGGTGGTGTGAATTCACGGAAAATTTCTGAAAATAACATGCAACAAAATTGCCTGTAGGTGTCCGTCTTTTAACAATTTTTTTGTTTTTAAAAGTTCCAGTTATTTCTTTTTTTTTTTTTTTTTGGTTTGTGTGTTTTTTTAACCCGTATTTTCAGAGATTTCCGGTAGTCAGTAATTCAGTAATTCTGCTTATTTCAGAAAAGTCCGTTTCAGGCTTTTCCGCATTTAGACAGAAATTTTGCAAACGCGAAGACGCTGAATTTTTCAGCCCTTACGCCAGAGAAACCTTTCGTACAAAAGGACTCGAAAAGAAGTCGTTTGGTTTGGTTGAACAGAAACCGCACATCTTAACCAGAGTTGGAAATGGGTCAAAGATTTTGGACCCGAACCCCAACGTCTCATAATTCCACCCGACCCGGGCCCGAATGACGTAACTATCACCCCCGCAGCTGCTGAGGGCAAGGTAACGAAAGAGCGTACTTCAGCTACCAGTTGTATTTTTATGAAAAAATTCGAACACGCGCAATCATTAACCCAAAGATTCATATTTTGCTTTAAGAAATATTTAGCTTTGCCTAAATAAATGCCTAGTTTCACTTTTAAAACACTGAATGTCCTACAGATTGAAAGTGTTCGGCTCTTTGACTTCGGGTTGTAATACGATTGCTCTGCAATGGGTTGTAAATAATACGATCGCTCTCCAATCGCCCTCTCTCTGCGCTGCTGAGGAAAAGCGCGAGGCCACAGTGGGATTCCCCTTGGAGGATTTGGAAAAACAGTCAGTTACCTAGGATTACGTGCACGACAAACGTCAAGATTTATTCACCGCAGCCGCAATTCTGCCATGTTTAAGAGGGTGATTTCTTCAAGTGATTTATTTTAGTTTTTGACAGAGCAATTACACGTATTGTCAAACCTATTACTTAAAAAGTTTAAACTACAGGGCTACCATTACTTTTGCAGACACTTTCCCTGACTTCCTAACTCTTCTCCCACCTCCTCCAACCACCACACACACAGCGAAAAATACATCCCCCTCGTGTTCGAAATCCTGGGAAAATTACTTTGCTTAGGGGTGCTGAAGTAAATCTTCCGTAGGGGGGGCGCATGTTGTGCTAGTTACGCCACTGCCCGGACGTTTCATAATAATTGGACCTGACCCGAATCTGCTTTGACCTATAAATTCGAAACTCAATTTATAATTATAGATTATCATATATATTATATAGAAATCATTCAAATATATTACGGGAACGTATAATTTACTCACTTACTTACGGAAAGTGTAGGAACTGTCATCCTTCACATAACCTAACTGTTTCACACTTGTTTTCAATTACATCTGCGAGAGTCAAAAAGTTCCTCCGCAGTAATGTTAAGGCTATTCCACTTTATTTTGAAGGTGCTACAGTGAAAATTTTTAAATTAAGTAACTTGTTATATGTTTAGTTTCAGAGTTTGCTGTTTTCTTGATAATATCTCAAGTTTCAGAATGTGTTTCCCAGCAACACCAATTTCCACCATCTTCTGATGTGTTGAAAGTTTCCAAAATGTGGATGTAGATTTCATCATTGCCCCTCTGAAGAAAGGAGCACTCATGAAATCAAGATTCGCATTTTGTTAACTTTCAACTCAGCTTGTGAAAATTGTTCCTGTGAAACATATTCTGGTTTCTTATTGAGATGAAACAACTTCCAGCATTCACTATTTCCCTTTTGGTTTCCAACAAGCGCGTATTTGTTGGCCTCGATGCCTTTTTCAATTTCCTTAATATTAAAATCATTCATATTAACAAATAAGGCATTAATTCGATATGGCATGCAATGGGAAAGGGTTGTCAGCACGTCAAACGAAAACCCCTAAATGCTCAATGCAAGAGATGCGATGTGAAAAGTAACTCTCAGTCTTGCAATGTGACACTGTAACGTACCAGGAGATGTGACGTACCTGCCAGAAGGACGCACACGACATAAAGGCAGATAGGAATCAGAATAAAACGTCCGCGTAGCTCAATTGGTAGAGTGACTTATTCCGGAATGAGGGGATCCGGGTTCAAATCCTGGCGCGGATAAAAAATGACGGAGAAATTTACTTCGTTATAATGGCGCCCGAACTATCCGGATGACCCGACCGTTCAAAATCTCGCAATGGTGTGATGTTATTTCCACACCGCGAAATAGGAAAAATAAGAGAATCCCTTCTCCAGCACTTCGAAAGGAAAAAAAATATATATATATAAGGGGGAGATGATGTAACGTACCAGGAGATGTGACGTACCTGCCAGAAGGACGCACACGACATAAAGGCAGATAGGAATCAGAATAAAACGTCCGCGTAGCTCAATTGGTAGAGTGACTTATTCCGGAATGAGGGGATCCGGGTTCGAATCCTGGCGCGGATAAAAAATGACGGAGAAATTTACTTCGTTATAACACGCGGGATGTGAGAGAGTGAAACACCAGAGAAGCACGTGACAGGTGTTTGCCTGTCACGTGCTCCGGACAATCGCACTGAAAACAAAGGCAAATGACGTATCGTTTTACCATATGGTATCGGAGAGACGAGCGTCTGCGCCGTATCGTCGGTCGGTGAAAATTTTCGTTGTTTTTAGAAAGAGACGGGAATATTTTTGAGTGACAAATCCTTTTTGGTCCGCTGACACCAGTATCGAGCACAAAATTCCACATTACGCATTTTTCCTTGAAATATATTTTTTTTTCCTTTTCAAAAATAAAACGAAAATAAATCAGGGTCGAAATCAGGTCAGCAACACCTTGATCCGACCTATTCGACCCGCAAGAAATTGTCGACCCGTTGAGCCGCTGACCCCTGACCCGTTCTTATCTCTGATATTAACCACTGAGCCAGAAAGACTTAGCAACCGCACCCACATTCAAAGTTTTTTTTTTTTTCATTTTGCGCGATGGTGATTTTTTTTTTTTTTGTTATTAATGCGAGTGATTTAGTCATTTCATTTTCTGTTGGAGCTTTTTTTTTTTTTCAAAACGTTTGTAATGATTTTATTTTTTCTGTAGGAGTTTTTATCACAAATCCTAATATATAATTTTCTAGAGCCCTCCTCCGTGCCACTTTTTAAGTCGTCATAGTAACAACCGAGAAACAAATGTTTGTGACGTCACGCTGAGATTTTTGTGTTTTCGTGTAGGTGACGTCATCACCTACACGCGCACAGTCCACGCGTATATCACTTTGTTTTGTTGTCATAGCAACAAAGAACACATCTAATCCAAATCATGTGACGTCATCTAATCAAAATCATTCTCACACAACGTCAGAGATGCGTTACATCACACGGTCAACTCTTTAAAGATACGAAAACTTTACAACATGAATTTTGGTTCACTACCTGAACCGATGTTTAGCCATCTGTATGTGGCAACGTCAAGTGTACGACGATCTGACGGCGTCAAGATGAAAATAGTTCACGGAAAAGAACAGGGGAAATTGATACAGGGTTCGCAGTCAGCGTAAACGAAAATTGTTGTGTACAAGGAAGTGTGACAAAATAGGGACTAAAGGTTTTACGAAACACATAACAAACAAACAGCCCGTCGTATCAAATTCCAAAACCGACCGCTCGGAAAATTTTCAGAAAGCTGTGAGCCAACGTTGCCATCTATTGACGTGGAACTCAAAAACTCAGTAAAGAAATGTCAATAATTTCTGTGTCATGAATTTTATTTTTCCCGGTCATTATTAACGGGCTTTCATCTACTTAAATATATTTTTCATTGTGATTTTTCGAAGCAGCATAATGCTTTGGAACTTGAGAGCTTTTTAAACTCACAATGACTTTCAATTTTCTTTAAGAAAAGGGGAAATGTTACTGTTTTATATTATTTTGCAAAACTTCTGAATGTAAAATTTACTCATTTAAAAGAAATCGCTTTTGTTTTAGGAGGTCCAAGGACTGATACATAGACATCGCACAATCACTTGTACAATAATTTCAGTACCCAGTTTCTTACGGTAACGCAATATACAATAGCTGGTGTACAAAATCAAGGGGGGGGGGAGGATAGGTGAACAAATACCCTGTGCCACAATAACGAAAATTCATGTGATATGCTATCCACAATATTCCATAGACGACTAAAGTATCAGATCCTTCGATAGACAAAATCAGATCCTTCGATAGAAAAAATCAGATCCTTCGATAGAAAAAATCAGATCCTTCGATAGACGACTGAAGTTTAACAGATCCTTCGATGGACGACCGAAGTATCAGATCATTCGATAGACGACTGAAATTTAACAGATCCTTCGATAGACGACTGAAGTATCAGATCCTTCGCCAGACGACTGAAGTTTAACAGATCCTTCGATAGACGACTGAAGTATCAGATCCTTCGCCAGACGACTGAAGTTTAACAGATCCTTCGATAGACGACTGAAGTATCAGATCCTTCGATAGACAAAAACAGATCCCTCGATAGACAAAAACAGATCCTTCGATATACGACTGAAGTTTAACAGATCCTTCGATATACGACTGAAGTTTAACAGATCCTTCGATATACGACTGAAGTATCAGATCATTCGATAGACGACTGAAGTTTAACAGATCCTTCGATAGACGACTGAAGTATCAGATCCTTCGCTAGACGACTGAAGTTTAACAGATCCTTCGATGGACGACCGAAGTATCAGATCCTTCGCTAGACGACTGAAGTTTAACAGATCCTTCGATGGACGACCGAAGTATCAGATCCTTCGCTAGACGACTGAAGTTTAACAGATCCTTCGATAGACGACTGAAGTATCAGATCCTTCGATAGACAAAAACAGATCCCTCGATAGACAAAAACAGATCCTTCGATATACGACTGAAGTTTAACAGATCCTTCGATATACGACTGAAGTTTAACAGATCCTTCGATAGACGACTAAAGTCTCAGATCCTTCGATAGACGACTGAAGTTTAACAGATCCTTCGATAGACGACTGAAGTTTAACAGATCCTTCGATAGACGACTGAAGTTTAACAAATCCTTCGATAGACGACTGAAGTTTAACAGATAATCAAACCTCAAATGTTTCCTTATTACCAGAAATTTTTCGTCGTATGGATACGGAAAAAGTGAGAACAGAGTTTTCCCGTTAACATACGAAAGGAACTGCTGAGAGGCAGAGGTTTCTGAAAATTCAGAATTTTCCTGGCGTGCTAAAAATCCGTGAAATTCAGGTCTATTTCCGCCATTTCACAGAAAAATTTGTATCAGAAATATCCTTCGTTAATTCACAAAAGGAATCATGGAAAGTGACTTGTGAACTTCAGAATTGTTTTTACGATGCACAGCTAACCGGGTTTAAAACGATTTTCCAGCTATTATTACTCTTTTCAGCCGATATACCTGAACCGCGTGGTTCAAAAAATTTCTGTGCTTCCCAAGCAGAAATGTTAACATAGCGGCCGGGTTTTACAAAAGTTACGGTAAAACAATTTCTTTCCCCTGTGATCTCAGCAGTACCGTCTATAAATCTGTCACTGGTGGTAAGCACTCGCTTCTGGTCCTTTATTCTCCGCTCCATGGCCTAAGGCATGATGAGAAAGGGCTAGTCCTCCTGGCATGGATATCGTGCAACTGGGTAGAGACAAGTGACTCAAGCATCTGTCCTCTCCTTTCTTAGATTCGTTGCCATTTTTATTGCTCTTTTAGGAGTTAGTCAGTCAGAACGTATTAGTGTCCATCATTCCCCTGCATTACCACTTTCAATAACAAAACTAATAAGAAACCTCTTCTTGATCATCCCGCTAAATGAGCACTTTGGATAACAAACGATTTCTGATGCTCAGTCTTACTCGTTCCAGCAGCATCTGGCCTACTTCTTAGACAGCGAATGTATTCGTTCCAGCTTATTTCAGCCCATTTTCCTAACCCCGAGTTAATTCGTTTTGTCTACAAAGAACACCTGCAGAAGCGGGCAAACTAATTTTGATTTTCCTAACCCCGAGTTAATTCGTTTCCGTCTACAAAGAACACCTGCAGAAGCGGACAAACTATTTTTGATTTTCCTAACCCCGAGTTAATTCGTTTCCGTCTACAAAGAACACCTGCAGAAGCGGACAAACTATTTTTGGACAACAGCAGAAGGTATCAGGATATGTATGTTTTAATAAAGCATAAAACTTTGCGTACAGTTGCGAAACATAATTTTATGACGTCATTAGAATTAGCTATAGGTGAAACGATTATAACGACAAAATCAAAAGTAACATGAAATTTGTGTTTTATATCTATATAGGTTTTGTAGGTGAGCAACTTTGCACTGTACTTATATGAAAGAGAAAACGTTTTAACTCTGCTTCTAAAAGAATTCATTCTTCTTCTAAAGCACACTACCTTTCAGGACTATCAGGATAATTATTTCTTTTTAGCACGTCCGTCTGTAGACACGATATATCTGCAACTAATAGTCCGATTTGAGAAATTCTTTTTGCATTAGGAAGCTTGAAATGGGCGAATGACGATATTTAATTTTTTTTTTCTAGGATGCAAAATTTCGCCGCTAGAGGGTAAATGCAGATGGTATCGAATTCAAAGCACATTCTAATCCATATATTTGCTTCTAAACATCCAATTAAAAAAAAATCTTTTACTTTTCTATTCCATTCAAGTCGAAGATTATTTTAGGCATAGTCACTTTTCCAAGTTATGCATATATTATCCGCTAGGGAGCGTAAAAGTAAATTGCTTTTCCCCAGATATCTCAGCTTCTAAACCACCGATTTTAAAAATGTTTCTTTCAGTGGATACAACTCGCGACAGGAAATATTTTGTATATAATTTCAAATTTTTTGTATAAAATGGTTTGGCCACCAGGGGGCGTAGGTGGTGATTTTTGTTTCTAATGTATTTGCAGCCAAATCTGAACTTCTAAAATCTGGATTAAAAAAATTATTTCGTAGGCCGATACTACTCACGTAGACAATTTTTTTCTGAATATTTTCTTCTTAAAATAATATGTATGGTTTCTCCGCCAGGGGATGTAAACGTATATCTTGCTTTCGTCAATATCTCTGCTTCTAATGATCCGATTTGAAAATTTTCTTCTTTGTTGGGCAGAGTTTCCGGTGCGACATGTTTCTAATATAATTTCAAACTTTTTCAAATAATTCATTGACTTTCCGCTAGAGGGAGAAAATGTAAATTGCGCTTTCCCTGATACATCTGCTTCAAAACTCCGATTTGAAAAATTCTTCCAGCATCGAATACAGCTCTTGGTGGGAAATTTTTTCATTGCAATTTCTAATTTTTTTAAAAATATGGTTTACCCACCTGGGGGCGTAAGCGTTCAATTTCTGCTTCGTAGGTATTTGCAGTAAAATCTCAGCTTCTAAAAGCCCGATTAAAGAAATTCTTACCGCAGGACCGATACCGCATTTGTCATTAAAACATTTGATAATATTTTCATCTTAAAATAATGCATGGTTTCTCCCCCAGAGGGCGTAGATGTCTATGTTATTTCTGTCAATATCTCTGCCTCTGAAAGTCGGATTTGAAAATTTCCTTCTTTGGTAGATAGCGTATCCGGTGTAAAATGTTTCTCATATAAGTTCAAAATTTTCAAGTAATGCATAGGCATTCCACTAGAGAGCGTAAAGGTAAATTGCGTTTTCCTCAATATTTCTGCTTCTAAAACTCCGATTTGAAAATTTCTTTTTGCATCGGATACAGCTTCTAATAAGGAATTCTCGGCATATAATTTCTAATATTTGATAAAGAATGGTTTGACCACCAGGGGACATAAGAGTTAATTTCTGCGTCTGATGTATTTGCAGTAAAATATGAGCTCCTGAAAACTCGACTAAAAAAATTATTTCATGGACCGATACCGCTCACATCGAAAAACCTTTTGAAAATACTTTCTTTTTAAAAAAAATGCAAGTTTTTCCGCGGGAAGGGGGGGGTAGATTTCGAAAAATTCTTTCTTTGTTGTAGAGCGTTTCCGTTGCGAAATGTTTCTCGTATAAATTAAAATTTTTCTTAACGCACAAGTCTGCCACCAGAGGGCGTAAGTTGACGTTTCCGTTTACAGCAATATCTGCGGGATTAAAAACCCAATTGAAACATTTTTTTCGTTGGTCAGACACTACCGTTTTCCACACCGGTTCCATTGAATTTGAATAACTTTGGTAAATTTAATTCGCATCAGAACGGGTTCAAAAGACGTGCTCATTACACCAGAAAATTTGGTGTCATCCTTCTTGTTTAATGAGGCTGCTATTTTGCGAAACGTTTTTTTTTTTTTTTTCTTTTTTTTTTTACCTCATACAAATAGCTATAAAGTTGGTACTTCGTAAAGCGGATTTTTCCTCTCAAAGAACACAGAGCGAGGAGCGTATATCCTGCGTCTGATGTATGGGGCAATAAAAAATTCAGAGTTCTAGATGGCTCGTAATCAAAATGAAAAATGGTATTTAGTTTTATGAAGAAAAATTTTGTGTTCCCAAGGATGAAAATTTGAACATAGATTAAAATAACTAATTATTTTATAACTTGGAATACTTAATATTTTCTAAAACGTCGCCATAAAAACACTCACTTCCAAAAGTGAAGCACGGAGCAGTAAGATGTGAAAAAATGGAGAAGTACTGCTTGGATTGACACGAAATGCGGCAGGAATGTAGGATATATGTTTATTAATGAATCAAAACAAAGAAATACAGACAGAGATGAAAATAATATTGAATTTTCAGAAATTATAAGATGACGTCAAATTGGAGTCATTTACAAAGTGAGTAATAAAGTCACAACAAACAACAAAACCCGACATTGATAGGGTATGTGAGCACCCCTCATCTGCATACAAAGTTTACAACGTCTGCCCATGCTTTTTATGAGGTGATCAACCACCGCAGAGTCCAGTAATCGCCATTCCTCCTGTAGAGCAGTTTCCAAAGCTGTGAGAGTGGTTGGGGGCGGGGGACGTGAACACACAGCACGCCCGAGGGCATCCCAAAGATTCTCAATGGGATTAAGGTCGGGCGAGTACGCCGGCCATTCCATACGCGCAATCTCCTCAATCTCCAGGTAGTCGTCGACGATGGCAGCTTTATGGGGACGTGCATTGTCGTCCATTAAAACGAAGGCAGGATCAACTGCTGCAGCGTACAATGGCACAGTGGGGTCTAGGACTTCATCCCGATACCGTACAGCCGTCACAGAACCCCGTCTGCAGATGTGGAGGTCGGTGCGATATCCCAACGAAATTCCTGCCCAGATCATGATGCTTCCACCTCGGAATGCATGATGTTCGGTGATGTTCTGGGGTCGATTGCGTGTGCCTTCTTCCTCCACACCCGTACACGCTTGTCATCGGGTTGCAGGGCAAATCTGGACTCATCCGTGAACATAACGTTGCCCCAATCAAACACAGTCCAATTGACTTGTTGGCGACACCACTTTAATCGTGCCCCTCTGGATTGGACGGATAGAGGAACACAAACCCGTGGTACCCGGGCGTACAGTCCCTTCATGTGTAGCCTTCGACGCACAGTAGTGGCAGATATCGTTTTACCAATGGCCGCCGTAACCATAGATTTCACACGTGTGGACGTCGCTCTTCGATTCCGCTTGGCTACAACAGCAATATATCGGTCTTCCGCGGGGGTCGTAACCCTTGGGCGACCGGCCACAGGTCTGCAGACAACTATTTAGCTGGTTAGAAATTGTTTCCATAAACGTGAAGTGACGGAATGATTCACGCCGAAGAAACCAGCAACATCTGCGATTGACTGTCCTGCTTCAATGCGTCCGACGGCACGCCAGCGCTCAGAATCTTCCAATCGTCTTCTGGAAGCCATAAAATCAAGTCTGTTTTCAAAACAAATCCTCCGACAGTTCTCAACACCTTGTAGCAGCACTTGCATGCAACTTCTGTACCCCTTCAGAGTGCTGGCTTCTTATATGACTGCTTGTTTTGCATATTTCTCGGCAAGACACCGTGATTCGCTGTTACCTACCACATTTGCATACTTCAATCTACCGCTGCGGCGAATTGCAGCCTCTCCAATTCCGATTGGCTTCCGGGAATTAACTTCTCCCTCAGCGTGCTTAACTTTTGGAAGTGAGTGTATATTAAAAAGCAATAACATTTCCTTTGGTGATGTTGAAACCAGAAAAAAGATGGCGCGACCTGTAATTTGATGACGTCAGTAGACAAACAAATGTTGGATTACATAATTATGGTTATGTTTTAGAAAATATTTAGTATTCCAAGTTATAAAATGAAGCTATTTTAATCGATGTTCAAATTTTCATCCTTGAGAACTCATTAATTGTGAAGAAAATGTGTACAGAAGTTTTTCCATTGGAAGTTTAGGAAGCAAAATTACTTGACGTCCACCTTAAGATTACGGATATACACATACACTATATCATCAAGAGAATTCGGACACCACAGTCTTTCGGGACGAATGGCTTTATTATCGCAAATACTAGTTAGTCGGTCAACTTTTTGCTTGTATGGCAGCAGCAACACGTCTAGGCATACTATCAACCAATTTCCGGTAGGTCTCGATAGGAATTGCTCGCTATTCGTCTTGCAAAGCTGCTGCTAGATTGGAGAGGTAAGACGGCCGTTCTGTTCGATTTGGTATCCGTAGCTCCAGTTCTTTCCAGAAATTTTCAATGGGATTAAGATCAGGATTCTGAATAGGCCAGTACCTTATTTTCGAGAAACCAGTCCTACACACGTTGTGCAGTGTGGCAGGGAGCTCGATCGTGTTGGAAGAGACAACGGTCGTTTCCATATACTGCCACATTGTTGATAGGAGAAAATTATTCAGAACGTCGAGATGTACTTCAGAGTTCATCTTTTGTGGTATAATAACCAACGGGCTGAGTCCCATTAACGAAAAACAGCTCCATACCATGATGGGACCTACGCTGAACTTAACAGTTAGAAAAACACAGTACGACAAAAATTGTTTGCAGTACTGTCGCCAAATCAAAACACGCCGATCAGGTTCAAAGAATGAAAAGCGTGACTCATCACTCCAAACGGAGCTTTGTGTATTCACTGTAGTGATGTGCGGCTTGTGTGCCGCTGCTCTGCCATAATACCCCACACTATGCAATTTCTGCGGATAGTTATGGTACTAACCGAGCCATTACAAGCATTTCGTACTTCGGCAGGAGGATTTCTACAGAAGAGGAATTCAGTTACTACCAGAAAGACAGAAAGAGGTTATAGATAATAGTGGGAATTAGGTAAATGAACGAAGATGTTATTTATTCTGGAAAAAATTGTTTTGCTTCTCTACTAAAGAAAGGGATAGAACTTTTGCACCCACTTAATAGGTGTGGAAGATCCCATGTTAACGTTACTTTTCCGACTGCGCTGTGCCAGCTGTGGAATTCTGTGTGAAAAGCTCCATGCTGTGTTGCAATTGTACATGCACTGAGGCTGTTTTTAATTATTTGGGCTGGACCCCCTAGTTCCACTGCACAATGTTGAGGTCAATAGTGACATTCTCGACAATTTTCTGCCCCTGATATTATGGCAACAGTTACAGAGCGGACTGTCTTCATCCAGTTACGTATATACGGGGTGATTCATAAAGAAGTACACAGTTTCTAGATGCTGTAAAACAGTAACAGTTGAAAGCACGGACGACAACTGCGAACCATTAGGTAAGAAAACTAGCTGATGACCATTAACCTGTATCGTCCAATTGCGGACTCCATAGGGTTAAACAAACTCTCTCGATATTAAAAGTGACGGCGTGGCGAGTAATCCTGGCAGGATCCGACATTCCTCCATCCGGACAGAATCGGTCCGTAGACCTGCAGCTTACTGCTACCCCCGTGGGCCGGCACTTCTCACCTCTCCGTCATGACCCGTGTGTGCGTGTCATTTTGGCAGGGGGTTAGAAAATGGCTCTACCCCTGTCTGGGAAAATCGATTGCTAGCGCGAATTGTTTGGGGCGACCGCCCTTTATTCAAACAAAATACGTACAGGCACATATATACACTGAGGAACTCATCTTTACGTGGGAGGTTAGTCCTTGCTCAATGAGCCCTCTCGCACTGAAAAACATTGAAAAATATTTACATTGAATTTATTTACATTGGTACTTACTCTGCCACAGGACTAGGGTCAGTTCTGTGGTGAAGACTCTGGGCTCGAGTCATCAGTTCCTCTTCTCCGTCTTCATCCCTCTTCTACCTTCTGCGGTCACCCCTCAATTAGGTAGACCGTCTGCTGCTCTATGAGGTGCTTGACCATCTCGATGATCCCCTGTCGCGCTCTTGGGTACGCGAGCAGGATCGAGAGGTCCCTCGTCTTTGCCAATTCTGGCACCAAAGTTGTTCTCTTTCTAGACAGAAAAGCGCATTCTAGAATCATGTGTGCGACATCTGCAGTCTGGGCACAACACATGCACCCTCGCTCCCTAACCGTAAATCTGCGGAAGTACTCCGGCGAAACACCGTGCCCGGTTAGTACCTGGTTAAGGAAACCATTACTCTCAATGCGCCTTATCGAAATTCGGGGGGGGGACGGCGTTGTTCTTCTGCCCGTATCCCCTTCATCCCATCTCTGTTGCCACTCCACTAATGTGGCTTTTTTCAGTTGTGTCCGCACGCTTTGCAACGGCGTTCGCATCTGAAAATCTATGCCCTCTTTTCCAGAAGCTTCCTTCGCTAGCTGGTCTGCTCGTTCATTTCCAACTGTACCGACATGACTTCGGATCCAGAAGAAGTTAACCCTCATACTTCATGCTGACTTGAATAGCGCTTTTATCTCTCTGACAAGGGGAGTCTTACTCCCGAACTGACCAAGCGCTTTCAGGGCCGCTTGGCTATCAGAGAATATGCTATAAGCCCCTTCGCTATTGATAGATAGCACCCAGCGCAGTGCTTCTCTGATTGCCAGTAACTCTGCTTGAAAGACACGAACCATTAGGTAGATGTACTCATAAAGTTTGTGTCCCGCTACTGAAGAAAGTGACGTAGGCGATAGCGTGCGTGTCACATGACTAGTCAGTTGTCTGCAGTGGAGAAGGCGTTGTGTGTTCCTAAAATGAGCAAAACGGAATCTGTAACTGTTGTGCAACAGCATTTTTGATCACGATTCGGAAAAGAACCTCCAACCAGAAAATCTATCTACGATTGGCATAAAAAATTTTGAAACTACGGGATGTTTGTGAAAACTTAAAAGTCCTGGACGACCGCGTGTATCAGAAGAAATCGTCGATAGTATTTGCACCGCTATTCAACGAAGCCCGGGAAAATCAACGGTGAGGGTGAGTCGTGAAGTCCAGATTTCACAGCTCACTGCCTGAAGAATTTTGAGAAAGAAGCTGAAAATGATTCCATACAAAGTGCATCACTGCATTTGATTCAGATATCTTACCTCGCGTTTGGGCGGAAATGGATTACCGGCTCGATGTGTGTCGTGTGACTAAGGGTGTACACGTGAAGCATCTGTGACTGTCTCTAAAAAAAATTGAAACATTCCCCTACAATTCTGTTACAGGTAACATAAAATACACTGCTGGCCACCCAAAATGCATCACCAAGAAGGACACGAGATAGCAAAGCCAGATTTACTGTACACATAACAACAGATACAAAGATGAAACGATTGAGCTTACAGGCCCGTGCGACTTGCGGAACACGCAGACATCAATAGTTCGTGTGGCCCCTATGGCTGGCAATAACGGGCGCTACACGCCGCGGCATCGAACGAAAGAGGCTTTGGATGTGGACTTGGGGTATGTCGGTCCAGTCTGCTTCCACACGTTGCCACAGTTCATCAGGCGTAGCCGCAGGTGGTGCTTGCCGGGCCACTCGGCTGCCTATCAGCGACCAGACGTGTTCGATGGGTGACATATCGGGAGAACAGCTCTGAAGGAAAGTTGCAAAGATGACTACGTCATTAGCAAAACGAAGGTAAGTTAAGTAATCTCCATTAATATTTATCCCTTTGTTTTCATAGTTCAATGATTGAAAGACATTGCCCTGTGGCATTAAAGAGCTTGAGAGATATGGTATCACCTTGTCTCACTCCCTTTCCAATTCTTATTTGTGCGAACCTTTGCACAGAGAGTTTTGTCTTTGTAGTGGAGTCGGCGATTGTAAAGAAAGGATTATAAGAAATACATGACATTCTCTGAAGTAGCAAATTATTAGGTACCCCAATAGCAATCAGGCCCGTGCCATCCTTACTTATGTACGCAACTGTGACGTAGAGATGGCTTTATAAATAGCTCACTGCAAAGAATACAGACGTGTACGTTGCGTAGAGGCAATATGAGAAACACTCCTGATTTAATCGGCTTTGAAAACCGCATGACAAAGAGCCCTCGGAGGGAAGTTGCAAGCATATCAAAAACGTCAGACCTTCTCGGCTACGCAAGAACAACTATATCGAGGGTACACGAACAATAATATATGAAGTCAACAGACTTCCTTTGGGTTGGAACGACTGGACGAAGTTCGAGTGCAGTGGCGGCTGGAGAGGATTGTACGAGGCAACAAACGAGCTCCATTGCGTCAAGTAACCCCGCAGTACAACAGCGGTGTACAAAAGGGGAATTTCAGCGTAAATACTCAGCGGTATCTCCGCATATTGGTGCGGATAGCCAATAACATCAGCTTCTCTCTTCGTGTACCATTCATTTCTGCCAAATACCGATAAATTATTTTGCAGTAGGCACGCGGAACATGTCGATTGGGGAAATGTCGCCTGCACCGATAAGTCTGGTTTTCAGTTAATACATGCCGATGAATGGGGCAGAATATGTCGTCTATAGCACGAATCAATATATCTCAGCTACCTAGCGCTAACTGTACAAGCTGGTGGAGGCGGTGTAATCACGTGGGGTTTTTCATGGAAAGTATTAGGTTTTTTAATACCTCTGGAATAGCATTTGGGTACCACGAGGTACTTTAACTGGTATACACCCGTACATGTGAATGGTGTTTCCTGATGGACAGGGCCACTTCCAGCACTGTACTCCGGCATGCCAATAAGTTAGGATCATCATATAGTGGTTCCAAGAGTACGACAGTCACTTCAAAGTGCTAAAAGATCCCCGCAACGCCCAGATTTTAATTCAGTTGAACACCTGTGGGATGAGATTGAGAGAGTCATTCGTAAAAGAGATCTTGCTGTAGAGAACATTCGATAATTAACCGACTTCATTGCATCAGCTTGGCTGAACATACCTGTAGAACGATATCGGCTCCTTGTTGAATCCATGCGACATCGAATCGAGGCTGTTTTGAAGGTCACGTTTTGGCCAACACGTAATTAGATAGATATTTAAACATATATAATTTCCGTGTACCACTTTGCTTGTTGTCATAGCAACAAAAACCGATTTCTCACAGCTGCCGGTGGGACGTCATCTCTTCAAAATCATTCTGACATGACGTCAGAGACGCGTCACATCACACGATCAAAATCGTTTCAGCAACTCTTTAGAAACAGAAAAACGTTACGTCAGGAATTTCGGTTCGACTTTGTCGTTCACAAATGACAAACAGAATTTTTCATTTAGAATCCTATCGTATGGAATTTTATTTTAAGAATCCCCCTTTTTAAGCCTAAAATGATTATTTTAGATTGTCAAACCAGTTTCGTTTCTCATTTAAGTCAAAAAATTGCGAGTTCCAATATAATACATAGCCGTGTGTTATTACTATTTCATGCGTACGCTGAAGAAATGTGATTTGGGAACTTTCTTTTTTCTTAAACCACTACTGCTTTTGCTTCTGGGCATGAACTACCATATCTTTTTAATATCTGATACTGCGCAATTTTAAGTTCACAAACAAATAGAAAATACCTGGTTAGTAAAACATCACTCTACATACAAACTCTTGTATCTCATCTTTTCCCGTCAGTTTTGTCGGGCTTTCACCTATTTCCTGATAATTTGCTACTTTAATGTGTATAAATGACTCAGATCTCAACAGAACCTGGCAAACTCTTGTCCCTTGTAGAAATACCAAGAAGTTTTTGTGCAGTAATCTGCAGCAAGGTACACAATCCCGTTAAATTCATTTTTGGCGTACCTACGGACATAATTATTTTGTTGAAGGTGGAACTGGGAAGCTAAAGGCAGATGTTTCAGCGGCTTCATTGTATTTACCATGCACCTGTTTTCCGTTTCACTTTTCTACCGGAAGAAAGGCATCTATATCTGTGATCAATTTATGACTGGGTAATTCTTAAGAAAACGAAGAGGAATAGCAACACAGGTGCCAGAGGCTATGCGAAAGGTCGGCCTCGTGACGCAGTCGTCTAAGCGCTGACTTCTGATCATTCGTCCGTGATGGGTCGACGTTCGAATTCCAGTGAGGCGTGGATGTTGTGTTTGTCTTGCGGCACTGGCTGTCTCCCTTCCCTGGAACCAGTGGTCCTAAATTAGGGACGGGTGTCTGCTTATAGTCCATCGAGATGCTCACAGTGGTCGTTAAACCCGAAAACAAAACAAAAAAAATAGTTATGCGAAAACATAATTTATTGGTAGAAAATAATGTGAGGCGTTTTCGCAGAACTATTATTCCAGTCATGTGGCAATAACATTCTTTGCAATTTATATCATGTTGTAATGGTGTTTTTGCAATGCTAAGCCCTAATACGCTGGAACTGTCCCCTGCCCAGAATTACGCGACAGACAAAAAATGCATGCACTTAATAAGGCCACTACACATTTTTAAACAACAGCTGAAAAACTGAAGCTAGTGGCCAGGGGTCTAAGCGATAGCTTACGAACATTCATTCGAAAGGGGTCCGGGTTTGAACTACAGCATCGATGTTGTGTTTCTCTTCCGGTACTGGCTCTCTCCCTTCCCTGGAACCAGTGGCCCTAAATTAAGGACGGGCGACTGCTTATAGCCCACTGAATTGCTTACTGTGGTCGTTAAACCTCCATTCAAAAAAAAAAATTACATTTTAGGTACTATTTCTCATTTTGCACACGCACAAAAAGAAAGTAAATGAACTTTGGAAGTGTAAAAATATACTTGTGTTTGTCTACTAAATATAATTCTAATTAATATATCATGAAAATATCCTAAGAATGTTTCACAGAGGAAAGAGCCCGTCATGTTATACTACGGAGGGGCAACTATTTGGGTGCTTGACTGAGCAGCAAGCAATATTGATCGTTGTAAGCCTACACCCGATGATTATGTCAGATTAATTACCCTGCATTAAAAAAAGAACGAGAGAGAGCGAGAGAGTAAACTTCAACGACGGTTATCCTGATCTTCTCGATAACACTGGTTTTAATGATGGGCAATATTTTACACCCAGATTTATCATTCCTTGCACATTTACTTACAGGTACCTTAAGAGTTCCTTGCCCTCATTTCAACATTATCCTGATATGAGGAACCTTATGCTTTGTTGCTTCTCTTTCAAACAGGAATTTGCCCTCCCTTCCGAAGGTGGGTCCGATTCTCTTTCACTCTTACGTGTATTCAGTCTCTGGATATTTTTCTGCCCGTTAAAAAAGTACGGAGGTTTTCTTTTACTTAAAGTGTGTAGCACAACTTATAAATAATTCTGTTTTCGCTGAATGATTTATGAGTCAGTATTTCAAAATAGTTATGAATTTAGCCGAAGCATGTATTTAAAATTTTCTGAGTGCGCCCCTGAAGAAAAAACACATGTTCGACTTATTATTCTGGTGGAGATGCATAGCAAAATTTTCACTTATTAAAACTGCATAAATGCTCTCCTTATTAGGTACGAAGTGTTTGCTCCCTCGAATCTGCATTCCTTCACACAAATATCATCAGTCTAGTTCTTTAATTTTTTATTCCTTTCATAAACTAAATGCTGAAAAACTTTCAAGCATTATCTCTCACATAAAATGTATTGACCAGTTTTACACAAGTTACCACCCCTTTCACCAGCCTGATTTTCTTTCTTTCTTCCTTTTCTTAACTAAATTCTGAAGATAAATCGTCAGAATACTGCTTCCTTCCGCAGAAGTTAGTGCTTAGGTTGATTTTAAGAAATTTTATTGATTAGATTCCGTTTTTAAAAGAGCGCACACTTTTAGCAGTTTCGTTTAAAATTTAAGCACTACTTTCTTCGATGTATGAACCGTTTCTAAATGAAGATATTCCAAAAATTTTATTTGAACCTTGAAAAATTTATTGAAAACTTGAACCCAGTTTCTAAATGAAGATATTCCAAAATTTTCATTCTCGACTCCAGTTTCTAAATGAAGATATACCAGAGTTTTATTCTTGAACCCTATTCTTAAATGAAGATATTCTGTATAATATCTTCATTTAAGAATAGGGTTCAAGAATAATTTTATTCGTGAACCCAGTTTGTAAATGAAGGTATTCTAGAGTTTTATTCTGGAACCCAATTTCTAAATGAAGATATTCCAGAATTTTGTGGTAAGACAGCTTGTGATATATACCTCTAAATTAATCGTTCTTTTAAGTTTCTTATTCTATGCAAATTTCATTACTTCTCGGTTTAATGTTTTCTCACTGAACTGCATTTTACTTTCCTGAACAGCTTGTAAGTTTTGTTAACACTGACAGTGAATCAGAAAAAAATTAATATGCTGCGTCGAATGTTATACGGTGGAATGGGGAGATGAAAGACCTGTTGTACGTAGATGAATAATGTATTATAACTGTTAATGTCGTTCAATGTGTATATATGCGATAGATATTAAGAGTCATTTTGATGAACTACGACGTGCGAACATCCGACTAAAGTGAATGAGTTACTGAAACTTCACTTCGTGGAAAATAGACAGCCAGTTGATATTTAATAGGAATGCCAATTCTTTACACTCACCCTGGCTATTTCTTCATTTCCAATGGGACTTATGTTCAACAAGTTTAATTAAGAAAGCAACTTCAACTAAAATTTATTACAATGCCAACTAAAAACAATACAATCTTGACAGTTATTTGTTCAACTATTTGACTTTTCTGTCATCCCCTCCATTCGTCATTTCCCCTTGTTTGGGCTCATTTCTTCGATTTCTAATTTTTTTTTCACGGCTGCTTTTCCGTTAGGGTTTCCTCTAGAACCCTTAATAGATAGATTTGGATTTAAATTTAATCTATATTCATCGATTATACACTTCTATCCTGGCTGATTGTTCAGAAAAGCCAGAGTCTTTAATTATTTTCTTTTCCTCCTGTAAAATTATATTGTGGTTGTTTCCTCTCAAAATGTTTCAGGAATCGTGGACGTAGACAGAATAGTGCTTGCGTGAAAATCCGTCCCTCCTGCACCCACCGAATCCATACTCGCCTCACTGTGGCTGGATGTCGTCCCACATGGGCGCCGATGTCTCGGTACGATAAACCGATGTCGCGATAAGCCACTATTCGTCCTCTATCGAACTCCAAAACGTGCTGGAATGAGTGCCGTATTCTGCGACGAGGCATCAGGAAGCTTCCCACGCACAGGTCCGGCAGCACAACACACTTCCACTACTTACACCCCGCCTTCTGTGCACCCTTCTTATAGTGCTTCTCGGTGGCGTGCCGGGCGCACATGATTTGCATATGCCCTGCAATGCTAATCGTTTGCATATCCTCTCACGGGCGACGCATGCTGCGAATTTCAGGCCAATCGGATGCTTCCTTCTTGGTGTTGCATTTTGGGTGGCCAGCAGTGTATATCATAAATACAGTTGGAAACCCACCTCGTCTCTATTTTTAGTGTGAATCTAATTACGTAAGATAATACGACACATGAAGCCCATATTGTTCCTCATATGGTGGTCGTTAGCCGTATGAGCACAATCTCATATGAACTGAAAAGGGTTGAAATAATTTCATCAAAAAGTGAGGTTATAACGAAGTAAATTTCTCCGTCATTTTTATCCGCGCCGGGGTTCGAACCCGGGTCCACTCATTCCGGAATAAGTTGCTCTACCAATTAAGCTACGCGGACATTTTATTCTGATTCCTATCTGCCTTTATGTCGTGTGCGTCCTTCTGGCAGGTACGTCTCATCTCCTGGTACGTTACATCATCTCCCCCTTATTTTTTTTTCGAAGTGCTGGAGAAAGGATTTTCTTATTTTTCCTATCTCGCGGTGAGGAAATAACATCACACCAATGCGAGATTTTGAACGGTCGGGTCATCCGGATAGTTCGGACGCCATTATAACGAAGTAAATTTCTCCGTCATTTTTATCCGCGCCGGGGTTCGAACCCGGGTCCACTCATCCTGGAATAAGTTGCTCTACCAATTAAGCTACGCGGACATTTTATTCTGATTCCTATCTGCCTTTATGTCGTGTGCGTCCTTCTGGCAGGTACGTCACATCTCCTGGTACGTTACAAGGTTACGAGACCTGAATTTCGTAATAGTATTTAATGCTTGAATAGATTGTACAAAATACCAAAAGCCAATTTATTTGCTGTTTTTCGACATAGTCACCAAAATATTCAAGCAGTTGTTGCTACTTGTTTCGAGCTTGTTAGTTTCCTATGCATAATTCTGGTCCTTCTCGGCCGAATTATATTTTGGCAGAAATTTTCACTTTTGATGATGCAACGTCCTTTCATGCAAGTTCTCTTTTTGTCTTGTTCTATGGTGAAGAACGTAGCCATCCTAAAACATTTCTTCGTTTCATGTGCTGATTTCCGTTGAATATCTGCTTAGGCGCCCCCACTGCAGTTATAGTCAGTTAGAGTATTCCTACCCATCGTAAAACTTTCAACATCATTCAGTAACATGTTGACACGACATTACATCCTTACTATGCACTTCACCAGGTTGTAGATGAATATCGACCAACGGAACTTTCTTTGCTCCAAATAATCGAAACCTGCTTGCGAGCACCCTAATCGTCATTTTAAACTGTTAAAATACAGCTTCAATACTTGTATCCAGCTTCAGATGGTGTAGTGTTGTCACTTTGGTTCGTTTCTATCTGTAGCTTATTGCCTGCAAAAATATTGGTAATGTCAGTTTATAATGAAGTACGATCATCGGTTTACTTTCGTGCGCAATGGCAAACAGTATGAAACGCAGAACATACGAATGGTAAAATAGGTCTTCATTTTACATCAGAAAATGACGTTTCAGTTGAATAACACTCCAATTAGAACGAGGAATTGCTTCACTGACAGTAGACGTCTATGTTCAACACAAAATACATTAGAAGCAGTAGAAGCACTTTCAGCTCAACAAAAATCATCCCTTACATAAGCAAATCAAAATCAGTTATTTTTTTCAACATTGTTTCTTAGCATACAACACTATTCTGAGCATTTTACGACTTTAAGGAGCTATACACCAATTATACTTAAAACAGTATAACTATACTAATACTCTGAATTTATTGGAGAAAAATAGAAATTGAAGTTTCCATGCTTTGGCACGTCAACCAGATGGATATTTCAAGGAAGGTAGACAGCAAACTCTCTCTGCCCATCTTCCTTCCATTCAACATCCAAGTATAATTTATCCTCTCTGCTGTGTACCTTCCTCGAAAAAGCCATTTCCATGAAAATATTTTTGCTCATGAAATGAAAACCTGGACAACATAATTCTCCTCTTTTTTATGTAAATACGGTCTGTACAAACTGAAGCTAGAACTTGAAGATTGGACAGAAAAAGAAGCAAACTGTTCTTAAAGAGATGGATATTGTTTCAAGTTGTTGATTAATAGGCAGTTTTAAGGGCAAAATCTACAACATATAAATACCTATTATGAAAGTTTTTATTCCGTCTTTATATTTGTAGGTGTAAATAACAACATAATATTAATTACCAAGCTCTCGCTTGTCAACAGACAGCATTCTCAAGGTACGTTAGAAACAGAATGCGTAGAATTAATAAATAAACAATAAACAACGTTCTTTCACGTGTTCTTATCACATGCCATCATATTATAACTTGCGTGACGTGTTAAACAGCACTGACAGTATCATGCTCTATCTCGCATAATTTCATATGAAACCTCTCCACATATGGGGGATATCGTATGAAACACTTTCATTATATGCGTCCTCTCTTCCCATTATCTCCATTGACTCACGTATTGAGGATTCTCTATGTGTAGCATACTAGCTATACATTTAGCACCAGGCCATTTAGGTATAGCTATATACATCCAGTATATACCATCCCACTACGATATGCCGATGGAACAAAGAAGGTGCATGTTGGACTGACAAAAAGGTCTCTAAAAGCTAGAGTTAAGGAACATAGTAGAAATGTAAAAGATGCAATACCTTCTATAGGACGTGCTAGAGAGGTACTAAATAATACAGCTATACCTGAGTGGCCTGGTGCTAAATGTATAGCTAGGCATGCTACACATAGAGAATCCTCAATACGTGAGTTAATGGAGATAATGGAAAGAGAGGACGCATGTAATGAAAGTGTTTCATACGATATCTCCCAAATATGGGGAGGTTTCATATGAAATTACACAAGACAGAGTATGATACTGTGAATGCTGTTTAACACGTCACGCAAGTTATAATATGATGGCACGTGATAAGAACACGTGAAAGAACGTTGTTTATTGCTTATTTGTTTAATTATACGCACTCTGTTTGTAACGTACCTTGAGAAAACTATCTGTTGACAAACGAAAGCTAGGTAATTAATGCTATGTTGTTATTTACACCTATAAATATATAGACGGAATAAAAACTTTCATAATTATATTAGGTGTATTAATTGATATAAATACTTGTTTATGTAGTTGTATTAGGTGTATTAATCTATATAAATACCTGTTTATGTAGATGTAAAAAAATATTTTTGGTTTTGAGGCATAGAAAATATTCTATTGTATATGTCCTCAGCTGTTGTACATACTTCAGAATTGTACCCTTGGCTTGCAATTATAAAGATACACATATCTACTGCAAATTTATGTATCTGGCTGATGTGTAAACGCTAGAAAACTTTAATTTCTATTTTGCGTCAATAAATACGGATTACTACAAGGAATACAGTTATGCTATTTTAAATAAAGTTGATTCTTTCACGGGTTTGAAAATTTGCTGAAAAGGGTAAAAAAATATGTCTGTGAAACCTTTTAGTGTCACCTTTATGCAATAATATTTTGCACTTTAACTGCAAATAGGTTTAAAGCTTGCCTTTCAAAGTTCACTAATATTATTAGCTTGTGATGTTTTATGTTAATTGTTTGATTTATACCTTAAGTTAGCTTCACTGTAAACACTAAACAGCCTAGCTCGCGTAAGGTTTAGCTTTTCCATAGTGAATTAGTTTCACTGTAGCACAAGAGCATTTTAATGTTCGTTGAAGCTGAACAGAATTTAACTATACATAAAATATACATTCAAAATAACATCAAAGGATATGAAATGAATCAACTGACTTACATATAACCCACTTTATTTGCTATTATGGCACGTCATTCGAGTTGAACATACTTAGCCAGAAAACACTTGTTAATTATAGATGACATGCACTTTCAGACTAATGTCCAAGGATACGAAATGAATCAGCTCGACTTACAAATATTGTACAATCCACTTTATTTGTTTTTATGGTATATCATCCAAACTGGAAAAATACAAAATACAGCCAGAAAACATTTGTTAATTATACATGACATGCACTTTCAGACTAATGTCCAACAGTACGAAACGAATCAACTCGAGTTACAAGTAATCCACTTTATTTGTTGTTATGACGCATCATCCAAACTGCAAAAATATAGCCAGAAAACACTTGTTCATTATACATGACATGCGCTTTCAGACTAATGTCAAACAAAACGAAATAAATCAACTCGAGTTACATGTAATTCACTTTATTTGTTTTTATGATACACAATCTAAACTGAAAAAATATAGCCAGAAAACACTTGTTAATTATAATTTATTCAGTTAAATCTAAACTGAAAAAATATAGCCAGAAGGCACTTGTTAATTATACATCGCATGTACTTTCAGACTAATGTCCAAGGGCACGAAAGGAATCAGCTCGGCTTACATATACTGTATAATCCACTTTATTTGTTGTTATGATACATCATCCAAACTGCAGAAATATAGCCAGAAAACACTTGTTCATTATACATGACATGCACTTTCAGACTAATATCCAACAAAACGAAATAAATCAACTCGAGTTACATGTAATTCATTTTATTTGTTTTTATGATACACCATCTAAACTGAAAAAATATAGCCAGAAAACACTTGTTAATTATAATTTATTCAGTTTATCCAAACTGAAAAAATATAGCCAGAAAACACTTGTTAATTTACATCGCATGTACTTTCAGACTAATGTCCAAGGGTACGAAAGGAATCAGCTCGGCTTACATATACTGTATAATCCACTTTATTTGTTGTTATGATACATCATCCAAACTGCAAAAATATAGCCAGAAAACACTTGTTCATTATACATGACATGCGCTTTCAGACTAATGTCCAACAGTACGAAATGAATCAACTCGAGTTACATGTAATCCACTTTGTTTGTTGTTATAATACATCATCCAAACTGCAAAAGCATAGCCAGAAAACACTTGTTAATTATACATGGCATGCACTTTCAGAATAACGTCTAAGGGTACGAAATGATCAACTCGACGTACATGCAATCCATTTTATTTGCTGTTATGGCACGTCATCTACACTTAGACAGAAAACACTTGTTAGTTTCGAATCAAATTTCAGTAGTAGAGTGGAAGCCTGTTATAACGCGGGTATACGAGGACATGGCGCTAACTGCGTTATGGAGGTACCCGTGGTATATCCGATCTGAGTATGTATTTGTTTATACATTTATTTTCTTTGGGGAATACGATTAGACCCACGTTATATCAGATCCTGCGGTATAACCGACCGCGTTATATGCGGATTCTACTTCCACTGTACTTGATCAGTCCAATTCATTATGTTGTCTCGTCTAAAAACTTGAGCTTACAACTTTTAGCACGCATGTAAATCACTCATGAATTAGTTTACAAACCACTCGAAGATCGACTAAGACTGACCAAGAATCCTGTACGAAAACATATGAGCATTGCCTCAGAATCGGCTAAGAAAACATTGTATGATGTAGAAGTCTTTTCGTACTTCTACGTTATTTAAAAAAACATAACCATAAGATGAAATAGTTCCTAAATTAAACCTTAACGGCCGGACGAAATATGTAAACAACAGAAGTCAAACTTCCGGAAAAGATGCTTTATTCAGGATGTAGCACTTCTATAACAAATCATAACATCACATAGTACCCCACACACCACACAGCTCTACACAGATCTTAGCACAACGCTCTACAACACAACGCTCAACTTGCAACACTTCTCCAAGTAACGTTCTCTTTAACAACGCTCGCCAAGCAACAGTTTAGTCGTCGTTTTTATCTGTCGTTCTTATCTTAAATCAGACATACGTCACGTTCATTCAACCTCAATTATGTTGCCAATAGTATTCGTTTGAGAGAAAAGATATCACGTTAAGAGTGAAGTATAACTGAGAATAAACTCAAGATTTACATAAGGAAAGAAACTAAAACGTAAAGTTAACTTAGAATATACGTCACAATCGCCTTAGGCAGAGCCAGAAGTTGCAAATCATAAATTCAGTATATATATTTTTAATTTCAGGACAATAGGGTCATATATGGTCATTATTTGGAACGCAGAAATTTTGCACACGAAAAATTATTTTATCTGATAAGATTATTCCCTACTTTAGTGGGTATAAGAAGAGACCAAGTAAAAAAATAATATTTGTTCTTAAACGACACCTTCAAATTATACCAGAATGAGACATCACGTATAGTCAACTGAATTGTGGGTAAGTAAATGGTAGAAAAGTAACCTAAACTATGATAATAGTGATGCATTTTTTTCTTTTTTTGTAATTCCGATATTGCTCGTTAAATTTCACTTAATTTTCTTCCGATTTTGTCCAGTTCCTTGTTTCCCATAGACAACATCTCTCTGGAGAACTCTAACTTCCCTCATATTATTTTTTCTAACGTCTACATATTCAAAGGCCGTTCCATAAAAACTGAGAGTAATTTTTTTGAGTTGGCAACAGTGCGAAGGGGAAACGAGTGTCTGGAAACAGACAGGCTCCTCCGGAAAAAAGTCCGCCAAACCAAATCAGTTGTAAAGGTGACGATGATAATTTTTTTTTTTTTTGGTTATAAAGGTGTAGTCTACTAACATGCCACTCCTCCACAAATTACTGTCAATGCTGAATATTACATTTCTGTCTTGAAGCATATGCGATGACACCTATCGATTAAGTGGCCGGAACTGGTGGACAAGTGGACCCTACACCCTGATAACGCCTCCCACATGTGGCTGCTTGTGTTCAACAGTTTCTTACGAAATGCAGTATTGTAATCATGCCACGGCCTGCCCACAGTCTTGTCCTCTCCCCGTGCGATTTCTTGTTGTTTCCAATAATGAAGGAGAAGTTCCGTGGCGCAACATTCAACACAGATGCTGACGTTGTTCAAGCTGCAGGGATCGCTAAAGCAGCTTCCACAAAATGCCTTCACCACATGATTTGAAAAGTGTACTGAACGATGGTACTGTTGCATATAATCAGAGGGAAGAAAGAGGAGAAAGAAGCCGAAAACCGTTGTCCGATCGGACGTCGCATTCCGGAGATTTTTTTTATTTTTTGATTGGAGGTTTAACGACCACCGTGAGGCCGGTGGTCGTTAAACCGAAAGTTTCGTGACGTCACATCCGGCAACGTACATGCTCATTGAAGAGCGACGTGGATAGTTATGCAGACGCACGTATCACAAGGCAAGTGGTCTAAGGCGATGGCTTCTGATCATTTGTCCGAAAGGGGTCCGGGTTCGAATCCTGGTGAAGCATGGATGTTGTGTTTGTTCTACGGCACTGACTCCTCTCCCTTCCCTGGAATCAGTGGTCCTAAATTCAGGACGGGCAACTACTTATAGCCCAGTGAGTTGCTCACGGTGGTCGTTAAACCTCCGATTAAAAAAAGGCAATCAACATTTAAAAATGCGGCACAGGTGGGTATGCAAATTCGAAGGACGTGGTGGCGTGAAAGCATCAGTTGTACTACTGCGCGATACGGCAGGTAGGGATGAAAATGGTTGGCAATGGTAGCAGGTAAGCTCATACGGCGTTGGTACATTTGACACTAGTGTGGGTAGCGATATGTCGTACAGTTTGAGAGAGTATTGTCACATGTATCTCCTATTGGGGAATCCCATGGTTCAGCATTACGTGCAGCAAGGGCCTGCAGAGAGTGATACCCAGTACGACGGCACCCGGACGCCCAGGTTATACGGCGGCTTGACGCTTGAATGCGCGACACAGGCAGCACCACATCTAAGTGTAGACAGTGGTGCTGTACAATCTGTGAGAACACCATCCCTCGAGTACGCCATACTAGAATTCATAGAGGAGGAGCCAACGACCAGCAGCAGTGCGATCGCGCAACAGTTCGGTGTGCACCAAAGTACCGTACTTGCCGTTCTACACGACGAAGAACTGCATCCATATCACATCACATGGGTGCAAGGCTTATTACCACAGGATTATCCTCGAAGACAAGCATACTGTGAGTGGCTGCTACAGCAACATGCTGCCAATAATAGTTTCATCCGCCGGATCTTGTGGACTGATGAAGCAAGATTTACACGGCAGGGTACCTGCAACACACATAATAGCCATGCTTGGGGATTGAACAATCCGCACGTAACACGTGAACACACTCACCAGGTCCGGTGGGGTGTTAATATCTAGTGTGGTATTGTGGGACCATATCTTCTTCCCGAACGTGTCACAGCTGCCAACTACATGGTGTTCTTACGTGATGTTCTGCCGGACTTACTGGAAAACGCACCATTGGCTGTTCTCAGCAATCTATGGTTCCAGCATGATGGAGCACCGGCGCATTACGCTGCAAATGTTCTCCAGTGGCTGGATACGAAATATCCCGGTCGATAGCTTGGCCGTGGTGGTCCTGTCGCATGGCCAGCTAGATCGCCGGATCTTAACCCATTGGACTTCTTCCTCTGGGGTCATCTATAACATCTAAAGGAACTGGTATATCGACGGCCTGTCAAAAGCCTGCACGAACTAGTGGCCACCTTACACGCGGCCCTCACGACTGTAACCCCTGCTATGCTGCAACGCGTGCAGATATCTATTTCTCGGCGGGCTGCCGCCTGTTCCGCACTACAAGGCGGTCATTTTGAACACATGTTGTAATCTGACACGAATCCATGTGTTTTATCATTTGTGTTGTAGTGGTACACATAAATAAATTACCTGTTTTCTGTCAAAGTGATTGTGTAATTTATTTATAATGTCTGTATTCTTACCGGATGTGACGTCACGAACTTTCGGCGCGTATATCTCCGGAATGCGACGTCCGATCGGACAACGGTTTTCGGCTTCTTTTTTCCACGAGAAATCGTCCGGTAGGTTTATTGTGCGGTCGATTCTTATCACCCTGTATATATACATATGTATATATATATATATATATCTTTTGGAGCTTCAAGCAAGAGCTTGTGTGATGTATCTTGTTCAATCACCGAGGACGCTTCTGTATACAATAAATCAGTTATTTGTTCCCCAAATTTTACACAGCTTTTCTGTGTTTTATGACATCAGCATGTGGAAGTCTCATACAAGAAATGTAGAAATTTTTGTTGCACGTACATTTTCATTATGGTCGATTGTAGCTGCTTTTGAAATTCTTCTTTGCAATTTCAAATAAGGTAATTTTAATTACTTCCGTCATCAATAATAGTTAAAAGACAATAATTTTTGAAATTAAGAGCTGAAAACATGAAAGACAGACTTCAAAAAATTGAGTTCTAGGTTTCATAGACATGTCAGGTACGTCTTAGATGGAATTTCTTTATGTTGAATACACTATATTGACAAAAGTCACCGCACATCCCTTCAAAAGCAAATGAACGGATCCACTGCTTTGTTAAGAAGCGCGGTTCAGCTACAAATGATATAAAAATAAGCCTACAGCTGACCGCGATCATATTCCACTGTGAGGTTGAGTGAAAATGTCGCGGCGTTAGAAAACTGACTTTGAGAAAGGAAAGATTGTTCGATGTTATATTAGTGGGTTGTCCGTAAGAGAAACCGAGTGACATTTAAACATACCCAAGTCAATTGTTTTGGATGTACTGAATAAGTGGCAGACACATGGCATGCCTGAAACAGCAAAACGTACCGGCAAACCAAAGAAAATCAGTGATAGAGGACGTCGAAGCCTCAGGACAGTCGTTACAGCTAATCGACAAAGTACTGCACAAGACCTCAGTGTACAGGTGAGTAAAAATGCTGGAACCTCGGTATGCACATGTACCATTCGCAGAGAACTTCATTCCATGGGTTATCGTGGTCGTGCGGCTGCTCATAAGCCTTTCTTCTCCACTCATAATGCTACTCGTTTTAGCATGGTGTAAAGAACATTTATCGTGGAACATGGATCAATGGAATCGGGTCCTATGGATTGATGAATATTGATACACGATCCATCAGTCTGATGGCCGTGTATGGTGTGGCGGCAACCGGTGGAACGCTATTTACCACAGTGTACTGTTCCTACGGTCAAGTTTGGAGCTGGCAGTGTACTCGTGTGGGGGTATTTTTCGTGGTATGTTCCCGACCCATTGGTTATCGTGGACAAACCTGTTAATCAGAACGTCTACCTCGATGATCTGAACAGTTATGCCGTACCAACTCTGTGGCAATACTATGGAACCGAGCCTTGTTGGTACCAGCAAGATAATGCACCGAGCCATAAAGCAAGGACTGTTACTGCGTGGTTTGACGATAATTCCGTATCGTGTGTGGACTAGCCAACACAGAGCCCTGATCTTAATCCCATAGAGCACCTATGGGGTAAATTAGAGCGCCGCATAAGAAGTTTGGAACCAAGGTCAACCACTAAGCAACAGTTAGCGGCAGCATTATGTACTGAATGGAAGCGCATACTTATCGCTTATCGTTGTATTCCAAAACCTTGTCGGAAGCATGTCTGGAAAGGTCAGTTCATGCATTAAGGCCAAAGGTGAACCGACACCGTACTGATGTATGTCAATAAATGCTATGTTGAGTTTCTGTTCTAGGTGTCCGGTGACTTTTTTCAATATAGTGTAGTTTTTAATTTAATGCGTTTAATAATTTTTTCCTAATAGATTGTATTGCTGCGTTTGCTGTTAGTCTAGTCCAACTTTGGCGATTCTTGTGTTTAAATCCATGTTAGATGAGCGGAAATGCATCCAGCGATCATTTCGAACTCCATCAGTTTGGTGTCCTTAGTACATAGCCCAAGAAAACGGAAAACCGATTTTTTAATTGCATTTGGTTGTGCAATATTGCATGTCGGAAAATATTGATGAAAATACACATGGTGCATTCCAAAATATTCTAAACAATGAAAAATGTCACAGTATCGGCAACGACTTTATTATTCCCCCGGGATAACACCAAACACACTACCTGTGCAAAACCAAATTGCAATTCTAGCTAAAACGTGGGAATAATTAGTTAAAACAGTTGGACATTTCTAAGTAAACAGTGACAAAAAGAAGAAAAAAGTAGTCCATTATCTTGGGAAATCAATATAGTCTGCGCTGGCCATTGTAGGAAGAAATTGTTTAGCAGTATGGAGTGGTGAAATGCCGGAACGTATTTTATTCAGTCACGCGGAACGCTTGGGATTTCGATACGTTTTCTGTCCTGCATGCTTCTGGTCGTCATTGGACACAGTCGTTTCTTTGGCGCTTTATTTAGGTAAGGGCCAACAGAGCAAACTGAGTGAAGTGCCCTGGGGTCAAAGACACAGTAGATGGGCAAGTGACGAACACATGGAGAAAAAGAGGGAGAAGAAAAAAAAAAGAAAAAGAAGAAGAAGTAGAGGATGAGGAGCAGTTATTGATCCGACATGAGAACGGAAAGATTCTGCAGTAGATGGCCATCTTCTTCGGAAGGCTAACCGGTAAATAGAAGTCGTCGCAATGAGGTGGAAGCGACATTGTGACAACTCAACTGGACGATGACACCAAAATGGATGGAAACTAACTAAGAATATCATAACAACATGCAAGAAGCGAAGGAAAACGACATTTTGTTTTTGAACGGAGAGAAAAATAATTTTGCTTACATCCTCACGAAACGCGACTGCTGAATTTAAAAGCGTTGGTTATCTTATGCTAATTGTATTCGAAATATAGAGTTGACATAAGCTAATGCATATACATATGTTTAATGATTTAATAATACAGTGGAACCCCGAATAAAGGTATGTGCTCGGACCGGGAGAACTTAACCGCTGTTAGAAGGCTGTCGTTCTTCGGAGGTTAGGCTTAAGTTAACATTGATAGGTCGTTTGTGCAAAAGAGGAATAAATACACTGCTGGCCACCCAAAATGCAACAGCAAGAAGGAAGCATCCGATTGGCCTGAAATGCACAGCATGATTCTCCCGCGAGAGGACATGCAAACGGTTAGCATTGCAGGGCATATGCAAATCATGTACGCCCGGCACGCCACCGAGAAGCACTATAAGAAGGGTGCACAGAATGCGGGATATAAGTAGTGGAAGTGTGTTGCACTGCCGGACCTGTGCGTGGGAAGCTTCCTGATGCCACTTCGCAGAATACGGCAGTCATTCCAGCACACTTTCGGTGTTCGACAGAGGACGAATAGTGGCTTATCGCGACAGCGGTTTATCGTACCGAGACATCAGCGCCCGTGTGCGACGACATCCAGCCACGGTGAGGTGAGTATGGATTCGGTGGGTGCAGGAGGCACGGACGGACCGACGTGAGCGATTGCCGCAGCCGCGGCACACCACCGAACGAGAGGTCCGGCATGTTGTGTGGCGGGCATTGACGGCTTGCACCGCTACATGACGAACGTTAGCGCAGGAATTAGATGTGTTGCGGAACAACCGTGTCAGCACGTACCGTTCGACGTCGTCTGCAGGAGCGGGGACTTGTCGCACGGCTCCCATTGCTCCGATTACCATTGACGTTACACCACCGGCGAGTGCGGCGGCAGTGGGCCGTTGAACGCCGCCACTGGACTACGGAATTGCACGACATTGTCTTCTCCGACGAATCCCGCTGCTGCCTGCAACACCACGATGGTCGGATCCGCGTGTGGCGGCACCGCGGCGAGAGACTGTATGACGCCTGCATTATGCATCGCCATAACGGTCCGTCGCCTGGCGTTATGGTTTGGGGCGCAATTGAATATGACACCCGCACTCCTCTGGCACGTATCGCCGGTACACTCAATAGCCACCGCCACATCTCCGACGTTTTGGATCCTGTAGTCCTCCCTTACCTGCAGGACCTGCCAGCTGCCACGCTTCAACAGGCAATGCGCGCCCGCACGTGGCACGCATTGTGGAACAATTCTTCACGGCCCACCAGGTGTCACTGCTGCCGTGGCCCGCCTGTTCTCCCGATACGTCGCCCATCGAACACATCTGCTCGCTGATCGGCAACAGAGTGGACCGGCCAGTACCACCCGCGACTACTCCTGATGAACTGTGGCAACGTGTGGAAGCACCGTGGACCGACATACCCCAAGCCCACATCCAAAGCCTCTTTCGTTCGATGCCGCGGCGTGTAGCGGCCGTTATTACCAGCCATGGGGGCCACATGAACTATTGATGTCTGCGTGTTCCGCAAGTCGCACGGGCCTGTAAGCTCAATCGTTTCATCTTTGTATCTGTTGTTATGTGTCCAGTAAATCGGGCTTTGCTATCTCGTGTCCTTCTTGGTGTTGCATTTTGGGTGGCCAGCAGTGTAGATGAGTCTTATGAACAACAAAAAAAGCGCTCCAGTGGGTTTTTTTTTTCCAAATGTAGACTGCTAAATAAAACTGAATATAATAATTAAATAAATAATTCATGGTGTAGAGAATTTTAAGAAAGCGTTGTCTGAGTCTGGTGTTAAACAGCCCTTAGAAATAGCAGGCTAGTATATTAGGCTTAGGGTACGCTATAGGAAAGAAAAAAAGAAAAGTTTTATTTTGTGAAGTATAAATGCACAGTTAACTTGGCCGTGGGCCGTAAATCAGGAACAGAGTCGGTCAAAACCAAGAAAGATCCCCCCCCCCCCCCCATCCCACCCCCGAACGGACAAAAATCCAGGCCCCATCAACCACGCCCGCAGTCCCCGGGGGCGATTGAAACATACATGAAAGCTGCAGTTCGCCTCATGTAGAACTAAACTTTCAAATCCTTTCTTTTCACTTAAGCATGCCACTGCACCAGCCGTGATTCACCCATTATGCCTTTAGCAATAAATATTCTTTGTCCTTATATTATCCTTCTTGTCGAAGTACCGAAGTACCGAAAATTTAAGAGACAGGGAATGTGTCCGTTAGCTCTCCTTTGGGGCTGATTTGGGTGTCCGTTGACCGCTGTTGAGAGGTTTCGGTTTCCGGAAGTTGATGTTAATATCAATCCCACGGAAGCTGTTCAGTACCAAAGGTTACCGCTGGTCGGAGGTGTCTGTCAATGGAGGTTTCACTCGTATATACACTGCCTGGCGGAGAAAGTGCCCCACCATGAAGGAATGCTCGAAAATAGACCAAACTACACACACACTGATAGCCAAGTAGGTCTTGAACAAATGATTTAATTGTCACATACACACCAGGCTCCAGTGTCCAAATATGCAGGATGATCAATAAGGAGTGTGGCCCCCATTTTGGGAGATACAGGGTTGAATCCGACGTGGCATCGAAGCACTGAGAGTCCGAATAGAGTCCCGGGGGATCGTGGACCATGTAGTGTTGATCCGAATCCCCAGTTCATCTTCATCTTGTTGGGGTGTGAGGGTACTCAACCGATGTCCAATCGTGTCGCACAAATCTTCGATAGGCGAGAGGTGGTGGGATCGTGCTAGCCACGAAGAAATCCGCACACTGTGTAAAGCATTCAGGCTCATCCGAGCGGTATGCGGCCGAGCGTTATCCTGTTGAAAAACGACGTTTGGGATGCCCTGCAGATATGGTAGTGCCACAGGCCGCAGCACCTCGTCAACATAGCTGCGTGAAGTCAATGTGCCTGTAACGCCTACCAGCGGTGAGCCGCTGTTGGCCCTGATAGCACCCCACACCATGATTCCACGTTGCCGGGCCGTGTGGCGCTCTCCACAATGGCGGAGGAATCCGCCCGATGGCCACGTCGCCTCCAGACTCACACACGGCGATCATCTGTGGTGAGACAGAACCGCGATTCGTCGCTGAACATCACACTGTTCCATTCGGCACCCCACGCAGACACCACGCCAAGCGGTGACGATGATGGCTCGCTGTTAAGGGTAGCCTTCGCAACGGACGGCTGGACAGCAAACCGAACGCAACCAATCGGTGCGACACTGTCCGCGTCCATATCGGAGCAACCAAACCTCCCCGTACATTCCGCAAAATGTCGGCCGTTGTGGCGTGTGGGTCCGCTACGGAATGACGTCGGATGTGGCGATCGGTGCGCCTGGACGTCCGCTTCCGTGCTCCGGTCCCCCTACGACGTTGAACAGATCCTTCCTGGGACCACTGTCTCCAAATGCGGCCGACGGTTGTGGCATCACGTTGCATTTCTTCAGCAATACGACGCAAGGACCATCCGGCGGTACGAAGGCCTACGATAACACCTCTCGTGAACCCTTCTGTTTGACGAAATCGCGTACGACGGCGTCTCAACGGCATTGGCACCTCTTGTTCGTTCTCCAGACATAGTTACAGCAGAACCACTCACTTCTCGCGGCCGTGACGACGTCTCGACTGATGGCCTCACAGGCTGGTTGTTCGCTTATATCCCGCGCGCCGTTCGTGCAATTGGCTTGCAAATGTAATCATTTGCATAACTTGTACGTGTACATCTACCCTGTGATTTGCATGGCGCTGCGTACACGTCTTCATGGTGTAGCATTTTCTCTATCAGGCAATGTATATATGCACCAAAGATCCAAAACATTACGATCAACGCGTCGAACAGCACTGTCTGTAAAGAAAGTTTTCTAAAACCAATTTATAAGCGCTGAATTCCAAGACGGTCGAGGGAAGCAGTTTGAGTAAGTTAACTATGAAGTTTCGGCGCTATTCATCCCAATTATTTATTCTAGTAAATAAATCTCATAAATCATCACAATATTTTTTATTCCTACTTTTTTCCATACTAGTAAGATTGACATGTATGTCTGTCAGACGCTTGCAGATGAAACGACTGAACACAGAAGTTTGAAATTTGTCAGAAACTCGCTAAGCTACCTGGTCGTGCGCATCCCGAAGTTTTATTTTTGAAATTAGAATTTGCGAAAAAAGATTCATTTATTTCAAAAAAAATTTAAATCTTTCAATAATTTTGTTGAAATTTGACCTTTTGGTTTCCTGTGCCATAAGCTCACGTAACAACAATTCATTTCACTTTTGCGCAACAATATTTCGTTGCACTGTCACGTGAATTCCGAGAACCTCACGCCAACTGTGATAGAAGTGGCAACAGCAATAGGTCTGGTCAAAATATTCGGGCTGCACTTTCGAACTGTTAGGTGTATCCTTCCGCCATAGTTGCAGACTGGTTTGTTTACGTTTTAGACCGCAACTCTTCATCTGTTACCACGCTCTATAATTAGTTCTGGCTATTCCTAATGGAAGATTTTGAGTGGTTTTTTTCAACCACTGTTTCGAGTTTGAAATAACGTTCACAATTTGAAATATAATCTTGCTGTTTACTGTGTTAGATTTCGAAAGTGTTACATGTGTCTTTTCTCAGGGGTTGCCGGTGGGTTTGTTTACGTTTCAGACAGCGGCCTCCGTTTTTGATTGATTGTAGAAGATTTTAGGAAGGGAGTGTCTGACCCCAGGTCTTAAACAATCTTTAGAAATAGGAAGCTAGGAGATTTGGGCTAGAGTGCCCGATAGGAAAAGAGACACGGAAGCGAAGTAGAAAGGGGGAGGAAGACGCCCTTATTTATTATCGGGGGACTAGTACCCTGGGTCCGACGGCTTAACGTGGCCATCCGACGCACGGCGGGTATTTAGTGGATCGAGCGTTCGTACCTGCTGGGATCGAACCTGAGGTCTTTTCCGTGGCAGTCACTAACGTTGCCCACTAGGCCACCTGCGGCCCTGCGGCCTCCGTTCTGTTTCTCTGCGCTTTAAATAGTTCCAAGCTATTTCTACGACTGTAATAAGAATTCTTCAATCATTGTTTCGAATTTGACATAACGTGTGCGGTTTCCAATTTGAACTTAATTGTGCTAGACTTCTAAATTGTTGCCTGTATCCTTGCGTCGCAGTTTCTGGCAGGTTTATTTACGTTTGGGGATCGTGGCTCTCCGTGTGCTGTTATTCGCCATAAATAGTTCCGCGATTCTTTTGGAGAGGACATATTTTTCAGTGAAATGCAAATAGAATACAAAGAATGAAATGCCTGAAAAATATGAATGTTTGCGCATTTCATTTCTTCAAATCTTGACATCGCTATTTTACAAATTTTTCTTCCTCTTCTTCTTCTGTTCTTGGTTACTCAGTCCAAGGACTGGTTGTTCAGTAGATGTACTATGTCTCTCCATTCCTCTCTATTCTCCGCCGTTCTCTTCAAGTCATAGTATGTCCTAGTATTAGTGTCTTGAAGTAAATGTGCCGCAAATAGTATGTCCTTATGGTATGTCCTAGTATTAGTGTCTTGGGGTAACCGTACCCTTCCTCTCTTGCCTTGAATTTTTCCACCTCATCATGGCTATTTATTTATTTTATCATTACGTAATCTAGATCCACTAATACTCTGCTAGAACACGCCTCACTGTCGAGCACTCATGTCAAGTGTCGTTAAAGCTACCATCATGACTTGCATACTGTATAGAAGGGCATGTTTTTATTCCACGTATTCCAACAGTCTAATCTGACGTTCCACTTCAGTTTAAACGTCTACAATTTCTTGCTTGTCTCAGTTTGGCCATATCAACAAGACGCAAGGTCAATCGCCTAAAGTTGTTGGACTCAACCTACAAACCCATGCTTTTTTATTTACGCTTTCCAACCGTAGGTTGAAGAAGTGCATAGGTTCCAGCTTTGTCCGTCTGTCTGCCTCTCCGTAAGTTAACTCGCGTAAAAATGGTTCAATTTCGATGAAATTTTAGTATGTGGTAGGGGACCTCCTTGAGACGAGCCCTATTGAAAGTGGGCAAAATGGGGTCAAAGGTCTGGACATAGGAGAGGGATCCATTCCATTGCCTTATGCGTCATAACTTACCTAAAAATACTTCGATTACGACAAAACTTTATCATGTTGTTCCGGAGATATACTGAACCAATTCTGTTGAATATCATCGAAATGGGATCAAAGGTCAAAGCAAAGGAGCGAGATTTATTCCACAGCCATTATCCTCATAACTTGAGTAAGTAATGATTTCTGGTATGTTGTAAACCGTATAATAATATAATCAATGCATTGCATGATTTTACTAACTTGTTTTTATGGCCAGTTGGTCGTTCCAGAGTTGGCGACAGTAAAAATCCCTACATCTTGGATTCAAATGAAAGAGCACTCAACATCGTTTAGCCAGAGGCTTTTCAATGATATTGCGCATCAAAAGAAACTGTACATTACATTGATCACATCACAATAGAAAAATCTAAATTTACTGCTGGCCACCCAAAATGCAACACCAAGAAGGACATGAGATAGCAAAGCCAGATTTCCTGGACACATAACAACAGAAGCAAAGATGAAACGATTGAGCTTACAGGCCCGTGCGACTTGCGGAACACGCAGACATCAATAGTTCATGTGTCCCCCATGGCTGGCAATAACGGCCGCTACACGCCGCGGCATCGAACGAAAGAAGCTTTGGATGTGGGCTTGGGTCCAGGCTGCTTCCACATTTTGCCACAGTTCATCACGAATAGTCGCGAGTGGTGCTTGCCGGGCCACTCGGTTGCCGATCAGCGACCAGACGTGTTCGATGGGTAACATATCGGGAGAACAGGCGTGCCACGGCCGCAGTGACACCTGGTGGGCAGTGAAGAATTGTTGCACGATGCGTGCCACGTGTGGGCGCGCATTGTCTTATTGAAGCGTGGCCGCTGGCAGGTCCTGTAGGTAAGGGAGGACTACAGACTCCAAAAAGTCAGAGATGTGGCGGTTGCTGTTGAGTTTACCGGCGTTACGTACCAGAAGAGTGCGGGTGTCATATCCAATTGCGCCCCAAACCATAACGCCAAACGACAGACCGGTATGACGATGCATAATGCAGGCGTCATACAGTCTCTCACCGCGTTGCCTCCACACGCGGACCCGACCATCGTGATGTTGCAGGCAGAAGCGGGATTCGTCGGAGAAGGCAATGTCGTGCTATTCCGTTGTCGAGGTGCGGCGTTCAACGGCCCACTGCCGCCGCACTCGCCGGTGGTGTAACGTCAATGGTAATCGGAGCAACGGGCGCCGTGCGACTAGTCCCCGCTCCTGTAGACGACGTCGAACGGTACGTGCTGACACAGATTGTTGCGCAACACACCCTAATTCCTGCGCTAACATTCGTGATGTGGCGGTGCGAGCCGTGAATGCCCGCCACACAACATGCCAGTCCTCCCGTTTGGTGGTGTGCCGCAGCTGCGGTAATCGCTCACGTCGGTCCGTCCGTCCCTCCTGCACCCACCGAATCCATACTCACCTCACCGTGGCTGGATGTCGTCCCACACGGGCGCCGATGTCTCGGTACGATAAACTGCTCTCGCGATAAGCCACTATTCGTCCTCTGTCGAACTCCAAAACGTGCTGGAATGAATGCCGTATTCTGCGACGAGGCATCAGGAAGCTTCCCACGCACAGGTCCGGCAGCACAACACACTTCCACTACTTACACCCCGCCTTCTGTGCACCCTTCTTATAGTGCTTCTCGGTGGCGTGCCGGGTGCACATGATTTGCATATGCCCTGAAATGCTAATCGTTTGCATGTCCTCTCACGGGCGACGCATGCTGCGAATTTCAGGCCAATCGGATGCTTCCTTCTTGGTGTTGCATTTTGGGTGGCCAGCAGTTTATTTCAAATACACTGGTTTTTATAAATTAAGAAAAAACATTGAAATCGCGATTATTTGTGAAAGAAGAATTGAAAGTGCGCGAAACTTGGGTATGTGACGTGAAATATAACGCGGAGTCAGGCAAAAGAGTTGCAATGGCATCGGTTTATGCAAATGAGCCGAAGCATAAAAAGGGCTGTTGTGGTGGTGTGCGTGACATCACTTGCGGAGTGTAAAGAGAGGACTTTATGATAGCAGATTAGTTGTAAGAGCTACGAGATAGCATGTAACAAATGAACTGGGGTGGAGAGAGATCGGAAGACTAGAGGCAGGCGAAAATCTGGGGAACGTTGTAATGTGTCAGCAGGTGAGTCCTTTGTGGTCCACAGATTGTGGAACAGTGGTGTATCTAGGATTTTTTTATGAGGGTGGTCCAAACTACTGAAGATACAAATAAAAAATATCTCGGAGAAAGCACCTCCCAAAAAATTGGAAAGGGATAATATTTCCTCCATAAAGTTCGATTTCAATGATACGTAAAATATACACTAAAGAGCAATTGAATTAGAGACCGCTGGCGTTATGCAAATGTGGCACTGTGGGCGGCCCTGTAAACGGAAACGACATGACGTATGCAGCGATCCGACAGTATAAGGAGGAATGCGAGTGGGATTAGTAAGAGTCGGACGCAGTATGGGTAAGACGAAGGATCTATGCGCATTTGATCGAGGGCAAATTGTCGGGGCAGCACAAATGGGTCACTCCATCTCGGAAGTTGTGCAGGCACTGGGATTTTCACGAGCCACTGTGTCACGGGTGCACCGTGAGTACATCGAATCGGGTAAAACCATCCCTGCAAGGGCCAACTGCCGTGGACAACAGCGTGTGGATGAGCGGGGTCATCGTCTGCTAGCTCGCATTGTAACAGCGGATAGACGGGTCACAGTGCAAGAAATCACTCAGCAATTTAACGCTGGTTCACAAAAACGTGTAAGCAGCCACATCATCCAGAACCATCTCCTCGCTATGGGGTACAGAAGCCATCGTTTCGCGAGGGTACCGCTGCTGACCGCACACCACAGGGTGCAAAGATTAGCATGGGCGCGGGAACATCGCCACTGGGCCCTAGACATGTGGGGAAATGTTGCCTGGACTGATGAGTCGAGATTCACGTTGGTACATGCGGATGGCAGGATACGAGTACGGCGCAAACCACATGAAGCGATGGATCCTTCTTGCCAGCAGGGTACTCTTCAAGCTTATGGGGGTGGTATTCTCGTCTGGGGACTGTTTACGTGGACTGAAATGGGACCCCTGTTACGTGTGACATCATCCCTCACAGATCAACGTTACCGGGATATTTTGGACGACCCTTTGTTCCCGTTTGTGCGTCTTCAACATCCCACTGGGGACCTCATCCTGGAACAAGACAATGCAGCTTCCGAACTGTATCCGAATGGTTGGATGAACACTTCACCGACGTGACCTCGCTTCCTTGGCCAGCTAGGTCACCTGACCTCAATCCCATCGAGCACATGTGGGATGCCATCGAGAGAGATGACTCCTCTCCATCAAATTTTCGTGAACTGTGAGAGCTTATTCAGGGGTCGTGGATCCGCATGGCTTCCCAACGCTTCCGGTGTCTTGTCGAGTCCATGCCGAGACGAATCGCCGCCGTCATCAGGGCGAAAGGTGGTGCTACACGTTGCTAGACAGGTATCTCTAATTCAATTGCTCTTTAGTGTATATTTAAAAATAAAGAGAAATAAAACAAACAACGAAAGATCAAGTGATGCTTCATGTGGAGGGCCTAGGCCCCTGGGCCATCCCCACTGAGTGCGCCACTGTTGTGTAACCTACTTCAAAGAACGCAATCGGCTTCCCGAAGGTACAGCAAAGTAATGCCTAGGGATACAACATCCGTGTCTGAACTTTATCTCCGATTAATTGCGCGGAGGAACAAGATGGCTATCTCGAAACTGCTGCCATTGCTGCGTTTACAGAAATGGTGATATATGCTTCCGCTGTGATCAGGAGTCTTCACGAAGAAGGTGTTTATGATAACCGTCCAGCACTTTACGCGCCTGTAACCCCCGTCACAAGAAGGAGCGTTTCAATTGGGCAAGACTTCACCTAAATTGGACTGAAACCCAATGGAACTCAGTAATCTTCCCAGATGAGTCCAGATTTGATTTACAGTACAATTCCATTCATGCTGTGATCTGGTGAGAACGAAGAACACGTTATCATTCATCTATGATGCGTGAAAGGTACACTTGTTATGGCGGTAGTGTCCTGGTTTGGGGTGGAATCTGCTGGTTAGATGGACGCAGAGACCTCTGTGTGGTTCCTAGAAAAACTACAAATGCTCGACGCTGTAGGAATGATATCCTGATGATCTCTCATGTTCAGGTGCCATAGGAGGTACATTTCTCCTACTTGACAATAACGCTCGTCCCCACCGAGCGAGGCTGGTAAAACAGTATGTCCAAGAGCAGACCAATGTCCATATGAAATGGCTAGCTAGATCTCCCGACCTTAATCGTATTCGTATCGAGCATGTAGAAATGCCTAAGGGAGGCACGTTGGTGCCCTCAAGCCCTTCTGCAAGACCTGGAACGGCTTAGACAAGCTTTGCGCGGGTAATGGCCATTTCTATCTACAGAGATCCTAGATAACATCATGAACAGCATAAAACTTCGTTGCAAAGCCTTCGTTGCTGTGAGGAGTGACCTATTGAGGAACTTTGGCTATTTCAATTTGATACCTTGTTTTTCCTGCTGATTCTGTGTGTGATCTTTTTTTTTCGGAATAAAGTGTTGTCTATGTTTGAGGGTCTTTCTCCGAATTTTATAACATTTTATCATGTATTTTTTTTTAGTTATTTCGATTTTCTGCTTTTTCCTTAATTTGTGGGAAATGTTTTTCGAATTTCTCGTATTCCCAGTCAGTAAAGCTTTCTGGTTTCAGCTAATTGTACCAGCACAGGTATGAATTTTCAATCATAAAATTTTAAGGTAGCAGTCTTAAAAGCACGATAATTAATACACTACACAAGCTTCCGATGAAGTGAAGAACTTATTTAATGTATAAGTTAAAAGATTAAAAAATTAAAAATAAAGCCATTATAACTGCCGGTCTTCCTAAAGACCACCATCAGATGGAAGTACTAAAGAAGCTTTTTAGTTGGGGAGACATATAAGTAACTTACAGGCGTGACGTACTGAACAGGTGATCAAGTCGTCAAATCCAAATATGATAGTTTTAAATCGATATATGTTTAAATCGATACAGGATAATTCATATATCGATTTAAAGCTGTCATATTTGGATTTGACGACATGATCACCTGTTCAGTACGTCACGTTCTGCTTATAGTTTACTTATATGTCTGCCCACCCAAAAAGCTCCTTTAGTACTTCCATCTGATGATGGTCTTTAGGAAGACCGACAGTTCTAATGGCTTTATTTTTAATCTTTTAATCTTTTAACTTATACATTAAATACGTTCTTCACTTCATCGGAAGCTTGCGTGCTGTTTTAATTATCGTGCTTTTAAGACTCCTACCCTAAACTTTTATGATTGACTCTTTCCGCAGTACAACCTGATGTCTTGGTATGAATTTTATTGTTTTTCTTTTCTGAATTCCTTCCTTTTTATTACTAAAACATACCTGTTTCCGTGCAATATATCCTATTAAAAATTTCAGGAAAACTGGGAAAACGCTCTTCAGGATCTGATTGATATATTTTTATTAAACCAATTAAAAAATGAATAAGTAAACAAAGGGCTCACATTTAAAAGTAAACATATGGTTCAAATTTGTAAGCCAAAAACGCTAAACATCAGTAATAAACAAAGGGCACAAATTAGAGTGGGTCACACAGCTCCAGTCGAAAACTAGCAATATATAAGGGGAGAGACATCTTCCCTACAGTGAGAGTAAAATCATATTTTTTGGAGATATTTGTCTGCATACAATGTGAAATTAAATTTTTCGTGGTGTGTTTCGATTCCATTAAAAATTGTTCCGTCGAGCAGAAAAACTACACATCAATAAGAGCTGGAAAAGATATGAAAAATGTTGAATATTCTTACATATTGTAAAAGGTCTTTATAATCTATCTTCTGGGAGCACAAATGTCGTAACAAACAAATATCTACATTTTCGCCCCCAAATAGAATTCTTTTTTCTTCAGAAAAATCTCCAAGACAGATGAAGGATTTGAGACTTGATTTTCTGTGAACACAGTTACAGGGTCCCTTATCTCTTTGGTAGACATAAAAGTATAGCAAATAAAAATATCCATCCAGATTAGTGCTTCTCAAAGCACCGCATTTACATTCCACAAAGCCACAGTTTGCACGCTCAAACACTAAACGTAATGTCGTGTCACGTGGGAGGACGAAAGAAGTATCATACGCATAGGCGTACTTTTGTTCTTGAATTGATACGTGGCCAAATCCTTTAGAAGCATGCGCGAACAACGTATTACAGAAGCAAAGTTTCCTTGAAATTGTTCTCCGTTACGTCTGCGAAGTAGATCTTATTTGCCCGCCATTAAAAAAAATCATTTCCATTGATAGAAAAAATCAACTCTATTTTTCATCCGCCTTCTCTCAAATACAAAAACATATTAATTTTAAATTAAAATACAAAATAATAATCATAGTGTTAATGAAGGAATATAATGTTTATGACAAATTAGATTAAAGAAATTTCTGTTTTAAGTATTTGTTTAGCAAAAATGCCATTCCTTGAATTATGATATGGCATATAGCAAAAAAAAAAAAAAAAGAAAGAAAAAAAAGAAAGGAAAGCCTCTCTTAAAGTATGAGAAGCACTAATTGCCAACGAATGCATATTTAATCATGAAAAGCCGAAAGTCTGTCATCCCCAGAACAACTCGGTTTGTTTTAAAATATACGAGATTGAGAGAGATATTGCGTCCACGTGCATATGAACAGATGACACGATAACACAAGAATATTTTTTTTGTAAGACACGTCAAAAAACCTGCTACGGAAAAGATGAATCACTGAATGACATTAAAACTGAAAGATACATATTTCAGATTCTCACCCTCTCTTAAACAAAATTTATATTTCGTTTATTTTTTCCCTCTCTCGTTCGTTCATTGTCTGGCAGAGTGCATCTTTGTGATCGGCTCTTAATTCCAGTGCACAGAACGACCATTATGCAAAGCTCTCTTCTCCTGAAACACCACAACTGAGACATTCCATTAATACGTCGTTATCCAAAATCAATCGGTCTGTTTTAATTCCACCTTCTCCTTATCATGACTATCTTCGTCCCCATAATGAAGCTTGAGACCGTTGATTACAAGGAGGACGGATTCGCACTTGAGTATATCAATCAGAACTGTACACAGCCAATGTGATACGCCAACAAATTCTTCGGCAACGAACTTAATGACCTCTTGGGATCTTCTAATGCCATTCGATTGTACGTGCGTCACTCGTGCCTGGTCTTAAACGGCTGATATCTGCATCAATCTGGTCGCATTCCGATTCTCGGATGTTGCTTCGGGGTGATTCGCCGTTACCGTCCCCATGTCTTGGAATCCCACTGGACTATCCATTCCTTGTGTGTAACTTCTCTTAAGCCTTCGCCTGATGTTAATTAAGGCGAAATCGTATGGAAATGCCTAAAGATTTAGACCTCGAGCTATTAGGGCGATAAAATTTCTTATGCAAACAAGAAAGGCACAAGATGGGAAAGGTGACGTCCAATTGGTTGCTCGCCGGTGTCCTCCATCCCCCCCCTCTCCCCATCATCTTACTCTTAACCCTCCCCACGCCATAACAAATTTCCTGACTCCCTCCCACCTTTTATCCGGCCCTCATTTGCCAAGAATTTCTCATCCCGCGAGAGAAGACGAGAAGATGCGAGATCGAGGTAAAGGGGGAGCAGGAGTGACAGAATCAGGACTAATACGTGTTGGCGTGTTCGATTTTGTGCGTTGAGAGTAATTTGGAGGGAGAGCGGAGGGACGCCGTCCGCTTGCGTAGCCCCGGGCAACGAAAACGTGTATCTCAGTAATGTTGTGTCCTCCGAATATGACATCTCCGCTTGCTTCCTCCTTGCATAAGATCATTACGTGCGTCATTGTTCTTTATTACGAAGAAGTACGGAGAGGTAGAGAGAGAGAGAGAGAGAGAATGGGAAAGAGATAGACGAATAGAGCGAAGGAAATGACGCGCGCGCACTTCTGCACCTAATCAACTTTGCACTTTTCTGGAGTACCAAATTTAGTCTTCCTTTTAGGATTCTTTTCTCTTTTTTTTCCTTTCCCTTTTACTCCCCTCCCCACCTTCCTTTAAATCCCCCAAACTCTCCTTCACATTCAAATTCAGTAAATACATTTTTCTTGTCTGTACTATTAAGCTCGAGGATAAAACAGGAAGGAAAAAAGAGAGAGAGAGACAGAAAAGAACGAGGAGTAAAATTTATGGACACAATATGTAATACGCGACAGCCGAAAAGGAACACTCCGTGAGGATGAAGTGCCAGCAAATGTTTTTATCAAGAGTAGTTATAATGTTTCGCCTAGTTTCAACAGATTTTTGTCACGATCTGTCGCAGAAACATTTTTACTTCGTGAATAGTAAGGCAGATTGAGAATTCGGGTGCTTTTCTCTCGTATATAAACTGCACTAAAAATAAATTTTATTATGCTTGCACGTACGGAAAAGCGAAAGTATTTTGTTGTTATTGTTTACAACGATTAAAGTGTAGCATCCATTGGTGCATGCAGACTTGCATACTTGTGTATAAAGGTAAAGTCTACACCCACGGCTAATAACGCGTTTAATATATATACATACTGAAAAAAATGCTAAAACCCCAAGAGAAGTTTTTTTTTAATTTTTAAACAAAACAAACTACTCTCAGGAACAAGCAAAGGAAAAAAACACAACAAACCCCATCCTTTTTATAAAAATTATAAAAAAAAACTTCTCTTGGGATTTTAGCATTTTCTTAGTATCGTGGTTTGATCTTTCTTTTATGCAGCTTTAGGCGCTTTAGAATTTCAAAGTTGTTTTTCGCTTAGCTTCTGGTTGTTTTTTTATATATATATATGTACTGTATATATAAGATGGAATTACTGTAGACATCATACAAGAAGCAAGTGGAGAAATCGAAACAGTACTCGCCCAAATTTTCACTCGATGCCTTAATGAAGGGAAGATTCCTGAGGATTGGAACAACGCTACAGTGATCCTGCTACATAAAAAAGGTGACATTGAGGAACTCGGGAACTACAGACCTATCAGCCTCCTATCAGTGGTTTATAAAATCTTCACTAAAGTTCTTTCACACCGTTTGAAGGTAACACTGGACATGGCTCAACCGAGAGAACAAGCTGGATTCAGAAATGGCTACAGCACAATAGATCATATCCACGTACTGAGAGAACTAATTGAAAGAGCGAGGGAATATGAACTTCCATTATGCATGGCTTTTATCGATTATGAAAAAGCCTTTGATTCGGTGAAACCATCGGCAGTTACAATGGCTCTGAAATCCTGCGGTATTGAAGATGCATACATTAATATTATTAATAACATCTATGAAAATGCAAGTGCAAAGATTCGGCTGTTTGAAAATACAACACCCATAAAAATTGGTCTGTCATAAAAACGGTCTGTCTTGTGCCAATCTCCTCCATGTTACTCCCGCATACTTTCGAATTCCATCCACCCATCTCCCATGTGGTCTTTTTCTGGGTCTTTTCCTGTCCCTTGGAATCCAATCTAAAATGTCAGCTGTCCATCTATGGTCTTCCCTTCTGGCAGTATGTCCAGCCCATTGCCATTTCAGGGATTTTACTCTGATCATGATGTCTTCCACTCTCGTCATTTCTCTGATCCACGAGTTACTCTTCTTATCTCTACTGGTTACACCAAGCATGCGCCTCTCCAAGCTTCTTTGAGTTGTCTGCAGCCTTTGAATGTATATTTTAGTTAAGGTCCACGTCTCTGCACCATACGCAAGCACTGGAAGCATGCATTGATCAAACACTTTTCTTTTAAGACATAATGGCATATTGCTCTTGAAAATTATGCTGTTTCTCCCAAAAGCTCTCCAGGCAAGTTTTGTGCGCCGATTAATTTCATCATAAATGTGACCCTCACTTTTTTTTTTTTTTTTTTTATTTGGAGGTTTAACGACCACCGTGAGCAACTCAATGGGCTATAAGCAGTCACCCGTCCCTAATTTAGGGTCACTGGTTCCAGGGAAGGGAGAGAGCCAGTGCCGTAAGACAAACACAACATCCATGCCTCACCGGGATTCGAACCCGGACCCCTTACGGACGAATGATCATAGGCCAACGCCTTAGACCACTGCGCCACCGGGGACCCTCACTTGATATCTGCTGTCCAAGATAAACGTAGGTATCTGTTATCTCCAGCTTTTCTCGATCAATCGATAAATCTTCATTTCTTGTAAAAGCATTGTACATCACTTTTGTCTTCTGAAAGTTCATTTTTAATCCAACTTCTTTACTCTTGTCAGCAAGTTCCTGGATCATACTCTGCAGCTCTGATGGGGTAGTTGCAAAAATGACTACGTCATCAGCAAAACCAAGATGAGTTAGATAATCTCCATTAATCTTTATCCCTTTGTTTTCCCAGTTATGTGATTGAAAGACATTTTCCAATGTGGCATTAAAGAGCTTGGGAGATATGGTGTCACCTTGTCTCATTCATTTTCCAATTTTTATGTGTGCTGTATGTATATATATATACATATTATGGTGTTCCACAAACTCATGACAAAAAAACAAAATTCATAAGTCCCATGGTCCTACCCTCTCAAGTTGTTCCATTTATAGAAACATTGGTTCAGATAAAATCTGAGTAAAATTCGTTAATATTTACAAGTCGCTCAAGAACAACAATGTTGGCAAACTCAGCAAAAACCATGATGGTAATGTTTTTACTTAGAACATTAATGCTTACAAGATGTCTTTGGTTGAAGATGGTTAAAATGAGAAACCATTTACTCCAATACATATTATTTATATGTTAGTGTATAGTATATTGCAATTTAACCGCTTGGTTTTTTATGACAGAATTCCCTTTTTGGGATTTGGAAAGCATTTCCCATAATATTACTTGAAATACATCATATCGTTAATACTCAAGGAAACGCTTATAGCGTAGTAAATCCGTTTATTTTCGTATTGTAATATGCATAAAGATTTGCCAAGCTTTCACACTCCACTGAGAAGAGTGCAGCCTTGAAAAAGCCACCCTTTTTCAACACTCCACTGGAGCCTTGAAAAAGCCTCCTAGTGGAGTGTGAACGCTTGACGAATCTTTATGCATATTACACCACGAAAATAAATGCATTTACTACGCTATAAGCATTTCCTTGAGTATTTTCCATGATTTTCGACAACTTATAACGCAAACCGCTTCTGCTCTTTCGTTGCGGCTGTTGCACCACTAAATTCCTGTATCAGGGCCACTCCTCTTTTAGTGAAGTCATTTATTGCCTGAAGTTCTTGCAAAATCTTTAATCCTTCTAGAAAGTTTGGGTCTTCAGCCCAGTTTGTGAGATCTTTGTCTAAGAATACCGTAGGGAGTTTAAGAATACTAAAAACCTTGTTTGTGTTTGAAGTTACAAACCCTTTCAGTGTTCTTGAAGTGCCAAACATATTTAAATACAATCGAATCTTTTTCGGATAATCTTCTGACTCTTCTTCGCCTTTGAGAGCTTCAGTTATCCTAATTCTTTCCTCTCGTGGAAGACGTATATTATAGAAAGCCTGCACAACTGCTTCTTTGCTGAGATACCGAAGATGATTTGAAAATGCCCTGTTTGCTGCATTGGAAACATCGTCGTCCATTTATTTTTTTTATTAGACAAAGACCATCCAGGGGAGCTATAGTAACATCTGCTGCTGCAAACCAGACACGAATGTAGATAATGAGGACAAACAAGACAAAACGGCCTAAGCCCCATCCGATTTTTTAAATTTTGTGTACGATACATGAAAATCTCAAAATGCGTTGGTTAAATGAGCCATCCAGTTACGACGTAGCTCTGTTAACAGCACCAGGCTGCAAAATTGATAAGCCTCTTAGTAGAGCCTCTCCTAGAATTATATCGAGAACTCGAGTAATTCTCTGTAGCCATATCGTGGATGTTCATTCTGGACTTAATTTAAACAAAAATCTATAATCTCTCGCTTTTGAGAGCGATTTTCAACTTTAATTCCTCATTAAGTGTATTGTAATTCTAAATGTGAAGAGATTTCAACTGATCCTGGGATTTCATTCAAAAGAAAGATAATCGGTCCTGAAGATTTCGATGCCATAAATTCCGAAAAGACTTTCTTCAGCATTATTTCGAAAATATAATGTGTGCATACAAAATGGAGCAAATCACGACCAAGCTTCAGCTGCAGAAGAATACAAGCACCGCGCAAATTTACAGTGTTACCAGCAGTTGTGTCAAAAGACTTCCGTATCACATTATCGGCAATATTCCATTCTTGAAGACACTTATGAACAGCAATGGCTTGGTTTTCTCAAATGGATGATATAAGTTTTGTTACTCGAAACAGCTAAGTTATGCCAAATCCTGACACGAAAATTGATAAGCAATTAGTTTGCTCCCTTCCGGAAAAATTAGAAACTAGCTTACTATCTCAATGTACGACCACATCAGACTAAAATTCACGTTTTTGTTCAGCAATATGTTGTCTCCTTTTCCTTTGTTTTCTACGAATAGATAAACGACTTACTACCAGCTCTTCAACATTCTGTCCGACAGCTGTAGCAAAAGCTGTACGTAGCATTACGTCGGATGTTGTTCTGTCAAGAGCAGCAGCTGTTTGCTCATGAATACGAGGTATTGGGCGTAATTTTACTTGATGTTTAGAAGCAGGGGCTTGAACAACTGCTGCATCACCAGAAAACGCTCTAATACTGTAACTTCAAGAGTGGAAATCTTAGAGGTTGATGCTCTTATCTCGTCAGAACTTTTCAATCGTTTTATGGACAGTTCTTGTTTCTCTTTGTTTCGCTTTTCTATCGTTGTTTGTATAACGTTAGTTGTATCGACTGACGTAAATTCTGTAACTAATAGTCATTTTGTTTCTGGAGGTGAAGGAAGCGACGATGACTTCTCCATTTGAAGGTGACTTTGTGCCATACAGAGCTGTTTTCATTGGTTGACCAAGGAGATATGATCCTTGCCTTTTTCTCATAGATGCTTCCATTGCAGGCATGGGAAGGAAGTATTACGAAAACTGTAATACAAGGATTTTTTTTCCAATACAAATAACCAAACGATTTATTTAAAGATTTACGGTGAAGATAAAACTGTTGACAAGATTGTATTAACAGAAATGTAACTCAGAATGAAGAGTGAGGCACAAAAAACGGTGATGACTAGTAGGAGTGAGCAGTAGAGTAGTGTGAGCATGTACAGCACTCAGCTCTGGGCTGCTGCTCGATGCCAACTGATATGTGAGACTAAGCTGAACCGATTACTACAGTGGTTGGTTAATAACAGCCAGTCGTGCAAAGACATCGATGCCGAGTTCTCAAGAACTCATGCCACATTTACGGAGTAAATAACGTCTCAATAGGAATTAAAATCATTGTGATAAATCTTAGTCGTTTTCGGTATTTTATTTTAAATAATCCGTTTGAGTGACCTCTACATATTAATCTTTGCGCACATACTTACAAGTGGAAATGAAATAATTTGAAAGAGTAAGACTTTGCACTTTCATAATTGTTATTTTATGGACCACCCTAATATACACTGCCGGACAATTGCTAAGAACGGATGACAATAGCAACGATAGCAACCATAAAATGGAAGGCAGGAAAATGTAGAAATTAGCATAAGTGCGGGATACAGTAAGACGTGTTGTGCGTATGCAAATTTTGGATTGCCGAACTTGTTCGTGACGTCATAGCGCTGATAAGAGATATAAAGGATTTGACGCGTATTGACAGTTGTTGTTCAAACGCAAAGTTGAAAGGGAAAGAATCAATTGACGAACTTGCAATTTTCAGTATTTCTTCCCGACATCACCTAGATGATTTTACGCGTGGCAGTATTATTGGCAAGATAGAAGAAGGGCGAAAAACAAAAGATGTTGCCAGGGAGTTTCGACGTCAGCCGGAGTGTTGTTTCAAGGCTTTGGAAATCATTTCAAACAAATGGAGAGTGTAGCAAACGTCACGGGGGAGGTCGTGTTCGCAGTACGACACCTGCAGAAGATCGGTACATAGTGCTATCAACAAAAAGACACCGGCGCAGCACGGCTAGTGAGGTAGCAAATCAGTTTATGGCTGCTACTGGCAAGCGGATCTCCCGAAAAACTGTCGCCAGACGTTTGCATGAAGGAGGACTATACGCCCGCCGTCCTGTTGTGTGCATCCCATTGTCCATACGTCACCGTACAGCCCGTTTGCAATGGTGCCATCAACATCGCAATTGGACTGATAACGACTGGTGTGCTGTCCTCTTCTCAGATGAGAGTAGATACAGACTATCGTCTGATTGTCGACGACAACTGATCTGGCGTGATAGTCGTACTGCATATTGTCCAGCAAACATACAGGAAAGGGACCGCTATCCGACATGTAGTGTCATGGTATGGGCTGGCATCATGATCAATGGCCGTACGTCTCTCTATGTGCTTCCAACTGGGACTATGACTGGCCAACGATACATTAATGATGTTCTGCTACTTCATGTTCGCATGTTCCGTGGTGCTGTCGGTGATAGATTCATTTTCATGGACGACAACGCAACATGTCATCGAACAGTCTCTGTCCAGGAGTGTCTTGAGAGCGAGGATATTCAACGCCTCGTATGGCCAGCACGTTCTCCAGATCTGAATCCCATTTAAAATGTGTGGGATGCTTTGGGGAGGAGTCTTGCTGGTCGCCAATGCCCTCCAATAAACAAGGACACCCTCATCCGTGCACTGACAGAGGAATGGGATAAATTACCCCAACAGCTGCTTGATAATATTGTGCAAAGCATGACACGACGTGTGGAATCTTGCATCGCCCTCCATGGTGGCTATATCCCGTATTGACATCTTACGCCGGAACGCCTGCGGACGGTAATTGCATTTTTTTCATGTTTACCTATTCTGCACATTAATGGCCTGTTTGTCCCTTGAACACGTTCCAAAGCCTTCTGGATTTCAGAGCACCAAAAATTGTCTTTCTTGTAATGTCCTGGCATTCTGACATTATTTTATTTCACTTGGCATCCAACCACACTTACTTTGTTATGCGCTATATAGCTGTTTATGATCCGTCCTTAGCAATTTTCCAGCAGTGTATATACTGTATATATATATATATATATAGGGTGCACAGTAAAGTCCTTTCTCAGCCCCGTAACTTTAGAACGCCGACCGCTATAGCTATAAAAACGGTGTCTAGGTATAGTAAAGTGGCTATGCGTTATTCAATGGGACCAATTACATCGCCTCCTAGCGGCAAAGTCAGGAGTTAGCGTGCCGATCTCGAAAACTATAAAAGATACGGGAAAATAGTCAAATACAAAGTTGTAGAACAGCATCGATTTAGTACAAAGAACACCTTGCGAACATGAATGCTAAGAATAGAACGCGTACAACGCTCCTTTATTTGTTCGCAATGTCTAACAGTTACATCCTGAAACGCGTCAGAATGGACATAATATCGCCTTCCGCAAAGCACTAGCCTAACTCGTGGCCCAGTGGTAGCGCGCGCTCTTCGCATGCGATAGGACTGGGTTCGATCCTCGTCGGGTCCATGCTATAAGTCACTGTCTGTAAGAAACCAGTGGACTTGGTGTCGATCGTGACAATTCGTCTCACATCGACTAACCAGCTCAGCTCAAGCAGCGATTGGTATGCGAGTCGCATGCAATTTCTCTGGTATATAAATAAGTACTGAACGTAATACCTTTTCAGCAGGCATAAAAGAGAGTTCCCGAGGTGTATGTCAAATCTCGCGATCATGGAGAAATATTCCATTGATGAGTATTGCGAGATGTTGCTCCTATACGGTGAATGTGGTCGCAATGCAAGAAAGGCAGAACGATTAAATCGTGAACGTTTTCCTGCAGGACCGCATCCGTCATGGAAGACCATCCTCAATGCTGTTAATAGGTTAAGGGAGACGGGCTGCGTGACCAACAGACCTCGATCCGGCAGACCAGCTGCTGTAGGCCGTCAAGTGCAACCAGAGGATGTCTTAGCATACGTCCTCAACAATCCTGAGAGCAGAACAAGAGAGGGTAAAGCCGAGGGTGGCCTCTCAAAAAGCTACTTATGGCAAATCCTGCGGCGATCAGGAGCTCATCCGTTCCGTCCAACACCGTTGCAGGCAATACATCCAGGGAATGCTGAGCAACGTTACGACTGGTGTAACTTCTTCATAAACAAATTAGAGGTCCAGCCAACGTTCGTTGCCGACATTATTTCGACAGATGAGGCGTGTTTTAGGCGTAGTGGCGTCTACAATAGGTAGAACACCCATTACTGGGCGCTGGAAAACCCTGCTCATGGTCTACCAGTTCGTCATCAGGTGCGGTGGTCCATTAATGTTTGGTGCGTCATTTTCAAGGACAGTCTCATCGGACCTGTGTTTTACGAAGGTACATAAACGGGAGCCCGATACTTGGAACTTCTACAGTACGTATTACCCGATCTTTTGGACAACATGCCGTTGCCTTAACTGCGGAATGTTTGGTTCCAAAATGACGGCGCCCCTCCGCACCAGCCAGGAAACGTAAGAAGGTACCTGGTCGAGACATTCGAGCAACAAATCATCGGCTATGGTGGTTGCGTAGAGTGGCCTGCATGCTCGCCGGACCTCACCCCATTGGATATCTTCCTGTAGGGCTACCTCAAAGAGCAGGTGTATCAGACCCCTCCGACAACGTTGCAAGATCTTCGACGCCGTATAACTAACTGATGCTTGTTCCAGCGTGTCACCTGACATGCTGCAAAATGTGCAGCGTGAGATCCAATCTAGAGTCTAAATATGTATTTTGGCTGACGGAGAGCACATTAAGCACCGATGGTAAATGTGCCTAGTGACAACTAATTGCTCCTTTCCGACGCGTTTTGTGACGCGTTCTATTCTAAGCATTCGTGTTTTCAAGGTATCTTTTCGTACTAAATCAATGCTGCTCTACAACTTTGTAAGTGACTAGTTTCCCGTATCTTGTATAGTTTTCGAGATCGGCACGTTAACCCCTGACTTTGCCGCTAGGAGGCGATGTAAATGGTCTCATTGAATAGCGCATAGCGACTTTACTAAACCTAGACACCGTTTTTATGGCTATAGCTGTCGGCGTTCGGAAGTAACGGGGCTGAGAAGGGACTTTACTGGGCACCCTGTATATTAACATTTTCAACCATTATCAATCCACTGCTGGATAAAGGTTGCCCAAAGTTTCTTCCACAGTGGTCTGTCTTGAGCCAGTCTCCTCCATATCACTCCGGCATGCTTTCAAGTTTAATACACTCATCTCTCACGTGATCTTCTTCTAGGTCTTTTTCTGTGCCTTGGTATCCTGTCCAATATTTCAGTTGTCCATCGGTGGTCCGTTCTTCTAGCAATACGTGCAGCCCGTTGCCATTTCAGGGATTCTACTTTGATCATGATATCTTCCATTCTTGTAATTTTCCTTATCCACGAATTCCTCTTCTTATCTTTGCTGGCAGGTACGTTACACCACGTGTAACGTACCTGCCAGCAGGACGCACACGACATAAAAGCAGATAGTAGTCACAACAAACGTCTGCGTAACTCAGTTGGTAGAGCGACTTGTTCCGGAATAAGCGGACTCGGGTTCGATTCCCGGCGTAGACCAGAAATGACGGAGAAATTCACTTCGTTATAATGGCGCCCGAACTTTCCGGATGACCCGACCGTTCAAAATCTCGCAATGGGGTGATGTTCTTTCCACACTGCGAGAAAGGAAAAATAAGAGAATCCCTTCTCCAGCGCTTCGAAAAATAATAAAAATGTGTGATGTTGCATTTCACACACCAGATTGATTGGGAGTTCTCAAATGCGCGTTCTACAGTGGATGGCTGCCTGCAACGATTCATGGTCAGGGCATGACCCGTGGGCCATCCCCCCGGCCCTCTTTCGGGGGGGGAGATGTAACGTACCTGCCAGCAGGACGCACACGACATAAAGGCAGATAGTAGTCACAACAAACGTCTGCGTAGCTCAGTTGGTAGAGCGACTTGTTCCGGAATAAGCGGACTCGGGTTCGATTCCCGGCGTAGACCAGAAATGACGGAGAAATTCACTTCGTTATACACGCTACATATCTCCATGTTTCTTTCAGTTCACTCCTCTTCCACTCGTTCACCATAGTACAATCGTTGTTTTAGGTCTGCGAGTAGGAAGCACTTTTTTAGCAATCCAAAAGCATAATAGTCCATTGGTGGCACATCAGAGGACTTTGAGTTATAGGTATAGACTTGATACCGTCTCTGTTTTCATTTTTTCAAGAAATAAAGTGGTAGATTTTGGATGTATGATTGGTATACTTGTCCTGGTGGAGTTCTACTCTTTGAAGGCTCTATGGATAAAGGAATGGTATTTCCTCTTTAAATATAGGAGTTAAAATACTATTTTGGTGATATGTAGATTTGATTTTAACTTTCTTTTCAACTTTTCTTAATTTTAATTTCCCATTGTACGAGAAACCAGCAACGATCACGAATTCTTTACTGAAACTTTCTTTGAATTCTTGGTACTAAGTCTGGAAGTCTTTTTCTGCTCATTTGCGTTAACAAATCGATCTTCTTTGTTACAGACGTTTAGGTAGATACACGCTTCATCAATAGTCCTAATGAATTTCCGCCTGTCTCCGGCTAAGTGATTTTCATAAAGAAGTCTACACCGTGTTCTGCGCTCAGCCATGTACCTAGGCAAAGGGTGATGAACTTTTTTTTTCAGATTCAAATCTTTGTTTATTATCTTGTTTACAGTTGATACAGATATTCTAAACAACTCAGCAATTTCTCTTTGGGTCGGTGGATTTCCTTTTAAGACCAGAGACCTTACTTTTGAAATAATCGTAAAAGTACGTATCTTCTTTAGATATTCGTTTGGTGTTCCTTTTTCCTGTTAAAAGCAATGCTTGACGATTTTCCTCTGTATCTTTAATAATATTGCTTATTTTACATTTGGAAACGAAATTCCATGATTTTTACAGCGTTTTTTTATTACAGAATACGAATGTTTTTCTTCGTAAAGAGCAAAAACGTAACTTTCTATCCATAGCTTGTTTACGTGCGCCATTTTTTTAGAAGACGACATTTAACTGCAGCAGATGTTTCTTTCGTGTTCATCTAACACTCTGTTGCCAGATTCAATTTTTGAACTTCTCTCATTTTCTGTGATTTATTATTCAAAACGTTCTAAAAATGTGTGGACATCCTATCAGCTGTATCTCGCATGTACTGGTCAAACCAAAGTAAGCAAAGTAGGTTTGAATCGTTTTGCTGCTTACTTCTCGCCAGCTGTGGGTAGCAAATTGAACTGAAAACGACAACCTTTGCACCGATTTCTTTGGCTGTTGTAGATGAAGCCAACAGATTTTCTTCCATTGCTTCATGAATGTAATGTACCAACCTTCCGCGATGCTTCTTCAGATTTTTTTCATGATGCCCAGGTCCAGCGGCTGTACCAAGGGTCTAGTTAGCAGGAAGAAATTCCAGTTGAATACTTTCCAGCAGTCTAAAGATGGAGGTGCTCCATAGTTGTTCAGAAGCAGCAGAACTTTTCTGACTTACGTTGGAATTTTGCATTCCAGCTCATTAGCCATTTCTGAAAAATATCAGAAGTCATCCATGCATTCTCGTTGGCATAATACCGAACTGGCAAACTGGCAATTCTAAGACCTTTATATCATCGAGGCTAAGCGCTATTCCCAATGACCAGAGGACATTTAAGGAGACAGGGGCCCGGGCTGGACACTATTTTGGGGTCCTAGTATTAATGACACATCTAGTTCACTATGGGTAGATGAATAAAAATACCTATGAAAAAACATTCCCAAAATATGTTGTAGAAGCCATAAAAATATCCCCGCCGTATTGTTGAAGTGTGTATCCCATGATTCATGGAGGAATCAGTGGTAGAATGAATCCAAATTTCATAATTCAAACGAATTCTCAAAGTATGAAAATTTCCCCCAATTACAGATGTGTACAAAAATATTCTGTAGTGCTTTCGAAGGATTTGATGATGGACTGGGAGCTACTATGTTTTCAGCGGACTCCTAAAAAAAGCGGAAAAAAATATAAATATTTTTTTTTGTTCACAAGGCAGTTTCTTATAGTTTTTGCTGTGCTATCTGCAAAGACAAAAAACTGTAGAACTCTGTCAATTCTTTAAGCATCCTGCATAATTCTGGGACCCCTTGAAAATGCAGGGGCCCCCTAGCCTCCGTTTTAAACGGGCTCTTACAAAAGCCAAGAGCTTCCGTTCACCATTTCCTGACATGTTTGGGCAGCATAACAGTTACGCGATCTATTGCGTTTTTGAACCCGACAGTTTTGCAAAACTTAAAACTCAGGGAATCGTCCGACGTGGCACGGTAAAGTAGATCTGTTTCATCAGCATTGCAGATGCCATCAGCGCTAAATTTCTGGAGCAAATCGGGAAGTTTAGTGAATTTCCATGGTTCAGAGCACCACTGTCCATGTCGCCCTGTGCTTTGTTAAATTAAATGTCATACGTGGATTTCTATCGAGATAACCAACCATCAGTTGCTCTAAAACTCATGTGACCTAGCTTTTTAGCTAACTCTACTGATTTAGTTTGGTTTTCAATATTAGACCATTGACACGCACACTCCTTTCAGATACAATAGAGAACCATTAAGAGTAACGGTTACTTTGCCGCCTTTACTGAAAAAGCACTGTCACCGTTATGACCAGTGACAAAAAGTAACAGTTCCTAATTCACTGATAAGAATGCGACCGTTACGACTAGTGACAAAAAGTAACAGCTCCAACTTTACTGATAAGGATATCACCGTTATAACAAGGGACAAAAAGTAACAGTTCCAAATTCACTGATAAGAATGCCCCCCGTTATGACTAGTGACAAAAAGTAACAGTTCCAAATTCACTGATAAGGATGTTATGACAAGTGATAAAAAGTTACAGTTCCGAATTCACTGATAAGAATGCCACCGTTATGACCAGTGACAAAAAGTAACAATTCCAAATTCACTGATCAGAATGCCACCGTTCTGACTGGTGACAAAAAGGTACAGATCCAAATTCACTGATAAGAATTTCACCGTTATGACCAGCGACAAAAAGTAACAGTTCCAAATTCACTGATAAGTATGTCACCGTTATGACAAGTGACAAAAAGTAACAGTTCCAAATTCACTGATAAGGATGTCACCGTTAAGACAAGTGACAAAAAGTAACAGTTCCAAATTCACTGATAAGGATGTCACTGTTATGACAAGTGGCAAAAAGCAGCAGGCCGCCCCGGTGGCGCAGTGGTCTAAGCGATGGCCTCTGATCATTCGTCCGAACGGGGTCCGGGTTCGAATCCCGGTGAGGCATGGATGTTGTGTTTGTCTTACGGCACTGGTTCTCTCCCTTCCCTGGAACCAGTGACCCTAAATTAGGGACGGGTGACTGCTTATAGCCCATTGAGTTGCTCACGGTGGTCGTTAAACCTCCAATCAAAAAAAAAAAAAGAAAAAAAAGTAGCAGTTCCAAATTCACTGATAAGAATGTCACCTTTAACCATGTTCGAGCAATGCTTGAGGTTCAAAATCAGTGTCACATCACAGTTTCTTTTACCATGTTACCATATCTAAACAATTTGTCTCCTTTTTTGTTGAAACATCATAGAGATCGCTAGTGATGCTAGCTTTCTTTTAGTCTCCCCTTTTTCTCACACTTAAGATATTTTTGTTTTGGCTTCCGATGTGTGTTCGCTCATAAACAAAGAATTCAAAGAGAGCCGATTGTAACAATGATTTTTTCACTGGTACAAGCAAGACAGTGACTCTTGTAACGTACTAGGAGATGTGACGTACCTGCCAGAAGGACGCACACGACATAAAGGCAGATAGGAATCAGAATAAAACGTTCGCGTAGCTCAATTGGTAGAGTGACTTATTCCGGAATGAGGGGATCCGGGTTCGAATCCTGGCGCGGATAAAAATGACAGAGAAATTTTCTTCGTTATAATGGCGCCCGAACTATCCGGATGACCCGACCGTTCAAAATCTCGCAATGGTGTGATGTTATTTCCACACCGCGAGATAGGAAAAATAAGAGAATCCCCTCTCCAGCACTTCGAGAAAAAAATGAAGGGGAGATGATGTAACGTACTAGGAGATGTGACGTACCTGCCAGAAGGACGCACACGACATAAAGGCAGATAGGAATCAGAAGAAAACGTCCGCGTAGTTCAATTGGTAGAGTGACTTATTCCGGAATGAGGGGATCCGGGTTCGAATCCTGGCGCGGATAAAAATGACGGAGAAATTTACTACGTTATACTCTCTATTCCTTTACCGCTCTATTGCCCCTGTTACAAACAGTAATTTTGTCACTGTTACATGTTAGACGCTGATTTACAGTTTCGGCTTCTTTACAGCCCCGCCACCACTGTCTTAAACGGCATTTTTTTGTCACCGATGAAAGTCACTTACTTCCGTGGAACTGTCACTGTGACAGGAAAATCACTGTTAAGCGCACCTCTAATCGGGGCTCTGTGCAGGACAGGCAAGTTCTTGCACATCCGTTACATCAAGCCATTCCTGCACGGAGCCATTACATCAAGCCATTCCTGCACGGAGCTTTATAGGCGGAGGCATTGCATTGTTGGTAAAGGAAAGGAGCCTGATCCGGGCCCGCTGAAGCAAGAGAAAGAAATTAGGAGGGGCGACTGATGATACAGGTCGGGCACTGGACTGTAGTGTGAATTGCTAGGACGAGCAAAAAAGAAACGCAGGTCCGGCGCTGACCACAATTGACGTTTTCTGGTTACCAGCCTGTCTTCACCGAATTGTTGTCATAACTTTGGGAGCGCGGAGTTCTTAAGAATGTAATTTTATGCAGCAGCGTTAGACTACCGGAATACTTAAAGTAAGGGACCCAGACTAAACCATGAAAAACAGCCCCAGAGTATGTCCTTCCCTCATTTAATGGAGAGTAGACTAAACGTTTCTCTTTTGATTGGAATTCGATACGTTTTAATATCGAAATTCTGTAATGGAGGCAGGTCGGATTAAAAGGGTGTCTATAGGGGCTATAGCCTTGGGGCCCACCATGACCTGGGGCCCAGGAGGCATGCCTGGGCTAATAATAGATAGATATGTAGTGAGAGAGAATGAGGTTTATAAAATAGTTTTACTTTTGTCACGTACGATTTCCATTTGGCGAGAAACAAAGGCTGAAAGACGAACAGGTTCAAGGCAGTGACTCACCAAAGGTAAAGGTTTCATGTCGCTGTGTACAGTGGGGTTGGTGAGATAGTTTCAGCTCTTTCACTACCATCCACCCACACCTCCCAATTTGCACTTGAAACCGTTAATGGTGGAAGTCTCCTATGGAACCGTTAATGGTGGAAGTCTCCTATGGAACCGTTAATGGTGGAAATCTCCTATGGAACCGTTAATGGTGGAAGTCTCCTATGGAACCGTTAATGGTGGAAATCTCCTATGGAACCGTTAATGTTGGAAGACATTGCATGACAAAAAAATGCACTAAGAAAAGTATACATTGATAAATCGTTAGAAAATCCATGGCAATTGCTAGCAATCTCAAGCTTTTAACTCATATTCTTACGACAACAATTAAAAGTGCAATGACTTCTTAATGACTTCTTATAAATACTCTACAGATAATTTATTATTTTGAAGAATGCACTACGTATTAGTCATCACAAGCATATTGCTACAGTTTCATGTTTTAACGGACTTCATAATGATTCCCCATCATAAGTTCTTTGGGGCCCGAATCAGGATGCCTAGGATCCCACTAAGACCTTAATCCGGCCTTGAATGGAGGAGAAATTTTTAATAAGTGGTTTCGCTACTGTATGATGGTGTTAAAAGTTAAGTCTAAAAACTGATAATTTTGTTTTCCAAAGGTGTTTTTCAAGATATATGCAAAAGATATGTACCAAATCAGAAAATATGCTTTTATTACTCAAGGTGGCTAAATATGCTAAATAAGCATTTTATTTGAACATCCGGGCTTTGCTTATAACACGTGCTCTTGTGGATTTCAGTACTCCAGTTATCTTCCGTAAAATGGCGTTGACTGGTGTTATACCGCTGGTTTTAATTTGGTCGAGCAAGGCGGTTTTATTATCTTACTTCAGATCTTTTTGTGGCATCTTGGCAGGGGTCTTACAAAAACAAAGCAAACCACAAAACACTGTTTTGCCCTTTTTAGTAAGAAATTATGTTAACACACTTGCCGTGCACCTGCAATGGCCAAAAGAACATTATTTAACTGTAGGCGGAAGCAGAATTGTTACGTTCTCGTGTTTACGCTACTGTGTTACTCGGCGCTAACTGACTCAAGTAGTGGTTTCCATGCCACTCACTACACGTGCAATGTCTATAATCTCTATCCCGAAAAAGTGGCGCGGTGGCCCAAATAATCGAAGCAAATTCAAATTATATTCTCAATTGTTCCCGTTCTTCAAGAACTGTCCCAAATAAACGACCCCCCTATCAACCGATGGCCCAATTAACCGGAATCTACTGTATAGCTACAATTATTTTTCATTAAAAAAGTGGAAATGGCCATTGTGCCCTGTGGTCATTCGCACTGTGATTAACGATTAGATGATCATCGAACCGAGGGACTAATTGAATAATATCCTATAAAATGCGAGGGAAACTCTGGGTCTGAAGATTGTGTGAGACATGCGGAGCAAGCAAGGAGTATTAGAAAGGATACAGTGCCGGAGTGCGAAGGTTCAGAGCTCGGATAATGTACTACCCACGCACGATATACAGCAAATCCTTTCAATGTACGGTTACATTTCACCCATTGATATGAAGACTAAAATAACCTCACAACGATACATTTGGTATGAGAGAAATGCAGTTGAATCTTTTCTGACACGAAAAAAAAACATTCCAAAGAAAACGTTTTAGGAACCTAAAGTTCAATTAATACAGACATTTGACGTGAACCAGGAACATCAAACAGAGGGCATCGCTCTTTCCACGTTTATAAGTGAGTCACGGAAATATTCTCATTGGCTGCCACCGGGAATCGAACCCAGGCCTTCCAGTTACGTGCCGGATATGCTTCCACTGCACCACAGCGGCCTCGAATTCTCCCAGACTCACACAGACAAGTAATTCGATGCAGCTGTGGTGCAGTGGAAGCATATCCGGCACGTAACTGGAAAGCCTGGGTTCGATTCCCGGTGGCAGCCAATGAGAATATTTCCGTGACACTTATGAACGTGGAAAAAGCGATAACCTCTGTTTGATGGACCTAAAATTCAAGTAAAACGAGAATAGTTTTACATCACCTAGATAAAAACTTCGCATAATTTAAAATACACAGTGAATGCGGGTTTACGCATAGAAGAAATGGAACTGGTTGCAAAAAAGAAAAACATTAACCGCATTTTTACAATCTATAAAACATCCACAAATAGAAATAGCTACTTAATCCCACTCGAGGTAAAAATCATGTTAAGAAAATATACAATTTGTGCGCAAAAAATTTTTCATAGTCGAAGTATTAGAAGAAGACATATAAAGCATAAAGTGGTATAACTTTTCGAGCTCGAGTGGAAAAGCTGTGTGTTTCTTAAAGAACCAAATGAGTGTAAAACAGACTTGATAACGAGGAATATTCTTCCAAAAAATAGATTTTCCCAGGGAATTTTCAGAATCAAATAAAGTCTTTTAAATAGAAACATACCTGGCGGCAGAATTTTAAATAATGGAAAAATAGATAATACGCGAACATTATTCTTCATAGCAAAAGCTATGCCAGAGAAAAATAAATTTTCAGATGCCGTTTTTTCGGAGCAGAGATAGAAAAAGCCAGAAAATAGTTGCTACATTTACCCCTCCTGGAGGGAAAACTGTGCATTATTTTAATATTCACAATCTTTACTGTGGCCAACGGTCTGCATCGCAAAAAGAATTCTTCAATAGAACTTTTAGATAAGGAGATACAGTTGCAAAGAGAAATACCCACTGACACCGCCTAACCACGTAATGCAGCATCTGTGAACAGCAAACCACTTACAAGTGCGTCTAAAATGTTTCACAATGTGAATGGTATCCGGTGTTGAAAGAACTGTTTAAATCGAACTTTTAGAAGCAGAGATATTGAGAAAAAACATATTAAGTCTTCCGCTCCTAGTATTATTTAGGGTAGGAAATGTACATATACTGTTTTCGTAGTTAGTAGTAAATGACCAAAAATGAAATATTGTTTTTAGAAACACAGATATTGCTGCAAAAATGCTGTAAACTGAAACGTGAATTTATATCCTCTAGTGGCAAACTGGTGAATTAAGAAAAAATCGAAAGTATACATAAAACATTCCACACCAGTCCGACAAAAAAAATATTTCAAATCGGACTGTTATTGAAAAATTATTTCAAATTGGACTGTTAGATATCGAGAAAAGTAAAATGTACATCTGCACCCCTGGGATGAAAACTGCAATTAATTTAAGCAGAAATACGTGTAAAAAGTTTTTCATGCCCAGCAAAAACACAAGTGTTGGGAAACTGCTGGCTGAAATCTGCCGCTCACGGCCCGGTAGCGGTCTGTTGGTGGCAGCGCCATCAGTTGGCGAGCCATTGATGGCCCTGCAACATCGCCGTGAATTGCGGGTCACCAAGCAAGTGCCACTAGTGGCCCGTAGCTGGCAACCGATGAAATCCCAACAGCAGGTGGAAGCAACGGGACTGCGCATGCGCAGAAGCAATATGCGCTGTGTCTCTCGTGGTACCAGTTAGTTGAAGACGGCGCTATCGCCATCGTGTTATTTTAGTAGTTGTTAAGAAAAAAAGCCATATGTAGAGAGGGTAATTAATTTCCTAATGAAATGCCAAGTAGACGAAGATATCAGATTAAGCCATGAAATACTATATTACAGCCGTGAAATACACTCACTCCATTCCCATGAATAACAAGAAATAATTTGAAACCGCTTGAAACAACAGTCCTCGAAAAACATTAAAAAAACGTTTGTTGGAAGAAAAAAGAAAAGAATTATACGCGTACAAATCAATTATTTGAAAGAAAACGAAAAAAAAACCAACGCTATGTGGATGTAACGTACTCCATCCATGGGTTGAATTCACAAGACTGGAGGAATTCGCTTCTAAAAATAACGAGAAGTAAAATAAAATATCTTTCCTCTTTAAAACAAATGTAGCTTCGGACAACGGAAAGGAAAGATACAACGTTAAAAATTTAACAGAATGTGACACGGACGGCTAAATATATTAATTCAACAATCGCCTTTCAAGACCACAAGGACAGCACAAAACTTTGGAAAGTGCCTTTAAGTTGGTACACTCCTTGAAAATGAGTGAAGTTCCCTTAAGGTAAAAAAAAAACTATCGTTACTTTGAAAATATAAATTTATGAATTATATGAAACTGACATTTATGAAAAATACCTCGCGATATTCTAAAATTAAAGACAGAAACATTCGATTACACATTCGCAGGAAAGAGACTCAGCTTCAAGCGCACACTCGTGCGTGGCAAATCAGTCCCGTCGGTAGAGAGATCTGGTTTGTATACACCCAGATACACACGGGCGTTTTTCCGGTCTGTTGAGAAAATTTCCCCAGTGCAGTAGTTATCGTAAGGGAGAAAAAAAAAGTTGTAGCTGTTGGAAGCAGCGGCTATCCTTGATTTTAATTTTATTTTTTTTTAATTTTTTTATGGCTACTACTGGGAAATTGGCGGCCAAGATTCGGCAAGCCATCAGTTACGTCACGTGATTGCCGGCTGCTACTGCCGGGATCCCAGCGGACCACATTAGGCTAGCCATCATTTCTGGCACGTGCTTGCAGGGCCGCTGAAAGGGCACTTGTGGCAGCTGCTGCCTGTGATGGATAACTGATGGCCCTGTTGTGGCATATGACAACTGATGCGGGTGCCAACTGTTGGCCTGAACTGCTGGCCCTTCTGTTCGCCACCCGGATATTTTATTGACGGTTCGGCAGCGGCAACATAGTGCTGGGCCATTGCTGGCAGTGCTGGCTGCCAGTAATGACCCAGTGTAGGCCCAGCAAGACTGTTTTTGCTGCGTGGTAAAAGGTATCTGACAACGAAGGAACTTTTTCAATCGAGTTTTTAACAAGGCAGATTGTTCTTCTAGGTCTTTTCCCGTCCCTTGGAATCCAGTATAAAATTTCGATTGTCCATCGGTGTTACTGCGGCAACCTTTAATGTTACCACACACCTCATTTCAAACTTTTCATTCGGCGTTATTCTGGCCATATAATCCGTTCTCCTGGCAATATGTCCAGCCCATTGCAGGGATTTTACTCCGATCATGATGTTTTCCACTCCTGTCATTTTACTTATCCACGAGTTCCTCTTCTTATCTTTCCTGGTTACACCAAGCATGCATCTCTCCGTGTTCCTTTCAGTTGCCTACAGTCTTTGTCTCTTTTAGTTAAAGTCCATGTCTCCGCTCCATACGTAAGCACTGTAAGGATGCACTGATTAATACTTTTCTTTTAAGACATAATGGCATATTGCTCTTAAAAGTTGTACTGTTTTTTCCAAAAGCTCTCCAACTAACTTTTATATGCCGATTAATTTCTTCCTCAATGTGACCTTCGCTTGTTATTGCTGTCCAAGGTAAACGTAGCATTTGTTACCTCGAGATTTTTCAGTTAATCTTCATTTCTTGCAAAATCATTGCACATCAGTTTTATCTTCTGGGAGTTCATTTTTAATCCCACTTCTTTACTGATGTCAGCAAGTTCCTGGATCATACTATTCAGTTCCGAACAGGCAGTTACAAAAATGACAACGTCATCAGAAACATGAAGGTGAGTAAATAGTCTCCATTAATCTTTATGCCTTTGTTTTCCCAGTTCAATGATTGAAAGACATTTTACAATGTGAAATTAAGGAGTTTTGGAAATATGGTGTCATCTTGTCTTACTTCCTTTTCCAATTTTTATTGGTGCTGTATCCTCAAATAGCCTAACCCTTGTAGTTGCAGTTTCACATATATTGTTAATGATGCTAACGTACGGATCTTCAATACCGCAATATTTGAAACTCATTGCAACTGCTGATGGTTTCATGGAATCAAATGCTTTTTCATATTCAATAAAAGCCATATATAATGAGATTTCATACTCCCTCACTTTTTCAATTAGTCCTCTCAATATATGGAAATGATCTACTATAATGCTGTAGCCACTCCTGAATCCGCTTGTCCTTTTGGTTGAGCCGTGCGTGTTCAGTGGTCCAGTGGCTCAACCAAGAGAAGAAGCTGAATTTACCGACAGATCTGGAAATATTATTTTTTCGCAGGTATGGATGCCCAGTTGAAAATAAAAATATTGATAATAAGACTTAAAATCAAAACAGGATAGATTTTTAAAAAATAGTGATGAAAAGGTATCTTGGCTGCGAAGCTACTAAAGAAGGTGCGACACAGAAGATGACGAACCCAATCAAAACGTTGGTGAAAGTTCATCATAAGGAAATACTACTGAAAGCAACAAAAGAATATTCAAAGAAAGAGACTCACAGTGAAGGAATACTGCTACTCGAAACCTCTGCGGAATTGCTCTGTAAATTAATTTAATCTAGCGATATAGTACACTTATAGAAGGAGCTGCTGATATACAGAAATTCGTTTAGATATTTATGTCATGAAGATTTAAATTTGGCAGGGGAAAAAATCGCCCCAGTTCCCCCACCCCACCGCCTCCTCCCCAACAGTCCAGAGTACAATTGAGACCTGGGTACAGCTTGGAGATGACTACATCATCACTGGTACTCTTCGAAATTTCTAGAAGTCGGCGCTTATGGTTTCATCATCATGAGTTCACACCTCTACTCCCTTTCAAGCTGGAGTACGATTAAGTACCCGTATGTGAGTGAACAGCGCATGTGCCCCATCCCTGAGTATCATCCCCTATCCATAATCCCACCATCCTCACCACCAGAAGCCCGGCTTCCTGCTGATCTTTACCGCATCCAAGCCCACTCTATTACGCTATCATTGGGCCTTATCATCACGTCATTAAGTAGCCATGTCGACACCTAGCTATTTGCGCCCTCCCCATTTACACATCCCCCCCTCCATCCCTTGACACTCTTTTTCCCTGCTTCCCTTTTTTTAAGGGTGGTTTGCGATGTCGGAAAAGCCGAGGACCACCTGATGCCCAGGTCACTGGGGGTCGCAGCAGGCGGGCGAGAACGAGCTTCTATGGACGACCCTTCTCGCCTTTCATACCGTCCTGTCGTATCTTTCACGACTCATTGGCCGCGGAGGGGGCCTCCTCTCATGTCACATCCATTGTTCCGAAGCACAAAAACGAAGAGAAAAAATCAAGAAGAAAGCAACAGCAGAGAAAACTTCTGGCACCTCCCGTTTTATTACGCACACTTCCAATCCGGTATTATGAACAGATCGCGGTAAGGGTACCGTTGGAGAAAGGTGATGGGGAAAGGAGGGGAAGACATCAGACGTTATATCTTCCAAAATCTACAAAATCGGAGGAACAGAGAACACGAGAGGGAAAAAAAAAGTAAGGATAATAGACAGTTTAGGGACTATAGAAATCAAAAGCATACAGTAGTCTACACTCACGTTGCTTCTTTGTATTCCTTGAAAGATGATGATTTCAAGGTACTTGAACAGAAATGCTGAAAGGTTAAAAACATGTATCGGTCGTGTTCTCTCAAGTTCCACTTAGTGACTAAGATGGGAAAACGTGGAGATATATGGTCTCAACGCAACGAGGAACGGAAGAGTTTCGTAACTTGATATCTTGAAGATCGACTCTTATCATGTGGTTTACGCCATACTCTTCCGTCCGAAAGGAGTCTTTAAATTTTCTCACATACATTAAGATCAACTACTTTCTTTGAAAGTTATTGAAACTTTCTACGCCACCAGATGAGCATTTCAAATGGTCATTTACGCGTATCAAAAAATTTATATTTTGTTTATCCCCCTCTGTTAAACCGTTTGTGGATACGATGTTTTGACAGAGAGGATAAACAAAATATAAAGATTGACCACATCAAATCTAATATAGGGATTGACAACATGAAGTCTAATAAAAATATAGAGATTGACAGCATTTGATTGACAAATCTAATAAAAAAATATAGAGATTGACAACATCAAATCTAATCGCCAGTTATCTCTATCAGGGGTTCACTAGGGTTCTATTCTTTTACCTTTTTTGTTTAACATTTATATCAACGATTTAGGCTTACAACTTCAGAACGCTGATCTAATTCTGTATGCTGATGATATAACCCTACTTATTCATGGTAACGAAATTGACTCATTGATTCAGATATTACAAAATCATTTTCTCACTGCGGTTAGTTGGTTCACCGGTAATTCTCTAGCTATTAATATTAAGAAACCTAAAATATTAATTTTCGCCTATATTCGGAATACAAGCGCTCTACATTCTATAATTTTAAATAACACACAGATTGAGGTTGTACAAAGTCTTAAATATTTAGGCGTTTTTATTCAGTCGAATCTTAAGTCCAACTCTCACATTGATTATCTAATTTCCCTACTTTCTCGAAATATTGGAATCATTGGGAGAGTTGTGGCTTATTTGTCTCTGAAAATTATGATTTTACTTTACTACACTTTAATTTATCCCTACTTCTCATATCGTATTTCGGTCTGGGGCTCGTCTACCAATTATAACTTAACTAAACTTCAGAGATTACAAAATAGGTTTTTGAGACTGGTGCAATTCAGACTTTCAAATTCCTGCTTTTCAAATCCTAATTTTCTCCCCAGATTGCAGCCTAATGATGTTCAATTATTAAATATTGATCAGTTATACCATTTTAACATGGCAAAACTCATGTTTAAAAGGGAAAAGAATGACTTATTTTCTTCTTTAATTTCCTTAACTGTCCCTAACCATTCTTACTCAACTAGACATAAAACCTTACTGATTCCTTGCTTCCCTTCACATGAACGTTCTAGAGCTTTATTTAATTATGCTGGCCCACAGATTTGGAATTCGCTCCCACCACAGTTGTTAGCTGTTAATGATTATAATTTGTTTAAAAGAAAACCTAAACAACATTTATTATCCTGAAATCAGTTTCGGGATACCCCTTTTTATTATCATTTTCACCTCCTAAACGGGTTGTACGATGTGTCTGGCTTGCTTTGTTCTTGGATTTTTTTTTTTTTTTTTGTGTGTTTCAGTCGTCAGGATGAGAAGGCTCGTCAGGCCTCGTGAAGGCCTTTTCCCTCTTATTTCCTGGTTGTTACTGTATTAGTTTGCTTTACATTAGTATGTCAATCGCATATTGTAACAAACGAAATAAATAAATTAAAATAAATAAATGTCTCCCTTTCCAAATCTCAAAATAAAAAAATGCGTTCATTTTCAGATATAACTAAGAATAAATAGCAAGATTTTCCGCATTGTCTGGAGCATTATTTTCTCAGGAGATAACGTTAATATGTACTTGCGTTTGTCACGATAATACTCTTTCTAGCAGAAAGATTTGTGAAATTCTTTTGGGATAAGTAAAAAATTTTTATCAAATTTGTACTTATACTATTTGCTAAGCAGCGTAAATACACTATATTGACAAAAGTCATCGAACACCCCTTCAAAAGCAAATGAATGAATCTGCTGCGTTTTTAAAAGTTTGCGGTACTGCTGCAAACGATTTAAAAACAAGCCTGCGGTTGAACGCAATCATATCGCACTGTGAGGTTGAGCAAAAATGTCGCGGCGGGAGAAAACTGACTTTGAGAAAGGAAAGATTGTTGGGTGTTATACATGTATTAGTGGATTGTCCATAAGAGAAAACGAGAGGCGTTAAAACATATCCAAGTCAACTGTTTCGGATGTACTGAATAAGTGGAAAACACATTGCGTACCTGAAGCAGAAAAACGTACCGGCAGACCAAAGAAAATCGGTGATAGAGGACGTCGAAGCCTCAAGAGAGTCGTTACAGCTTATCGACGGAGTACTGCGCTAAAACCTCGATATGTAAACGTACCATTCGCAGAGAACTTCATTCCATGGGTTACCGTGGTCGTGCGGCTGCTCATAAGCCTTTCATCTCCACTCGGAATGCTACTCGTCGTTCAGCATCGTGTAAAGAACATTTATCGTGCACCGTAGATAAATGGAAACGGGTCCAACAGACTGATGAATCCAGATACACTATCCATCAGTCTGATGGCCGTGTGTGGGTATGGCGGCAGCCGGGGGGGACGCTATTTACCACAACGTGTACTGTTCTTACGGTCAAGTTTGGAGCTGACAGTGTACACGTGTCGGGGTGTTTTTCGTGGTATGGTCACGGCCCATTAGTTATCGTGGGCAAACCTGTTAACCAGCATGTCTACATCGATATTCTGGACAATTATGCCTGACCAACTCTGTGGCAATACTATGAAGCCGAGCCTTGTTGGTACCACCAGGATAATGCACCGAGACACAAAGCAAGGACTGTTACGGCGTGGTTTGAAGATAATTCCGTATCGTGCGTGGACTGGCCAGCACAGATCCTTGGTCTGAATTCCACAGAGCATCTATGGAATGAATTAGAGCGCCGCATAATAAGTTTGGAACCAAAGCCTACTACTAACCAACAGCTAGCGGCAGCATTGTGTACTGAATGGAAGCGCATGCCTATCGCTGTGCTCCAAAACCTTGTAGAAAGCATGTCTCAAAGGGTCAGTGCATGCATTAAGGCCAAAGGTGGACCGACACCGTACTAATGTATGTCAATAAATGCTATGTTGTGTTTCTCTTCTAGGTGTCTGGTTATTTTTATCAATATAGTGTATATACACTGACGGAAAAAAATCCCAACACCACGAAAAAATAGTTGTAGAGGAATGAAATGGCGGCAATACATTTGCATAGGTAACATATTTAATCGATTAAGGTTTCAAGATCACAGCTTAATGTAAGCGCAAGAAGAGCCATTTGAAATGTGAAATGCTGGTACATTAATAACCGGTGTAACCGCCAGAATGTTGAATGCAAGCACGCAAACGTTCATGCATTGTGTCGTACAGGTGCTGGATGTCAGTTTGTGAGATGGAGTTCCATACCTGTTGCACTTGGTCGGTCAATACAGGGACGGGTAATGCTGGTTGAGAGTGTCGCTGGAGTTGTCGTCCAATGATGTCCCATACGTGCTCGATTGGTGAAATATCTGGTGATCTAGCAGGCCACGACAACATGTCGACACTCTGTAGAGCATGTTGGGTTACAACAGAGGTATGCGGGCGAGCGTTATCCTGTTGGAAAACACCCCCTGGAATGCTGTTCATGAATGGCAGCACAACAGTTTGAATCACCAGACCGACGTACAACTGTGCCGTCAGGGTGCGTGGGATAACCACGAGAGTGCTCCTGATGTCATAGGAAATTGCTCCCCAGGCCATAACTCCAGGTGTAGGTCCAGTGTGTCTCGGCCGCAGACAGGTGGGTTGCAGGCGCTCACCTGGCCTCCTTCTAACCAACACACGGCCATCAATGGCACCCAGGCAGAACCGGCTTTCATCAGAAAACACAACAGATATCCGCTCCGTCCTTCAATGAGCTCTAGCTTGACACCACTGACGTCGCAAACGGCAGCGGTTTGGAGTAAGTGGAATGCACGCTACAGGGCGTCTGGCTCGGAGCTGTTTTTCAAGTAACCGTCTGGCTCGGAGCTGTCCTTCAAGTTCGTTGTGTCACTGTGGTAGCAACTGCAGCTCGAATTGCTGCCGCAGACGCAGTACGATGAGCCACGGCCATACGCCGTGCACGGCGGTCTTTCCTCTCAGTAGTACCACGTGGCCGGCCGGAACCCGGTCTTCTTGAGGCAGTACCTTCCCTTGACCACCCCTGCCAACAATCATGCACAGTGGCTACATTCCTGCCAAGTCGTTCTGCAATATTGCGGAAAGAAAATCCACCTACTCGTACCCCAGTAGAGGAAAATGGAGACTTCTGGCACAGGGATAGCCCTCCATAGACTTAACATTGGCTGTCCACGAGGCTATCCCCGGCTATCCACGAGGCTATCCCAGGCTGTCCACGAGGCTGTCCCCGGCTGTCCCAAGGCTGCCCCAGCTGCCCCGAGTCAGAATTTTTATCACGTGATCGTCCCCATGATGTGCTGCCCCCTAGCGGTGCTTCTTGGAACTTTCAATGGAACTTTTGAGGGATGGCAACGACCGAGAGGGAATGGGGTGGATATAGGGGGATGTCAACTCGATGTGCTGCCCCCCAGGCGGTGCTTCTTGGAACTTTTGTTTTTCTCGGGAGATTTATTGGACTTTTGTCAAATTTTTGGAGGAAGTTTTTTTTTTTTGTCCTTTCCAACATTTTTTGTTTCCTCGAATTTGTTTTACTAAACTTATATTTTTAGAGCTTTCGTGGTGTGTTAGGTTTTTTTTTTTTTATAAACGTTGCATTTTTTTTTAAATTTTTTTTTCAATTCAGACGACGAAATGCCTCGATGGAAGAGATTTCGTTCCTATTGATTCATGTTCCGCATCAGGAATGGTTCTCGTCAAAGGATTGGTTCTCTTCCCAGGTCACATGATCGTTATGGTCCATTCCTAACAAGGTGGATGATTGACGTAGGGGTTTAAGTTTCTATCAGTTGAACTCGATCGGTCGAGGAGAGTGGTCGTCTTTTGTGTTTCTTGAAAATTTTTTAATGGAATCGTCCATAGCATTACACGATGAAAATCGCATCATCTTTAGGAAAAATGAAATGCCTGAAAATTGCTTTCCTTTAGGAGACGATCGATTCATTCGGATATTTTGTTTTGATGGAGAATTACAGATTCATGTCCGAAAATATATTTGCATCGGTGACTTATACGTTCCTACAGCTATGGGAATCGCTTTGAAGGGTGTTGAATGGTTTGAACTTCTAGACAGCTTTATCTTTCTGCGTGATGTTGTTAAAAGTTGCAAGCCTGCGAAATATGATTACGTTTTCAGTGGAAATATTACAGTGGCTCATCGTTTAGAACCGTTGACTCCTTTTATGAGAATGAATCCCCACTCGGTGGAATGCACAAGTCGAGATTTTCACCATGTATTGGATTTCACTCAGGAAAAGTGGGTCAGGATGGTGAAATTTTGAAAACTGAAATTTCTCTGTGCAGAGAACATTGGACTAAAGTGACTGATAAGAAATCTACTATGTTAAGAGTCATACAACAGACGTTTCTTCGTTCCATTTCGTTTTCAGCTTTAATTAAGAAAGCATTGGAAAAAAATAATTTGACTTTGGAAGCATTACAGTCCACAAAAGAAGGATTTCGACATTATGAAGATGGTTCTTTTCTACTTGAAGAAACTCTCGTGGACACAATGTATGTCACAGCGGATATGAATGGAATGGAAATCTCCTACGACAACGACAATCAAATAAACATGACCAAAATTATTTTACAACTGGATTTTGAGAAAATAGCTGAACAGTATCTGAAAGAACTCCAGCGAAAGCGAAATACTAAAGTAGACGAAGCATTTCTGGACTCAGTTGACCTAAGTCATTACGTGGGGGAAATTTTACGAGATTTAGACGAATATTATTATTGGTAAAAAAAAAAAAAAAAATCTTAACGGTCCTTTTCAGGACCACCCAGTTTTTCAAAAAGGAATTATTGAAATCGTACACTGTGTTTTCTTTATGTGAAGAACAAAGTATTTCATAGTTCACTCGGTTTTTTTTTTTTTTTTTTTTTTCAAAAGCGGTTTTAATTCTGAGATGAATTCTTTCAAGGTGTCTGATTAAATTCTTTCGCTTTCCGTATTCCTTTTGTGGAAAATTCAGCTATGAAGAATTTCTTACCGAATACATTTTTAGTTTTATTCTCTCAGGATATGAAAATTAATTATAATGAAGTTCTTTCGTTTTTCTCTAAGAATTTTCCTGAAAATAAGCTTTGATTAGAATCGATAGCATGTTCGTTGAGAGATGAACAGATAAGGAAACAGTCCCCAGTGTTTTGAAACGTCCCAAGAACTGACACATGATGATTCATCAGCATCGTGTCCGTTGCTAGATGACCAGATAAGGAAGTAGTCTCCATGAGACAGGTTGTGGTGATAAGGATCGTGTGTTGTTTCTTTGTGAACAGCAGAATTTCGTAAACTGATTAAACTTAGAACCCTCGAAATGCTTAGAAACGCATAGGAATGTAGTTCAATTTCCTCCCCCTTGCGATAACAGCTCGATTCGCCCACATTTGTCATGTGTGAATTCCTGAATTTTAGTAGTTGAGATGTCCGCTTGAAATGCCCTCGTGACGTTTCCGAAAATGCTTGGGGTCAAAGTGTATTCAGCTTCCTTTAAAACGTCTGCCATTTCTACTGCATCACTTGTTTTTTCTGGTTCAGTTGTCGACACGTGTGCTGTTGTACCTCTCTTGCTCTCTGGATTATTATTTTGGAAAATGTCTGTCCAATTTTCCCAAGGTTCTACAATGGAAGAGGTAAGTTCGCATTTCCTCGCATACAATTATTTATTGTTAGGTGCCCCAAGTTGTTTGAATTAGGATGTTGTTAGAATTTCATGTTAGTGGAATCGTTTATTCTCTTGACGGAAAAACATGATTCTTTTTAGAAAGCTTTTAGGAATTCATTCCTTTACGATAGCCCCCCTTTCGAATAAAAATTTAAGAAGTTTATTCTTAACGCAGGAATTTCCCATTTTAATGTTTATTCCATGAAAATGCGTTGATAGGGGTTTAAAACATGTTTGCGTGTTAGGAAAAGCATTTGAGTTCTTTTGCATACGATTAAAGTTAGATTTTAAAGAAGAAAAATTCATGTTAATGGCCTCGTTTATTCTTTTAAAACATTTTATTTTTCATACTTTTACGATAGCTCCCCTTTCCAATAAAAATTTAAGAAGTTTATTCTCAATGTTTATTTCATGAAAATGTGTTGTTAGAGGAGAGGGGTTAATTTTTTTTTTAATTCTTTCACAGACACAGTGGTGGTTAGTGGATGAACAATTATTTTTGCAGAATTCCGATGTGTTCGATGCCTTGGAGGAAATTCCCATGAATCAAGACCTAACCTCTGATTTTACGCCCGACATCCCAGTCAATATTCCTTCCAACACATGCTCATTCTGCTCCAAGACCTTTGCCAAACAATTCAACCTGAAAATTCATATGCGGAGTCATACAGGTGAAAAACCATTCGCGTGTACACAATGCCCAGCAAAATTCAGCCAGAAACCTCATCTTAAGCGTCACGAGCAACGAGTTCATCGACAAGGCGGTGGTTCGGATCCCGCAGTTGCAGGGCCAAGTCATGCTCCCCCAAACTTTGATGTTCCGATAGCTGCACCAAATCAAGCTCCGGTCGCTATGAATGCACCGATAGCTGTACCCATACAGGCCCCCTTGAAAATATTGGAGGATTCATTGAAGTCGAGTCTGCCGCGAGACAGCGACTCACCACCTATAAGACCGTACCCGATGAGGGGTCAGCATCATGTCTCCGCTCCTTTTTAGAATCCAGTAAAGCTCCATGTCTAAGAATCCTGCAACATTCATTAGCTACTCACCCATCGATCAAAGTCAGCGTTTTCATGGAAGCAGTTTTTAAAAAACAGAAAAAAGGTGTTCCAGACGAGTACGAGTTTTGTGACCACAACCTGAAAACCCCTAACAAACCTCTCTTCAGAGCTAGTGATGTTAGTGAATTTTATGATTCAATGGCTGCTAAAATCGAGAACGAAAAGTCGGAGGCAGAATTGAAAGGGTCCGGTTGGGTATTTTCCCATGTCTCCTGGTTCGAACTTAGAATCAACCGTTTCAGACCCTTGAGGGGTGAGTCATTTATCGCCCTTCCAACCAATATTCAAAGGAAGAAGGCAGTAGTGAATGTTATGAATAATGACATCTACTGCTTTAAATATGCAGTCTGGACCCCACGTCTTCAATGTTACAATAGGGATAGAGTCAACAATTTCCTCAAGGACCCACAATTCCACACAGGATATAGATGGGGGTGTATTGAGTACCCGGTAAAAATTTCCGATATCAAAAAGTTCGAGAAGGCAAATAACATGTCCATCAATGTCTTCGGCATCGATGAGAGAGAAAAAATATTTCCCATTAAGGTATGCGATGAGGAATTACAAGACCATCGAGATCTCCTCTATTTAGAAGATGGATGTCGCTCCACTACGCATTCATCACTAACTTCGAGCGGTTGATTTCCAAACAAATCACCAAGCGTCATGGAAAAGTCATAATATGCAAAAAATGTTTTACAACCTACGATGCCCGTTGTGGTGGAGAAAACAAATTAAAAAATCACAAACACCTCTGCATGAAAAACAAACCAGTTGCCATTCAGATGCCAGAGAATAATATCCTTCAATTCAAAGATTTTCAGCATGCTTTACGGGTTCCCTTTGTCATCTACGCTGACTTTGAGTGCGTTCTCAAACCAATTCAAGGGCCCCCTCAAAATCCCGAAATATCATACACCATGACAACCCAAACTCACGAGCTCATGTCGTATGCGTACTTCATAAAAGATGAATTAGATGAATTTTCCGTATTTCGGAGTCATAGATCTGAAGACGGCGTCATTCGTCATTTCCTTCACTCCTTGAAAGAAGATGTATTGAAAATCCAGAAGGAGTATCAAAAAAATGTCTCAATGTGTCCATTAAGTGTTGAAGAAAAAGCATCTTTTCAATCTGCATCAATCTGTTATCTCTGTGAAAAAGCATTCGCCAAATCAAAAGACAAACTCAAAGTCGCTGACCATGACCACCGAACTGGCGCATTCCGGGGTCCAGCACATGCGTCATGTAATATCAATTTCCGAAACCCAAAATTTGTGCCAGTCTTCTTCCACAACTTATCTGGTTATGATTCCCACTTTATCATTCAAGAGCTTGGTTTTTCAGAAGGAAACATTAAAGTCATTCCAGAATCCACCGAAAAATTCATTTCCTTCTCAAAATTTATTGGTGGGATGGAAATTCGATTTTTAGACAGCTTAAGATTCATGCCTACTGGGTTGTCGAGCCTTGCAAATAATCTTCCAGCAAACCAATTTAAGATCACCCGAAAGCACTACCCCCAAGATGATGAGTTTCATTTGTTGAAAAAGAAGGGTGTTTTTCCGTATGAATATGTAACATCATACAACAAATTAGAAGATTCATGCCTCCCACCAAAATCAAGTTTTTATAGTAGCATTTCCGAGTCCCACATAAGTAACGAAGATTATAATCATGCTCAACAAGTATGGGAAAAAATGAATATAAGAGATTTAGGAGAATACTCAGATCTGTATTTAAAGGCTGATGTTCTCATCCTGGCCGACATCTTTGAAAATTTTCGGGATATCTGTCAGGAAACATATTCACTGGATCCTGTGTGGTTCTTCAGTGCACCATCCTTAGCATTCGCTGCCATGCTTAAGAGTACGAAAATGTCTTTAGAATTACTTACAGATTATGAAATGCTATTATTTGTCGAGGCGGCAAAACGAGGGGGACTATGCCAATGCATCCAGCGGCATGCCCTGGCGAACAACAAGTACATGAAAAATTTTAATCCAACAAAAGAAAGCAACTATATTTCTTATCTCGATTGCAATAATATGTATGGATTTTCTTTAAGCGAATCGATTCCATATGCTCACTTTAATTGGATGCATTCTGATGAGTTGAAGCAGCTGAATATTGGCTCTATTCCTGATGATGGTCCCTTTGGATGCTTTTTGGAAGTCGACATCGAGTACCCGGACTCATTGCATGATTTTCACGCCGATCTTCCCTTCTGTCCTGAGGTTGGGGTTGTTCCTGGTACCCGACAAACCAAACTTCTGACAACACTAAACCCCAAGAACAGATATATAGCCCACTACCGCTTACTTAAACAAGCAGTTGCAGCTGGGCTTGTAATTAAAAAAATTCATCGAGGCATATCATTTTCCCAATCTAAGTGGCTGCAGGTATATATAAATCTAAATACTGAGAAACGAAAATTGGCAAAAAATGAATTCGAAAAAAATTTCTACAAGCTCATGAATAACAGCGTCTTTGGGAAGACTATGGAAGACATCAGGAAAAGAACATCCATAGAACTGGTTCATGATGAGAAACGTTTGGAAAAAGTGTTGGCTAAATACAACTTCAAAGACCGAAAAATTCTGAAGAATGAGTCCGATGAGGAGTTTATGATTTTATGCCATCTAGATGTCACCAAACTAGTTTTCAATAAACCCATATATATAGGAATCGCCGTTCTGGATATGTCTAAAACCTTAATGTACTCGTTCCATTACGACGTTATAAAACCCATGTATGGAAAAAGAGTGAAGGTTCTGTACATGGACACAGACAGTTTCTTTTATGAAACGAAGACAGAAGATCTTTATAATGACATGGTGAAAATCCTGCCTTTACTAGATACGAGCGACTATTCAATAGACCATCCTCTCTACAGTTCAGCTAATAAAAAAGTTATCGGAAAATTTAAAGATGAAATGAATGGGAAAATAATAAGAGAATTCGTTGGGCTGAGGGCAAAAATGTATGCTTTTTCTTCCGATGATGTAGAAATAAAAAAAGCTAAAGGAGTGAGTAAGCCAGTTGTTCAAAATCAACTCCAACTTCAAAATTACCGATATTCATTATTCAATAAACAGGAGATGAGAAATGTTTGTCACTCGTTTCGTAGTATGAAACATGCAGTCTTCAGCATTAAAACAAATAAGAAATCTCTAAGCCCTCATGACAATAAACGCATCATTATGGAAGATTTTATTCATACCCTTCCCTATGGGCATTACTCATTCAATTCATTAGAACCTCCTCCTAAAAGAATGAAAATAGAAGAAAAAAACAGTCTTCAGGACTAAACCGGAAAAAAAAATCGATTATTCATCTGCTGACGTCCTCTGTTTTATCTCGTAGCTAATCTATCCCTTGTCTTCCTCATTCTTACTTCGTTGATCGTTGGGAACCTACTTCAATTGCGCCTACTCGTCTGAAGAAATGCATTCCTCATATCACAAGGACGGTCTCCATTTTTCGTATTCCAAGTTGTTTTCTAAATCAGAGGCTGATTATTTTCTTCGGTGTTTGGAGACAGAAGTGAAATATCTTAGCGGTGAATTCTCAAAGATTAAAGTATATGGGAAATCGTATTCCATTCCTCGACAGCATGTTGCCTACGGTGATGCTGACCTCCATTACTCTTTCAGTGGGTTGACCATAAAAGCAAAACCGTGGATTCCTGTACTTCGAGAAATCAAGCGTGAGGTAGAGAACGTGTGTTGTGACACCTTTAATTTTGTATTGATTAATAGGTATCAAAATGGAAATCAATGCATCGGATTCCACATGGACGATGAAAAGGAAATCGTGAAAAATTCTTGCATTGCTTCAGTTTCTCTAGGTCAAACAAGGGACTTTGTTTTTAAAAGAGAATGTTTTCAACCAGTTGTCTTAAGATTAGAAAGTGGTTCGCTTCTCCAGATGCTACCCCCAACAAATGATTCATGGGCACATGGTCTACCACGTTGCGGAAATGCCCCAGATGTTCGAATAAATTTGACCTTTAGAAAGATGATAACACAGACGCCATTGTCTCGTGACTCATTCACGCTTTCAAGCAGTAAACAGGATGCATGTCTCAGCCATAATCTGTTATCAGTTTTGTTTGAACGCACAGCAACTCACTCATTCGGTTCTCTACCTTCGAACTCTGAACACGTTCAGTTGTTTGCCCTTACAAACCCTTTACTGGCCATTAGCATGAAGCGTACTGCCAACCAAACCAAATCGGATGCTGTAAAGAAATTTCATCGTGGTGACGACTTGTTGCGTTCCGACACACCTGTCTCAACTGTGCATGCTAGTACTGATTCTACATCAACAATGCCTGCTGCAAACAAGTCTGCTTCGTCGGGAATTTCACTAGAAAATTTACCACCCCACCACTTCTCTCTCGGGGGAAACAAGATCGCGAAAGTGACTGATTTTACAGGAACTGTAAGAGTTCATGTCAGGAGCTATGAGTTCGATGGCGAGCTCTTACACCCCACTAAATTCGGTGTTACGATGTCGGCATACACATTCTGCGTTTTCATGGAGTCTAGATTCATGTATTGGAACATGAACGATATTAAAGTAGTGGGAAAGAAACTGCTTCTTTGTGCAACTCCTTCAAGTTCGGGAACCGTTTACCAGTTTCAATCACTAAATACTGCGGCCAATGGCGCCCTTCAACTATCGCCTACTGCAATATCTCTCACTAGGTCCCAATTCAGTGAGCTCGTTGAAGAATGTCCTAAAATCTGGGAGAGTGTTTGCCAAGTTTTATTTGGAACTGTTTTTAAGAACTTTATCTTAATAAACCAAAGTGCTGAAAATTCCCCAGCGAGCGATGAGGAACTGCATTTCATTCTGGCTGATGTACTCAAGTCCGCCATTGAGCAAAATACATGGACTGTGTTTGATTGTGCTACGTGTCGTTTGCCTCTTGAAGAACAACCCAACAACCAGTTAGGACATGAGTGTGCTCAGTTTACCAACGATGAAAAATGGAATATGGGTTTTAATAAAGCACTTTCTTTACTAGAACCCCAAACTGTTGCGGAATCTTTTTGAAAGAAGTTGGTAGCTTGCTCATCACAGAAGCATTTGTGAACAATATTGAAGCAGCTTCTTTGTTAGAGACGGTGAAGAGTCTTCGTAACAGCAACTCCTACTAGTTTAAAAAAAAAAAAAAAAAAAAAAAAAGTCTTTTTTAGGACTCTTAAAAATTTGGGTAAGGGAATGGGGGGGGGGGGTAGGTAAATTACTAAAAAAAAAAAAAAGTGAGGAATTAAGTTTTAAAAAAATGCATTTTTTTTTTAGCCATTTCTAATTCTAAACCCTAAATTTAAAGTGTAATTATTATTTTTTAATTTTAAACATAAATTTTTGTGAAATTATTTTTTATAGTGACATAAATTAAGTGAATTTTTTTTTTTGAATTGGGTCAAAATTTAAGCTTTCAAGAATTTTAAAAGTAAAATTTCTTTTTAGAAATGTTTAAAACAGTAACAGAATGAATGCAATTGTTTTAATGGTGAACTAGTGCTTTTTTTGGAAGACTTTTCTTATGGATATTTGGGTATTTATTAAGGGAACTGGGCCTGATGTTTTCCATTAGGCGGCCAATCGGGGGGATTTCCGACTGGTCTGAGAGCAATGCTTTACAGTATTGAGCCGAAACCAGAGTACACGGCTTATTTTCGGGGAGTTTGAAATGTTTCAAACTGACTCGCTTCATTCTTTGGGTTGAAAAAGAAGAAGTGCTCTCACTGAAGACCCCGCTAGCCTGGGAAAAACTAAAACAGTCTGTGTTTTATAACAATTTCTTTCCTTAGACATTTTTCCAAATTTCAACCTCATCTATTTTCAACTTTCAGGAACTTGCTGTGACTGTTTTTTCTGCATTCTGTTTTCTACCTGAATCGTTTTCAACTGAATCGAAAATAGACCTTTTAAAATATTTTCCTTGAACGAAAACGTGCTTCTTAAATTTCATAGTTCCCCATGTTATTCAATGGGAATTTCACTGTTTTTACTGAAACGTGTTTCATCAAAACCACCACTAAGAAAATATGAAGTGTCCCATTTTTAACCCAATAAGGGAATGTACTTTTCCGAAACGAACATTATCTGTTTTCAACTTTTCCTAAAACGTTCTTTGTAATCAAAATTTAAACCCTTCTCAATATGAACTTAGGAATGCATTTAAAAAAAAAAAAAAAACTAAAACTAAAAAAAGAATGACACTTTTTTTTTTTTTCAACTAAATTTTTAATAAGGAATCCAACGAACATTTTTACATAAATTTGTCTTTTTCCGTTTAGAAGTTACAACCGAATTTCCTTCTTGTACAGGAACTTGCAACATTCGTTTATTTTTAATGAACTTTTTGGGTAAATTAATGTCTTTTAATGCTTTAACAAATTCAGGAGGTATGTGCAGCTTAGATCCTTTGCTTCGAAACATAGAGTCTATGAGGTCAATAATATTCGTGTTTTTCACAATACGTCCTCGGACCTGCAATTCGGCCTTAGGGCTCCAGCCAATAATATCAGAGTTCGTTTTAAATACGTCCAACACATTTCTTGCATTTCGCTTCAAGTTAGTAGGAACGGTCTGAATAATAAGGTCTTCCACAGCATCTTTTACTTTCTCGTCTTTGACATGTTCTTCTTTCACTGGTTCTTCAGTTCTCGATGGTGTTTCCTGAGATGAAACTGGGGGATTAAAACTCGGTACATGAATACGTTTATTCAAGACTTGATTATATAATTTCACTTTCACTTCGTCAGACTCTTTGCTTAGTAGGATTTTTTCATTTCTTTGTCTAAGTCCGTTAACGTTTCCTCTGTTGGTATATGACGTGAAATCCGTTCTTCGGGAATCAGTACCATTTTCTTGGCAAATTCCATTATTTCATAAGCAGAGTCGTTAATACACTGAGAGCAGCAGGAATCAACACACCTAAAAATCCCCCTTTTTGAATAAGGAGTTTCCTCTTTTTATATAGAGGCGTCTTTTTTCGAGAGAGTGCTCGCAAGGTGTGCTTATGCCGATGCAGTGAATGTTTCTGGGCTGGAGTAAGCGGAACATTTCCTTTTAGCGTATTCATACAAACTTCGCATAGTGCTTTAATTCCATTTTTTCTACAATTCAATATTAGGTCTTTTAATACTTTTCTTGGACAGTGTTGAATTATGCATAAAAGTTGGACCTGCTGCTTAGACAACGTCATGATGAAAACTGAGACTTATTTCATTTCACCTAGGTTGATATATTACTTGAATGTCTCCTGGAAGAATCTGAGAGCGTAATCTTAATTCTTCCTTGGTCTCTGGTTTTAGATCAATCAATAAATAGCTGTAAGGGGATTTTGTGGCATCCAAATACACTTCTTGAAAAAATTTAAGTTTGCTAGGGTACAACTGCCTCCCTAAATGAGTGATTTGATTCACATCTCTTCGTGATTTAAACAGAAACAAGTAATGCGCATTCAGGGAAATTTCTCGCATTTCTTTGCCTTTATGAAAAATATTTTGAGTAATGAATATCACAGATACATTGAAATGATGACTCCCTCTAGTGAACAAGTGAGTTAATTTTTTATCGCTTCCGCATTCAGTCATGAGGTCGTCAATAACAAACAGCATTCTTCCTTTCACATAGTCACGGAAATTAGAGGGAAGGCCTTCCACAAATGTCACGTTTTCTATTTCATCGTACAATGTTTGGTGAACCCCGTAGAACCAAACCACATGTTCGGGAGGGGGAGATATGACTTCCCCTTGATGTTGAAGTAAGCGTTTTACAAACTGAGTCTTCCCACAGCCAGTAGGACCCGCTATCAGAGCAGTGAAAGGATGTTGTAGTCTGGGCACTTCCATGTTGTCAACTGAAGTCATTAAAAAAGATACAAAATAATTTAAAGACACATAAAATAGATTTCAATCAATTTTTATTTTAAATTCTAAATTTTGATACAATTCGAAATTTATTTCGAACGAAATGATAGGCAAGCACGTCGTTTGTTTCAGATTTCCATCGAAAATTTCTTACAATGGAGTACAAGCTTTTCCGCGACATCTAGAATACAAGAAGAAAATACAATATTGTCCACATACGGCTGTAAACGAACTTTGAAGAGGTACATCATTAAAATTCACAGTATCAAACTTGGCGACAAATTGAGCAATAGGGCCTTGAAAATATTCTGGAGAATGTCCGAAAGAATCGAAGAATTCCATTGTTTTGGGGTTTGACATATACATAGCCAACCAGTGTTTTCCAGGATTTCCATGTCGGTCCGTATTCACAACAAGGCATGCTGGGAACTTGGCAATTCTCTTGGGAAGTCTGTCACAGGCAAACACTCCTAGAAATGATCGTCTTGTTACGTGATCTTGCTTTAGGGTCTTTGCAATTTGAACACTGTTCATTTCTTCAATTGGAGAAATCACAAAGAATGTTTCTGGACTTTGAAATTTCAATTATGTTTTGGAACTCTGCGTAGATTAGCACAGAAATGGTTTTTGCTAAAGCTTTTCCAAATTTGATTTCCACTCTTAAATTTCCTTGTTGGATCAGGTTCATATGCCCTCCATCACACAGGTCGGGACTGAGATTGAATGCATAAAGAGTGTATCCCTTGGAAAATTCCTCTCGATCGATATATATTCCACAATCTTGGCCAAGTTTCTCGGTTCCTTGAAATAGACTATGGAAAGAACGAATTGTGTTTCCTTTTCAAAATTGGGTTCTAGAGGTTTATGAGGAACTGGCTGTCCGTCAACGTACACGGCTATAAAGTTGACATCATAATGCTTAAATTCAAAGGGGTTGGATTTATATGTACCATTAAAAGCATCGTTATCGACACATCCGATAATCAGTCTTTTGGGCATTTGTCCTAGGAATACGTTGTCTTGCACGAATGACATACTTCCTTGAGAGACGGAATACACTTTGCATAAAACACGGTCAATAGGATACTTGGCTGGAGATTTTTCTAAAGCTTTTGCATGGCCGATGGCAACTCCCGGGTTGACTTTCACTTTTCTCACAAAAATTGATGCATGTTCGATGAGAACTCTGTAATTGGGGGCCTCTGAGGAGGAAACGAGGCAGAAATCAGATTTACTTCGAACCAGTTTAATTTTCACATCCACTAAATTGAGAAGCAGTCTGTTTTGAAAAAATAAATCACAGTGCAAGGTTCCAATCATGTCCAACGTTTTGCTGTCTTTCACGAGCTCATAGCGTTGATGCAATCCTTTGTTTGTTGCTGCATTCGTGGGATTAATTTCGTTCAGATGTCCGGCTGTATCCTTGTAAAATCCTTCACATGCTAAATAGGATTTCTTTGCGTCTTCTCCGTAATTTAATAGAGTTTCAACATATGCTCTGTGAGGATACGTGTTGCTTGAGGACGAAATCACTCTTTCGTTTAAACTAACATCAACTTGGGAAAACAGAGAATGAAGAAAACAGTTAATGGGTCCCACGGGCTCTTTGTCAGCTATGACAGAATTGTCAGCTTTCACAATTTTAATTTTTACGTAGAGTTGACTGGAAGACAAATCCATGTATTCTTCTCCACTCCCAGAAATATTAAATTCCAGAGGTCCTCCATCTCGAATGTTGGCCAAGGGGTGATATTCGATCCATTGTCCTTTTTCTATGCTCGTTTGGGTGGGCGGTAAAGCAAATAAATCAAGCTCTGACTTGAGACATACGGAAGAATGACTGTGAATCAAAGCCATGGTTTATGGATCAAAAATATCGTGTGCTCTCCTCTTGACTTTCTTTGAACGAATGATGCGTTTCTTCGTATTTCTCTTCCTTTTAACGCCTCCTCCCAACATTTTCTTCACTTTATTAGCTGCTTTGTCAGTGAGAATTTGTCCTGCTTCTTTAGCTCGTTGTTTGGCTGCTGTTTTTGCATCCTTTCCTTGCATTAAATCATTTGCAAGGTCGACCCCCGTTCGCAAGACTTGTTTTCCAAGCGTTTTTGCACCTTGTTTGAATAATGGTACCGCCGCTCTAAATAACGAGCGAAAAAGTCCCCCAAGTCCATACCCTTTTTGAAGGGGAGCTCCTTGATAGTAGACTAAACCTTTTCCAGTTTGATTGACGTAATATTCCTCGAAGGATTTTGTACAACAGCGGTATGGTTCATACATGACTACAGAGCCTTGAGACGAAAATGAAGTTTCACGATCGCTCTCCCACGTTCAAATGGTACTAATTGTCCCGAGTGATTCCTTATAACTATTTCTACGGTTTGGAAATGTTTTCTTGCGATAGGCAAATAATGAGGGCGGTCGTATAAGGCGCTCACCACATCTCCGTCTTCTCCGCACACTTTCACGATGCGAAGGAGCGGAGCAACCATGTCTCCCACAGGCTGAGGATCCACAATATCGCTGTACACGTACAATAGGGAAAGCGACGTGTTCAGATCGGCTACGAAATTTCCATGAATTGTGACATCACTCCCTTCTGATGCTGAATACACTCCAGATTGAAAACCTAGAATTTCAGCTATTCCAGGAAATAACTGCAGTTGAGAACCATGAGTTAAAGCTGCTTTGACACGTCTCGTGTTTTTATTAAAAAACATCGTAATTTTTTTCGACCAGTGCTGGGACATGGCTTTTACCACATCTCCCACAGAATCATAATATCCAGCAGGGATTTTTGCTGCTTTCAGTTGATTTGGGCCGACACCGTAAGCAAAGGAATTTGAATTTACATTCACATTAAACCAGGAATGAGGGTAGATGAGTTCGACGAGTCCCACTTCCCAGTCACCATTGAGTTCGATCGGTGAGGGAAGACGCGTGATGAAATGAGAAATTTTATTGTCTGCAAAGTAGCGGAGAGAGCTGTCGCTAGGTAACGTCAGATAGAAACTCATGTTGACGAATGATGTTTCTTCTAAAAACAAGGTCGGTTTTATAGAGAGGTCAAGTCTTCCGCGGGGATCCAAGCATTAAATTTATCAAGATACCCTTTAAATTTAACAAAGTATTCCATTTTTCCTTTTCTTTTGCGTTTCTTCAGAACACGCTCCACAGGAAAGGACTCTGAGAGAGTCACTTTTTGAAGCTCTTCAGCGTAAAATGTTCCCTCCAGCTCTTCATTCAATAAGTCTTTTACTTTGTACACGGGAGGGGATCTTGGAACAAGGTCACTCACCACATACACTTCTTCCGTCCAATTTGATTCGTATCCCTTTTCAAACTTTAATTTGGTTTTAGAAATCCTCACATGATTACCGACTTGAAATTTATAGGTTGGTTTTTCCCTCTTGAGGTCACCATACAGATTGTCAAACACTTGCTTTTCATTGTTTTCGTTCACTTCTACAGGCTTCATTTTTATACTTCGATGGGTGGAATTATTGTAACTGTGAACTAAATCGTTGAGTACGTGAATGAATCTGAACGTATTTTGACTTGAAAAGAATCGCCACATTCTAGTTTTCAGCGTGCGATTGAATCTTTCCACAACACTTGCTTTCGTCTCGTTGTTCGTCGTAAAGAAATGCACCTCGTGCTGTTTTAAAAACTTTTGCAATTCTTTGTTCTTAAATTCAGTTCCTTTATCAGTTTGCAGTTTTAATGGTTTTCTCTGTTCGAAAATCTTGGAAAACGCTTGAACGATATGTGACCCCGACTTTTGTTTTAAGGGAATTACCCACGCATATTTGGAAAATATATCAATACACGTCAACAAGTAACGAAATCCATCATTATGTTGACTCAAACTGGGAAGGTCAACCAAGTCTGCTTGAAACTGTTGATCTATTTTATTCACCAACACTCTATTTCTCGGAAAATGATGTCTCGTCGGTTTGTGGAGGGTGTAGGTTTTCTCCCCCTTCAGCCATTTTTCGACGTCTTTTTTCTTGATTCCTTCTTTCTTGACAGCACGGAATAAAGCAGTCACACCACCGAAGCTTCCTTCTTTTACGGCTGAAAGATAAGTCTGTTTCATTACATCCTCCATTACAACAATTCAACGAGAGATGTTCAACCGTAACAGAAAAATTCATGTTCACACCAACTCGTTCACAACTCAAATAACGTCCACTCCCCCTCACACTCCATTTTTAAATGAAATTCCAAGAAAAGTCCCCAAAAACATTTTAACACCGTGAACAAACATCTTCCTATCTCAAACATATTTTCCCAATGGTCTGATGGTCTAGGGGAAGAATGTACGCTTTCTGAATGAATTAATGTGAGTTCGAATCTCACCGAGACCATTAGAGCATTTTTATGTACTCTGAAATAAAAAAAAAAATAAAAAAAAATTGCAACGTTTATAAAAAAAAAACCTAACACCCCACGAAAGCTCTAAAAATATAAGTTTAATAAAACAAATTCGAGGAAACAAAAAATATTGGAATGGACAAAAAAAAAAAAAAAACTTCCTCCAAAAATTTGACAAAAGTCCAATAAATCTCCCGAGAAAAGCATAAAGTTCCAAGAAGCACAGCCAGGGGCAGCACATCGAGTTGACATCCCCTATATCCACCCCTTTCCCTCTCGGTCGTTGCCATCCCTCAAAAACAAAGTTCCATTGAAAGTTCCAAGAAGCACCGCTAGGGGACAGCACATCGAATTGCCATCCCCCTATATCCACCCCCTTTGCCTCTCGGTCGTTGCCATCCCTCAAAAGATCCATTGAAAGTTCCAAGAAGCACCGCCAGGGGGCAGCACATCATGGGGGCGATCGCGTGAGAAAAATTCTGCCTCGGGGGCAGCACATCGAGTAGACTTCCCCCTATATCCACCCCTTTCCCTCTCGGTCGTTGCCATCCTTCAAAAGATCCATTGAAAGTTCCAAGAAGCACCGCCAGGGGGCAGCACATCATGGGGACGATCACGTGATAAAAATTCTGACTCGGGGGCAGCTGGGGCAGCCTTGGGACAGCCGGGGACAGCCTCGTGGACAGCCTGGGATAGCCTCGTGGATAGCCGGGGATAGCCTCGTGGACAGCCAATGTTAAGTCTATGGAGGGCTATCCCTGTGCCAGAAGTCTCCATTTTCCTCTACTTACCCCTATTACACGACCTCGTTCAAACTCCGTGAGCTGTTGATAATGGCTTCTTCGTCTTCTTAAAGGCATTCTTGACTAACATCAACACACTACGTCGAATCTCAACGATAACTAACGCTCACGAACGTTGCAGCGCGTATTTACAGCAAACCTGCTTTGCATGTTCCGAGGGGCGCTACTAGCGCCACATGTATGCGCCGAGCGCGAAATTTGCATAGACGTCATCTTACATCTGTACTCTCACCGCCTACCAACTGTCGTTTATCTAACACAACCCCTTCTTCGTGTTGGGATTTTTTTTTCCGTCAGTGTACTTGCATTTATCACGAGATCTCTGTTGTTATGAAACGGATTTCAATAATTATTTTTGAATTTGTCATGGCTTGGCATGACAAAAACTTCCGAGTTCTTCATAGAAAAAGATTTTCTTTTTTTTTTTTAGTTGTAAGTGGCGTAAATATGTACTTTGATTTATCACAAAATCTCATTGCTATAAGATGGATTTGAAAAATTATTTTTGCATTTGCCGTGGCTTGGCATGACAGAAACTTTCCCGCTTCGTAGAAAAAGATTTTTTTTTAGTCGCAAGGTGGCGTAAGTACATACTCGAATTTATCACAAGTCTATTGCTATAAGACGGATTTCAAAATATTTTTGAATTCGGACTAGCTTGTCGTGATAAAAACTTTCGAGTTCTTCATAGAAAATATTTTTGTTTTTTTAGTCATGTAAGGTAGTGAAATATTTTGCACTGTATCGTCAACGTTTTTTTTTTTTTTTGGATGTTGTAAAAAGGTTTTTATGTTGTGTACTTGCAGTCCGGTATCGCTTCTAGCTCCGAGGTTTGGGGGCCGGTTGGATGGGGAAGCGGGAATACTCCATGCATCCCTTTGTAACCTTGTCGTTGTAAACGGGATTTACACTTCTCATTTGTGTTCGATATTCGAGCGCAATATAGAAAATATATAACGAAGAAACAGATGAGAAAAGTAGCAGTTTCAATTAGTTTACTATCACCTAAAGCTTATTATGCTGGTTTTCCTAGAATGTTCTTAATTATTTATTTCTTAAAGCTTTCAGTCCTCTCACTATTTATTCTAGTTCTTAGTTATTCCTCTTTCGAATAAACTCCAGTTCTACGTGACTTTTTATTCTTTTGCACTGGCCATTCGGAGACCCATGTCCATCTCGGATTTTCTCTCAAAATTTCTGTGCTCCACTCCTCTCTCCCGCGTGACCCCGACCTTTCCTTCTGTCTCGACTCCTATCTTTTCGTTGCTTAAAGGCCAGGCTTTATCGCCGAGAAAAGCAATGAACTCCTTACGCAGTCTGACTTCGCCTCCTCGATCACAAAGTCCTAATCGATGCAAAAGGGAATAAAACAGTATAACTATAAAGCACTCTGCCAACGTACTAAGCTCGACTGCTTGGGAAATTATGTTTTACAACTCTACTAATAACCGATGTCGACCTTATAGATAGCATCTTGAATGAGCCGTCGGTTTTCTATTCTGCCGACAAAAAGACCTACTGCTGAATATTCCCCGTTCTATTCCTGGAAACAAATGAATTCTAAAATCCCCGTAACACCTTATCCAAAATATGACCCCACACTGTTAAAAATATTTTGGTAGGTTGCACCAAAAACTGATGCTACACCAGCTGCACCACTTTCTGAGGAAAGATACACCGTCGTGTTTTGCAAACAAAACCCGACAACGTGGTTCAGCTTTTCACCACGTTATGGTACTAGGTTGCACGCAAGGTTACACCATGTTGTTGGGTTTATTTTGCACCACAGAATAGTGTTATCATTTCTAAGAAAATGGTGCAGTTGCTGTAGCCAACATTTTGCTGTAGCCTACCACGAAATTTTTAACAGTGCAGAGCCAACAGCGCGGTATCAAAGAATCCCTGAGTTAAACCTCTCGACTACACTGCTACAGCAGAGACGTGTACGTGGTTTAATACAGGGTGAGCCAAAAGTCCCTGTGCACCTGACGTACTGGGATACGAAATAATAAGAACTCTATAAAGTGTAGTCACTACGCACGTACATGCAATATTGTGAATGGAGAATGTTCGTGTGTTTGGGACGTAGTTACGCGCATCCTGCCGTCTGACCTTGAACGACGCAGCCGGTATTTTTGGCGTGAGGCGTCTGGTCATGATTCAATCAGTCTGTAGTGAGGCGTCACAATGGCCGGTTGCAGAGATGGAAACGGGTCACGGGTCAACGGGTCGACTATTTATTGTGGGTGCAACGTGTCGGGTCAAGGTGTACCTGACCTGGTTTTATTCCCGTTTTATTTTTTGAAAAGTGAAAAATATATTTCAGAGAAAAATGTGCGTTGTGGAATTCTGTAGCCGATACTGGTGCCCACGGAGTGAATAATGACTTGCCATGCAAAGATATTGTCGTCTCTTTCTTAAAGCAGCGAAGATTTCTGCCGACCGCCGCGACGTTAGACACACCGACACCATATCGTAGAAAGATACTTCCTTTGCGTTCTTTTACAGTGCGATTGTCCAGGGCAAGGTACAGACAAACGCCTGATGTGCTAACATCCCGTTCCCATGACATGTCATGTCGAAATTAATTCCTTATTTGTTAATATGGCTGGATTTAATATTAAGGAGGTTGAGAAAGTCGTCGAGGCCAACAAATACGTGCTTGTTGAAAACCACAAGGGGAAGAGTGAATACTGGAAATAGTTTCGTCTCATTAAGGCTCTACGAGACCCGCCATCTAGTATTGCTGCCTTCTCTTATTAACCAACGGGCAAGCGTATTTCACAAATTGCTCGGGCAATTTTGCACATTTTGGAACACCGTTTGTGGCTAACGCAAGATATATGATAAATAAAGAGTTCCCTGGTTTCAGATTTTCATTTTGGACCCTTTAAGTATTTTTTATTAATTAATAAAACTATGGAAGACGCCTTGATACGACTTTCGCTGCAGATAAAAAATGAAGAGAAAAGTCAACAAAAATTCTGAAACCAGGGAACTCTTTATTTATCATATATCTTGCGTTAGCCACAAACGGTGTTCCAAAATGTGCAAAATTGCCCGAGCAATTTGTGAAATACGCTTGCCCAATGGTTAATAAGAGAAGGCAGCAATACAAGATGGCGGGTCTCGTAGAGCCTTAAGGAACCGATAAGTAATTCTGTGTTGTTTGGTCTTGCTTGTTGTTCAAAATGTGGAAAATGTATAATTGCAAAGGAAGATGTCGACGGTGTAATAAAAGATTATGGAACCAAAATTCTAACGGACCATATGAAAGTATGCGCACCTCCATCAAAGCGTGGAAAGAATGAACAATCTAAATACATTAAAAAAAATACATTTGTGTAATCGTAAATTATGATTCCCATTTGCAATATACTCCATGGTCACGGTCATAGTCAGCCATTACTTCTGGATTACGCAAAATAGTGGCACTAATAATGGCACTAATATTGAGCAAGTAACCAAATTTTATTATTAAAAAAGGATTTCAGTTATTAATATCAAGTAGTTATTGGGATGAATATATATATATATTACTTTTGTTGCTGAAGAGCAAAACTGAAAACTAAGGAAAAACTTTAGAATTTAAAACGAAAGTTGCAAAATAACCTGAAGATCAAAACGCGCAACAATAGCTTCACCTGTGAGTTGGCAGGTCTGGACTTGTGTTTCGATAGAAATCTCTTTTTCTCTGGAGAAGCTAAAAGGTCACTCTCCAAACTACAAGACCTATTTATTTTTACCACTACGGATAAAGCTAGCAATAATTTTGCAATTATCTGTAAGAAGTTCTATTTTGAATTGTTAACCATGGAACTCAATAATAGAGTAACGTACGAGCCCGTAAGTTATTCTACCAAGCAGTTAGAAAATCGGTTTAAGGCATTCTTCAAGAAACTTAAAATTCCACAAACTAGAAGATATGAGCCTGAATTTCCATTTCTTTTTGCAACGGTTAAGTTTCATAAAGATCCTGTGAAGTTCAGGTTCATAGCCAGTGGAGTAAGGAGTCATAAAAAGAAAATAGATCTTGCTTTTGAAGATGTCTTAAAGAAGGTTTTGAAACACATTAGAAACTGTACTAATTTGATGTACAGAGATTTTTGGATAATTAATAATAATGCAGAAGTAATTTCTACTATACTCAAAGTTTGTCCCTTAGATATTAATAGTTATGATTTTGAGAACCTATATACTAATCTGCCTCTATCAGATATAATCACTACCTTTAAAGAGCTGTATGCAGAATTTAAACTTAACCAATTTGTTAATGTAGGAACTTGGAACTCTTATCTCAACTGCTGCATCAAAAATAACCATATCTTATGTAATAATACTCTCTATAAGCAAGTGAACGGTATTCCCATGGGAACATCAACATCCACGAATATCGCTAATCTATTCCTGTTCTTTAAGGAATATAAATTCATTAAAAATCACCCCACCTGCTCAGATAACTACCTTTACACATTTAGATATATTGATGATCTGCTGTGTATCAATAATTCAGAAGTTATAGAGAGTGATTTTGATAATATCTATCCTAGCTCTCTTAACTTATGTAAAACCAACCACAGTAATCAGGAACTTGAGTTCCTAGACTTAAGCATTAAGCTCAACAGAGGTAACCCATCTATTAGCCTCTTTGATAAAAGAGTTAATTTTCTTTTCAAAGTAATTAAATATCTACACTGGAATAATAACATATCAACCAAAGTAATTGAGAATGTACTAATTTCTCAGGTCCTAAGAATTTCAAGAATTTGCAGCAACAATTTGGACTTCAATTACCACATTAATATACTATTAGATAGTTTTCTAGAGAACGAAATTCCTTCTTCTTTCATCAAAAGAACTTTAAGAAAAATTATTCTGAATAATAGAGTAAGGTTGGCAGATCTGCTTTAATTTTCTACACAGTTAATAATATGATTCTGACCAATCAAAGCCGTAAGGAAGTTGGCTAGAGGATGCCTATTAACTACTAAAAGGAACCTTAGTGCTATGGATATGAAGGTCCTATTAAAACAAAAAATTAAATAATATAGACAAAATCACAAAAAAAGCTTAAAAATCTGTTTATAAAAGAAAATAAAAACAAATAAAAAAGAAAACTAGTTATTCATCACTAGGATAGCTATACTAAAAATAGTAAATCTAACATTAAAATTAATAAGATTCTGATTAATCTATAGAAGCTCACTAAGGTGATTTAATACATGCAAAGATTATTAAATACACCACTCGTGTATTTTATAATATTTCTCATGTATTCTGGAGAGTTAATTCTGCTCTTTCTGATCATACAGATCCACAGTCTTAAGTATATATATATATATTTTCTCTGGTTGAAATCTCCGCGATTTGGTTTCTTTCAGTATGAGGAGGCCATCAGCCCCACCCACACTGCCCCCCAGCGACTAGGGAGTGGCAGAAGTGTTAGGACGCATGGGGAAGAGGTCAGCCATGTTTTACTCTTGTGAGGAGAAAGTTTAGTTGCACAAGAGGTAAGCTGTCTTCCTCGTATTTGGGTTTTAGGTTTTATAAGTTCAATGTTTGTACTTCATGTACTTTTTTTTTCTCTGTTGATTTTTTGCTTTTTAGCTCTTAGGCACTGGCTTGTCTGTTAACATTTTTGCGGGTTTTAACTCTTTCTTTTCTTGGTAACTTTGCGCGTCTTTTGGGGAACTTAGGCACAGCAGATGGCTAAGCATAGTTCCTTTTCCTTGCGCTGTATTTTCAAAGTAGTTAAGTTCTTAATAACTACTTAATTATGCACTTAAAGCACTGCTGAAATACTTTGTACATATTGCAACTAATTGTTTAAGTCATATAACTTTCACAAAGCTTTTCTTTAGTTAATTATTGTCTTTATCTTATTCTCGTTTTTGTGTTGTCAGAAGTTGTAGAGTAGGGGGTTTTAGAATCAAGTTTCTTTCAAAAATCTGATTTTTAAAAAAATTAATATTTCCTTTTTTAATTGCAATGTAAAAATTTGGATTTCTTTAGCATTGTTTTTCAGGTTTAAATTCTCTCTCAGGCGAACTTGGCATTTCGTTATAGCTGAAAATTATTTCTAATTATTATGTCACTCTCACAGCTTGAGTTCTCTTTAATCTTCTTCTCTCTGTTTAATAGTAACAGATGAAGAGCATGGGTCGGGCCAGGAGAGTTATGGATGCAAGCGAAATTGTTAACTAGTGCTAGGTCATACAACTCTGCGGAGGACATGACATATATATATTTTTTAAAACAATTTTTGGTGGGCATGCTACTTGCATCTATGGCCTTGCAGAAACCCATTTCCAACTAGGTCTTTGTGGAAGTGAGAAAATGCAGAGTTTTTGCTGGTCCTTGATAAAGCCAAGGCTCAGTATTCTCGACACCTTCTACATTCAGTTGTTTTATTTTATTTTTTTATCTTTTCTCCTTTTACTCACACCGGTAGATACATAACCTTTTCTATGTTGTACTTGGTATGAGTCAAAAATATATATGTATTTTTTTGCTTAGGTCTCTTTTTAATAGAATTACTTTTGTATGTATCATCATCATCATCATCATCATTGTCAACCATTATCAATCCACTGCTGGACGAAGGTCTCCCCAAGTTTCCTCCACAACGGTCTGTCTTGTGCCAGCCTCCTCCATGTCACTCCCGCATATTTACGAATTTCATCCACCCATCTCCCATGTGGTCTTTTTCTGGGTCTTTTCCTGTCCCTTGGAATCCAATCTAAAATTTCGGCTGTCCATCTATGGTCTGTCCTTCTGGCAGTATGTCCAGCCCATTGCCATTTCAGGGATTTAACTCTGATCATGATGTCTTCCACTCTCGTCATTTTTCGGATCCACGAGTTCCTCTTCTTATCTCTCCTGGTTATACCAAGCATGCACCTCTCCATGCCACTTTGAGTTGTCTGCAGCCTTTGTATGTCTCTTTTAGTTAAGGTCCACGTCTCTGCACCATACGTAAGCACTGGAAGGATGCATTGATCAAACACTTTTCTTTTAAGACATAATGGCATATTGCTCTTGAAAATTATGCTATTTCTTCCAAAAGCTCTCCAGGCAAGTTTTGTACGCCGATTAATTTCTTCATCAATGTGACCCTCACTTGATATCTGCTGTCCAAGATAAACATACGTATCTGTTATCTCCAGTTTTTCTCCATCAATCGATAAATCTTCATTTCTTGTAAAAGCATTGAACATCACTTTTGTCTTCTGAAAGTTCATTTTTAATCCCACTTCTTTACTCTTGTCAGCAAGTTCCTGGATCATACTCTGCAGCTCTGATGGGGTAGTTGCAAAAATGACTACGTCATCAGCAAAACGAAGGTGGGTTAGATAATCTCCATTAATCTTTATCCCTTTGTTTTCCCAGTTCAGTGATTGAAAGACATTTTCCAATGTGGCATTAAAGAGCTTCGGAGATATGGTGTCACCTTGTCTCACTCCCTTTCCAATTTTTATGTGTGTTGTATTTTCAAACAGCCGAATCTTTGCACTTGCATTTTCATAGATGTTATTAATAATATTAATGTATGCATCTTCAATACCGCAGGATTTCAGAGCCGTGGTAACTGCTGATGGTTTCACCGAATCAAAGGCTTTTTCATAATCGATAAAAGCCATGCACAATGGAAGTTCATATTCCCTCGCTCTTTCAATTAGTTCTCTCAGTACGTGGATATGATCTATTGTGCTGTAGCCACTCCTGAATCCAGCTTGTTCTCTCGGTTGAGCCATGTCCAGTGTTACCTTCAAGCGGTGTGAAAGAACTTTAGTGAAGATTTTATAAACCACTGATAGGAGGCTGATAGGTCTGTAGTTCCTGAGATCCTCAATGTCACCTTTTTTATGTAGCAGGATCATTGTAGCATTGTTCCAATCCTCAGGAATCTTCCCTTCATTAAGGCATCGAGTGAAAATTTGGGCGAGTACTGTTTCCAATTTCTCCACTTGCTTCTTGTATGATGTCTATAGTAATTCCATCTTCTCCTGGAGCTTTCCCCCGCTTCATGTTCTTGATTGCATGAGCAACTTCTGCTGGGAGGACTGGAAGAACTCTGGTACCTTTCATGATGTCTGGAGTACATGTATCATCCCTTTCATATAATTTGGAGTAGAAATCTTTCACTCTTGTCAAAATTTCGCCTCTATTTCTTGTTATAGAACCATCTTCTTTTCTCAGAGCCATAATCTGTTTTCTTCCCTAACTGAGATGTCCCTTTGCTATCTTAAGGCTTTGGTTGTTTTCAATTGATTTCCTCACTAGCTCACAGTTGAATTTCCTTACGTCTTCAGTGATACTTTTTCGTGTTGTCTTGCATAGCTCTATATATTCCACTTTGGAAGTCACATCTTCTTTAGTTGTCCTCATCTCTCTTCTTTTTTTGCATCAACATTTTGGTTTTTCCTGATAATTTGTTCACATGCAACTTGTTCTTAGACCCAGCTAATTTTGTTGCTGTTTCCATTAGAGCTTTGGTTACTTTTCTGTTAACTTCCGAAATATCCACTTCTTCCGATGTTAGGCCTTCTAAAGCAGAGAATCTGTTCTTCAGTTCCAACTTGAAAGTATTATGGTGTTTTTTAAGGTTGGTTATGTCAATACATTTTGTTTGTCTTATGAGCTTGCCACGTTCCAGTTTAGTGTTGAGGTGCATCTTACATCTCACCAATCTATGGTCACTACCTGTGTTGAACTTGTTCAGCACACTGCAGTCTTCGATGACGAATTTTTTGTTACACATAATAAAATCAATTTCACTTGTCGTCCCAATTGGATGTCTCCATGTCCATTTCCTGTGTGGCTTTTTCTTGAAAAAGGAGTTCAAGATGAAAATCCTTCTGCCTCTGCAAACTCAACGAGAGTATTTCCACGCTGGTTTCTGTTGCCGTGACCGAATTTACCTACTGAAGTTTCATTCTGTTGCCGTTGCCCTATTTTTGCATTGAAATCTCCCATAATTATCTTCAAGTGCTGCTTACCTTTATTATTTAGATGACGAATTTCCTCATAAAATTCTTCAATTTCTTCTTCAGGATGACTTGTGGTGGGCGCATAAGTTTGAATAATCTGAGCCTGGTATCTTCTTGATAGTTGGATAACGAGTCGTGCAGCTCTGTCAGAGGAACTTTCAACTTCTACCACTTTATCCTTCAGTTTCTTGTTTATTATAAATCCAACACCACTAGTTCTGCCAGTATCTGTCCCACGATAATAGAAGAGATGTCCACTCTTCAGTTCAATGAGATCTTCTCCTTTTCTCCTTACCTCACTTAGCCCGACGATGTCCCACTTGATCCTTTGTAGTTCCTCTTCCAATTCAAGAAGCCTTGAATCAGAAGATAGGGAGCGTCCGTTATAGGTAGCCAAGGTCAGCATCAAATGGCAGCCTAGCCCGGTCCTCCGGGGATTCTTAGCACCCTCTGCCTTCATGGCGCACTGGCCGCTGCCTTGGCCAGGTACATTCCAGCTGCCGGAGACTGAGGGCCAAGATTTAAGTTGTAGAGTTATTTTGGAGGTGTTTGGCCATAACTCACCACGCTGGCCAAGCGGGTTGGTGAGTGTGGGATAGCATTTCCTCTGATCCCGATGGTATAGTTATACCGCTATTGGCGGTCGTCAGAGCCCCTTTAGTGGGAACAGGATGCACCACGAGAAGGCGGGGTTGACATTTGTCAAGGAGAGGCTGTGATGTTACGCATCACCTGACCTTACATCCCTTGTATGTATATATACATACATAAATTGAATTTCGAATTTACAGTTCAAACCACATTTGTTCGGGTCAATTGCAGGTCCGGATCCGGTCGGGTCGGGTCCAGTCCGAGTCGGCCAGAGTCTGAAATTTCTGACCCGTTTCCAACTTTGGCTGGTTGAACATGGTGTTGTCACTTAAGGGTCGAGTGTTTCTGATTGAACATATGTTCCGTAGTGGAGGTGAACATACGGACGAAGTGAAACGTAAACACAGAGAAAAATTTCCCGATACTGAAGCACCCCATTGCAATGCAGTGCGGCGGTTAATTGGAAAGTTTCGTAAAACAAGATCAGTGAGAGATGCTCCGAGAAGCGGTAGGCCGCGAGTGTTAGCATAGGAAAAGGCGGAGGATATTTCCATTTGCATCACTAAAAGTCCAAAGAAATCGGTTCGTAAATTGGCACAAAAAGCAGGTGTGTCGTACAGCAGCACCCGTAGAGTACTGAAGACGCGACTGCTGCTCTACCCGTGCAAAATCAGAACAACTGAAACACACAGACTACCATAAGCGTGTGGAATATTTCAAATATTTCAAGGACTTCATTAACTACATTATCTGTGGGGTTTACTGAAAAACTCTGTTTACACGAACAATCCCACTTCTCTGCCGGAACTACAGGAAGTCGTCACCACAGGAATTAGCCACATTTTCTTCGTTGGGCCTGTCACTTGTCTTTGAGAACATGTTCAGACGCATGCATGCATATCTACACACAGGAGGGGACCATTTCCAGCATTCATTGTAGCAGGTACACTTGTAGTTGTTGTACGTGTATTGTCTTGCCAGGTGCACAGTGGCTTTTGGCTTACCCTGTATATTCATTTTTTACTCCACTGCGCAATAAGTTTTAGATTTTGTTCTGAAAAAAAATTGTTTCCAGTGATTCCACACTATTTATTATGTAGGATAGCAGTAGTTATCTAATAATACTATTTGGTGTCAAAAGACTTGCTCGTTATCTTCGGTAATGCCTCCCTTATCTCTCGAAACATTTGATGATTGTTTCCGAAACTTTGGTAGTAACACCGTTGTCATTAAAAGACACAGAGGCGACTTTAAATCTTTTGGGGCCCTAGGCGCTAAACGATTCTGGGGCCCCTCCTTCCCCTTCTTATCACCTCAGAAATTTTCATCTGCCAGATTAACAAAAAAAAAAGTAAAGTCAAGAAAAGTGTTTTTGGGCTTTTTGAAATGCGATTCTATCATAAATTATTAGGACGTTTTGTCAGAAACAGTACTAATGTAATCCGTTTGACTGTTCGCGCACATCGAACTTTTTGTTTTTACAGATATTTCAAAAATTATTTTTGCGGCTAACAGGAAATCAAAGGGCACTAACTTTGGTACTTTAAATATCCCATATTCTTTATGAATTTACAACTAAAGGCTGTGAAAGTCGAGCATTCAAGAAATTGAAGTTCTCTTGTGAAGAAATATTTTTGTGTCTCTCAGATTAGGCTTAACAGTTTTTTCTCAAATGCTTAAATTTTCCAATCAGTTCATTAATTTCCTGCTAGAGGTATTGAAGGACAATAAATGTGGTTTTCACAGATTCTTCAAAAAATATTTTTGCGAATGATAGGACATAAAATTTCATTAAATTTTGGCCATTTTAAATTTCACTACCAGTTCGTAAATTTTCCTCTAGTTCTGGAATTGGAAATTTAAGAAATTTCAGCTTTACGCTACAAGAGACCATTTCGGTTACGGTAAAAGTTCGTTTTGAATTTGATACGTTTGGCAAAACTAGCTACATTAGTACATCTTCAGTTGCTATAGTTACTTGGCGAAATTAACGCAAAAGGCGCTGATAATGGAGTTTTGCTAAATTTATCAATACATTTTGTATAAATTGTCGTGAAACTGAAATAAGTTTCAATTACAAAATGTGCCCTCTCCATTGCTTCAGCTTTAGAAAATCACCTTGTTTTTACGTTATGAGAAAATTAGTCCAATTAGTAGGCAACGAGCATGGTATCCAGCAGAAATAAAATGCTTGAAGACACTGGCAACCGGAGAAGTCCTCCACGTTACAAAATACGGGTAAATTAAAATTTGTGCACAGTACTTCGCTTAAAAAGGGTGGATGACTTTTCGTGGAGGAGTTTTCTTGTGGCGATCGATTCTCTAAATCGAAGAGGTTCAGCCGTCCATGGCATAGACGAATGTCGTAGACCAAAAATGGTGGACAGTAAGAATTTCATCAGTCAGTGCAAATAAGCGAAAGTGTGAAGATTTTCTTGAAAACATTTTTCCTTTTTACTTTCATCAGAAAATTGAGGTCTGCGTTTTCTTTTATTATGTCAAAAAGATACGTGAGATTTTCTTTATACCTCCACCGCAGTTATCAGAAACAGAAGCATAAGAATTAAATGCAAAAGGTCCAGCTTGAAAATGGAAAAGTAGGAACCAGTTTTTCGAGTAAGAGTATCATTGAAACTTTTATTGGCAGCGCCGTGTGGCGCAGTGGTCTAAGCGCTGGCTTATGATCATTCGTCCGAGATGGGTCCGGGTTCGAATCCCGCGGTGAGGCATGGATGTTATGTTTGTCTTACGGCACTTGCTTTCTCCCTTCCCTGGAACCAGTGACCCTAAATTAGGGACGGACGACTGCTTATAGCCCATTGAGTTGCTCACGGTAGTCGTTAAACCTTCAATCAAAAAAAAAAACAACGTTTATTGCTTTTTCAAATGTTAATTTGTTGTCAATTTAAGGAATAGAAAAGGTGAGAATACTTGATAATTATCAGTATTAAACTAGGGGAGGAGAAAGCAATAAGAAAATGCCATTGCAATACAATGAAAATTTCTTTTAACACTATTCAATATGAAAAAGATAAACAGTGCAACATTTTCGAATTTCTTTATTTTGCAGCCTAAGCCCACACTTTTTGTGAAAAAAAAACCCCCAAAAAAACAGAAAAGAACGAAGCACCCCGAGAATGTCCTTTGATCCTAATGAAACTCTGCATGCAAGTACCTCAGGGCCGAATATTCAAATGATTAATTAAAAAATAACTACTAATGACTAAATAGCGGCCCGCGACAGCGCATGGGAACTTCATCGAGAAGGGTATATCAAGAGCAAAGGGCGACGCAACAGGTCGTAGAATGCGTCGACGTGCCGGACGATTGTGACAGCGAATTATTGGTACATTAACCTCCAGACTGTCAGGATGCCACGACGACGGATTCGTGCACACCACGAGAAGTCGAGCGGGTTTGCGAGAGGATATATAATTGGGCTGAGAGAAGCCGGTTGGTCAAGTCGCCATGTCGCCAGACATTTGGATCGGAGCGACGCGGTAATCGGATGATGTTGGTGCCAATGGGTCGAACAGGTCACCACAATCCAGCAGCACACGGACAGTGGACGGCCGAGGGCAACGACAGAACACGAACATTGAGCGATTGTGAGAGCCGCACGAACAGAACCGAATTCGTCGCTCTCAACAATCCGTGGCCATGTTGCGTCGTCCACAGGTACGGAAGTGGCCATTCAGACCGTTGCCAGACGAGTTGCGGCACAGGGATTACATTCGAGGAGGCCAATCCGCCGCTTTCTACTGATCAGAGAGCATCACAGGCACCAGTTGCAGTGGTGTCAGACCCGATCGACGAGGGATAATGTCCAGTGGTGTCATGTTGTCTCCAGTGATGAGTCACGGTTTGCACTTAGCGCCGATGATCAGCGCATGCGTGTCTGGAGACGAGCCAACTAGCTCACGGATCCTGCTTTTACCGTGCAACGGCACATGGCTCGGACACCCGATCTGACTGTCTAGGAAGCTATTTCCTACGATAGCTGGACACCCTTCGAAGTCCTCCGTACTACCCTCACGGCTCAACGGAACGTCGACGCATTCTACGACCTGTTTGCTGCCCTTCCTGTAGCACATCACCGAATAATTTTACAACAGGATAATACCCGGCCACACACGGCACAGCTCTTTCGGGCCCGCCTCTGCAAAGCCGACACCCTTCTAGGCGAGCCCGATAACCCGATTTCTCACCGATCTAACATGATGGGACCCCACTTACACCCATCCCGGAATGCCGGCGAATTGGCCCACAATTTGGACACCAGCTGGCATTCCATACCTCAGAACAGTATCCGTAAACTGTATGTGTTTCTGCCGCGCTGGGTTTCTGCTTGTATCCGAGCGAGAAGTGGCGCTACAATACAACTTACTGATTTCTTCTACTCATGTAACTGTTTCGTCCGGATAAATGGTCCAACTGCTGTGGAATTGCAATCATTTCCTTTCCTATACATGTACATTACACATGCCAATTTTCATTTTGATTGGATGATTCCTTCTGGGTGCTTCGTTTCCTTACTTTTTTTTTCTTCTTTCTTTTTTTTAGCGAAGAGAAGATTGTATTAGCTACTTGGTTTAGGGTGGTGTAGGAAGATTAGAGCTAAGGAAGAACTTGAATATACTACTCCAGAGAGAAAAGGTAGCAAACAGCAAACACCCCGGATCATCAGGACAGTTTCTGCAAGCACTCTTCACCACAGCTCAGGAAAGACAGGTAAAAAGTTCCAACACAGATGATTTTCCTTGGCTGGGAGTCATATGAAAGTAATTTATATCACAGCTAGCTAAGTATTCGCTTCAAACAATGAAAAGTGCGGGAAGCGTCAGTCCTTGTTTCACCTACAACTAAAAGGAAAGCTAAGTTATTTTAAGTTTCTTTCAAAACAAGTACATCGATAACAATTCGAAAATTCAAAATGAGAAAGTAAATTTTCAATTGACAATAAAGTGGTCACTTTAAGGATTGATTTATTTCGGTCCGTGAAAAGCAAAACGAAGCTGGCAATCCAATTAAACGTTGGTTGGGGCCCTATGCGTGCGCCTACTGCGCCTAGTGGGAAATCCGCCCGTGAAAAGACATGCTCGTTATTCCGGTTTTCGGCAGTATCATCTTTGTCTTCTGATACATTGTGTTTACTCCTTTTACCTGAATCTCTGGTAGTTTCACATTTTCCTTCCAAAAGATTTCCAAATACGAAAGTTTCGCTATACCCGAAATATCGGTAGTAAAACTCTTGTCTTCCAAACACTTGTACGTGCTCCGATTTTTTTTTTTTTTTGTTCTCATTGTCTTCCAACAAATTAGCTTTTTCTACCCGATTCGCGGGTAGTTTCACATTTGTTTCCAAAATATTTCCAAAGACGAAAGATTTTCTACTTCCAAAACATCGATAGTAACGCCTTTGTCTTCCAACCACTTGATCGTTATGTCCCAGTCTTAGGAAGTAGTGTCTGTCATAAAATTCGCACATTAGACCATAATCTTCGGGGAAGTAATAACCTTGCCTTCCAAAAGACTTAGTCGTTGTATCCCAATCATTGGTAGTAAGCCCCTTGTCTTCCACACCTTTGCTCGTTGTATCCAGTCTTTGAAAGTAACGCCCATGTCTTCCGAAAGACTCACTCGTTCAACCCCAATGTTCGGTAGTAACAACCTTGTCTTCCAAAATAAGGTAGTTCCTCATTATACCCCAGTCTTTGGTTGTATTGCCTTTCCCTTCCAGTAGACTTGCTATTTCTTTCCTAATCTCCTGTATATTCCTCCTTGTCTTGCGAAATAATTCCAAAGACGGAAGTTTCGATATTCTCGAAACTTTGGTTGTACCACCCTTGGCGTCAAAAGTCACTCTCGTTGTACTCGAATCTTCAATAATGTCACCTTTCTCCTCTCTTTATACCGCGTGAGAAAAAATACAGCATTTTGTAAAATTTTAGAAATCTGCAGTGGTAAGATTTTAGAAATCTACAGTAGCACAGTGGTCTAACTGTTGTCTTATGACCATTCGTCCGAGAAGTGTGGGCTGGGTTAAAATCCCGGTAAAGCATGGATGTTGTGTTTGTCTTACGACACTGGCTTTCTCCTTTCCCTGGAACCACTGGCCCTAAATTAGGGACGAGTGAGAATGCTTATAGCTCTATGAGCTGTTCACGGCTTTGTTAAACCTTCAATCAGAAAAAAAAAAAAAAAAAAATAGGGGTAGGCTCTAAGCGTATAAAAAGTCACTAGTGTGTTCACTGCTTTTTCTTTTTTCTCTAAATATATTTTTCTGTAAAGACAAGAGTTGCAATTAAACCGAACCGGAAGATGGAAGAAAGACCCAACTAACAACTGACTGGACCTCATATAACTACGAAGGAGAATCAAAAAGTAAAGGCAATATAACTTTTAATACCGGCAACTGTGAGAAAATCTACATGACGTTTGTGACGTGCCTGCACGGCAGGACGCACACAAAATAAAGCCAGATAGCAGTGAGAGCACATGTCCGCGTAGCTCAGTTGAGAATGCGACTTACTCCGAGTGAGGGGATCCGGATTCGATGACCGGCGCGGACAAACTTGTACGTTATACGTTTATTTCGCATAACCACATAGTCCCCCTGCAGGTAGATGCACATCTTGTATCGTTCCTCTAGCTTCTTCATTCCTTGGAAGACGGAGCTTTTCTGCTGCTCCGGAATCCAGGTTTGCGCCGCTTCCTTAGCCACATCATCAGAGGTGAACCCGCGACCGCTTAGAGCATCTTTAAATGGAATGAAGACGTGATAATCGCATGGTGCTAGATCAGGGCTGTAAAAGGGATGTGGAAGACGTTCAAACCGCAGTTATTGCGTTGCCTCCACAGTTGCGGATCTACATAATGATGCGCATTGTTATGATACAGCAAGACTGTTTTTGGCAGCATTCATCTTTATTTGCTGCAAATTACAGGTTTCAGTTTCTCTCTAAGCATAACACAGTAGGTTGCACTGATCACTGTCCGTGTTCCTGAAAATGCGTTAGGATAGGAGACATCGTGTCCCAAGAAAAGGCCAGTATGATTTTCTTGCCAAAGCTGTCGTTGGGATTTTTTGGAGTACATGGCTGTCCCAACTGCATGTTTGCCTCTTGCTTTCCAGGTTCCCAGTGATTAACCCATGTCTCGTCGCCAATAACCATCCACTCTAAAACACTCGAGTCTTCATAACGTTTCAGGACTTGGGGAGCAACCTCCACTCGCTGTTGTTTGTGCAAATCAGTTAGCTGTTTGCGTACCCATCTTGCGCAAACTTTACGGTACCGCAAGTCATCATGTACTATGGCATGTGCGGATTCATAGCTGATATTGAAATGTGCAGCAACAGCGGATAACGCAATCTGTCGGCCTTCTCTGATCAAGTCATTCGCCATGTCGATTTGAGCTTGTGTGCGCGATGTTGATGGCCGACTATTTCGAGCTTCGTCGGTTAAAATGTTCTTCCCGCTTTGAATCTTTCTACCCTTTCATAAACCTTTCATTGTGTCATTCTGTTTCCATTTCCGTACTGAGCCAACTCCCTTCGGTGAATTTCAGCAGGTTTCAGTCCCTCGGCGCAAAGAAATCTCACTACGGCGCGTTGTTCAACAATGGTACAATCGCGTAGCAGAGAGTCCATGTTTATATGACCTTGGCTTCAACTAGACTAACGGCAGAGCGCTGCGCTGTGCGTCTATGAACTACCCATAAGTCATGCGAACGTGTTGTATTGCGTCTTCTATCCGTTGCTGTTTCCGCGTAATTTTCAAATTGCCTTTACTTTTTAATTTACCTACGTTTATGTTTTCAATAAGTTTCTATGTCGATCGATATTATAAAAAATTATGCGGTTCAAAATATGCCTGTCTAGTAGGTTCATCATCTTGAATTGCTATGCAGTAAATTCATTGTACCAGTAAGAAGAACTGCGTGACAAACGCAGTTCTTCTTTACTGGGACGATCGGCAGTTGAACTTCATTCACTTGAAAAAGTTTTGGGGCCACAAAAATTGCGCAACATTTCGTTGTTCCCTTAGCATAGAAGCGATCGGACGGTGCCCATGTTTTACATATAGTAAAACAAGGGCAATGATGCCTATTTCCAGAAAAAGCCATTGAAAACACGGAGATTCACCTTTCATTCGTTTGTTCTGAAACATTGAACAGTATTTCAAAGGAACAGAAAAAGAGATTGGTTAGACACTTTTACTCATCTCTTATTCTTCCAATAAGTCTTGGATCTCTATTTTCTTAGTAACTTTTTTTTTCCAAGTATTAACGAGCGCCGTTAACAATCCGAATCTAAGAGGAAAATATCAAATGCAGTACGTATTAAGGTAGAATACAACAACTATACCCTTCTGCGATCTAAATATATAATGCGGTGCGTATTAAGGTAGAGCACAACAACTATACCCTTCTGGGATCTAAATATCTAATGCAGTACGTACTAAGGTAGAACACAACAACTATACCCTTCTGGGATCTAAATATCTAATGCAGTACGTACTAAGGTAGAACACAACAACTATACCCTTCTGGGATCTAAATACCAAATGCAGTACGTATTAAGGTAGACCACAACAACTATACCCTTCTGGGATCTAAATATCAATTGCAGTACGTATTAAGGTAGAACACAACAACTATACCCTTCTGGGATCTAAATATCAAATGCAGTACGTATTAAGGTAGAACACAACAACTATACCCTTCTGGGACCTAAATATCAAATGCAGTACGTATTAAGGCAGAACACAACAACTATACCCTTCTGGGATCTAAATATCAAAAGTGGTGCGTATTAAGGTACAACACAACAACTATACCCTTCTGGGATCTAAATATCAAATGCAGTACGTATTAAGGTAGAACACAACAACTATACCCTTCTGGGATCTAAATATCTAATGCAGTGCGTATTAAGGTAGAACACAACAAGTATACCCTTCTGGGATCTAAATATCAAATGCAGTACGTATTAAGGTAGAACACAACACCTATACGCTTCTGCGATCTAAATATCTAACGCAGTGCTCATTAAGGTAGAACACAACAACTATACCCTTCTGGGATGTAAATATCAAATGCAGTACGTATTAAGGTAGAACACAACAACTATACCCTTCTGGGATGTAAATATCAAATGCAGTACGTATTAAGGTAGAGTACAACAACTATACCCTTCTGGGATCTAAATATCTAATGCAGTACGTATTAAGGTAGAACACAACAACTATACCCTTCTGGGTTCTAAATATCAAATGCTGTACGTATTAAGGTAGAACACAACAACTATTCCCTTCTGGGATTTAAATATCTAACGCGGTGCGTATTAAGGTAGAACACAACAACTATACCCTTCTGGGATGTAAATATCAAATGCAGTACGTATTAAGGTAGAGTACAACAACTATACCCTTCTGGAATCTAAATATCTAATGCAGTACGTATTAAGGTAGAACACAACAACTATACCCTTCTGGGATCTAAATATCAAATGCAGTACGTATTAAGGTAGAACACAACAACTATATCCTTCTGGGACCTAAATATCAAGTGCAGTACGTATTAAAGTAGAACACAACAACTATACCCTTCTGGGATCTAAATATCAAATGCAGTACGTATTAAGGTAGAATACAGCCACTATACCCTTTCTGGGATCTAAATATCTAAAGCGGCGGGTATTAAGTTAGAACACAACAACTATACCCTTCTGGGATCTAAATATCAAATGCAGTACGTATTAAGGCAGAACACAACAACTATACCCTTCTGGGATCTAAATATCTAATGCAATGCGTATTAAGGTAGAGTACAACAACTATACCCTTCTGGGATCTAAATATCAAATGCAGTACGTATTAAGGTAGAGTACAACAACTATACCCTTCTGGAATCTAAATATCAAATGCAGTGCGTATTAAGGTAGAGTACAACAACTATACCCTTCTGGAATCTAAATATCAAATGCAGTACGTATTAAGGCAGAACACAACAACTATACCCTTCTGGGATCTAAATATCAAAAGTGGTGCGTATTAAGGTACAACACAACAACTATACCCTTCTGGGATCTAAATATCAAATGCAGTACGTATTAAGGTAGAACACAACAACTATACCCTTCTGGGATCTAAATATCTAATGCAGTGCGTATTAAGGTAGAACACAACAAGTATACCCTTCTGGGATCTAAATATCAAATGCAGTACGTATTAAGGTAGAACACAACACCTATACGCTTCTGCGATCTAAATATCTAACGCAGTGCTCATTAAGGTAGAACACAACAACTATACCCTTCTGGGATGTAAATATCAAATGCAGTACGTATTAAGGTAGAGTACAACAACTATACCCTTCTGGGATCTAAATATCAAATGCAGTACGTATTAAGGTAGAACACAACAACTATATCCTTCTGGGACCTAAATATCAAGTGCAGTACGTATTAAGGTAGAACACAACAACTATACCCTTCTGGGATCTAAATATCAAATGCAGTACGTATTAAGGTAGAATACAGCCACTATACCCTTCTGGGATCTAAATATCTAAAGCGGTGGGTATTAAGTTAGAACACAACAACTATACCCTTCTGGAATCTAAATATCTAATGCAGTGCGTATTAAGGTAGAGTACAACAACTATACCCTTCTGGGATCTAAATATCAAGTGCAGTACATATTAAGGTAGAACATAACAACTATACCCTTCTGGGACCTAAATATCAAGTGCAGTACGTATTAAGGTAGAACACAACAACTATACCCTTCTGGGATCTAAATATCTAATGCAGTGCGTATTAAAGTAGAACACAACAACTATACCCTTCTGGGATCTAAATTTAAAATGCAGTACGTATTAAGGTAGAACACAGCAACTATACCCTTCTGGGACCTAAATATCAAGTGCAGTACATATTAAGGTAGAACATAACAACTATACCCTTCTGGGACCTAAATATTAAGTGCAGTACGTATTAAGGTAGAACACAACAACTATACCCTTCTGGGATCTAAATATCTAATGCAGTGCGTATTAAAGTAGAACACAACAACTATACCCTTCTGGGATCTAAATTTAAAATGCAGTACGTATTAAGGTAGAACACAGCAACTATACCCTTCTGGGACCTAAATATCAAGTGCAGTACGTATTAAGGTAGAACACAACAACTATACGTTTCTGGGATCTAAATATCTAACGCAGTGCTTATTAAGGTAGAACTCAACAACTATACCCTTCTGGGATCTAAATATCTAAAGCAGTACGTATTAAAGTAGAACACAACAACTATACCATTCTGGGATGTAAATATCAAAAGCAGTACGTATTAAGGTAGAGTACAACAACTATACCCTTCTGGGATCTAAATATCTAATGCAGTACGTATTAAGGTAGAACACAACAACTATACGTTTCTGGGATCTAAATATCTAACGCAGTGCTTATTAAGGTAGAACACAACAACTATACCCTTCTGGGATCTAAATATCTAAAGCAGTACGTATTAAAGTAGAACACAACAACTATACCATTCTATGATGTAAATATCAAAAGCAGTACGTATTAAGGTAGAGTACAACAACTATACCCTTCTGGGATCTAAATATCTAATGCAGTGCGTATTAAGGTAGAACACAATAACTATACCCTTCTGGAATCTAAATATCTAATGCAATGCGTATTAAGGTAGAGTACAACAACTATACCCTTCTGGGATCTAAATATCAAATGCAGTACGTGCTAAGGTAGAATACAACAACTATACCCTTCTGTGATCGAGTCTAGTCCTTCCTGGGATCTAGTGCAGACCTTCCAGGGGCCGACACCTTTTGCCATGATACCTCAGGGGTGAGGCTTTTTGTTCTCTGTGGGTTTAACGAGCAGCGTGAGCATCTAGGGCTGGAGGGTGTCGGCCTGGCTGGCAACTTTGTTTAACACTGGATACCGATTGCGTAAATCATTAAAGTCTCCGAAGATAGCATGGAAGGATTGCAGGGTCCCTCTCTCATGAGAGCAGGGAACAGAACAAAAGATGTAAAACTCATGTAAAACCTTTATTTTTCTGAATAAAGAAAAACATTCATCTTTATTTTCGCTTCCAGTGTTTTCTTTGCTTCCGCGTGAAGTTTTGACTCTTCCTTCTTTTATCTACATCCCAGAGAAAATGCATTCTTCCCCAATTTCCTACTGACTTCAACTGCCCTCTTCTTTTTTTCTACTTTATGCGAGGATGGGTCCTTTATGATTCTCAACGAAAGAAGTTTGTTAATTGGCTAGCTTTGCATGAGATAGGAATCAGTTTCTGCACATGCTGAAGAAAGTTTTTCTCACGCAAACATCTGCCCAGCAAGGCTGTAAATAACGGTCAACAGATAAATATTTTCTTGTTCAGGGCATTGGTAAATAGCTTCTCCATGCTGTACATACGACGGAAGTCTGTCCCTTTTCTCTGTGGCGGTAGCACTTTCCCTTCTAAGGAAGCTTACTCTTATGTGCTTTTCTGAAGACAAAATGCTTTCTGTTTTTCTGAATTGCTTAATTAAGGCAACTGTTCCGTAATATCAAGTAATATTCAAATACAGACTGTGAGCCTAAAGTTTTTCAATATTTACATAAACGCTTATGCTGCGGCGGGTATGTCACATGTTTAAACTAGTTCAAATCGCGCACTGCAGTCAGTCAAAAGCCATATAAAGTGGTAGTCGTTGCTGTGAACAGCATTGCATCTCGTCGTTCTGTCTGTGGTTGGGACGCCTAAAAGATGAACAGTCACAACCGGCTAATTAGAGAACTTTTGCTTTACGAGTTTGAACTCGGACATAATGCTGTTCAAGCAACACGAAACATTTGTCACGCGAAAGGGGAAGGTTCCGTGGAACACAGCACCGTAACCAGATGGTTCAAGAAATTTTGCTCAGGTGACAGAAACCTTGACGATCAGCCAAGATCAGGTAGGCCGCGAACCGTGGATTCGGAGGCCGTGCGCCAGCCCGTTGAGGCAAATCCGACAACCAGCACTAGGAGATTATCAGGCGAGCTGGACATATAATAGAGCACCGAGGTTCGTCACCTTCAGGACCTCGACAAGATCTACAGGTGCTGTTGCATTGTCCCTCATGAACTGACGCCAACTGAAGCAAACCGCACGAAACTCCTAGAAAACCCGCGCGATGTACGTTTCGTCAAAAGAATTGTTACGTGCGATGAAAAGTGGGTTTATTTCCATAATCCTAACACACAACGGCAATGGTTGAGCCCGAGCCAGCTTCCTGAGCCTGTTGCGAAACGTGAACGCTTTTATGTATGCTGCTTTGGGGATGTACCCAGCACTGGTGAACAGAAAGCGTGCTCTGTTATAGCAGGACAACTCTCAGCCTCATACCGCGCCAATGACCCTGGCAAAACTCTAGGAACTTGAGGGCATCGAACTGATGCCACACCCAGCATATAGTCCGGACCTTGCCCCGTCGGATTATTACTTGTTCCGGTCCATGGCCCACTTTCTTCACGGGTGGTACTTCAGCAATCAGGAGGAGGTAGCAGCTGGATTGAAGGAGTTCTTCGCCTCGAAGGACATAAACTGGTACCACCACGGAATCGAGAAACTGGCAGACAGATGGCTAAAGACGGTGCAACACGATGGCCTATACTTTGAATGCTAGTCTGCTTTCATCGTAGAGGTACGTTTTTGACTCACCCTCTGTATAAAGACATAAAGTGATCCATATACTGTAAAACTTTGGACTCACCCTCTGTACATCCTTATAACAAGGAAGTCTTTAGTCCCTAGTTTAGGGTCAATGACTCCAGAGAAGCGAAAAAACCAGCGCTTTCGGGCAAACACAACGTCCGTGAATCATTGGAGACTCCACCTGCGACAATTAGCTAGAAGCTTGCTCTTAAGTACTCCCCTAAAGACAAAATTTCTGCTTTTCTAAGCTGCTTAATTAAAGTCACTGTTTTGTAATATTGAGTAATATTCAAATATATCCTTATAACAAAGAAATCTTTAGTCCCCAGTTTAGGGCCAATGACTCCAGAGAAGGAACAGAACCAGTGTCTTAGGGTAAACACTACGTCCATGCCTTTTCGGGATTCCAATCTGGGACAATTAACCAGAAACTGGCGCTTCTGACCACTTTCCCTCACCACCCACAGCTAGTAATATTGGACTCAAGTTCGTCTTTTATTCCTCCTTCATACGTTCTCTTGATTCCCTGTGGGCAATTGGCCTAAAGTAGCGACACGGGGTTCCTCGAGTTTTCTGATGATCACGGAATCATTAAATGCAAAAAAATAAATAAATAAATAAAAATTTAAAATTTCTTCTCCTCCCATGCAAATTCTCTTCTTCTTTCTTTTTCTGAAGGCTGCTTTCAGTTTCAGTAATGCTGCCGTAAGATTTTCGGGCTCCGTAGTTGTTCCATATTTAGAAACAAATGCAGATCAAGATTCTAACCGACTCCTTTCGCATCTTGACTGGACTTTACAATGTATGAATATTCCTTCCGCTACTTGAGAAAAATCATGGAATAATATTTGGATCCGAATCTTTATTTATAGAGTTTTGCATCTCTGCGAATAAATACGACGAGAGAAAAAATAAATAAATACTAGGTACTCTTATCTAACCACAAACATACAAGTACATATGAGGAAGTACGAAAGCAAAGAGGAAGGGGAAGAAGAAAGGGGAAAAAAGTGACATTATACACTGTATGAGATCACACGGTATCTTCACGAGGGTTATTTTATGTCCTGGCATTTCAGGTAAGGAGTTTTAGTGTGATGATATGGCAGTTAGAGAAGCGAGCTCTCTGGGTTAAAACACACTAAGGTTTTGTGCGTCGGAGAGGAAGCTTTTTGAAGTAGAGTGCTCTCACGGAGTGACTCGAGATTGCATGCGACGTCATAAATCGCCTTTTGCGAACCTTAGTCCTCTTCTCTGTCCCCCCTCCCCGCCCCCATCCCCAGCTTTCCCTTTTTTTTTTTTTTTTTGAAACGTCGGCTTCAGCCATGAACTGTTTCCTGCGCCTTTGCTTCTGCAGTATTGTGAGAGACTTTGGCTTTATCAGCTTTAGCATCATTAGTAATGATATCTTGAGGGGATGTTTCGCTCCTCGCCAAAAAGGTGCGCCAACAAAGATACGGACGTATTATAGACCCCTGTACACACTGGGCTCAGGAGCAGGACAACTCTCCCCACCCTGTCAACGCCTCCCTAGCGCAACTTCTAACATCATTCGGTTGCAACAGAGTTCATATTTTTGTACTTTATTGGCCCATTTCTTCTCAAAATGGCGCGCTGCTATAAGACGATCAAAATAGGTTGTTCACTCTGCAACGTCAACATTTTTCCTCTCTCTACTTCTTTTTCTTTTTTTTTTTTTTTTAGCAAACTTTACCATTTTGGTGCGAAGGATCTCGATGCCACCACATGTGACTGACATGGCTTTGTCTTCTTCTTAGAATCATGACGCTTTCTTTATAACCTCCCCATTTTTATCGCATCTTAGACCTGCATCAAAAAGGGTTCACTCCAAATTGATGTTCTTACTTTGATGTCCTTTCCTTCTCTTTTTATTTCGCGGTGTAAAATGCTTGGAGACAAATTTTCTTTTTTGCTTTCCAACTCCCTAGATTTCCTTCACACCCGTATCCCCATTCCCTCTCGCCCCCTTGCTCCCTGTTCTTGTTCTCCCTTCTCTATGAAAAAGGGTCATTATAATTATTCCACAGGTACGGCACAATCCATAAACACTATCGGTAGAAGGGGGACCTAAAGATAATGTATGCCCTTAGGTCTTTCGCAGCCTTGATAACACTGTCTCATAATGCCGAAACCGTTCGCCAGACAGAAGATAAGAGTTAAGCCATTGTGAACCGCTCTGAAAAATGGCCTGCGCAAATGGTTTTTCCATTGGAGAGGGTAAAAATGTACAGAGAGAAAGAGAGAAAGATGATGCTGTAAATGAGGGCAAGATATAAAGGAAAAGCTTGAAATAAAAAAAAAACAGCGTTTGCATGTTGGGGATGCTACCTCCGATAAAATTACCAAGTTTTACATTTTTCTCTTTACAGAAAATCTTTGATGTCGTTTACGTAATCATTTGCGTTTGGAAAGAGCAGCGGAAGTAGACGTCCGCTTAATGCTGCGTTGAGCTCCAACGCATAAAATAAAAAATAAACTAAAAAAAAAAAAAAACAGAGAGAGAGTGGAGGTCGTTACAGACATAGCGTTATTAATACACCCCCTTTCCTAATTGCTGTAATGGCAGATAAAATCCACTCAGTTTTGAGGGGGACATATTTGTTCCTCTTAAAAGTGGCTCCTTTTGTGAGGACCGGTATAAATGAATAATTTGGGGGTGTCAAATTGCCTTTAAAGCTGAAGTGGATATGGAAAAGTAATTACAAGTGGGGTATGATTAGGAAGTGACGATAGCTGTCGAGAGTTTCATTTTCATCATAAATTACCAGTCGGTAGAAGAATTATGCTTCGAAAAGTTTAATAAAAAAGGGAGAGAAAGAGAGAGAGGAAAATGTACCTTTAAATGCTTTTAATTCTATTTGCCCTAGGAGAATTTTCATTCTCTCGTGTTGTCAATAAATGCAAAATGTTTTTTCGTGAGAGATATGAATGGAATGCCGTTAAAAACTGCAACAGAACTTTTTCTACTTTTGGCGCCTCACTAAACTTCTGAAGAGATATGCATATGTGTTTTCCCATGAGATTGTGCGTGGATTTCTGAACGTTCTCTTCAACTGAAATCGAAACTGTCTTGTGTTTCACACAAGCACAAGTAAATAAATCTGTACGCGAAATGAAAACAAAGGCTTCAGAAAAGGAACCTCAAAGCCGTTGACAAGACAAGGTTGACACTTGAGTTTTAACACTGTTATTATTTAGGACTTAAATTTTCCATTTAAAATTGATGCAAAATTTGGTGCCTACCGTGAGTCTAACTGAAGCTTGTATTGCGTTGTAACGAAGGCTTCGTTCTTACAGAACTAATATTTTCTATACCATATCTCCCCGTTTAATGATACCTGGGGCAGAATAGTTTTCAATCCAAGAACTGGGATCAGAAATTGATAAAGATTGGAAGATCAACTTTCTTTTCATTTTAGCTGATCAATATTGATCTTTATAAATTAATGCTCTTTTAATAAAGTTTACACGCCTTCACTGTTAAATTAAAAGATTTATTATCTATCTCTCGCATATATTTTCTCCCTCATTTCTCGTTTTCTTTTCTTTCTCTCACCCATCGTTCTTTCGTCCTCTTTCTCTCCATCCCCTGCTTTCTTCTTCCTGTCTTTACACCTTCTGATCTCTTTTTCTTCCTCATTCTACTATTCTATCCCTAGTCATTTTCTCTTCTATCCGTATATCACCCCCTGAGTCCTTTCTTCTCATCGAAATCTTCCTCTTTCTTTTTCTCTTTGTCTCTTCCATTTCTCGCTCTACTTCGTTCTACCTTACCGGGCTATAAATTCCGAGACTTACTTTCTGACTTTTGGCAGGCAACATCAACGACGGCGCTTTCTTCGGAAATTATTATTTCAGCTGTGCAGGGCTTAATTCTCTTGAACACTAGAAGCTGATTCAGACAGCAGTTGTGTCATTATGCATAATACCATATTATAAAACTGCAGTAAAACCCAATTTATTCAGGCAACAATATATGTCGGCATAACACTACGTGGCACATCCTTAGTAAAGCTCCATTAAGAGTGACAGCAATTTAGTAAAACCATTATGTAAAGCAGCGGGCAAGCCCCATTAACTCAAGGAACAATAGCGCTAGGAAAAACTTCACGTGACGCAATACTAGTGAAGCACCGCTAAGTCAGGCAACTGAGTCCGTAAACATATAATGCCATCATTAGTAAAACCCAACTAACTCAGGACACCACTAAGGTCAGTATTCACAATAGCACGAGACGCAACAGCAGTAGAACTCCACTAATACAGACAGTATTATTGTCAGTACGCATAATGCCATGTGTAGCACCGTTTAACAAATGGGTACTTACCAAAACTCAGGGCATTACTGGTGCCCGCTGTTTTACATCATGGGTGTTGGAAAAGTCGTACATTCTACAAATAGTCTCCTTAGATTGATTGTCATTCGTGTGAATTTGAGTTGAACTAACTGGAATCAGACCATTTGTCATTGAGAGAATAGTAACAGACAAATTAATTTAGCCAGTTATAACCCAAAGTGAATCACTTTCAGGTCTCAAGAAAATTTGAAGAGTCCTTACGATATTTGATTCACTTCGGAAGATAGTGCCCACATAGAATCGAACTATTATTTACTGAAAGAACAGTGATAAATTCATAAAGCAAAGGGAATCATTTGGAAGTCTCTAAAGACCTCAAAAGATTCTTATAGTATTCGATAAACTGTGGAAGAAGGTTGGAAGAAGGTGTGGACTGTCGTATGACTCTGAAGGGTACATACAATATATTCAATCCTATCATACTCATCATATGTCAGGTCATCCCAGAAGTAGTGTCGTTTTGCGCAAGCTTAAGAGTAGTGAGTCCCCTGGTGCCCAGACTATGACGTCGACCACGGTGAGTATAAGAGGGATCCCGCGAGCAGACCTTCAAGTCACTTGAGACCGCAAACGGGAGTTCTAGGTGCAGTCGTTGTGTACTAAAACCGCATAGGAAATAGCACTGTCAGAAGACCATATTAGGCACATTATGCTGTATGAGTTCAACCATCGACATTCAGCGACGGTAGCAACACGAAGCATCAATGCCGTATATGGGCCAAGTACCCTGGAAGTCAGGAAATGTCAACGCTGGTTCCAGAAATTTCGAAGGGGGACACCAGCCTCAAGGATATGCAGAGACGCGGACGGCCTGTTGAGCTGGATAACGACGTGCTGACAACTGCTGTTGATGGAAATCCGCAGGCAACAGTCGAGGAGTTGGCCCCACTTGTTCATTCAACCCATTCTACTGTTCACTGGCATCTGCAGGACCTCGGTTATGTGCTGAAACTGGAAAAGTGGGTACTCCATTATTTCACTCCACAACAGGTGCCACAGGGTGTGGACATTTGCACTTCTTTGCTTTCCCGTGAAAAACAGGGAGCCGATTTCGCACAGAATTGTCACGGGCGATGAAAACTGGGTTGTTTATCACAACATTTAGCATAAACGGCAGTGGTTCCCAAAGGGAATGTGCCTGCAGCAGTGGCGAAACCAGGGCGTTTTCCACAAAAGGTTTTGATGTATGTGTGGTTGGATATGGAAGGCGTAATCCACTATGAGCTGCTGCCACCCAACAAAACCATTACAGGGGAAGTCTACTGTCAGCAGCAGCAGCGTCTACGCACTGCTTTGCAGGAAAAACGTCCAGCACTCGTGAATCGTAAAGGCGTACTGCTGCAGAAGGACAAAGCAAAACCACACACAGAGAAAGTGGACAGTGCTACGTTGCAGGACTTCAGATGGGGAAAACTTCCGCATCCAGCATATTCCCCTGACATCGCCCCATCCGACTACCACCTCTTTCGCAGCCTGCAAAACCATCTTGCTGGAATTACACTTCGAAATGTGGAGGAGGTACGGCGAACCCTTTCTGATTTTTTGCATCGAAACCCATGGAATTTTACAAGTCTGGGATTCAAAGCCTTGTCGATCGATGGTAGAAGGTTATAACTACAGGGGGCACTTATTATAGGGATTAAAACATCTGTCCCATGTATGTTTTTATTTCTTTTCTTCACACGTAAAAAAAACAACAGATTCGCTAAACATGAATGCCGGTTGCTTCGACTAGCGAATCCTGTGATGGTTATATTCAAATTGATCGGAAACTTGGAACTTGGTCGTTCTGGGTGGTATAGTGGTTAGCGTACCCGGGCGTTTTTCTGGGAGACGCGGGTTCGAGTCCCGCTCCAGGACGATGAAAATTTTCAAGTTTTCGGATATTATCTGACTTACCATCCTTGTCACATTTACGCCAAAAATCGGATTGTCATCTTCAAAATTAGTATTTTTGGGATTACTTTATACATACCAGCCCACTGAATTAGAAACCTTTACGTAGATGTACAGTACGTAAACGTCACGGAACGCAACGCAGCGTATATGCAAAATACGTGGTCACGTGCTTTTACCACGTGATCTAGGCAAGTATTAAGACTGCTTCTCGTCAGTAGTCGTCAGTAGTTTTGTTCACAATCTGAAAAACAAAGGATCTTTCGGAGTTTAATAAAGGGCTTATTGTGAGTGCCCATCTGGCTGGAGCGAGCGACGATTTTGAAAACAGCAGAGCTGACTGGTTTCTCAAACATTGAGATATCTTCGGTCTTTAATCAATGGAAAAATAACCCACAATGCTTGTCTAAGAGGCGTAACTATGGTGCAGCGACAATTTGTCAGGAAATATATCGACGTCGTTTGAAAATCTTTGTGCGAAGAAACAGGACTTCCCATGTGCAGCAGTTGACCGAAGCATTCAATGAAGGCTGTTCTCGATCTCAGCGAACTATGTGCAAGGAATAGAAGAGAATCGGTATTGGCAGTCCTACACGGAAGCCACTGATTTCTGCGAAGAACGGAGAAGTTATGACGAAGTAAATTTCTCCATCATTTTGTATGCCACGGGAGAGATTCGAATCCCCAACTGTCGGCTCTGGAGCTCATAGTGCTATTCACTATACTATACTGGCATGTGCTCTCACCGCTATCTGCCTTTATCTCATATGCGTCTTGCGGGGCAGGCACGTCACATCCAGGGCCGGATTAAGGGGTGGCTATAGGGGCTACACCCTTGGGGCCCACCACGACCGAGGGCCTAGGAGGCATGCCTAGGTAAATAATTGAGAGAGAGACGTTCATAAAATAGTTTTACTTTTGTCTTGTATAATTTCCACATCGTCAGAAACAAGAGCTGGAAGACGAACAGATTCCAAGACAATGACTCTCCCAAAATAAAGGTTTCGTGTCCCTGTATTCGGGGTGGTGTCACGTCAATTCGTCGCCAACGTCAATTCGTCGCCAACGTCAATTCGTCGCCAACGTCAATTCGTCGCCAACGTCAATTCGTCGCCAACTTCAATTCGTCGACTACGACAATTCGTCGCCTGCATCAATTCGTCGATTACGTCAATTCGTCGCTTGCGTCAATTCGTCGACTACGACAATTCGTCGCCTGCGTCAATTCGTCGCCTGCTTCAATTCGTCGTGGACAAATTAGTCGCGTTTACACATTTTGGTTACATACAAAACGAATGCGGGAAAACGTAAGATTTCGAACGTCGTGGGCTCGGCGAGACAGTTTCAGCTTTTTCACTACCATCCACCCACACCCTCCAGTTGCACTTGGAACCGTTAATGGTCTAAGTGCCTTGTGGCTTCACATTGCATAACAAAAATTATGCACTAAGAAAAGTATACAGTGCTAAATCATTAGAAAATCCAAGACAAAATCTAGGAATCTTAAGTTTTTAACTGATGTTCTTGTAAGAACAATGAAAAATACATTGGCTATTACGAAAACTCTGCAGATAATTTAGTAGTTACAGATTCGTGTTTTAACGGACTTCATAATGGTTCCCCGTCATAATTCTTTGAGGGCCCACTCAGATGTCTTAGCCATGGGGCCCACTCAAATGTCTTAGCCTAGGGGCCCACTAAGGTCTTAATCCGGCCCTGGTCACATCTCCCCCTGAACGAGGGCCGGGACCATGTGTCGCTGTAGGCAGTCCTTCCATGAAGTACGTACATTTGAAAAATCCCAGACAATTTGGTGTGTGGAACGTAACGTCACACTGATATTTTTCGAAGCACTGAATAAGGGATTCTCATTTTTCGTGTCTCGCGGTGTGGAAAGAACATCACACCATTGCGAGAAACCAAACAGTCAGAGACCATCCTGGAAGTTCGGGCGCCAATATGACGAAGAAAATTTTCCCATCATTTTTAATGCCAGGAAAGGGATTCGAATACCCATTTCTCGGCTCCGGAGCTCCGAGTGCTATCCTCTATACTACACTGTCATGTGCTCTCACCTCTATCTGTCTTTATCTCATGTGCGTCGTGCTAAGCGGGCACGTCACAGAGTAATCGGTATAATTCATACCTACATGGAAACCACTGATTTTTTGCGAAAAACGTAAAAGTTCGTCTACACTGGTGTCAGTAACACCGTGACTGGACACAGAAAGACTGGGAAAAAGTCATGTGGTCTGAAGAGTGACGGTGCACTTTGCTCTGTACTGACGACAGGCGCGGACTGGGATGACGAAACCAGACCGGGAATTTCAGTCTTCCGGTACATTACAAAAACATGCATACCTTCAGGGGAATACCTCATAAATTCCATCATGTAAAAAAATTCCATTAGATCCTGGATGAAAGAGAACTGTTGAAAATTCATTTTTAAACGAATTCAGTCGAGAACGAATTTTCTAAATCCGCTCATGATGAATGTAGCATCAAATCACGCTCAAAATGGAGTGTACTACCGGACAACTTTTTTCTTGAAAACTTTGATTTTGACAAAATCAGGAGTCTCTCGAAAACCCCGGTTCCAACTATATCATCATGGAGGTTATTCTGAGAACAGAAATGTGTGCACGTGCCACATTTCATTTTTCCTACACAGTTAAATTTTAGATTTATTTGGTCACTGATCACAGTTACCAAATAATCCAAAATGTTTCACATTTTGGTTTTTATATAGTACTAGCTTTACTACCCGGCTTTGCCCGGTACAGAATGTATGGAATCTGTAGAATCAAACGGACCAAAAGTGTTACGAATAATTTAACACGCGTCCAGGAAACACAGCATTAGAACACTAACTGAACAAAATTCGTTAAAAAAAAATTTCGACGATCAAATGCGTCACGTGCTTTCCGTTTCAGAAGTCTTTGAGGGGCGAATCTCTGCGATAAAAAAAGTTAACAACGTATCTTTGCGAATATTTTATGAAACTGGCTGAAATTTTAATGAACACCATAAATCGTTAACAGGAAATCTCCAAATTTCGCCTGAATCGGTAAAAAACTTTTTAAATTACCTGTCAAAATTTTATTAACCGTTTCTGCATATATATTTTCTGTTTACCAATGAATTAAAAATTCCATGCCTGTTTTAAAATTTTTTGACCGGATTCCAGTGAAATTTTGAGGTACTACTCTTATTACCAATTAATGGTGTTGATAAAAATTTCAGCCCGTTTCGTTAAGATTTCGCAAAGTTCGTTTTTGCATTTTTTTATGCACAGTTCTCAAAGAATAGATACACCTGTGGATGTCCTGCGATTATGAATGCAGTCACGTGCTTTCAGATTAGAGGTAGGATAACGATGACGTAGCAGACGACGCTGACTTTATTGATTAGCTTATTAATTAATACATAACTCGCGAACGGAACAACGTAGAGATCTTAAAATGGTTGCGTTGACCTAGCAATTCCAGTATTATTAAGCTATGCAAAATTCAAGGTACCAGAAATCGGCGTTCGAGAGTTTTTCTTGCTTCAGACAAACAGGCGTTTTGTGTTTTATATATAAAATTGGTACCTCCTCCTTCAACAGACCCATAGTTTGATCAATATGAAACAGTTCTGCAGTAAATCACTGTTGTTTTTAAGACAAATGCGGGACGGGCACCATTTCGGAATATATCTGCCCAAGAATCGCTTTGTTCGTATGTAAATAAGGATGTGGGGGACGACAAGCCATCACAATTTGTGGTAATATCGCCGTCAAAATTACACAAGTTAGTAAAATGATGCAATGCATTGATTATGAGACGCTTTCCAACATACCAGAAATCATTACTCAAGTTATTACTCAAGTTATTACTCAAGTTATGAGGATAATGGCTGTGGAATAAATCTCGCTCCTGTGCACTTACCTTTGACCCCATTTCAATGATATTCAACCGAACCGGTTCAGTGTATTTCCGGACATGATAAAGTTTTGTCGCAATTGAAGCATCTTTACGTAAGTTATGACTCATAAGGGCAATGGAATGGATCTCGCTCCTATGTCCTGACCTTTAATCCCATTTCGCTTATTTTCAGTAGGGTTCGTCCCCAGGTGGTCCCCTACGACATACTAAAATTCAATCGAAATCGAACCATTTTTACTCAAGTTATGACGCATAAGGGAAATGGTTTGGACCCCGCTCCTATGTCCTGACCTTTGACCCCATTTCACCCATTTTCAATAGGGTCCGTCCCCAGGTGATCCCCTATCATATACTGAAATTTCATCAAAACCGAACCGTTTTCACGCGAGTTCTTGTGCGGACAGACAGACGGGCAATGCTGGACCATATACGCTTCTTCAATCTACGGTTGGAAATCGTAAAAAAGGATGCTAGGGCCTGCCAATTACGCTGAGCTGCAAGTCCAAGGACCTACGTCTAACTGTAGTTAGCTTTTTCTTAACTTATAACAGCGTACTTGGTCCGGCTGCACTTTTCTCGTAAAACTGCTGCTGTTTTTACGCTTTGCAACCATAGGTTGAAGAAGCGTATATGCTCCAGCTATGTCCGTCTGTCCGTCCGTCTGTCTGTCTGTCTGTCCGCACGATAACTCGCGTAAAAATGGTTCGATTTCGATGACATTTTAACATGTGGTAGGTGACCACCTGGGGACGAACCCTATTGAAAATGGGTGAAGTGGGGCCAAAGGTCAGGACATAGGAGCGGCACGCGTTCCATTGCCCTTATGTGTCATAACTTACGTAAAAATGGTTCGATTTCGATGAAATTTTAGTATGTCGTAGAGGACCACCTGCAGACGAACCCTGTTGAAAATGGGTGAAGTGGGGTCAAAGGTCAGGACATAGGAGCTCGATGCATTCCATAACATCTTATTAAAGGAGCAATTCTTGTATAAATGTAAATTTTATTTTGAAAACGGCTCTTAGGATTTTGATGAAAGTGGTTAACCTATACCGTTTTCTGGTACTAGAAATCGATTTAGCTTGATCTCGACTTTGGAAAAATTCGTTTAGTGTATTGAATAACCACCCCAAGTTACCACGTTTTTAGCGTCATGGCGTCGTCTTATTAATGTTTCCCATTCTTAGAACTCTTATGACGTCACACTCTCGCGATCGACTTGCGATTGAGATGTTGGCGCGCGCTGTCACGCCATCTGCTTTATTACGTCACGCGTTGTTTGTGGATCCTATTAAAGTTCTATGACGTCACACTCTCACGACCATCTGCCTCATTTCGTCACGCGCTGTGTGTGCATTATGCATTACTTTTATATCATCGAAATAGGGTCAAAGGTCGGGTAAGAGGAGCGAGATTTATTCTACAGATATTATACTCATAACTTGAGTAATGATTTCTGGTATGTTGGAAAGCGTATCATAATCAATGCATTGCATGATTTTACTAACTTTTTTTTTTTTTTTTTTTTTATGTAGGGAAATGACTTTTCTGACAGATATAAAGCACAAATGAAATTATCGATTTTTATTCATAAGCTGTAAAATAATTATTCGTGAGTTAAAAAATTTCAGATTTAAAGTTTAGTGGTCCACCGGGAAATGTCCCGGTATCCGGGTGCGCCAATCCGCTTCTGACTGATGACTGCCGAAAAGTTTGCGAGAACCTCATGAAGCAGTTGAATCAACTTGCCCTGTAATCACAACTCAAGGTTCTGCAAGTGATACGGGGCACGTTCTGTTGGTACAGAATAGGTCCCCTGATATTGATGAAAAATAGGGTGACCTCCATTGTTTGAACATTGTTGCCGATCAAGTGCATCCTGTAATTTTGACTTTTCATCCAGCAGGTGACAGCCATATCATGGATGACAGTACTACCATCCATCGCGAAGATGTATTCAGCACTGGTTCAGTGAGAATAACAGCGACTTCCACTATCTTTCCTCGCCACCATAAATCCCGAATCTGAACCGCATTGAGAATGTATGAGGCATATTAAACAAGTTAGTAAAATCATGCAATGCATTGATAATGATACGATTTCCAACATACCAAAAATCATTACTCAAGTTTTGAGGACAATATCTGTAGAATAAATCTCGCTCCTCTGACCCGACCTTTGACCCCATTCCGATGATATAAAAGTAATGCGTAATACACACACAGCGCGTGACGTAATGAGGCAGATGGTCGTGAGAGTGTGACGTCATAAAACTTTAATAGGATCCACAAACAACACGTGACGTAATAAGGCAGAGGGCGTGACCGCGCGCGCCAACATCTCAATCGCAAGTCGATCGCGAGAGTGTAACGTCATAAGATATCTAAGAATGGGAAACACTAATAGGACGACGCCATGACACTAAAAACGTATTAACTCGGGGTTGTTATTTAACCCACTAAACGAATTTTTCCAAAGTCGAGATCAAGCTTAATCGATTTCCAGCACCAGAAAACGTAGGTTAACCACTTTCATCAAAATAAAATTCCATCAAAATAAAATTACATATATTCTAAATAAAATTTACATATATACAAGAATTGCTCCTTTAATAAGATGTTATGGTATGCATCCTGCTCCTATGTCCTGACCTTTGGCCCCACTTCACCCATTTTCAACAAGGTTCGTCCCCAGATAGTCCCCTATCACATACTAAAATTTCATTGAAATCGAACCATATTTACGCAAGTTATGACGCATAAGGGCAGTGGAATGGATCCTGCTCCTATGTCTTGACCTTTTACCCCATTTCGTCTATTTTCCATAAGGTTCGTCCCTACGTGGTCTCCTACCACATGCTAAAATTGCATCGAAATGTAACCATTTTTACGCGAGTTATCGTGCGGACAGACAAACGGACGGACGGACAGACGGACAAAACTGGAGCATATACGCTTCTTTAACCTACGGTTGGAAAGCGTAAAAACACAGATCCAGGAGCAAAGACTTCTTTCGTCAAATTTGTGCCAGTAAACGAACTCTCTGGTGAACGCCTGATATGAAACATCAAAACTTCGTTGTAGCAAAACTATTGATCGGCGTCACCTCCGTCCTAAATTTTTCAACACTTTGCTACGTAGCTGCTCATTCAGTTATTTTCTGTGTCCTGTTGCGTGAGCTCGTCAGGCCTTCGCTTGTAAGGAAATTAAAGAGTTCCGAGCTTTTAGCTTCTGAAATGAAAAACTCGCTCTTCTGCATTAGTGCTCATTATTCAATACTGTATATCGGGAAGGTTACATATGAACTTTGTCCTTATTTCCTTTTGACACCAAAGGGAGCCTTCCTGTCAAATCACAGCATGAAGAAAAAGTTGGATCTCCATTGCTCATGGATTTCGTAGAAAACAAAAATCTACTAAAGTAGGAATTTTTTTTGCCGTTGAATCTCAGCATATAAAAGTTTCCCCTATATGATGGAATTCAGTTAAAAACGCTAAAAATAAACGAAACGTAATTTTGTAACTTTTACTTTCTTTTTTTTTTTCTTCTTCTCTTTTCTTTTTTCTCTCTTGTTGTGCTTGTTTTTGTATTGATCCGTTTACATTAACCGGCTGATCCTATTTTTATCTCTTTTCTACCTAAGAATGTTAAGAGCAATTATCAATTTAAATTCTTATCAAACCGTCGCGAGAGTGAAGTTTGAAACCCGCAATGGCGTTTCATATTAAATCTGAGCGCAAATTTGGCTTGATTGTGCATTGCGCTGCATTTCAAATCGTGGAATTTGCAGCCTGAGATGATTGATGTCGTACTATAAAATTAGATTCATTACAAGAGCAGTGGTTGAAGTGGCGCAAAACAACAGCCGGGATGGTATATTATTGATACCTCGTATTAGTCGAGGATCGAACCACCGAAGTATGTTATATAAAATACGAAGCATCCTAAGCAGGGGCGGATTCGCCCGCGGTGTCTTTTTGCGGTCAACCACTCAAGAAATGGCCCACTATCTCATATTCTTTTTGTCTGCATTACTTTGCAACAAATGAATAATTATTTTGGTACCAATGAATTTTACTTCCCACCCCGTTATTCACAGACTGACTCGGAGCACAAAGCGATTCTCCAGTAAAAAACATTCTTTGCAAAAAAAAAAAAAATAAAAAAAAAAATAAGAAAGATGACACCGAACTTTCGGGTGTAAAAAGCATGCCTTTTGAATCCGTTCTGAGGCAAATTAAATTTATCAAAGCTATTCAAAGACAATGGAACCGGTATGGAAAACAACAGTATCTAACGGAAGAAAGAGGTTTTTCAATCGGGTTATTAATCCCTCAGATATTGCTGTAAACGGAATCGTGAGCTTACGCCCTCTGTTGCAGACTTGTGCGTTAAGAAAAACATGAATTTACATTAGAAACATTTGCACGGGAACCGCTCTCCAACACAGAAAGAATTTTTCAAATCGGACTCTTAAAAACAGAGATATGGACAAATATAAGACATGAATTTACGCTCCCTAGCGGGAAACTCATGCATTAGTTTAACAAGAAAGTATTATCAAAAGGTTTTTCCATGTGAGAGGTAGCGGTCCAAGAAAGAAAAAATTGCAGTCGAGTTTTCAGGAGCTCAGATTTTGCTGCAAATACACTAGAAGCAGAAATTAACACTTATGCCCCCTGGTGGCCAAATCATTCTTTACCAAACATTCGAAATTATGTGAAAAATATTTTCCATCGGGTCTTGTATGCGATACAGGAAGAATTTTTCAAATCGTAGTTTTAGAAGCAGAAATAACGCAGAAAACGCAATTTACCTATGTGCCCCCTAGCTGAAAGTCTATGATCTACATGAAAATTTTGAATTTATATGGAAAACATTTCGCATCGGAAACACTATCCAACAAAGAGGGAATTTTTCAAATCGGACTCCTAGAAGTAGATATATTGACAAAAAATATATATACAACTACGCCCCCTGGCGTAGAAACCATGAATTATTTCAAGAAGAAAATGTTCCTAAAAGGTTTGTCGACATGAGTAGTATCGGTCTACAAACGACGTTTTTTTCAATCGAGAATTTAGAAGCTCATATTTGCTGCAAATACATCAGAAGCGGAAATTACGATTTACGCCCCGTGGTGGCCAAACCATTTTTTTTTTACAAAAATTAGAAATTATCTGCAAATGATTTCCCATCAGGAGCTGTATCCGGTGCAGAAAGAATTTTTCAAATCGGAGATTTAGAAGCAGAGATATGGGGGAAACGCAACTCACCTCTACGCCCCCTAGCGGAAAGTCTATAAATTCCTTGAAAATTTTGAAATTATGTGAAAAACATGTCACACTGAAAACACTATCCAACAAAGAAAGAATTTTTCAAATCGGACTCCTGGAAGTAGAGATGTTGACGAAAATAAGATATACGTCTACGCCCCTGGCGGAGAAACCGTGGAATATTTAAGAAAATGTACCGAAAAGGTTTATCGAAAGAATTTTTTCAATCGATATTTTAGAAGCTCAGATTTTATGGCAAAGACATCAGAAGCGCTTACGCCCCTGGTGGCCAAAGTATTCTTTACAAAAAATTTGAAATTATATGCAAAATATTTTCCATCAGGAGGTGTATCCGCTGAAGAAAATGTTTTTCAAATCGGAGTTGTAGAAGAAAAGTTATCGGGAAAAATGTAATTTACTTTTGCGCCGCCTAGTGGAAAATCTATGTGTAATTTGAAAAAGTAACTATATCTAAAATACTCTTCGACATAAATGGAATCAAAAGATAAAAGAATTCTTTCAATCGGATGTTGAGAAGCAACTATGTGGAATAAAACGTATTTTTGAATTTGACATCATCTGCATTTACGCCCTCTAGCGGCGAAATTTCAAATATATGTACTCCAAAAAATAGATATATTTCAAATATATGTACTCCAAAAAATAGATATATTTCAAATATATGTGCTCTAACTTCTTTCAGTTCCCGTGCCCTTTCGGGCAGGGCACAGAAACTGAAGGAAGTTAAAGCGATTTTAGCGATTCTGACAGGATAGTTTGTAAGTGCGAGAGAGCACGCTAGATGGCGCCACCGTACAAGCGTACGATTTTTTACACATAGGAGGCAGAGAGAAATTAGGGGGGGGGTTAGAAATGAACACCTTTACATGTAACCGGGGGATTCCTACCCGTATGCCCCCGGGTACTGGCCCCCGGTAATAAATAAGGGCGTCTTCCTCCCCCTTTCTACCTCGCTTCCATGTCACTTTCCTATCGGGCACTCTAGCCCAAATCTCCTAGCTTCCTATTTCTAAGGGTTGTTCAAGACCTGGGGTCAGACCAGACACTCCCTTCCTAAAATCCTCTACATCTGATCTGAACTACCCGTGGGCCGTCACTTAACGTGTTCGTCCGATATTCAGCGATTGATAGAAATTAACACCACCACGGAGAGCCCCCAGGTTCAAACCTATAGGTTTGAACCTCGAGTCCCTCCATCAGTAGTCTGAATCTCAAACCACTAAGCCATTGACGGCTCGGTTTCAAATTTGGAATACCGTGTACTCTATACATACTCATTTATTCATAGAATCAACTGGAAGCCCATTATTCGATGGCACATCTGGGATAATAGATATATTCGTTTTCACATGCTGGGCAAATGGACTGCACAATTCTATGACAAATATAGTGATGAAGCGCCTATATTATTTGGGATTGACACAAATATTGTTAATGTAAAAACGTACACAAAGGTACTTTATGCATAATTAAATTACTTGTGATCAGAGATTTTGTTGTAGTAATTATTTATATGGTGTCACTTTACACATTTATTAAACAATTTCTCTTGAAATCTATAATATCTAAAATGAAGTAATACGAGATTATATTTATATTTATTGACGCAGTTATTTGTAAGTACGTATGCTTACTTATACTGTATTTGAGCATGTCATGTACTCGTTTACGATATGATTGTACTTAAAAAAAACGAGTAGGTTCAGGTTCTCATTTTTAAGTAGATTCATTTTATTAGTGCGTGCACAATACGAGCAGTTGAGCGAGTTTAAGAGAGGAAGTATAATTGAACTGAGAGATGCCGGTTGGTCGAATCACCGTATCGCCAGACCTTTGGGTCGGAGCGACACCGCAATTGGACGGTGTTGACGCCAATGGGTTGAATAGGAAACAGCCCAGCGACTGGCGGGCAGTCGACGGCCAAGGGCAACGGTAGAACGCTGGAATTGAGAGATTGTGAGAGCCACACTAACAAAACAGAATTCGTCACTCTCAACCATCAGCGGCCATGTTGGGTCGTCTGTAGGTACGGAAGTGGCCATACCACACGACTTGCGGCACGGGGACTACATTTGAGGAGGCTACTCAGCCGTTTACTAGCGACCACGACCACCCAGCGCATACGTGTCTGGAGACGAGCCGGCCGGCGCACGGATCCTGCCTTCACCGTGGAACGACACACGGCTCACACGCCGGGAATGACTGTCTGGGAAACCCTTTCTTAGGATACGGTGCCAACAATCCACGGCGCTATGTGTGTTTATCTCTCAGCATCTGAATTCCCAAATCCGTAGGGACTGTTGGCACCGTAGCGTAAAGCGAACGCACTCGGCTATTTATCGAGAGATCTGGGCTTCGATCCCAGCGGTGTCCAAATACAATTTTTCGGTTGCTGTGTGTTAATTAAAGAAAAACGTGGAAAGGGCACTTTGTCTATTTACATTGTCTCCACGTATTTGAAAGTTTTCAGCAACTTCTCTCGCCCTTTGGATTCATTAGCTATAATTAAAAAGCTTGTACCGTTAGGCCCCACTAGATGGAGACGTCTCAGTTGCTGAGCCCATCCCTATGGGTTTGTGAAGTCAGTTGCTGACAGATAAACACACCTAGCGCCGTGGATTGTTGGCACCGTAGCGTAAAGCGAACGTACTCCGCTACTTATCGAGAGATCTGGGTTCGATTACAGCGGTGTCGAATACAATTTTTCGGTTGCTGTGTGTTAATTAAAGAAAAACGCGGAAAGAACGATGACTTTGTCTATTTACATTGTCACCACATATTTGGAAGTTTTTCACCAATCCGGGGGCTCTATCTATGTCTTGGGAATATCTCTTGAGTAGAGCTGAAAACAGGAGACCTAGTCCTAGGCAAAATGAGAAAGAGTGGCGCTCACGCACATGTAAGTAGATTTCTGGGTGACAATTACAGACAGGGAGCAATGGAATGGGGATGTCACCTGGGGGGGGGAGAAAACAATTCCTGGAATTGTGTTCATTATCAATCCATTCTTCAAGTAAGCGCTGCATTGGAAGGATCAGTGCAGCTTTTGCGACATATGTGTTGTGTAGTAAAACTTCATTCAGTCTCACATGGACGTCAAGCTGAATATACTTGAGAGATTTAATTAATTATTATATATAATATTATATTTCTACTGTTATAGTTAATTAATCAAATATTTCAAGTATATTCAATTTTTATGGATATATAATACAGACTTACATATATGCATAATATCAAGTATGCATATTCTTACATGGTCTTAATTTTCACCCAGAAACGGATTTCGCGAGGGTTTCCATCGGTACCAAGCTCCTCGTCATAAGCAGGCGCTTCTGTATATGAATTTTTCGTTCTTTTATTTTTTTATACAAACAAAAAACGAAGTATTAATCAGGTAATGTATGAAAATTATATTTATTTTCACCGTTCTCTCTGACAGAGACGGATTAAGCGGTGTCTACATGGGCTATATAGCCTTGAGGCCCACCAATACCAACAGCCCAGGGGGCATGCCTGAACAAATAATACATAGATAGATAGAGTGAAAGAGAGAGAGAGAGAGAGAGAGAGACAGACAGAGAGAGAGACAGACAGAAAGACAGACAGAGAGAGAGCAGAGAGAGAGAGAGAGAGAGAGAGAGAGAGAGAGAGAGAGAGAGAGTGAGTGAGAGACAGAGAGAGAGAGAGAGAGAGGTTTGCATTTGTCTCGTATGAGTTCCATTTGGTCAAAAACAGAGGCTCGAAGACGAACGGATTGCAAAACAGTGACACACCAAGGGTAAAGGTTTCATATCGCTTTGTATAGCGGTGTCGGCAAGGCAGTTTCAGCTTTTTCTTTACTATCCACCTGCACCTCCCAATTTACACTTGGGACCGTTAATGTTCGAAGTCCCCTGCGGCTTCACATTGCATAACATAAAAGATGCACTAAGAAAAGTATACAATGCTAAGTCATTAGAAAATCGAAGCCAAAATATAGGAATATTAAGCTTTTAACTCATATTCTTGTGAGAACAATGGAAAATATGAAAATATAGGGATTTACAGGGGCGTATTTAGAGGGGTCGAGAGGACCCTGCCCCCCCCAAGTGTAACATTTCTTTGTTAAAATGCGACCTAAATTAGAAAAATTTTTTTAACTTAATAATAGAAAATAAGGCTTTAGTTTTTTTCATTTACTTTTCATTAACTTATATTTTGTCCTGATGGATTTGAAAAACTTATTTTATTTTCGGTCGCCCCCCCCCCCCGAAAAAAATTATATATACGTCCATGGCGACTTATTATGAAAACTCTGCAGATAATTTATCAGTTTGAAAAATGAATGCACTACGTATTAATTATCACAAACATATTGCTACGGTTTCGTGTTAAAACGGACTTCATAATGATTCCCCGTCATAACTTCATCGGGACCCCGATCAGTTGTCTTAGCCTAGGAGTCCACTCAAATATTTTAGCCTAGGGGCCCATTCAAATATTTTAGCTTGGGGGCCCACTAAGGTCTTAATCCGGCCCTGCTTTCTGATCTTCCCTGCAGTTCTAGTTTTTGTTTTCTTTAAAAATTACTGGATTAGAGTTTGCGTAGAGCAAACTTTTTAACAGTCAGAGAGCGACGCTTTTCTTCTCTGCTGCGCAAAAGGCTACATTAGTGGTTAAGTGCATGCATAGACATACAGTAACGTTTTACTTGCATTTTTTGCGATTGATATAAAATACATGTTTGACTAAGTTGCTCATTTCAGAAATTTGGCGTACTTCTTTTTTTTTTTTTTTCCTTATTTCCCATTTTCGTTATTGATAAGGTTAATTTGTTTTCTCTTTTTTTCTTTAAATCTTGTTCTAGTATTTCTTTTAATAACCTTACAGAGTAAGTTACATAAACCGCACTTCAAAATTTTTCATTTTAAACCATATTTTTGCTTTATTTCCTCGGCAAGAGAAGACTAGACTACCGGGATTATTTTTTTTCCCATCTTCTGAACTTCAGGGATTTTTTTGTCCATATATTTTAACAACCAAAATCGTATCCCGACCCTCTTCGAATTCTGTATAGAAGGAAAAAATTAAAGAATAAATAAATAAGGGAAGACATAGACTTCTCTTTTCACGTTTCGATAGGACTCCGGGTCACTTTAATGCGAAAGAAATAACTTCTAGAGCCATGCTTCTCGAGAATCTTTGCTGAGCATGATAAGAAAAACAAATTCGCTGATCATGATTCCAGCTCACATGCCATGCTTGCTGCTAGTGCGCAGAGATAATGGACTCTGACTGTACTCATCCAATGATGCGGAAAGTTATTGGAGGAAGGAGAGAGATGACTGTATGATTGAATTATGTAGTTGCATCTCGATCCTGAGGTTGTATTCCGTTCAATTTGAATACATTGGGGAGATGGGGTAACGATAATATAGGACTCATATCGTAAAGCTGTGTGCGAGTGAACGAGAGACTGAGCATAAATATTCGGTGATGATGAAAGCTATTGAAGCTGTGGGGAGACTAGCAAGGTAGAGAGAGAGCGAGGAAGCGTAGAAGAGGTTGTTGCTTCACCAATAAACCACAAAACGAAGCTGGGAAAATCGAAGCCGAAAAATCACAATCTCCCGTCTTCACCTGCCTCCTCCTTTAACGCCGCCGCGATCGGCTATTACTCGCACTTCTATTTGCATACATCGTACATTTTCTCGTAATATGAAATCGGGGCCCCGTGTTTTGAGCAACTCTGTGATGGAGCTCAATTTGATTTTCGCGGGGACCACAGGGATTCCACCGATTTCATCACTAAGCTCATTCATGTTGATTTTGTACTCGCGAATCTGGGGCTTTGAATTCACACCGTTATCAAAGTTCTGGAATAAAGGCTTTAATAAGAACTTGGAGTCATCGTTTTAAGAAACGAGTGCGGGATTGCAGTCTGATTCTTTGAAAATAACGGCAATCCATTCTCGCATTTCTCTGTTGCAACCACTTTCCCTGGGGTTTCATAACTAAAGTTTTCGTTTTTCCCTATAGACAGAAATTTACATATACAGCTTTGGTTAGACTGTTTCTAGCGCAAGTGGTCATTTCCGTTTCCAGCCCACTGACGATTACACGCATTTGGGAATACCTTCTTTTGAAACACACACACGCTTTAAAAGATTGCTACGATAAGGCAAATGATGCATCATAAACGTGATGAAACATTGTTTCGGGCTTTCGAGGAAAAACCAGGGGCGTGTTGTGAAGAATGAACGCGCTGGAATTCAGGAGATCAATGAAGCTTGAAATGTATTTTACTCGTAGACAATCGGTGCGGAATTAAGGTGGATACCTTTCTAATTATAGAAGATTTTCATTTTGCGTCTTGGATATATTTCTGCACAACGCTCTTAGACAAAATAAAAGCAATGGCTGCTCATCAGAGAATGCCTGATCATTATTTTCAATTTATAAGAAATTAAAGAAATTTGAATTTTACATGTAGAAGACTCGATGCGGAGTTAAGGTGGATAAATTTTTAATTATAGAAGATTTTCATTTTGTGTCTTGCATATATTTCTGTATAAGCGCTCTTAGACAAAATTAAAGCAATGCTTTACTGCTTATCAGGGAATGGCTGATCATTATTTTCAAATTTGTGATGAATTAAAGAAATTTGTATTTTACATGTAGAAGACTCGATGCGGAGTTAAGGTGTATAAATTTTTAATTATAGAAGATTTTCATTTTGTGTCTTGCATATATTTCTGTATAAGCGCTCTTAGACAAAGTTAAAGCATTGCTCTGCTGCTCATCAGTGAATGCCTGGCCATTATTTTCAATTCGTAAGAAATTGAAGAAATCTGTATTTTACATGTAGAAAGAAGACTTCGTGGGGAGTTAAGGTGGATACATTTTTTATTATAGAAGATTTTCATTTTGTGTCTTGCATATATTTCTGCACAGCGCTCTTAGACAAAATTAAAGCATTGCTCTGCTACTTATCAGGGAATGCCTGATAATTATTTTCAATTTGTAAGAAATTGAAGAAATCTCTATTTTACATGTAGAAGACTTCGTGGGAAGTTAAGGTGGATAAATCTCTAATTACAGAAGATTTTCATTTTGTGTCTTGGATATATTTTTGAATAGCACTCTTAGACAAAATTAAAAGATTTATCTGCTGCTCATCAGGGAATTCCTGGCCATTATTTTCAGTTTGTAAGAAATTAAAGAAATTTGAACTTTACATGTAGAAGACTCGGTGAGTTAAGGTGGATAAATTTTTAATTATAGAAGATTTTCATTTAGTGTCTTGCATATATTTCTGTATAGCACTTTTAGACAAAATTAAAGCAATGTACTTCTGCTCATCAGAGAATGCCTGATCATTATTTTCAATTTGTAAGAATTAAAGAACTCTTTATTTTACATGTAGAAGACTTGGTGCAGGGTTAAGGTGGATGAGAGCAAAATAAAACAATATGAACTGAATTGCATGAACAGCAGATGCAGAACAAACAGCCAACAACAGTGTTTCCTCCGGACTTCAGAAGTTTAAAGGAATAACACGTCTGGATTAACACGGCTGGTAGATAACTTCCCTCATTAACACGGCTGGTAGATAACTTCCCTCATTAACACGGCTGGTAGAAAACTATTGGAAAAGGGCTAAGAAAGTATCTCCCCAAAAACTGACGAAAGAGGGCAATGATTTTAACTTGTAAGAAGATATCAAGGATGTTTCATAGTGTCACTTTCGCTGAAATTAATTAACCCAGTGTTACGACGTCTCCATAGTGGATATCAGCAGATACCACTTTTAACTGCAACTAAAATAGCCCACACAGATGAAATTAACGACTGCGGAAGGGGTCATATTGTCGAAAGGATGACATTGGCTTTGCATAAGATGGATTTCTGAGTCATTGAAAACTTCCCCAGTATAACAATATTGAACACTGCACGAAAATTAAACCTACTGAAAATCCTGGTCGAAAACTTAGGTGGTCAGGGAAACTACTCATGACCGTGAACAGGGATCTGAGGGGACAGTACATGTTGTCCAGGTTCTTGAAAGAAAAGCTAATGAACAGTAGCCCAACAGTAAGCGGGACGAAGTACTGGTGAACGAACTCTATGAAGAGTGTCACACGCATTGAATTTTCAGGGGCAAGTGGGCTCTCAGTAGCTCCGAAAATAGCAAATTTTACTTTCACAATGATACAAGGTTTGTGTTTGAAAAGAAATGGGATATAAGGTCTATGGATGCACAACATACAGGGTATTTTTTACAAAAGTCAAATTTCCCTTCCCGTGGTGCGTCCTATTCTCACTGGAGGTACTCTGAGAAATGACCAACAGTTGTATAATTTTAGCAACAGGATTAGGGCAAATCCCACATTCGCCAACCTGTCATGGTAAGTTGTGGCCAACCTCTACCCTTCAACCAAATGATTTCAAAACTCAATACGTATCTGTCAGTCACCAGTGTATACGTTAATATTTTGTTCTAGGACACAGCACGTATAAAAATTGGAAAGAGAGTGAAGCTAAATGACACCACGTCCCCAATCGCGTCAGTGCCAGATTGACCAAATATATTTCCATCGTTGAACTGATAAGATTGACGGCAATATTTTACCCCTATTCAATTTGCTGACGACATAAGCATTTTTGGAAATCTGACGAAGAATTTCTGGGCTGCAAAGTTGTGATCCAGGAATGTCCTGACAAGAATAAGAAGATAAGCATAAACTCATAGAGAAAACAAAACTGATGTACAATGCTTTTTACAAGAACTGAAGAATAAGAAGTTGGTGGGGAAAATTTAGAAGTGTCTCGTGTATAACTTACATCAACCTTGAATAACAGACATCAAGCGAGGACCACGTCAAAGAACAAATGAATAGGAGTACAAAACGTAGTTGGGGTGCATATGAAAAATAAAAAGCAGTGTAATTTTCAAAAGCAATATACCAATAAGTTTTAAAAGAAAAGTTTCTTCTAACCAATGCATCTTTCCAGTTCTTAATTATGGACCTTAACTAAAAGAACAATTCAGAGGCTGTGGTTAACTAAAAGAAGCATGGAGATATATGCTACGTATAACCAAGACAAGTTAGTAAAATCATGCAATGCATTGATTATGATACGCTTTCCAACATACCAGAAATCATTACTCAAGTTATGAGAATAATGGCTGTGGAATAAACCTCGCTCCTGTGCCCTGACCTTTGACCCCATTTCTATTATATTAAACAGAATTGGTTCAGTATACCTCCGAAACAACATACTAAAGTTTTGTCGCACTAGAAGCATTTTTAGTCATATTATTAGGGTAATGTCTGTGGAATAAATCTAGCTCCTGTGCCCTGACCTTTGACCCCATTTCGATTATATTAAACAGAATTGGTGCAGTATAGCTCCGAAACAACATACTAACGTTTTGTGGCACTAGAAGCATTTTTAGTCAAATTATGAGGATAATGGCTGTGGAATGAATCTCGCTCCTGTGCCCTGACCTTTGACCCCATTTCGATGATATTAAACAGAATTGGTGCAGTATAGCTCCGAAACAACATACTAACGTTTTGTGGCACTAGAAGCATTTTCAGTCAAATTATGAGGATAATGGCTGTGGAATGAATCTCGCTCCTGTGCCCTGACCTTTGACCCCATTTCGATGATATTAAATAGAATTGGTGCAGTATACCTCCGGAACAGCATGATAAAGTTTTGTCGCAATCAAAGCATGTATACGTTAATAAGGGCGATGGAATTGATCCCGCTTCTATGTCCTGACTTTTGACCTCATTTCGCCCATTTTCAATAGGGTTTGTCGCACTAGAAGCATTTTTAGTGAAATCATGAGGATAATGGCTGTGGTATAAATCTGGCTCGTGTGCCCTGACCTTTGACCCCATTTCGATGATATTAAACAGAATTGGTTCAGTATACCTTCGGAACAGCATGATAAAGTTTTGTCGCAATCAAAGCATGTTTACGTTAATAAGGGCGATGGAATGGATCCCGCTTCTATGTCCTGACCTTTGATCTCATTTCACCCATTTTCTATAAGGTTCGCCCCCAGGTTGTCCCCTACCACATACTAAAATTTAATCGAAATAGAACCATTTTTCCGCGAGTTATCGTGCTGACAGGCAGACGGACTAAGCTGTAGCATATACGCTTCATCAAGCTACGGTTGGAAAGCGTAAAAAAATATAAGGAAGAACTCATGAATCAGGAAAATGAAAAGTTGATGGCATCATGATAAAAGTAAAGACCCTCAAGTGTCAATGGGTTGGACATAATACTAGAAGTATTGACTACCGTTGGACACCTGATACATTAGACTGGATATAAAGGGAGAGGAAAAGACCCAGAAGAACACGTGGGAAAAAATTCGAAAACACGTCGGACTGGCATGGAAGGGAATTAATTACTCAAGACAGAGAGCAGCGGAATATGTTTGTGAGGATTTTCATCCAGCACTAGACTGAGAATGCTTGATGTTGATGATGATGATATAAAAAATTTGTGCCAGCTACTATAACAAGAGGTGCGGGGCCCATGAAAACAGAAAGGAAAGAAAAAGGACAGATGTAAAGACTATAAGCAAAGACCCTCTCCCAGAAGCTGTTTAATTAGCTCAGGGCTTTACCTCACAATAAGATTCCCCAATCAAAGATAAGATAAGCACAATACTTTTAAAAGAATTATCTTAAAAGTATTGGTGATGGAACACTAAGTGAAGAAGCAAGTGAAAATTAAAATAATTAAGAAATAAGCTATGGGCTTTTTACTTGATAGTCTTTTACTTGAAATTACAGATTTTGTATGATGAGAAAATTGGGAAGGTGGAATGCTTTTCATAATAAACTCAATCTTAAACCAGAACAGAATAGAAAGTAAAATGGATATATACACAGTGTGGCAAAGAATTTTTAAGACTGGGTCTGTAAAATGAAATAGAAACAAGAAATTATAATTTGTTTTGGTTTGTTATTCAAAATAAGTCCCTCCGGCTTCAATACACTTGTTACAGCGATTTAATAATGATTCGAATGCCTGTTCCAGTTCACTTTGCGGAATTGCCTCCAAAGTACGCGTCGAAGCTGTTTGTATGGTCGAAATATCATCAAAATAACACCCTTTTAACGTCATTTTAAGTTTTGGGAATAAAGAAAAGTTGCAGGATGCTAAATTAGGCGAATACGGTGAATGATTCAACACACAGACGTTATCTTTCGCCAAAAATCTACGAACAAGAAGTGAGGTGTGACTGAGTGCATTATCGTGCAACAAACACCAACTGTTTTCATCCCGATATTCTGGATGAATGCGACGAATTGTGCCTCAAAAGATTTAAATAAAACTCACCAGTAATTGTTTGTTCGCTTGGAACAAATTCTTTGTGGATAATACCCTTACTATCGAAGAATGTAATGAGCATTGTTTTGATTTTCGATGGAACTTTTCTTGTTTGTTTGGCTTGTGGTGAGTTTTTTTACTTCCATTCCGCACTTTGTCGCTTTGTTTTAGGATCATATTGAAAACACCATGTTTCATCACCTGTAACAATCGATTTTAAGAAGTTTGGATCATTTTCAGCAGCTGAAATGATGTCTCTGCAATGTGCACTTCTCCTTGATTTTTGTTCATTGGTTAACGTGTGTTGAACAAATTTAGCACAGACTTTTGTTTTGCCCAAGTTTTCATGCAGGATGGTTCGAATCATTCCTTTGTTGATGTTTAAAGACTCTTCCATCATTCTTAGTGACGCACATCGATTGTTTGCCATGAAATCACGCACTTTTTCATGAATCTCAGGTGTCCTAGATGACCTTGGTCTTCCGGTATACTTACCATCTTCTATCGTATCTCTTCCGTCCAAAATACGTTTGTGCCACAGGAAAACATTTGATCTACTTAAACAAAACACACAGTAAACTTGTTTCATCATTTGGTACGTTTCCGAGGCACTTTTACCATGTTTGGCGTTAAATTTAATAACAGCCCTTTGTTCCATCTTAATAATTCAACATGAAAAAATTTTACTTCTCTAATGAACGGCCGTTTCGTTTGAGTTACTTTAACAACTGCTCAGTACTTTTGGCAGAAAGCAAGCAGATGATCATGGTTTATAACGCATTCGCGATTACACTGGTGGCGCCACCGTAGGCTGAAATCTAGCGGCAGTCTTAAAAATTCTTTGACGCACTGTGTATATATACACACCGTTAAAACTTTGGTGTAGGTTGCACCAAAAAGTGGTACTACACCAACTGCGCCGCTTCCTAAGAAAAGATACTCCATTGTTGTGGTGCAAACGAAACCCAACAACAAAGTGTAACTTTGCAGCACATAATGGTACAAGGTTGAGACACATTATGGTGCAAAGCTGCACTATATTGTTGATTTAGTTTTCACTACAAAGTGGTGTATCTTTTCTCAGAAAGTGGTGCAGCTAGTGTAGTACCACTTTTTGGTGCAACCTACCGCAAAATGTTTAACAGTGCACTATGTAGACAGAGGTATTCGAACATCTAGGTTGAACGGAAACAAGAACATTTGTTAGTCGAAATCTGTACATAGACTGCCCATCTTTGGCCGTTACGACTGCAGCGACCCTTCTAGAAATCCAGGGGCGGATTGGCGGTTGCGAAAGGGCCCAGAAAACTTTTTGCAAATGGGCCCGTTCAGTTGTAGTTCTGAGGTACTATTGTATCACAACTGAAAATCACTTTTTTTATTTAAGGAACAAAACAAAAAGTACAGTTACTCTGAAAACAGTGGCAAGCATAGTACAAGGAGGGAGGGGGGTTAAAAAGTACACCCGTCATTCTTAAATAATTGAAGTGGGTGCTGCGCAAAAATTTTCATCGGCCCATGCCAAGATTTTACTACAGAAACATTGTACTGCAATTTTTCCGTTGTGGGCAATCACCGTTAGAAATTTCAAGATATTTAAATATCGTAGCAAACTCACTTAATTGACGCGACGTGGAAAAACGGCCAGGTTTAAATCACTAGTTTAGTTAGTTATGTATGTAATTGCGCTGGAGAAGCTTCTAGTTTTGGACACACTCAATATTTATATTTGCTTAAAATTTTCTCTTAAGAACGCTGAAGTAAGAACATAATTTTTTTTAATAGCTTATATAGCCTTTTCATGCTTGACAGATCGTAAAATAATCTTGATTTTCATACCTTCGAGCTTCCAGTTCTTAAATTTTCAACGAAGTGAGCTGAAATTCCAGCATATATTTGAAAGAGAGAGAGAGAGAAAGAGAGAACTGCTACTACCAAACTTATGTTGGAGTTGTACCAAAAATCCTTTCGCATAAGACATGATTTTTAAATTCAAATAAATGAAAAAATGCAGAACTTTTACGTTGTAAAATTTTCTATTTGTACTGCAATTTTTGTAATTTTCCTATTGTGGACAATCGCAGTAAGAAATTTAAAGATTTTTAATTATCGTGGCGAACAGATTCTTCATTTAGTGATCATATATTCGTATGCGTTTCAATTGCAAAACGTGCTTTTAGGCCGCGGTTATGTATTGTAATGACACCTTACCAAATATTGCACGGGGAGGAAGGAGTGGAAGTTTGGAAGAGGATATATGTTTTTATTGCCTAAACAGATTGATCATAGTTTTCGGGCTCGTTCGGGCCCGGGCTCTATCTTGCAATATAAACTTGGGTGGGCTAGGGCTGACATACTTCGGGCTCGGACGGATCGGGCTCTTAAAACTGAGCCCGAGCTCAGCTCTTATGAGCACAGCACTAATATCTCCTACAGCCAACGGGAGTAAAAGCAACTACCCCGTCCCCTTCCTTGGGCAATATATAGAACCTTTTGTACACACCCCACACTCCCGCAACATACGGTACATATGTTCTCGTTCTTTAGCTACTAAAGTTAACCCAGAAGTTCGCAAACACACATGACCCATGTATTGCAGTTGGGATTCTAGCAGTTGCCTGGTGAGAGCATTTTTTTCCATAATTCAAAATAGAAGTTTTTTTTCCCCTGTTTGTTAATTATGTGTATTTCGTTTATAAAAAGAAGCGTTGTGGTTCAGTTGTGTGCTTAAAAGAACTGAACTGAAAATATTGTTAAGAAAGTAAGAAAGAAAGAGACAAAATATAAGGAAGGGGCCCACCGGGAAATGTCCCGGTGTCCCGGTGGGCAATCCGCTCCTGTAGACATCCTTTCCACGAGATGCATTTAGGTCTGTGCCTGAATTTTCCTACATTCGTCTTGCAAAGCTTTTGCCGGAGCTGTCGGAGAAGAAGGTCATAGCGGCCGAAATAAAACACATCATTCCAGCTCGTTCCCGGATGTCCTATTGGAGTTGGATGGGGTCTTTGGGTAGGCCAATTCGACATTTTTACCTCTTGCTATACAAACCAGGCTTGGGTAGACCTTGGAGTGTAGAACGGCGCTTAGTTTTTCTAAAACAGGCTGGGGTTTGACCCGAAGTAGTAGGTAGTACGGAATTGTTCAGAATGTCTTCTTGTCTGGTGGCCGTTAGCTCTTAGAGCGCCACAAGCAAAGGATTGAGTTCTTCCCAGTGTAACAGTGTCACACCATCACAGATTCCTTTCCATACTTGAAATGTAGGGACAACGCTGTTCGCCTGACAGTGTTTCATGGCCAAATGTTACACCCATTTACGCCCATCCGAACAAAATGGTGAGCAGAGTGATTCGTCACCTCACACGACCCTCTTTCACCCTTTCGTTGTTCACAAACGGCGAGCAAAGCACAATTGCAGTCGTCATTGCCAGGAGTAATGTAAGAATTATGCGCATATGGCGTAATGCAATAACCGTAGGCATGCAATTTCTGGAGAACTGATCTGGGGCAAATAACTGTTCCAGTGGCTTTTGCTAAGTCGTCGACCAGGTGTGTGCCTGAGGACGCGTATGCCTTCTTCACATTGTGCAGTGAGCTTCGTTTGGCACAACCACTCAGCTTTTGTGACATTCCAGGGAGCGGTTTTGATCTAATGGTGTCACCTGCTTTCCATCGATGAATAACATCAGCGACGGTGGATTATAGGAATCTTAGAACAACAGCAATACTACGCGCTGCTTGCTTACTCAGGTGACATTCAACCATCACGCCCCTTTCAAAGTCTGTCATTTCAAATCTGCGTGTCATTGTGGCTTCCAATGCAGTCTGACATGTGTGCCAACCCTGTCCTTTAAATACACACTAAACACACAGCGAGATGTCTATCTAGTTCTGCAAATGCCCTTTTGCTTTCATATGTCGAGGTGCCCGAATAACTTTGTCTACGTAATGTTTATCCACTGAGAATAAGCCAGAGGCTTTAGAGGAACAGTAAGAAGAATTCTCTAAAATTTCATCAATAAGACAGTCGCCACTCTGAGAGAATTAAATCACTGCGTAAAACAGAGTCGTTTATAATAGAGATTATGAACACCAAGTGAGCAGGCTGAGAACAATTCAAAGGGTATTTTCGCAGTTGATGCAGTACATAAACTTTCACCGAGCATAACTGCAGCTGATGCTGAGTGCAGTGAGCAATTTTGCATAAACTGAACTCTAGATAACTGGAAACTGGTAATTTATAGCAATGAATCCCACTAGAGTATGTCTTGGTTGGTCCACAATCTAATAGCAGCCAGGTAATAGTTATGTGCAGGCTGAATTTCGTCAACAACAAAGTATGGTTCTGGAAATGTGGTGGCATGATGTTTTCGTGGTATGGGATTTTATAAATTACTTTGTATCGGTCGGTAAGTGAACGAAGATATGTACGTTTATATCCTGGATAATGCTGCTGCACTTATATCTCAAAAAGACATGGAATGATGCCAGTAAAATTTTGTATGACCGCAGTAAATCTTGTATGGTCGCCCCGATGACGCAGTGCTCTGAGCTCTGACTTACGACCGTTCGTCCGAGAAGGCTCCGGGTTCGAATCTCGGTGAGGCATGGATGTTGTGTTTGTCTTACATCACTGGCTCTCTCCTTTTCCTGAATAAACTGAACTCTAGACAACTAAATTAGGGACGGACGACTGCTTACAGTGCATTGAGTTGCTCACGGTGGTCGTTAGAAATAAAAAATGATCTTGTATGACTTTGTTCGAAAATTAGAAAGTCTTGCATTTAGACCAAAAACAAGAATCCCTGATATGCTGGCGTGCAAAGACTTCCGATTTAGAGGTAATTGAATACCCGTGAAACGAACTGGAAAAAAGTTCAGAATCGTCCCTGGAAGCAACGTTCACCAGTGGCGGCTTCTCAGGTGAAGTAGGTGAAGTGCCTCTTCACCTATTTTACTCAAAATAAAGTTTTATTCAGTATTTTTTATAATATATTCTTTTTTGCCTTTATTCAGTTCCAAAATACTTAAAATTTTGAATAGATATTAATTCACATGGCGCGCTCAATACGGAAAACAAATCCTTACACGCAAAATAGCGCAAGCGAAGAGCTGAAATAAGAATGCTTGGAAGTCTGCATTTTTCGGCCGAGTTGTCATGGTAACCGTGACGTCACCCTCCCCAATCTGCTCGCTCAAGTGAAGTGTTTCAGCTGCACGCGCCTTACCTCTGCATCTTTCAGTTTTTGAGCGTAAAGTCGTCAGAGATCACGGTGGAGCTGATGTTAATTTTTTTTTTTTTTTTTTGCCCTGCTTACTTTTTAAAAAAGTAATAAACATTCGGCGTGGAATAAAGACGGATTCTCAGATGTATTAAGCGTAACACGGTCACTTCGTAAACATCGTGATTCTATCAAACACCTGAAATGCGGATTAATGTTAAGGAATTTTGAAAAAATTCAAAACACCATTGCCGATGTCCTGAGGGAAAACGCTAGGCTTTTGAAAACGCATTTTAACGAAACCGTTCGTTTAAATAGACTTTTCCTGCATACAGTGATTGATGCAATATTAGTCTGTACTGTATTTTAGCAAACAAGAACTAGCATTCCATGGCCATGACGAAAGCATGGGCTCGATAAATCGTGGAAATTTCATTGAATTACTTTCATTGTTGATATGAAGAAGTTCTTTAGAAATTGAAAATCAATACGAAAGGATAAAAAAACTTTTCAAAATGAATTAATTGAATGTATTTCTGAATATATAAACAATCACGTCAAAAATTAAATAATTTTTGATTGTTGATTCGAAAGGTGTATTGGTTGAGGGATTTTTGGGTTTCCATGATGTGAATGAAGATAGAACGTCAGGAGCTTTATACAAAATGCTAGACAAAATTTTGGAACAGTCTGATTACCAACACAAATAAATAGGACAATGTTACGATGGGGCAAGTATAATGTCTGGACACTTAAATGGGCTACAGAAAAAAACGTCAAGGATAAAGCTTCTCAAGCTGCTTTTTGTTCATTGCTTAGTTCATCGTTTGAATCTTGTATTACACCAGAGTTTTTCTAAAATTTCTAAGTGTCGAATACTTTTTGCAAGCCTCAGTGGAATCGCTTCGTTTGTTCACCATTCTGCGAAGCGGTCTTATACACTTATATCAACAACCGCAAGATGATTGATTGATTGGAGGTTTAACGACCACCGTGAGCAACTCAATGGGCTATAAGCAGTCGCCCGTCCCTAATTTAGGGTCACTGGTTCCAGGGAAGGGAGAGAGCCAGTGCCGTAAGACAAACACAACATCCATGCCTCACCGGGCTTCGAACCCGGACCCCGTTCGGACGAATGATCAGAGGCCATCGCTTAGACCACTGCGCCACCGAGGCGGCAAAACCGCAAGATACAGACCAACCATAGCAGAAACTCGATGGTCCTCCACTTCGAAATTAGTAAGTGTAGTTGTTGAAGAAGATTGTAATAAATTTAAGGAAGTGTTCGGATTTCTGACGAATAGCGAATAATCAGACAAAAAATCAATTCATCTTGCCAAGGGGTTTTTGAATGATATTAACACTTTCGAATTTACATTTTTGGCTCCACCGATCTATTATTCGAACTTTTGAAGAAAAAATAACTAAACATAAACTACTGTGTAACTCAAATTAAAAAAAAAAACTCGTGAAATTTTGAGCCATAAATCCGAAAAATGACGAGAGTGGAAGACATCATGATCAGAGTTAAATCCCTGAAATGGCAATGGGCTGGACATACTGCCAGAAGGAAAGACCATAGATGGACAGCCGCAATTTTAGATTGGATTCCAAGGGACAGGAAAAGACCCAGAAAAAGACCACATGGGAGATGGGTGGATGAAATTCGTAAATATGCGGGAGTGACATGGAGGAGACTGGCACAAGACAGACCGTTGTGGAGGAAACTTGGGGAGACCTTCGTCCAGCAGTGGATTGATAATGGTTGACGATGATGATGATGATGAAAAAGAACGATGAGTTATTTGAAGCAGAGTTTGGAAAAGCTAGCAAAATCACAGAAATAAGCACAGGAATATGCTGCTCTTACACAGGAAACAATTTTTCAAAATAATAAACAATTGTATTTTGAAATTTTGGACCACATTCTTATGAAAATGGATATAAGATTTCAAGACTGTAAGAAACTTCAATTCGTCTGACTTGCTGACACAACCAAATTCGAATAATTTAATGCATGCTTTCCCTCTCGCGCTCTTGAAAATCTACATTTTTACGGAAACATATTTACTAAACACAGCGCCTTAAAAATGAACTGAGTCTTGTATATGCCGATGAAAAATTAAGGAATATATTGACTCAAGAACTCCTTCGAGTGTTTCATAAAGACAGACATTTTTACAGAAGATTATAAATTGGTTTTCCTCAGTTTAACAATTCCATCTACAAGTGTGCCAGTGGAAAGAAGTTTTCTTAAAAGAATACAAACTTGCTCAAGAAACACTAGTTCCCAAGATAGATTTGCTTCTCTGGCAAATATTTCTATTCAGGAAGACATTTTATTGATGCTCACGAAGAAACAACCATCTAACCATCTTATGACGACATAATCAACAAATCTGCAGCTTTAAAAGAAAGAAAAATTGATTTCATATAAAAAAAAATAAGTAAGTCCTCATTAAGGGATTTTCATTGTAGACAGTAGATATATTTTCATACTGCTCTTGTACCTCTTCACCTATTTTTCCAACCACGAGCCGCCACTGACGTTCACTGGAAGAATTCTGCATGAAGAATGAAGGCTAATTTCCAATGAAACTTGTCATAAGTGCATGGAAAATTTACTATTTTAACTAAATGCTGCCATACAGAAGGACGTTGGACGTGTGCCGTATTATGAAAGTAGTATGTCCTTCAGCAAACGTTTAATACTTCTCGCTCTCTTAAGCGTTTTCTACGCAGATTCAACCTACCTATGACACACTGGGAGAGAAACCTGAGCATTGAAATCTTCTATCACTGATTTGGCTATAAAAAGCATGCCAACTGTAAATTCTGTGCGACGCTATGTCTGTGCAATCGATACATGAGCACTTTCTTTCGTTGAAATTCCCTATATCTTATTCAAACAACAATTGATAAAAACAAAATATTTATGGCATATAAACAGCAGTTAAAAGGTCTTATATTTAGTCCAGAAACATTTTCAGGAACGCCATCCTGGGATTTTTCGGAAGAAGTGACGATATGCATCGAAGTGTGAGAAAGACTGAGATCTAAAAGAAAAAAAAAAAGGGAGGGGGGGCAGTTTATAAAGAAAAGACCCAACTAGGAAAGTAAGAAGAGTGGAAGCAGCAGCATCTTCTTAGAACGTATTCCACCATTCCACGGCTGTGCTTGGTTGCGGCCTCCCCCCTCTCCCTTTTCTCAGTCTGCTCTTTTACTTTAGCGATGGACGGTGACAAGTGCTAGGATTGGATGCAAGTGCCTTTAGGGCTTTTGTCAAACAAGTTGTCCTGGGACGCAGAAAGAGAGTGAAAGAGAAACGAGGAGGAGAGAGAAAAAAATCATCATCTCTGCAGTTGGCAGAACTTGCCTCCAAGTGATGCTGTGGAAAGTGAAGTCAGAGGCAGGGAGTGAGAGGGAGAGAGTTTTCGGCTCGCCAGTGCGTGCTCCGCCACTAATTGCACGCGAAGATGTCTTTATCAGCAGTATCGACATCACAATAGTTCACCTGAATGAACGGTAATTATTTCTTGCAGGACCTCGGGCACCGGTTGCCAGCTTGCCTGCCTGCTTGAGTTCGTTGTGCACGTCAGAACATACGGAGTTTTGTTGCTTCGTATCGGATAAACTCCAGCCCGCGGCGTCACTTCCAGCTCCTAGATAACAACTCCGATACAGAATATTCCTGGAATTATCTCCTCTTTTCTCTTTTGTTCCCTCACTACCCTCACTACAGAGAAAGGACAGATCAATCATTGGATCCCCAGAAGAACGCATCAATGCTGTGAGGATAAAACATCCCGTTCCAATGTCTCTACGCTGTGTTTTTCCCCTGCACTTTTCGATATACATATTCTTCATCTCTAGTGGTTAAAGCGACCTTCTTCTTCTTCCTCTTCTCTTTTTCTTCATTTCAACCACTCCTTCATTACAGTAATTGGCTGAGAAACTTTTCAATAAATTAGGAAAATGACGCTCATGGGAAACTAAATTGTGTGGGTTAAAATCTTAGCTGGGGAAAACCACTTGCTCGATACTTTGCCAAGTAAAAAAAATGAAACACGAAGGAGTGCTGGTACTCCACCCACATTACAAGCATATTTTTCTGAGTCTACACTGCGCTGCTATAAACTTCCGTACGCCGAGTTCGAGAATTTAATTGTTTACTATATCCCAAAAGAGTAATTCCTTACAAATAAAATTTGTTTTTTTGCAAAAATGGATCATGTAAAACTGATTTGAAACATGCACACTAAAACAGATAACTTGAATATTGTTACTGATGCAGTTTTTTTACGAAATTTCCTGATGATGCTATGGCGGATCATAGGAATAAATGTAGAAAATGTGATTTATCCAGTCGTCTCACATCTCTGACGTTACCCGATTGACTCTCCAGAACTTGAATGTCTTCCCATAGTTTTGCGAGATCTTCAGATATGTTCCCAATCTATGTCTAGCACATAACTGGAAAACTCCGAGCTTAAAATTCTGTACCTGAACTTTCGATTTCTGAGTTAAAAATTAAACTTTAACCGGCGCATTATATGATAACATATCATGACTTCACGTCTACCATCTATCACGCTGAAAGCCCCCTATAGTCAAGGCTTGTTGTACAATTACATCTCTCAATTGTGTGATCGCCTCGCAATGATGACTTTTCATAAGTCAAGTCGCTCAATCGGGGAATCACTCCTAATGATATTTTTCAAATATTGAATATTTCAGTTGAGAGATCTCTCCCAGTGGAATTTTTTCAAAAATTAGATCTCTCACCTGAGAGATCTCACCCAGTAATATTTTTCAAAAAATAAATTTCTCAGTTGAGGTATCACCCCAATGATTATTTTCAAAAATTAGATAAAAAAATTAGATCATTTTAAAAAGTTAGATGGAGCAGGGGTCAAGCGCTGGCTTCTGACCATTCGTCCGAGATGGATCCGGGTTCAAATCCCGGTGAGGTATGAATGTTTTGTTTATTTTACGGCACTGGCTCCCTCCCTTCCCTGCAGCCAGTGACCCTAAATTAGGGACGAGCAACTGCTTATAGCCCACTGAGTTGCTCACGCTGGTCGTTAAACCTCCAATAAAATAAATTACATAATTCAGTTCAGGGATCACTCCCAATGATAATGTTTCAAAAATTATTTTTCTGAGTTGAGTGATCACTCCAACGATACATTTTCAAAAGTTAGATCTCTCAATTGGGGAATCACTCCCAATCATATTTTTTTAAATATTAGAAATTTCAGTTGAGGAATCTCTCCCAGTGATAATTTTTCAAAAATTAGATCTCTCAGTTGCGGCATCACTTCCAATGGTAATTTTCAAAAATTAGATTTTTCTGTTAGAGGTTCACTCCTAATGATAATTTTGAAAATTAGATCTGTCAACTGAATGATCACTTCCAATGATATATGATACTGATATTTCTTTATTCTTTAGAGCATTAGAACTATAAAAACATTTTAGTCATCTTAATCTAAACACCTTTCTCCCTTGATATAGGTAATAGGAATGTACAAACACCTGCTGAAGCAAAGCATATTATTTTCCCTTTATTTTCCTTTATTGTAACCTTAATTGAAGTTCTGTCTTTTCAAAAGGTATTTCAACTCCTTAAGTTAGCAGGATATACCTGGCTTTGAATGGATATCCCTAAGCAGGATATGTTTTACTTTAGTTTGAATTTTCATTGCTTGTTCTTTATTGTTACAAAGTTCCTAACCATAATGCCCGTGTACACTTAACGCAAGTTTGCAATTCACGCCTACAAAACGAAATCTGTTGCAGTTTTGCGCAATGTGCAACTGCAGTTCATTTAAAATTACGCATGATATCGAGTAATAACGCTTCTCTAACTTCAATTGATACCAAAAATCTAAAACCTTAAGACAGACGCATAAAGAAACGTTTCTTTATGCGTCTGTCTTAAGGATTTAGATTTTTGGTAACACTTTTAGCAGCATTGTATACTTTTTGTACTATGTGCAACATTAGTAGTAACTGTTAGCAAGTTTCCAACTCACATTTGCAAAATGAAAATTGTTGCGCTTTTATGCAATGTGCAATTGTAATTCTTTATAATTACACATAACATAAAGCACAAGCATAGACGTGTCTCAAAACGTGGGTATATATATACCATCATTATAAATCTTCATCAATCCACTGCTGAATGAAGGTCTCCCCAAATTTCTTCCACAACTTCTTGTCTTGAGCCAATCTCTTCCATGTCACTATGACATGCTTCCGAATTCCATCCACCTATCTCCCACATGAACTTTTTTGGGTCTTTTCCTGTCCCTTCGAATCCAGCCTAATATTTCAGTTATCCATAGTGGTCAGTTCTTTTTTTGTTGGTTCGTTTGTTTGTTTGTTTGGGGTTTAGGAACCACTGTGTGCAACTCAGTGGGCTATAAGCAGACCCCAGTCCCTAATTTAGAGGCCAGTGGCTCCAGGGAAGGGAGAGAGCCAGCGCCATAAGACAAGCACAACATCCATGCCTCATCGGGATTCGAACCCGGACCCATTTCGGACGAAGCCAGAGCTTAGATCGCTACGCTACCGGGGGCATCCATTTTCATTTTAGGGATTTTACTTTGATCAAGATGTCCTCAACTCTCGCCATATTCCTGATCCATCAATCCCTCTTCCTATTCTTCCTGGTTATATCACGCATTCAAATCTCCATGCTTATTTCAGTAGTTTTCAGTCTTTGGATGTTCATGGCTGTGATCCACACGTAAGAACTCCAAGGGTGCATTAATTAAACACTTTTCTTTTAAGACATAGGAGTGGATTGCAGCTGTACTGTTTCTTCTAAATGCTCTTCAAGCAGATTTTGCACTCCTTTTAATTTCTTCTTCGATGTGGCCTTTGCTTGATGTTTTTTGTCCCCGGTAAATGTAGGCATGGGATACTTGTGGATCTGCTCCATCAATCGCTAAATCTTCAGTTCTTGAAAAAGCATTGCATAACAGTTTTGTTTTCTGTAAATTCATCTTTAAACCCACTTCTTAACTTTTGTCAGCGAGTTCCTGGACCATACTGCCCAGCTCTAAGGATGTGCTTGCAAAAATGACTTTGTCGTCAGTAAAAGCAAGGTGGATTAAATAATCTTCATTCATTTTTATCCCTTTGCTTTCCCAGTACAATGATTGAAAAATATTCTGTAATGTCGCGCTGAAGAGCTTAGGACATATGCTATCCCCTTGTCTACTCACTTTCCAGTTCTTATTAGTGCTGTGCCCTCGAACAGTCAAACTTTTGACCTTGAATTTTGATATACGTTGTCAATAATACTTATATATGAATTTTCAATACCGCAGGATATAAAAGATTTTATGACAATTGATGGTTTCACGGAATCAAAACAAAAGCCTTTTCATAATCTATATACACAGTCGAGTCACGTTATTGTGACCACCTCCTACTTTTAAGGTCAACAGCGCGTAGCCAATGAAAGAAGGCACGTGTCGTAAGCTGGCTTCGAGGGTAAACAAGGTGTGCTGTAGCTATTCTGAAAACATATCACTCGTTCCTGTCATGTATAAAAGGAGTGATTTTTCAGATTAGCAAAAGGAGATGATTATCGGCTTTTGGTCCAAGGATGGCAGTAATTCTGAAACATCGCAGTTTGTGAACTGTTCACGTGTTGCTGTGGTTAAAGTGCATCGTGATTCGAGAAATGGCACCATTGCAAATAAGCGACGTGGGGACTGCGGAGCACCACGTGCCATTGATATGAGAGGTGAACGTCGACTGCGCCTCTCCGGTAGCGCAGTAGTCTAAGCGATGTCTTCTGATCATTCGTCCGAAAGGTATCCGGCTTCGAATCCCGGTGAGGCATGGATGTTGTGTTTGTCTTACCGCACTGGTTCTCTCCCTTCCCTGGAACCAGTGGCACTAAATTAGGGACGGGCGACTGCTTATAGCCCATTGAGTTGCTCACGGTGGTAGTTAAACCTCCAATCAATAATAATAATAATAATAATAACGTCGACTGCGAAGGTGCGTGAAGACCGATCGACACGCTACAGTGGAGCAACTCACCGGCCGAATGAACCAGGGGGCTACCGGAAGTGTGTCTAAAACGACAGTTCAGCGAACACTGCTGCGTATGGGGCTCCGATGCAGACCGATGGTTACTGCACCTATGCTAATGAAGGTGCATCGGCAGAAAAGGCTTACATTTGCACGGCAGTATCAGAATTAGAATTCCTCTGATTGGCAAAGGATTACCTCCTCTGATCAGTAACGTATTCTGTTCATCGAATAGACGGACGTTGGCGTATAAGGCGAGAAACATCGGAGAACAAACACTTTTCAGCCATTGCTGGAAGAACACAAGCTGGTGAGGGCAGCGTTATGATCTGGGAAACGTTTTCGTGGCATTCCCTGGGTCCACTCCTCCCTGTGGAAGGCACTATGGACCGAATTCGTTATTAATCCATCCTTGCAGACCACGTACACCCATTCATGATGATTGTTTTCGATGGGGCGGATAGGGTCTTCCAGCGCGACAATGCGACGTGTCACACAGCTAGAAATGTTCGAGAGTGGTTGGAAGAGCACGATGAATACTTTAAAGTACTTCCTTGGCCCCCTAATTCCCCAGATTTAAACTCAATTGAGCATCTGTGGGACCACCTCGATCGCGTTGTTCGCTCTATGGATCCTCCACCACGCAGCCTCCAGTAGCTGTCAGATACCCTGCAGTCAGCATGGCTCCACATAGCTGTGAATACCATCCAGCACCTTATTGAGTCACTTCCAGCCCATCTAGATGCTGTCCGCGCTGCACACGGCGGTTACTCTGGATATTAGCTGATGGTCACAATAATGTGACTCGACTATGTATATACTCGTATATCATAACCTTTATCAATGCACTGCTGCAGGATGCAGATCTCCCCAAGTTTCCGCCACAACGGTCTGTCTTCAGCCTGTCTCCTCCATGTCACTCCGGCATGCTTTCGAATTTCATCCATCCATCTCCCATGTGGTCTTTTTCTGAGTCTTTTATGGTCCCGTGGTATCTGGTCTAAAATTTCGGTTGTCCATCAGTGGTCAGTTCTTTTGGCAGTATGTCCAGCCCATTGCCATTTCAGGGATTTTACTCCCATCATAATGTCTTCCACTCTTGTTATTCACCTGATCCAGGAGTTCCTCGTCTTATCTTTCCTGGTTACACCAAGTATGCATCTCTCCATGCCTCTTTCATTTGTCTGCAGCGTTTGTATATGTATTCTTCTGCTAAAATACAAGACTCTGCTTCGTACGTAAGAGATAGAAGGATTGTTTGATTAAACATTTTTCTTTAAAACATAATAGTATATTGCTCTTAAAAATTGTTGTGTTTCTTCCAAAAGCTTTACAACCATGTTTTAGGCGCCGATGAATTTCTTCATCAATGTGACCCTTGCTTGATATCTGTTGCCCTGAGTAAATATTTATTCTATGGCTAAACTCACATTTAAAAATTATGGCCTTCCTTCATTTTCATTGCGGTTAAGTCCGAGAATATCGTCGAACGGAGAGGCAAATTGAATCTCATGCCATAAAATAGGAAGGTCACTCTGGGTCTGCTGATTGCATATGGCATCCGGAACCAACAAGGAAGCTTAAGAAGGGTGCAATGACAGACGGAAGAGGCTTAGAGCTCGGGCCATGCCCTACTCGCCAACGTCATCCAGGATCTTCAAATTCCAGTATTAACTAGTGTTTTATTGCCATTTTAAAAATTCACACACACACACACACACACACACACACACACACACACACACACTAGTATGAAGACAAAAATAACCTGACTGAGATACATTTGGCATTAGATAAACGTAATATTAAATTGTTGTCAATTTAAATTTAAATCCTGGAGATAATGAGCTTTTGAAATTGAAAAATTTACTGAAGCATAGCATGTTTAGTTGCAAACTAAATCTAAAAATTGAGGGGTTCGGTTCTTACTTAACAAAAAGTTGTGAGGGACACGTCACTATAAAATTTTGTGCTCACGACATGTGCTTTAACATGTGCTTTAACAATTTTGTGCTTTAACTGCAAGCATGTTTTTATGTGAGCCTGTAGATTAGGTTTTAAAGTTTGGTAAGAATAAAAAAAATGAATGAGATATTTTTGTATTACGTACAATGTAAGTTAGTGTACAGCATGCAACAAGAAAAATAGCGAGGAAACATTGAGTAATTCATCGCTGCTTGGGTAATTCGTCGTTGCTCGTAGTACACCACTAGTTTTCATAACTTAAGGAAAAAACAGAAAAATCGCTATTATTTGTGAAAAAAAGATTTGGAATTACATGAAAATTGGGTATGTGACGTGAAATGTAATGCGCATTAGAGGATCGTATGGAAATTAGCGGCAGGGACATCGGTTTATGCAAATGAGCAACAGTCCACTTTACGTATAGGTGGGCGTCACGTAGTTTGCGGAATGTAAAGAACGGATTTTAAGATAGTATATTTATGTAATGGCTGCGAGACTTAATTTTACAGATGAAACTTTGGTGGAGAGCGATTGAAAGATTTGAGCCGAGCCATGCCAATGCCAGGTGAAAGTCATAAAATGGCTGCGTGTGAGTTCTTCTGTGGTCTAGAAACTGTGGAAGCAATTTCAAAATATACAATCTGCTTCCCGGTGGTACAACGAGGGAAGGCCTAGGGTTACGACATCCGTGGATGACCGATATATCCGGTTTACCTCACGGAGAAACCGGATGGCGACCCCAAAACATTTGCGATCTGCTCTTGTTGTAGCTTATTGACGTACCGGAAAATCGTGCCCCCCCCCCTCTTTCTCTGCAAAAAGTCTTTTCAAAGCCTTTTTTGCGAAAATCAATTGGCTTTCAATTACTGGAATCTTTAAATTTCATAGTACTAACTAGGTTTTATTGGCATTTTAAAAATTCCAGTTCTTTGGAACCAACAGGTATTTTTCGTAAAACCAAAATCAGTGCAATTTATTGCGTGAAACACAAATGTGCGTGTGCACCTTGTAATTAAACTGATTGCCATAATTTTATACCAATACTAAGCACTACAAAACACTTACGCCAAAGTTAATCATATCATGCAAGTTTTATTCTTTTAGAGAACTAAGGCCAGCCTCTTTGAAATACCTCACGATCGCACACACAAAGCACGTAACAGCCGTATAACAATGTTACAACGAAGTAAACTTCTCCTTCATTTTTGGTCCACGCCGGAGATCGAACCCGAGTCCACTTATTCCGGAACAAGTCGCTCTACCAAATGAGCTACGCAGACGTTCGTTCTCGCCGCTATCTGGCTTTATGTCGTGTGCGTCCTGCGGGGCAGGCACGTCACATCTCCCCCCCCCCCGAAAGAGGGCCGGAGGCATGGCCCACGGGTCAGCCGTGACCATGAATTGTCGTAGGCAGCCATCCGCTGTAGAACGTGCACTTGAGAACTCCCAGTCAATCTGGTGTGTGGAATGCAACATCACACACATTTATTTTTCGAAGCGCTGAAGAAGGGATTCTCTTATTTTTCTTATCTCGCGGTGTGGAAAGAACATCACACCATTGCGAGATTTTGAACGTTCGGGTCATCCGAGAAGTTCAGGCGCCATTATAACGAAGTAAATTTCGTCATTTTTGGTACACGCCGGGGATCGAACCCGAGTCCACTTATTCCGGAACAAGTCGCTCTACCAAATGAGCTACGCAGACGTTCGTTCTCGCCGCTATCTGGCTTTATGTCGTGTGCGTCCTGCGGGGCAGGCACGTCACATCTCCCCCCCCCCGAAAGAGGGCCGGAGGCATGGCCCACGGGTCAGCCGTGACCATGAATTGTCGTAGGCAGCCATCCGCTGTAGAACGTGCACTTGAGAACTCCCAGTCAATCTGGTGTGTGGAATGCAACATCACACACATTTATTTTTCGAAGCGCTGAAGAAGGGATTCTCTTATTTTTCTTATCTCGCGGTGTGGAAAGAACATCACACCATTGCGAGATTTTGAACGTTCGGGTCATCCGAGAAGTTCAGGCGCCATTATAACGAAGTAAATTTCGTCATTTTTGGTACACGCCGGGGATCGAACCCGAGTCCACTTATTCCGGAACAAGTCGCTCTACCAACTGAGCTACGCAGACGTTCGTTCTCGCTGCTATCTGCCTTTATGTCGTGTGCGTCCTGCGGGGCACAATGCTAATGATCTTTTCCGACTTTATACAAAAATACAATAAGCAAATAATAAACAACTGGGAATTGTACACAAAAACAAAGAACTAAAACTATTTACTTTTGAATATGAAAATCCACATATCATAATAGGCTGCAAAGTTTTGCACGTAGTAATAACACAGGTCTCTTTGGGGTTCTTTTGTCTCAGCGAAGAGTACCTTTCACTTCCTTATATTCTGAGCGATGGGTGCATATAAGTGTAATACATGACGCCTTAATCTCGCTGATATAAAAAATTAATTCATTGAACTGGATATTTCTTTCACATTTTCTTATTAATATGCATATATAGGAACTAGTGCTGTGACTGTGAAAAAGGGCCTCAAGTCTTCTGCTTTCCCGTCATCCAGTTTTTATAAACTAAAAGCACGAAGATGATTTCCAAAAATTTCACTTATTTATTGAAAAAAATACTGAACTTCCTTTTTCTTTTTAATACTTCATTCAAAGCTGTCGTCAAAAATTCCTAGCTTCATATGAGTTTATTTTAAAAACAAACGGCTTCGTATGCAGCTTGCGCAATTTTTTTTTCGCAAAATCTTCTCCTTAAGTTTAGAGGCCTCTTATCCGTGAACCCCCCCCCGCCTCCCACCCCCGGCGATGCGGGGGTTGCGGGCGCTATCAGTACGCCCTTGCTGCAGCTACAGAAATTATGGTAACTTCTTTCCCTGTGCGCGGAAGACTTCACTAAAGATGTCTTTATGCTGAGCAGCACTCTACGTGCCCCTTACATTAGCCCACTTCCAGGGGGGAGGAGTTTGAATTGAATTCGGCAAGACTTCACGTCGGTTGCACTGGAAACCAGTGCAACTGAAGGTCAGTACTCTTCACAGATGAGTCCAGATCAACTTTGCAGGGCGACTTAAGGTGTGCTTTGATCTGGAGAAAATGAGGGCTTGCGGCGATCCTTTATGGCCCGTGAAAGCGTTAGTTACGGTGGTGGTAGCGTGCTGGTTTGGGGTGGCATCTCGTTAGGTGGTCATTTATGTGCTTCCAAAAAGGACCATGCATGCTCAGTGCTATAGGAATGATATCCTGGACCTCTATGTTCGCTCTCGAGCAGATGACATAGGAGATACATTTCTTCTACAAGACGAAAACGCCCGTCCCCACCCAGCGAGGCTGGTAGAATAGTATGTTGAAGAGGAAACCATTGTCCGTATGGATTGACCAGCCAGGTCTCCTGACCTTAATCCGATCGAGCATGTCTGGATGCTCTAGGGAAACGTGTTTCTGCTCTTAACTTCCCTCCTCAAGATTTGGGTGTAATTTGACAAGCTTTGCGCGAGCAATGGTCGTTGCTACCCCACTGAGCTTCTAGACACCATCATCAAAAACATGAAACAATGCTGTGAGTGGTGATAATACTCATGCCGCCCCGGTGGCGCAGTGGTCTAAGTGATGGCCTCTGATCATTCGTCCGAAAGGGGTCCGGGTTCGAATCCCGGTGAGGCATAGATGTTGTGTTTGTCTTACGCCACTGGCTCTCTCCCTTCCCTGGAACCAGTGATCCTAAATTGGAGACGGGCGATCGCTTATAGCCCATTGAGTTGCTCTTGGTGGTCGTTAAACCTTCAATAAGAAAAAAAAATGTCTCTGTAGTATTTCCCGCTAGGTTTTTGAAGATACAAAAAATAAGTAGAGACAGTGGAGAACTCAGAAGTAAGTGTCTGTGTCTGAATTTACACTAGCAGCTTGAATCCCCACTCGATTAAGAGAGTGAGCTACTCATGGCAAGAAAAATGCAAGATTATTTTCTTTAAGGATATGTGCTTGAACAACCTGGTGGCGCAGCGGTCTAAGCGATGGCCTCTGATCATTCGTCCGAAAGGGATCCAGGTTCGAATCCCGGTGATGCATGGATGTTGTGTTTGTCTTACTGCCCTGGCTCTCTCCCTTACCTAGAAACTGTGACCCTAAGTTAGGGACGGGTGACTGCTTATAGCCTATTGAGTTGCTCACGGGGATCGTTATACCTCCAAAAAAAAAAAAAAAAATAATAATAACACTCCTCATTGAGGTATTTTGGCTATTTCATTCCGACATCTTATTTTTCACCTGATTATGTATGTGGTCATCTTTGTAGTAATGAAGTGTTTCCTACGAAATGTTTTAGGTTTTTTCTCAGACGTACGACATGATGTACTTTTTCACGAAATTTCATAACATTTCATCGTGTCTTTTTTTAGTAATCGCGATTTTTTTTTATTTAAAAGAAAATTAAAACTTTAAATTCTGGTACTATCAAGAATATAAAAAAAGGGGAAAAGGGAATAAGGAGAAATGAAGCGGAAAATGTAAAAAAGGGGGGGGGGTGAGAAGGGACTAAAATGTCAAAGGGATACATTAGAAAAATGAGAACAGGAGGGAAAAGTAGTAGGGAAGTGGGGAAAGTTGGCAGGAGGGTGGAGAGAAAAGGGGGGATAGGAAACAATTTTACTAATATCAATTTCTACTAATACCTTTGAATGTTATGTGCCATGCTTTCAGGTGTAACCCTGACTTGCCTACATTTGTATAGGGAGATCAGGGCCTTGTCAGGTCTTTTGTAACATTTTCCCAGATCTCCGTTGCTGTTACAATTACTTACACTGTTGTTATAATACGCTGTATTTTTGGTTTTCGTGTAACAGCTAAATAAATTACATTGAATGGAACTGAATTTTTCTGGGTTTTTTCCTCTTAATTTATTTAAGCCAGTGTAATTCTTTAACTATATAAATATACACTCCAATCCCATACCTGCCCATCTCTTGATGTATAGTATTTCACTGTTTTGTATAGGAGATAAAACATGATAATCGATTTGCTCAACCTAAGAGCACACATTCGTCAATGGGTTCCAACTTCAGGCAGAAAGAATTAATACCGTTTCTACACATCCATGTTTAACAGAGCGGAATGGCGAGACAGAAAGGAAAAAAACATTGGGGAAATACAGCAGCTCCTCGAGAATTTCTGTGTAAACAAGCTTCCTGCAGTAGAGTATATGTTTATTTTATCAGAAGAGTGTTCGTCCCGCACATCCATTGGAGTCGGCAAAGTACAAAGGGTGAGTGCGAGTTGGAGAATGTTGGGCTTTCTGAAAAGATCTCCCACGTTGAAATCCTCCTCTAGTTTTTTTTCCTACTTATTTCTGGCCTTTTCCGTAGAGACCCTTTCAACTTATCAGCTGTTATATCCTAAATAGCTTCGGAGAGGGTTGATTAAGGAAGTTCAAGAACAAACACTGAGAACTTTCCAAAACAAAATATACACACACACACATGGAAACCTTTTGGTTAGGAATGTTTGCTGGATGCTAGTAATTAAATTAAAGTTTCAGGTACAGTTGACATCTTTCCGAAGCTTTTACTTCCCAGTGGACTTTTTGTAATGTCATCTTAAGAAGAAGCAGTAAAAGCAACATTAGCTGAAACACCATCACAAGCAATAAAATGTTTACGAAGAATAAATTTAATAAGTCTATCATATACAAACATTAAAGAAATCAAGACACAAAAATCGAAACATGTTGTCAAGTGACTAAATTTTTTAATCGCTGAGGTGAATAGAATAAATTCCTTTTTTAACTCAATGATCTTTCTTGTTTTCAATGAAGTACATTTGCGACTTTTTTTATTACCACGTTTTTCGATGCGCAAATTACCAGGTCATTCGATAAATAATGGCCGATTTGGAGGGTAAAAATGAGAGACACACCTCATAGCACAAAACCTTGTTCTATTCGAAATATGTGCCTTCAGTAGCTACACACCTCTGCCAGCGAGAGACTAGTACTTCAATCCCAATCCGGAAGAAATCTGGCTCCATGGATGCAAGACTTTCTTTGGCATCAACCTAGGTTTAGGAATTCGTTTCCATGGTTTACCATGGTTCTGGCTCCATGAATGCAAGACTTTCTTTGGCGTCAACCTAGGTTTAGGATGTTGTTTCGATGGTTCGCCATGGTTCTGGCTCCATGAATGAAAAACTTTCTTTGGCGTCAATCTAGGTTTAGGATGTTGTTTCGATGAGTCACCATGGCTTAGCCACTATCGAGATCTCTTACGGTTATCGTATAGTACCCATGTTTCATCACACGTTACAATGCGATCAATGCAATCCTTCTCGTTGCGAAGCAGGAGGTTACTGCCCGTCTTAAACCGTTATTGTTTCTGATGCTCCATAAGTTCATGTGAGACACACGTATGGAGCTTCTTGACCTTAGGTGCCGTCCATAAAGTACGTCCGAGATTACAATGGGAGGGGGTGTTCCTGACAACTGGACCAAATGTGACAGGGGGGAGGTAATAATCCGGACGTCCAGCGGCAAAAATATAGTGAATGGTATTTCTTCGTTTTGTTTTCTTTATTTTTTTCTCTTAATAGTTAAAAAAAGGTATGAAATATTTCAGTTTTCTGTTGATATATAGCTAAATCAGAATATTAATATAAAGTTGTCATATTTGTACTACCAAATCTATCGTGTTTTATCCGGAGCATTGCAACCTTCAATGCTTGAGTTCATTTGTAGATCTTTATTTCATAATGATGAAGTTCGGGTCGCATTTGGGAATAAATTAATGTCTTAATAGTAAATATTTTCTGATGCAAACGTGTAAATATATGGAAGATTCCTTTAAAGAATTGCACGTTTTCTTTCTGTTTCTCCACAGACTTCTAAAAGTAGTCGTCAAAAATAAAGTAGGGGTTGCGGGAATCAGGACATACTTCAGAGCCGCGAATGGCTGAGTGGTTAGCAGTTCAGACTACCAATGCAAGGTCCTCAGGTTCGATCCTGGGCTGATGTTGCGGAGGTGGTGTGATTTGCTAACAATCACTGAATATTCGCCGTGCATCGGACGAGCACGTTAAGTGACGGCCCCCAGGTTGGACCCACTGGTTAAATGGGTATCCTTTCCTATCCCCCCCAAAATTCTTTCACCCCTCTATGTGCAACATCGTACTTGTACGGTGGCGCCGTCTACTGTACTCTAATCTCACTACAAACTGTTCTGTCAAAGTCGCTAGACTTGCTCTCATTACTTCCGTTTCTGTGTCCTGCCCAAAAGGCGAAGTCGATGTAGGTGGCTGGGACCTAAAATCTACCCACTGTGGACGGAAGTCCTACAAGAAAATGACTCATACTTGCTTGGCTTGGCTTGGCTCGGCAGGACATACTTGGGGGGGGGATGTCAACAATCGGACAAAATGTGACATGGGGGAATGGGGATTCTAAAAATAGTAAAAACTCACGGACGTACTTTATGGACGGCCCCTTACCAATTTGGTGGAGATGTTCGGAAATTAACACCGACACATTGCACTGTTTGACAAGTTCTCTGACTGTGACGCAAGAATTGGCCTCCACATTTGCCTTCAAAGTGTCTTCTTTATCAATGATCGAATGTTGTCCTCGGCCTTCCTCATCTTATAGGCTCGTGTCACCGGAACGAAACTTCCCAAACCACCGGTGAATAGTACGTTGAGATGCTGCCTCCTCACCCCATGCCTCCACCACATTACGGTGGGTTTGTGCCTCATTACGACTCACTTTGAACTCATGAAGCAGAATCACCCGCAACTCACTCCTTCCTAACATTTTGTAGAGACCACTCTCACACGAGTAGAGATGGAAACGTGTCACTGGTCAACAGGTCGATAATTTCTTGCGAGTCAAACGGGGTCGGGTCAAGGTGTTCCTGACCCGGTTTTATTCCCATTTTATTTTTGAAAAACGAAAAATATATTCCAAAGAAAATTGCGCGTTGTGAAATTCTGTAGTCGACACTGGTGCCCACGGAGTGAATAATGATTTGCAATGCAAAAATATTGTCGTCTCTTTCTTAAAGCAACGAAGATTTCCACCTACCGACGTCAGACACACTGACATCACATCGTAAAAAGATACTTCCTTTGCGTTCTTTTACGCTGCGGTTGTCCAGGGCGAGGTATAGGCAAACGCCCTTTGCCTGCTTCTTAGATGGATTCACTCTCTTCGTGCGAAGAGTTACTTTTCACATCGCATCTTTTACATTGAGCATTCAGAGGTTGTACATTGATGTGCTCACATCCCGTTCCCATGACATGTCATGACAAAATTACCTCCTTATTTGTTAATATGGATGGATTTAATATTAAGGAGGTTGGGAAAGGCGTCGAGGCCAACAAATGCGTGCTTGTTGAAAACCACGAAGGGAAGAGTGAATGCTGGAAATTGTTTCGTCTTATTAAGGAACCGCTGAATAATTCTGTGTTGTTTGGCCTTGCTTGTTCTTCAAAATGTGGAAAGTGTATAATTACAAAGAAAGATGTTGACGGTGTAATAAAAGATCATGGAACCAAAAATCTAACGGGCCATATGAAAGTATGCGTACCTCCATCAAAGCGTGGAAAGAGTGAACTATCTAAATACATTTAAAATAATACATTTGTGTAACCGTAAATAATAACTCCTCTTTGTAATATACTCCATATATAGTCACGATCATAGTCAGCCATTACTTCTGGATTACGCAAAATAGTGGCACTAAAAATTGCACTAAAATTTAGCAAGTACCCAAATTTTATTATCAGATATCAAGCAGTTATTGGGATGAATATACACTGCTGGCCACCCAAAATGCAACACCAAGAAAGACACGAGATAGCAAAGCCAGTTGTACTGGATACATCACAACAGATACAAAGATCAAACGATTGATCTTACAGGCCCGTGCGACTTGCGGAACACGCAGACATCAATAGTTCGTGGGGCCCCCATAGCTGGCAATAACGGCCGCTACACGCCGCGGCATCAAACGAAAGAGGCTTTGAATGTGGGCTTGGGGTATGTCGGTTCAGGCTGCTTCCACACGTTGCCACAGTTCATCAGGCGTAGCCGAAGGTGGTGCTTGCCGGGCCACTCGGTTGCCGATGAGCGACCACACGTGTTCGATAGGCGACATTTCGCGAGAACAGGCGGACCACGGCAACAGTGACACCTGGTGGGCCGTGAAGAATTGTTGCACGATGCGTGCCACGTGCGGCCGCGCATTGTCCTGTTGAAACGCGGCGGCTGGCTGGTCCTGCAGGTAAGGAAGGACTACAGGCTTCAAAATGCCGCAGATGTAGCGGTGGCTGTTGAGTGTACCGGCGATTCGTACCACAGGGACGCGGGTGTCATATCCAATTGCTCCCCAAACCATAACGTCAGGCGACGGCCCGGCATCGCGATGCATAATGCAGGCGTCATACAGTCTCTCGCCGCGGTGCCACCACACGCGGATCCGAACATCATGGTGTTGCAGGCAGAAGAGAGATTCGTCGGAGAAGACAATGTCGTGCCATTCCATAGTCCAGGTGCGGCATTCAACGACCAAGTGCCGCCGCACTCGCCGGTGGTGTAATGGTAGTCGAAGTAATGGGCGCCGTGCGACAAGTCCCCGCTCCAGCGGACGACACATGTTGTTGCGCAACACACCCTAATTCCTGCGGTAACGTTCGTGATGTGGCGGTGCAAGCCGTCAATGCCCGCCGCACAACATACCGGTGCTCTCGTTCGGTGGTGTGACGCAGCTGCGGCGATCGCTCACGTCGGTCCGTGCGTCCCTCCTGCACCCACCGAATCCATGCTCGCCTCATCGTGGCTGGATGGCGTCTCTCACGGGCGCCGATGTCTCGGTACGATAAACCGCTGTCGCGATAAGCCACTATTCGTCCTCTGTCGAACTCCGAAACGTGCTAGAATGACTGCGTATTCTGCAACAAGGCATCAGGAAGCTTCCCACGCACAGGTCCGGCAGAACAACACACTTCCACTACTTACATCCCGCCTTCTGTGCACCCTTCTTATAGTGATTCTCGATGGCGTGCCGGGTGCACATGATTTGGATATGCTAATCGTTTGCATGTCCTCTCGCGGGCGACGCATGCTGCGAATTTGGGCCAACCGCATGATTCCTTCTTGGTGCTGCATTTTAGGTGATCAGCAATGTATATACGATGTTTATATATATATATATATATATATATATATATATATCATCATCATCATCGTCAACCATTATCAATCCACAGCTTGACAAGGTCTCTCCAAGCCCCTTCCACAACGGCCTGTCTTGTGCCAGTCTCCTCCACGTTACTCCCGCATACTTTCGAATTTCATCCACCCATCTCTCATGTGGTCTTCTTTTGGGTCTTTTCCTGTCCTTTGGAATCCAATCTTAAGTTTCGACTGTTCATCGAAGGTCTGTCGTTCTAGCAGTATGTCCAGCCTATTACCATTTCAGGAATTTAACTCTGATCATGATGTCTTCCACTCTTGTCATTTGTCGGATCCACAAGCTCCTCTTCTTATCTCTCCTGGTTACACCAAAGCATGCACCTCTCCATGCAGCTTTTTTGAGTTGCCTGCAGCCATTGTATGTCTCTTTTAGTTAAGGTCCACGTCTCTGCACCATACGTAAGCACGGGAAGGATGCATTGATCAAACACTTTTCTTTTAAGACTTACTGGCATATTCCTCTTGAAAATGATACTGTTTCCAAAAGCTCTCCAGGCAAGATTTATACGCCGATTAATTTCTTCATCAATGTGACCCTCACTTGATATCTGCTGTCCAAGATAAATGTACGCATCTCTTATCTCCAGCTTCTCTCCATCAATCGATAAATCTTCATTTCTTGTAAAAGTTTTGTACATCAGTTTTGTCTTCTGAAAGTTCATTTTTAATCCCACTTCTTTACTCTTGTCAGCAAGTTCCTGGATCATACTCTGCAGCTCAGATGGAGTAGTTGTAAAAATGACTACGTCATCAGCAAAACGAAGGTGAGTTAGATAACTCCATTAATCTTTATTCTTTGTTTTCCCACTTCAGGGATTGAAAGACATTTTCCAATGTGGCATGAAAGAGCTTGGGAGATATGGTGTCACCTTGTCTCACTCCCTTTCCAATTTTTATGCGTGCTGTATTCTCAAACAGCCGAATCTTTGCACTTGCATTTTCATAGACGTTTTTAATAATTTTAATGTATGCATCTTCAATACCGCACGATCTAAAAGCCATTGCAACTGCTGATGGTTTTATCGAATCAAAGGCCTTTTCATAATCGATAAAAGCCATGCACAACGGAATTTCATATTTCCTCGCTCTTTCAATTAGTTCTCTCAGTACATGGATATGATCTATGGTGCTGTAGCCTCTGCTAAATCCAGCTTGTTCTCTCGGTTGAGCCATGTCCAGTGTTACCTTCCAGCGGTGTGAAAGAACTTAGTGAAGATTTTATAAACCACTGATAGGAGGCTGATAGGTCTGTAGTTCCAGAGATCCTCAATGTCACCTTTTTTATGTAGCAGGATCATTGAAACGTTGTTCCAATCCTCAAGAATCTTCCCTTCACTAAGGCATCGAGTGAAAACTAGAGCGAGTACTGTTTCAATTTCTCCACTTGCATCTTTTATTATGTCTACAGTAATTCCATCTTCTCCTGGAGCTTTCCCCCACTTCATGTTCTTGATTGCATGAGCAACTTCTGCTGGGAGGACTGGAAGAACTCTGTTACTGGTACATTTCATTATGTCTGGAGTACATGTATCATCCCTTTCATATAATTTCGAGTAGAAATCTTTGACTCTTGTCAAACTTTCGCCTGTATTTCTTATTATAGAACCATCTTCTTTTCTCAGTGTCATAATCTGCTTTCTTCCCTTACTGAGATGTCGTTTCTATCTTTAGGCTTTGGTTGTTTTCAATTGCTTTCCTCACTAGTTCACAGTTAAATTTCCTTACATCTTCAGTGATACTTTTTCGTACTGTCTTGTATAGCTCTATATATTCTACTTTGGAAGTCACATCTTCTTTAGTTGTCCTCATCTCTGTCCTTTTTTGCGTCAACATTTTGGTTTCTCCTGATAATTTGTTCACATGCAACTTGTTCTTAGACCCAGCTGAAATGTGATGTTGCGCATCACCTGGCCTTACATCCCTATATATATATATATATATATATATATATATTGGGATGTAAGGTCAGGTGATGCGTAACATCACAGCCTCTCCTTGACAAATGTCAACCCCGCCTTCTCGTGGTGCATCCTGTTCCCACTAAAGGGGCTCTGACGACCGCAAATAGCGGTATAACTATACCATCGGGATCAGAGGAAATGCTATCCCACACTCACCAACCCGCTTGGCCAGCGTGGTGAGTTATGGCCAAACACCTCCAAAATGACTCTACAACTTAAATCTTGGCCCTCAGTCTCCGGCAGCTGGAATGTACCTGGCCAAGGCAGCGGCCAGTGCGACATGAAGGCAGAGGGTGCTAAGAATCCCCGGAGGACCGGACTAGGCTGCCATTTGATGCTGACCTTGGCTACCTACAACGGACGCTCCCTATCTTCTGATTCAAGGCTTCTTGAATTGGAAGAGGAACTACAAAGGATCAAGTGGGACATCGTCGGGCTAAGTGAGGTAAGGAGAAAAGGAGAAGATCTCATTGAACTGAAAAGTGGACATCTCTTCTATTATCGTGGGACAGATACTGGCAGAACTAGTGGTGTTGGATTTATAATAAACAAGAAACTGAAGGATAAAGTGGTAGAAGTTGAAAGTTCCTCTGACAGAGCTGCACGACTCGTTATCCAACTATCGAGAAGATACCAGGCTCAGATTATTCAAACTTATGCACCCACCACAAGTCATCCTGAAGAAGAAATTGAAGAATTTTATGAGGAAATTCGTCATCTAAATAATAAAGGTAAGCAGCACTTGAAGATAATTATGGGAGATTTCAATGCAAAAATAGGGCACCGGCAACAGAATGAAACTTCAGTAGGTAAATTCGGTCACGGCAACAGAAACCAGCGTGGAAATACTCTCGTTGAGTTTGCAGAGGCAGAAGGGTTTTTCATCTTGAACTCCTTCTTCAAGAAAAAGCCACACAGGAAATGGACATGGAGACATCCAAATGGGACGACAAGTGAAATTGATTTTATTATGTGTAACAAAAAATTCGTCATCGAAGACTGCAGTGTGCTGAACAAGTTCAACACAGGTAGTGACCATAGATTGGTGAGATGTAAGATGCACCTCAACACTAAACTGGAACGTGGCAAGCTCATAAGACAAACAAAACGTATTGACATAACCAACCTTAAAAAACACCATAATACTTTCAAGTTGGAACTGAAGAACAGATTCTCTGCTTTAGAAGGCCTAACATCGGAAGAAGTGGATATTTCGGAAGTTAACAGAAAAGTAACCAAAGCTCTTATGGAAACAGCAACAAAATTAGCTGGGTCTAAGAACAAGTTGCATGTAAACAAATTATCAGGAAAAACCAAAATGTTGATGCAAAAAAGAAGAGAGATGAGGACAACTAAAGAAGATGTGACTTCCAAAGTGGAATATATAGAGCTATGCAAGACAGCACGAAAAAGTATCACTGAAGACGTAAGGAAATTCAACTGTGAGCTAGTGAGGAAAGCAATTGAAAACAACCAAAGCCTAAAGATAGCAAAGGGACATCTCAGTAAGGGAAGAAAACAGATTATGGCTCTGAGAAAAGAAGATGGTTCTATAACAAGAAATAGAGGCGAAATTTTGACAAGAGTGAAAGATTTCTACTCCAAATTATACGAAAGGGATGATACATGTACTCCAGACATCATGAAAGGTACCAGAGTTCTTCCAGTCCTCCCAGCAGAAGTTGCTCATGCAATCAAGAACATGAAGCGGGGAAAGCTCCAGGAGAAGATGGAATTACTATAGACATCATACAAGAAGCAAGTGGAGAAATTGAAACAGTACTCGCCCAAATTTTCACTCGATGCCTTAATGAAGGGAAGATTCCTGAGGATTGGAACAATGCTACAATGATCCTGCTACATAAAAAAGGTGACATTGAGGATCTCAGGAACTACAGACCTATCAGCCTCCTATCAGTGGTTTATAAAATCTTCACTAAAGTTCTTTCACACCGCTTGAAGGTAACACTGGACATGGCTCAACCGAGAGAACAAGCTGGATTCAGGAGTGGCTACAGCACAATAGATCATATCCACGTACTGAGAGAACTAATTGAAAGAGCGAGGGAATATGAACTTCCATTGTGCATGGCTTTTATCGATTATGAAAAAGCCTTTGATTCGGTGAAACCATCAGCAGTTACCACGGCTCTGAAATCCTGCGGTATTGAAGATGCATACATTAATATTATTAATAACATCTATGAAAATGCAAGTGCAAAGATTCGGCTGTTTGAAAATACAACACACATAAAAATTGGAAAGGGAGTGAGACAAGGTGACACCATATCTCCGAAGCTCTTTAATGCCACATTGGAAAATGTCTTTCAATCACTGAACTGGGAAAACAAAGGGATAAAGATTAATGGAGATTATCTAACCCACCTTCGTTTTGCTGATGACATAGTCATTTTTGCAACTACCCCATCAGAGCTGCAGAGTATGATCCAGGAACTTGCTGACAAGAGTAAAGAAGTGGGATTAAAAATGAACTTTCAGAAGACAAAAGTGATGTTCAATGCTTTTACAAGAAATGAAGATTTATCGATTGATGGAGAAAAACTGGAGATAACAGACACGTATGTTTATCTTGGACAGCAGATATCAAGTGAGGGTCACATTGATGAAGAAATTAATCGGCGTACAAAACTTACCTGGAGAGCTTTTGGAAGAAACAGCATAATTTTCAAGAGCAATATGCCATTATGTCTTAAAAGAAAAGTGTTTGATCAATGCATCCTTCCAGTGCTTACGTATGGTGCAGAGACGTGGACCTTAACTAAAAGAGACATACAAAGGCTGCAGACAACTCAAAGAAGCATGGAGAGGTGCATGCTTGGTATAACCAGGAGAGATAAGAAGAGGAACTCGTGGATCCGAAAAATGACGAGAGTGGAAGACATCATGATCAGAGTTAAATCCCTGAAATGGCAATGGGCTGGACATACTGCCAGAAGGACAGACCATAGATGGACAGCCGACATTTTAGATTGGATTCCAAGGGACAGGAAAAGACCCAGAAAAAGACCACATGGGAGATGGGTGGATGAAATTCGTAAATATGCGGGAGTGACATGGAGGAGACTGGCACAAGACAGACCGTTGTGGAGGAAACTTGGGGAGACCTTCGTCCAGCAGTGGATTGATAATGGTTGACAATGATGATGATGATGATGATGATATTCTATTAAGAAGAGACTGAAGCAAAAAAAATTTTTGACTCATACCAAGTTCTACATAGAAAAAGTTATGTATTGACCGGTGTGAGTAAAAAGAGAATAAATAGAACAACTGAATGTAGAAAGTGCCGAGAATACTGAGCCTTGCTTTATCAAGGACCAGCAAAAAACTCTGCATTTTCTCACTTCCACAAAGACCTATTTGGAAATGGATTTCTGCAAAGTCATAGATGCAAGTAATAAGCCCACAAAAAAATTTTAAATATATATATATATATATATATATATATATATGTCATCACCTTCGCAGAGTTGTATGACCTAGCTTTAGTTAACAGTTTAGCTTGCATCCATAACTTTCCTGGCCCGACCCATGCTCTTCATCTGTTGGCCAGGAAAGTTATGGATGCAAGCTAAATTGTTAACTAAAGCTAGGTCATACAACTCTGCGGAGGTCATGACATATATATATTTTTTTAATTTTTTTTGGTGGGCTTATTACTTGCATCTATGACTTTGCAGAAACCTATTTCCAAATAGGTCTTTGTGGAAGTGAGAAAATGCAGAGTTTTTGCTGGTCCTTGTTAAAGCCAAGGCTCAGTATTCTCGACACTTTCTACATTCAGTTGTTCCATTTATTCTCTTTTTACTCACACCGGTCAATACATAACCTTTTCTATGTAGTACTTGGTATGAGTCAAAAACGTTTTTTGCTTCAGTCTCTTCTCAATAGAATGTGAATTCTGAATTTTCATAACTGCTGCGTTGCGCGTTTTGATCTTCAGGTTATTTTGCAACTTTCGTTTTAAATTCTAAAGTTTTTCTTATGTTTTCGGCTTTGCTCTTTAGTATATATATATATATATATATATATATTCTATAAAGAAGATACCTAAGCAAAAAAATACATATATAATTTTGACTCACACCTAGTACAACATAGAAAAGGTTATGTATCTACCTGTGTGATCAAAAGGAAAAAAGGTAAAAAATAAAATAAAACAACTGAATGTAGAAGGTGTCGAGAATACTGAGCCTTGGCTTTATCAAGGACCAGCAAAAACTCTGCATTTTCTCACTTCCACAAAGACCTAGTTGCACCCTTCGTTTTAAATTCTAAAATTTTTTCCTTAGTCTTCAGTTTTACTCTTTAGTATATATATATATATATATATATATATAGGGATGTAAGGTCAGGTGATGCGTAACATCACAGATTCTCCTTGACAAATGTCAACCCCGCCTTCTCGTGGTGCATCCTGTTCCCACTAAAGGGGCTCTGACGACCGCCAATAGCGGTATAACTATACCATCGGGATTAGAGGAAATGCTATACCCCACTCACCAACGTGCTTGGCCAGCGTGGTGAGTTATGGCCAAACCCCTCCAAAATGACTCAATAACTTAAATCTTGGCCCTCAGTCTCCGGCAGCTGGAACGTACCTGGCCAAGTCAACGGCCAGTGCGACATGAAGGCAGAGGGTGCTAAGAATCGCCGAAGGGCCGGACTAGGCTGCCATTTGATGCTGACCTTGGCTACTTACAGCGGACGCTCCCTATCTTCTGATTCAAAGGTTCTTGAATTGGAAGAAGAACTACAAAGGATCAAGTGGGACATCGTCGGGCTAAATGAGGTAAGGCGAAAGGGAGAAGATTTTATTGAACTGAAAAGGGGACATCTCTTCTATTATCGTGGGACAGATACTGGCAGAACTAGTGGTGTTGGATTTATAATAAACAAGAAACTGAAGGATAAAGTTGTAGAAATTGAAAGTTCCTCTGACAGAGCTGCACGACTCGTTATCCAACTCTCGAGAAGATACCATGCTCAGATGATTCAAACTTGTGCACCCACCACAAGTCATCCTGAAGAAGAAATTGAAGAATTTTATGAGGAAATTCGTCATCTAAATAATAAAATTAAGCAGCACTTGAAGATAAGTATGGGAAATTTCATTGCAAAAATAGGGCAACAGCAACAGAATGAAACTTCAGTAGGTAAATTCGGTCACGGCAACAGAGACCAGCGTGGAAATATTCTCATAGAGTTTGCAGAGGCAGAAAGGTTTTTCATCATGAACTCCTTTTTCAAGAAAAAACCACACAGGAAATGGACATGGAGACATCCTAATAGGACGACAAGTGAAATTGATTTTATTATGTGTAACAAAAAATTCGTCATAGAAGACTGCAGTGTGCTAAACAAGTTCAACACAAGCAGTGACCATAGATTAGTGAGATGTAAGATGCACCTCAACACTAAACTCGAACGTGGCACGCTCATAAGACAAACAAAATGTATTGACATAACCAACCTTAAAAAACGCCATAATACCACCAAGTTGGAACTGAGGAACAGATTCTCTGCTTTAGAAGGCCTAACATCGGAAGAAATTGATATTTCTGAAGTTAACAGAAAAGTAACCAAAGCTCTTATGGAAGCAGCAACAAAAATAGGTGGTACTAAGAACAAGTTAAATATGAAGAAAATTTCAGAAAACACAAAAATGTTGATGCAAAAGAGAAGGGAAATGAGGACACATAAAGACGTAACTTCCAACGCGGAATATATAGAGCTATGCAAGACAGTGCGAAAAGATATCACTGAAGATGTAAGGAAATTCAATTGTGAACTAGTGAGGAAAGCAACTGAAAACAACCAGAGCCTGAAGAGAGCAAAAGGACATCTCAGTAAGGGAAGAAAAGAACTTATGGCTCTGAGGAAAGAAAATGGTACTGTAACAAGAAATAGAAGCGAAAGCTTGACAAGGGTGCAAGATTTCTGTTTAAAACTTTATGAAAGGGATGATACATCTGTGACGTACCTGCCAGTAGGACGCACACGACATAAAGGCAGATAGGAATCAGAATAATCGTCTGCGTAGCTCAGTTGGTAGAGCGACTTGTTCCGGAATAAGCGGCCTCAGGTTCGAATCCCGGCGTAGACCAAAAATGACGGAGAAATTTACTTCGTTATAATGGCGCCCGAACTATCCGGATGACCCAACCGTTCCAAATCTCGCAATGGTGTGATGTTATTTCCACACCGCGAGATAGGAAAAATCAGAGAACTCCTTCTCCAGCGCTTCGAAAAATAAATGTGTGTGACGTTGCTTTCCACACACCAGATTGACTGGGAGATCATAAGTGCACGTTCTACAGTGGATGGCTGCCTGCAACGATTCATGGTCACGGCTGACCCGTAGGCCATGCCCCCGGCCCTCTTTCGGGGGGAGATGTGACGTACCTGCCAGTAGGACGCACACAACATAAAGTCAGATAGGAATCAGAATAATCGTCCGCGTAGCTCAACTGGTAGAGTGACTTATTCCGGAATGAGGGAATCCGGGTTCGAATCCTGGCGTGGCCAGAAATGACGGCAGGTACCAGTGCCTAAGTTCCTCCAATCCTCCCTGCAGAAGTTACATATGCAATTAAGAACATGAAACGGGGAAGAGCTCCAGGAGAAAATGGAATTACCGTGTCCATTATACAAGAAGCAAGTGGAGAAATTGAAACTACACTCGCCCACGTTTTCACCAGATGTCTTAATGAAGGGAAGATTCCTGAGGATTGGAACAATGCTACAATGATCTTGCTGCATAAAAAAGGTGACATTGAGGATCTCAGGAACTACAGGCCCATCAGCATCCTTTCAGTGGTTTATAAATCTTTCACATCGCTTGAAAGTAACACTAGACATGTCCCAAAAGCAAGAGTACAAGCTGGATTCAGGAGTGACTACAACACTATAGATCACATACATGAACTTAGAGAGCTAATTGAAAGAACAAGAGAATATGAACTCCCATTATGCATGGCTTTTATTGACTATGAAAAGACCTTCGATTCTGTGAAACCATCAGCAGTAACAATGGTTTTGAAATCCTGCGGTATTGAAGATGCATACATTAAAATTACTAATAACATCTATGAAAATGCAAGTGCATAGGTTCGGATATTTGAGGATACAGCACAAATGAGAATTGGAAAGGGAGTGAGACAAGGTGACACCATATCTCCGAAGCTCTTTAATGCCACATTGCAAAATGTCTTTCAATCATTGAACTGGGAAAACAAAGGGAAGAAGATTATTGGAGATTACTTAACTCACCTTCGTTTTGCTGATGACATAATCATCTTTGCAACTACCCCTTCAGAGCTGCAGAGTATGATCCAAGAACTTGCTGACAAGAGTAAAGAAGTGGGATTAAAAATAAACTTTCAGAAGACAAAAGTGATGTACAATACTTTTACAAGAAACGAAGATTTATCCATTGATGGAGAAAAGCTTGAGACAACCAATTCCTACATTTATCTTGGGCAGCAGATATCGAGTGAGGGTCACATTGATGAAGAAATTAATCGGCGTATAAAACTTGGATGGAGAGCTTTTGGAAGAAACAGTACAATTTTTAAGGGCAGTATGGCATTAAGTCTCAAAAGAAAAGTGTTTAATCAATGCGTACTGCCAGTGCTTACGTATGGAGCAGAGACATGGACCTTAACTGAAAGAGACATACAAAGACTACAGGCAACTCAAAGAAGCAAGGAGAGATAAGAAGCAAGGCATGCTTGGTGTAACCACGAAAGATAAGAAGAGGAACTTGTGGATAAGGAAAATGACAGGAGTGGACGACATCATGACCAGAGTGAAATCACTGAAATGGCAATGGGCTGGACATGTTGCCAGAAGAAAGAACTACCGATGGACAACTGAAATTTTAGACTGGATTCCGAGGGGCAGGAAAAGACCCAGAAGAAGACCCCGTGGGAGATGGAAGGATGAAATTCGAAAGTATGCTGGAGTGACATGGAGGAGACAGGCCTAAGACAGGCAATTGTGGAAGAAATTTGGGGAAACCTTCATCCAGCAGTGGATTGATAAAAAATTTTTTATGTTGATGATAATGATATATGTGTATGCAAGCATTGTGAGGCAAGGAGTTGAATGTGGCACCGCAGAAAATCGGTCATTATTTTCCGAACGACCTGATATAAGGAAATTTGAACTACTGGTATTGATATGTCCGTCTGTGGACATCATTACTCTGCAGCCATTCGTTGGATTTCAAAAGTTCTTCCTCAGTTAGGTAGCCTGAACGGTGATCCATGACTGTGTTTTTTATTTTCTCCTTTTCTGGCGCTGCTACTAGGGGGCGTAAATGCACGTGGATATATTCCTCAATATTTGCATTACTTCATACCAGTGCCTCTGGAAATCCAATTGAAAAATTGCTTTTTGGTTGCTTTTTTTAAAATTGGCAGGGGGGGGGGGACTTTCACTTTGATAAATATTTCGCATACATTTTTCTACTTCAGTAACGTACTACTTTCAACTTCCCAGTTACAGGACGCAGACTTATTTTTATATTATTTTCGCTATGTTTGTTTCTAAAAGTTTCATTTCAAAGTTACCCCCACTTTTCACGCTTTCCAACCGTACGTTGAAGAAGCGTATATGCTCCAGCTTTGTCCGTCTGTCTGTCTGTCTACCTGTCCGCACGATACCTCGCGTAAAAATGGTTCGATTTCGGTGAAATTCTAGTATGTGGTAGGGAACAACCTGGGGACGAACCCTATTGAAAATGGACGAAATGGGGTCAAAGATCAGGACATAAGGAGAGGCATGCATTCCATCGCCTTTATGTGTCATAAGTTACGTAAACATGCTTCGATTGCGACAAAACTTCCTCATGTTGTTACGGAGGTATACGGAACCGGTTCTGTTGAATATCATCGAAATGGGATCAAAGGTCAGGGCACAGGGGCGAGATTTATTCCACAGCCATTATCATCATAACTTGACTAAAAATGTTTCGATTGCGACAAAACTTTAGTATTTTGTTCCAGAAATATACTGAACTGTTGTTGTTGAATATAATCGAAATGGTGTCAAAGATGCATGTGAGCGAGATTTATTCCACAGCCATTATCCTCATAACTTGAGTAATAGCTTGAGTAAAAATGCTTCTATTGCGACAAAACTTTACTATGTTGCTCCGGAGGTGTACTGAACGAATTAATAGTCATGGTATGGAGAAGGGTTTGTCTGCGTGCGATTTCTGGCATGTTGGAGAGAGTATCATAATCAGTGCATTGCATGATTTTACTAAATTGTTTTCTTTTTGCATCGGATAGCTTTTATTTTGAGGAATATTAGGTGGGTGCAAAAGTTCGACCCGGTTTTATGATGCAAATTCCAAGTAAAAAATTTGAGTAACAAGTGCAATAACAGATGACGCGTGGGATGGCCAAAATGCTTTGAAGAGTAGGCTATAAAATGGCGTCAACTCGTTCGTAAACAAGCCACACAAGGGTTAACATGTCAAGCAATGAAGATCACATTAGGCATTGTTTGCTTTATGAGCTCTACAAAGGCAACAATTCAGCAGAAGCCTGCCGCCATATTTGTGATGTATATGTCTAGGATGCTGTAGAAGAAAGCACGTGTCACCGTTGGTTCCGGAAATTCCGTGAAGAAGGCAGAAATTGCAGAGATCAACCACATTCTGGAAATCCATCAGAGTTTTCGAAAAAGATGTCGACCAAGCCATATCAAAGAACAGACATCTAGCCTTTGAAGAATTCTCAGAAAGGATTTCTGTACACAGAGCAACAATAGAAAGAAGGATGCATGTGCTTGGGTTTATCACCAAGTTCGACTGGTGAATACCACATGACCAATCCACAAGAAATCGATCAGACAGAATGACCACCTGTCTTTCTTTGCTTGTGCGTCACAGAAATTAACCTTTCTTTTACGATTAGTTACGGGTGATAAAAAGTGGGGTCTTAACAGAAATTTAAAGCGTCAAAGAGCCTACTCAATCGACTTCAAGAGGAAAACGGCATCAAAGAAAGGCCTTGTTAAGTGGTGGGATGTCAAGGGAGTAATGAACTGGGAGCTGCTTGCGCTTAACTAAGCGATAAATGCTGACCTGTACTGCCAACATTTGGAATGGTTGAAAGAGAAATACACTGGCGGAAAGTGAAAAAAGAACACCAAGAAGGAATTGGCGGACGATCACGAAATTTACATTTGTTAATGGGGTCGAGTTTACGTAGGTGTGATGTTAATTTCGGGACCAACCGGTGAGCGCTTACGCCACAGCACGGCATAATATGCAAATTATCGTCGGTGGTATTTAAGGAGTACGGCGAAGTGAATGTAACCAGTCGTCGGCGTACGGACACGTGCGAAGATCCTGAAGAAGCTGCAATGCCTGGACATGGAAGACGTGCACGATTTTAGAAGTTATCGGACTTTGAGCGAGGTCGTCTTGTCGGACTCCGCGAGGCCGGGTGGTCGTATCTTCGTATTGCGGAGCGAATTGGATGGGAAGTATCGGTGGTGGTACGATGGTGGCGTAGATGGTCCTAGGAACATTCCCACTCGAGAAGACGTGGAACCGGGAGTCACAGACGGACTGATGAGTGGACCGATCGACGCATAAGAAGAGCGGCGTTGTCAAGCAGAACATCCACTGCGACGCAAATTCGAGCTGCCGTTGCACCAGAAGTGACTGTGCGAACAATCCGCAGCCGTCTACTGGATGCGGGATTACGTGCACGTGTGCCTCTGACTCCAGCCCACCGTCAGAAACGGTTGCAGTGGTGTCGCCAACGTCTGCACTGGAAAACGCAATGGCGATCTGTTGTGTTCAGCGATGAAAGCAGATTCTGCTTGGGAGCCTCCGATGGCCGTATGCGTGTTCGCAGACGCACAGGGGAGCATCTCCACTCTTCTTGCATCCGCCAGCGACACACAGGGCCTACACCTGGTCTCCTGCTGTGGGGAGCGATCAGCTATCACTCCCGTACACAACTAGTGTTTGTACCGGGTACCTTAAACAGCACCTCCTACATCAACAACATCATTCAGCCCGTTGTTGTGCCATTTGTAAGGTCGGTCCATCGTGGTGTTTTCCAGCAAGATAACTCACGCCCACACACGGCACGTGCGACGCAACATGCACTTCAGGGTGTGAGATAACTTCCATGGCTTGTACGTTCACCGGATTTGTCCCCCATTGAGCAGGTGTTGGATTTAATGGGACAACGACTTATCCGGTCTCCACGGCCAGCCACGACCATCCCCGATTTACGCGTCCAGGTTGAGGATGCTTGGAACTACATACCCCAAACTTACATCCAAAATCTGTACGACAGACTCCATGCCAGAATTGCACAGTGTGACGCAGTTCATGGCCGTTCAACCTCGTACTAACCATGTTACATGGGAATGTTATTTTTCAGTTTACCATAATGTTTTGATCACGTTATCCTCTGTATTCCGTTATCATGCTGTATAAATTTTGTTGGTATCAGACGTCTCCTTCTTGGTGTTCTTTTTTCACTTTCCGCCAGTGCATTTTAGCCTAGGGGCCCACTAAGGTCTTAATCCGGCCCTGCTTTCTGATCTTCCCTGCAGTTCTAGTTTTTTTTTTCTTTAAAATTTAAGACATGACATGAATGTACTGTAAGCGTGTGCTGGCTGATCACCTACACTTAAGACATGACATGTATGGATTGTAAGCGTGTGCTTGCTGATCGCCTACATGTGCGGATGAACTGTAAGCGTGTGCTTGCTGATCGCCTACATGTGCGGATGAACTGTAAGCGTGTGCTGGCTGATCACCTACATGTAGGTGATCTGCCAGCACACGCTTGCATGGCCTTCCCTTTCTCCTGCTGCCGATGGACTGTTTCTTCAAGATACTGTCACGCCCCACCGGGCAGCAATCACCTAGGCATGGCTCGAAAAACACTCACCTGAGTTTAAAACCAACAAGTGGCTCTCAGGGTTCCCCAAATTTAAACCCCGTGGAAGTTGTCTGGAATGCCATGGGGTGGAGCATCATATCCATGGATCCTGGACCGATGTCTCGGGCTGAGTTGCGGACAATGTTACAACAGGCATCTCTGGCATTACCACCAGAAACTCTCCGGTATTTGGTGGAGTCGATACCTCGGTGTGTACAGGCATTCGCGCTAGAGGAGGACCAACACGCTATTAGGTGGATATGTTAACTAGGTTTATTTCATCCAGGCTAAGGTTGTAAATAACGATCACAGAGCTACGTAGTTGAAGATAATAATAATAATAAGCAGAGCGCTTAAATATTCATGGAATGCTTCAGTACCTTTTAAAAATATTTATTTCTCTCTGATTTCCAGGATACTTGTCCGTAGGATTTTATTTAACTTCCTATCCTTTTTCCCAAACAATATATTTCTGTTCCTTATAATCTCTCTTTCCGACGAGTCTCTCGTCTTTCTCCTGTTTCCCGAAAAGCCAAGCTCACTGGCCACCTCGTGACCGCTTGCTCCCAACCCCTCGCGTTGACTGTCCAGCTATCCCTTTGTTCCGAGGCAAATGCAGCCCCTTCGCTTCCACAAAAACTGCTGTCTCTCCCGAGGAATAAAGGCTGCATAAAACACAAAGCTGAGATTAAACTCTTCCCGCGTTCCCTTCGGATACTTTAGAACCTACACGCCGAAAAGTGCTAATTGCATTTGACAATACCAATGCGGCTACGAAACACCAAGCCAAGTTTTCAAATGGCCTTCTTTATTGGGATATCTTTGTAAAATAAAGGCTAAAGACGCCATGGCTTGGCGCCCTCTGAAAATCCCTACTTCCTGACAACTTGAAAAATGTGAAACTTTACCAGGCCAAAGGTGAAAACTCTCCCAAGGGAGGAAAACACGAAGCGAAAGAAACGTTGCGAGAGATTTAATGTATTTCCTGAAATCCTTAATTAAATCTCGGTAACATATATCTCTAATATGCTGTGCATTGAGTCATTGGTTGTAATACAAGGGAAATTAAATGAGTGTATTTGGAAATTAAATTATATATAGGTGTGCATGTGCAGTTCTTTGTTGTTCTTACAAAGTCGACAGGTTAACGACGACTTCGTCAGCTTATATTCGTGCATTTCGTTTATTACTTTTAAATTATAGGTTTGTTTTTAAAATCTTAATTGCAACAGAAAGACGGAGGAAGAGACAGTCGATAGTGTAATTCAGGTAGCTTTTCTTTTCTTCGAAAGATGTCTCATTTTTATAACCGTTCACTGTAGTTGATCAAATCAAAATAATAGCAACAACAACCAGTCTTTTTCTTTTTCTAGACTTCTAAATTCAATGGAGACACTTGGATCCTTTATTTAAAAGGAACTCGGGACTCGCAGCATTTTATGTTCGTTAAGAGTTCTTCGGCAAACAAGAATGCGACAACTTTCAAAACATATAAAGAAACCGAGGAGTAAAAAAAGAAGTCAGTCGCAAGCAGACCTCTGAGGGTGATAATAAAAGGGAAAATAATAGAAGGCTCGGCATCAGTTCACGGAAAACCATTATGACTTCATTTGGAGTTGAGAATAAAGAGCGAGTGACACGCAGAAAAGCCAGAATCCTCCCTCACAAAAGGTGACATCGCTCCATTGTGAGGCCATCCATTAAATACATATCCGGCTCTTGAAGCGCAACAAAAGCCATTTTTTGGTGGGTGTTCGATGAGGAAGCGGAGGATGTGAGGGGTCTCAGAATCACACGCACGCACACACACACACACACACATGCATGCTGTCTAATTACTGCGGAGTGTGAAGATTCTGCATGAATCTGGCACCTGCTCGATGTCAGCGCACAACAAGCATTGCTTTTCTTTGGTGACGATCGTTTAAGTTCTACGACAAAGGGCTTACTGTACTGCTGCTGCTTTTTTGGAGGGGGCGCACAGACGTGGAGTGTTAAGGGAGATGGGGCTTGAAGAGAAAACTGGGAAGAGGCGGGGGAAGGCGTGATTCTGGAGCAGTGGCAGCGAGGATAGCGGCGGCGGCGGCGTTTGAAATACACCCTAACTTCATGACCGCGCGAACAACAGATGGTTAACGGGTTTCGCAATACCCTCTTAAACTCATCCCACTGATTTCTGTATTACAGCATTGAAATACAGGTTATAATTATACGATTTATCTCTTTTAAAGAATTATTTTTTTACGGTGCGACATGGTGTAATATAGAACGCGTTTGATTAATCCTTGCAAGGTTGGAATCGCAAAAATAAGAAATACGAATTTCAATTGGCACAATTTACATGCATGCAGATAAGTCCATGTTATACTTAGCAATTATGCTGAGAATTCAAATAAATGAAGTTATTTGAGGTACGTTCACGAAAGACGCAACGGCACGGAGAAATTAAGTGGGCCCCACCCAACTATTCTCTTGGCCCTCTGCTTGCCCCCCCCTCTTCCAAAAAATTAAATATTTTTAAACACATGCCAAGTGCAACTAATTTAGATTTCAATAAATTTAGATGAATACGCGTAATTTTTGTATATTTACATTTCAGGTGGCTGACATTCCACATCTGGGGTTACAAATTGAAACTCATAAACAACCTTATCGGAGCAGAAATTCAAAAATAGAAAAGATCAATAAATAAAGAAAAATGATAATACACAAGCTGTCAGCGGGTTTTTTTATTGCTTCCCTTTCTGAGCTCTGTCTCGTTGCAACTCCAGCCTTTAAAGAAAAATATATAGCGAATAAGCAAATGAAAATATCTACATTTACAATCAGTTAATAAACTGATAGACTTATTATTATGTATTATATATTTTATCTAACGGTTATTCTTATGTCCTGAAATTATCTTAGTTTCTTATTCATTCTTTCATTCATGGCGCTATTGTTTCCTAATGAGATTGTCGACCTAACGATCTCATTCTCCTAGCATCTAGCTTTCCGGAGGAGCGAAAATACCTCAACTTCAAAAATCTTTTCTCTCCGATCTACCCCTGTTTCCTCCAAATTTCTCTTCTCTCCTACTACTGGATTTCTTTTCGAACCAGCCCCCTCGCTAAACAATGCTTTGAAAAAAAAGGCACTTCACATCTCTGTTACTGAGATTCAATTCTAGTTTTTAGGCAAAGATATTAAATCTCATTTCGCAACTTTTATTTCGCTTTTGTGCTCCTTTTCCTTTGTTTCCACGAAGCATGAGAGAAATTTCGCTGTGTCACTCCTCTATGAAACATCGGAGACACGGTTTATTTAGAGACGCCAGTTTGTCTCATTTTAGAGTATGCACCTTTGTATGTTGCAAACGGATTAGTATTGTCGTGCTCGTTTGATCCTTAGCCTAATTTAGTTTCAAAGCAGCAGGCTGAAAGCGCAAGCCCTCTTAATTTCAACCTCGTAGTTTTGTTATGCCGGCAACGGTGTTCTTTTCCAGGGGCTTTGTGGAGAAAGAGGGTGAGTTCGGTGGAAACAAAGGGAGGCGGGCTAAGAGAGTGACTTCTAGGATTTGAAAGCGAACGGTGGCAGGACCACGAGGGCAGGAAAGGCCTGACGTGTAGGGGGAAGCACGTCTTAAGCTGACCGAGGAAGGTAGATGTTCTCGGCAGCACAAAGGAATGACCGCAGGAGGATTTAGGGAAGGATTTCTTAGTTTCATGGGAACACCGAGGAAGAATTACAGAGCTGATGGACAACCTTTTTGCGATTATGCAAAGAAAAGAATAAAGTGCTTCATTAGAGTTTTAAAATAATTGCGAAAAATTATTAGCTATAACTAATTTATGGTCTTCATCCACGCAAGAATATAAAGTTAGCACTAACAACCTAACATCTCGAAAGCAATAAAATAATTAGGTTGTCTGGGTTAATTTTTCTTCACCGTGTTACAGAGCGACATGGTTTAAAATGACTGCAAAAAAGCAATAAACGCTTTGCCAGCGTACAATGCTCCATTGCTCCGACAAAATGTGATTTGAACTCTTACTAATGATTATGCATTGCCTCTGTTGATAGGTTCTTGATGGAGTCGTGAAGATTCCTTATGCCGATTGTAAGATGATGACAGAAGGATCCCTTATTCAATATTAATGTTCTCGGACCCGAATATTATCCAATCTCTGCAAAACAAAGCCTAAATCTCCCAAACATACCTTCATCAACCATTCTCAATCCACTACTAGACGAAATCTCTTCCACAATTTCCTGCCTTGAACAAATCTCTTCCTCAACTCTCCGCTTTTCCATGCCATTAAAGATGTTTCCGAATGTCATCCATCTATCTCCCATGACGTCTGCTTCTGGGTCTTTTCCTATCCCTTGGAATCCAGTCTAGTATTTCAGTTCAGAGGTCTGCCCGGGCTTAATTTGGTGATCCCGGCCTGGCCCAAGCCCGTGCGTTTAAGGCCCAGCCTGTCCCAGGTTCGTCAATTGCAGCTTTTATTTAGGCCCGTCCCGGTCCGTGATGTGCCATTTGACATTATTTTGTTTTTCTATTGTATTTTATTAAAATGTGAAAATTAAATAATGAAATGAGATATTATTAAAAATATTTAGTTGAATGTAAGCCTAAAAATATTAACTAAACTTTGACAATTATCGAAAAATATAACCTTTAAAAAGAGAGAAAATGGAAGACTAAGTGCGTTCAGAATCTCCCTTCCTCTGATCTAGTAAGCGGTAACACTACAAAAGTCAATCCTTATACAGATTATAGGGATAGGAGAAGAAATCCATGTCGTCCCACTCTCTCATGCAAGCACACACAGACCCGCACCCCACTGCAGACATTCCCGTCCCCCACTCTACACCACCACACACACAATCGCTCGGAATCGAATCATTTTGTTGTCAACAAGCCCCAAAATTGTTTTACCATCTTAATACCTACAGATTGGTAAAAACACTGTGAGTGCCTCTCTTTGCTTTTCTGATTACGCCCTGGGCCCGTCAATTGCATGGAAGTAAGTACAGCCAAATGAAGAAGGTGAATAGGAACAGTTAAACACCCCAGGAAATGAGGTAGCACGACTTTTGTCTTTCTTTACGATTGCGATAAAAAGAATTGGTCGACTTGGACTGGCCCTGTCGTAAGTGTCTGGGAAAAGCCCTGCCCAACCCGTTGCTTCGTTCTGTAAACTAAAAAAGACTCGGCCCGGCCCGTGAAGACCTCTCTTTCAGTTCTCCAACGGTGGTCAGTTCTTCTACACTGTTAGAAAAATTTGTGTTAGGTTGCACCAAAAACTGGTGCTACATCAGCTGCACCACTTTCTGAGAAAAGATGCACCATTCTGTGGAGCAACGAAAACCCAACAACATAGTGAAAACTTGCACCATTGCACCATAGTGCGGCGCAACCTTGTACCATAACGGGGTGCAAAGTTGCACCACGTTGTTGGATTTTGCTTGCACCACACGTTAGTGTATCTTTTCTCAGATAGTGGTGCAGCTGGTGTAGCATCACTTTTTGATGCAACCTACCACAAAACTTTTAACAGTGTAGCAATATGTCCAGCCCAACGCCACCTGGGGGTCTTCACTTTAATCATGATGTCATTCACTCTTGTCATTTTGGTGATTCATGAGTTTCTTTTCCTGCCTTTCCTCATTACATCAAACATGCATCTCTCCTTGCTACTTTGAGTTGTCCGCATCCTCTAAACATATTTCTCAGTTAAGGTCCATTCGCTAATACATAAGAACTGGAAAGATGCATTCATAAAAAAAAAGTTTTTATTACATAATGGAAAATGTCTCTTGAAAATCGCGCTGTTTCTTCCAAATGTACCCGAGCCTGCAACAATGAGAAAATACACCTGCAAGAGTCCCTATGTGGTCATCAAAACGAAGGTAACTCAAATAATCTCCATTAATTTTTATCCCTTTGTCTTCCCAGTCCAGAGATTGAAAGGCATTCTGCAATGTGGCATTAAGAGCTTGAGAGATATCGCATCTACCTTTTTATGCCCTTCCCAATTTCTAAACTTCCTGTGTTCTAGAGCAGTTGCACCTTTGCACTTAAATTTTCGTAAGTGTTATTAACAATAATACGTGTATCTTCAATATGCAATATGGCAGTATCTCAAAGATATTACAACTGTAAATGGTTTCACGGAATCAAAAGTTATTTTATAAGCAATGAAAATCATACACAGTAGAAATTCATATTCATTCCTTCTTTCAATTAGTTCTCTCAGAATATAGATGTGATCTATAGTTCTGTAGGCACTCCTGATTTAGCTTGTTCTCTTGATTGAGTCACGTCCAGTGTTTTCTTCAAGCAATGAGACAAAACGTTATTGAAGATTTTGTGAACAACTGATAGAAAACTGAAGAGTTTGTAACTTTTGGAGTCTTCAACGTACCCATTTTTTATGCAGCAGGATCAAGGTAGCATTGTTCAAGTCATCAGAAATGTTCCTTTCCTGAAGATATCCAGTGAAAACTTACACGAGTGTAGTTTCTATTTCTTGCCTGGCTTTTTTTTCTTTTTTTTAGTGTTCACGGTAATTCCATTTTCCATTGGAGTTCTTTCCAGTTTCCTGATCTAAATTGCTTCTGCAATTTCTGAATATATATAAACACTGGTGGGACTTTAGTTTCTGTATATTTCTTTATATCTGTAACATATGGATTATCGTTTTACGTCGTTTTGTGTAAAACTCTTTAACTCTCCACATAATTTCCTCCATTTTATGTTGCAGTACTATCTTTTCTTTTTTCGATTACCATAATCTGTTTTTTCCCATTGCTGTTATGACCTCCTTCCTTTTTTTAAGCTTTGGTTCTTCATTAGTTCAGAATTCATTGTTTTTGCCTTTAGTGATATGTTTTCATACTGTCTGACCTAGTTCTTTATATCCCTCTTAGCAAATTATAATTCATTTATCTATCTTCATTTAGATCCGTTTTTCTTTTGCATCAGTATTTTATTTGTTCTGTTATTTTATCCACATGGTCTTTGTTCTTATTCATCATCATCATTGTCAACCATTCTCAATCCACTGCTTGACGAAGGTCTCTACAAATTTCTTCCACAACTGTCTGTTTTGTGCCAGTCTCCTCCATGTTACTCCCGCATACTTTCAAATTTCATCCAGCCATCTCCCATGTAGTCTTCTTCTGGGTCTTTTCTTGTCCCTTGGAATCCATTCTGTATATTTCGGCTGTCCATCGATGGTCTGTCCTTCTGGCAGTATGTCCATCCCATTGCCCTTTCAGGGATTTTACTCTGGTTACGATGTCATCTAGTCTTTTCACTTTTATGATCCACGAGTTCCTCTTCTTATCTCTCCTGGTTACACCAAGCATGCACCTCTCCATGCAACTTTGAGTTGTCTGCAGTTTTTGTATGTTTAATTTAGTTAAGGTCCATGTCTCTGCACCATACGTAAGCACTGGAAGGATGCATGGATCAAAGACTTTTCTTTTAAAACATAACGGCATATTGCTCTTGAAAATTACGCTGTTTCTTCCAAAAGCTCTCCATGCAAGTTTTATACGCCGATTAATATCTTCATCAATGTGACCCTCACTTGATATCTGCTGTCCAAGAAGAATGTAAGTATCGGTTATCTCAAGCTTTTCCCCATCAATCAATAAATCTTCATTTCTTATAAAAACATTGTACATCACTGTTGTCTTCTGAAAGTTAATTTTTAATCCCACTTCTTTATTCTTGTCAGCAAGTTCCTGAATCATACTCTGCAGCTCTAATGGAGTAGTTGCAAAAATGGTTACGTCATCAGCAAAACGAAGGTGAGTTAGAAAATCTATTAATCTTTATCCTTTTGTTTTCCCAATTCAGTGATTGAAAGACATTTTCCAATGTGGCATTAAAGAGTTTGGGAGATATAGTGTCACCTTGTCTCACTCCCTTTCCAATTTTTATGGGTGCGGTATTCTCAAATATCCGAATCTTTGCACTTGCATTTTCATAGATGTTATTAATAAAATTAATGTATGCATCTTCAATACCGCTGGATTTCAAAGCCATTGTAACTGCTGATGGTTTCACCGAATCAAAGGCCTTTTCATAATCGATTAAGCCATGCATAATGGAAGAAAATGCCTTTGATTTGGTGTTATTGTTTTTATATCATATGTGTGTGTGTGTGTGTGTGTGTGTGTGTGTGTGTGTGTGTGTGTGTGTGTGTTATTGTTCTTATATTATATATATATATTTTATATATTGTTCTTATTATCACCGATTATTATCGCTGCTTCTATAAGAGCCTTGGTAAATTTTCTGTTGACTTTGGAGATGTCTACTTCTTCCTTTGTTAGACTTTCCAGCTTAGAGAATCGGTTTCTTCCCTTCCAATTCCAAAGTTTTATGGTGCTTTTTTCAAGATTTGTCATGTCAATATTTTTCCTTTGCTTTATGAGCTTGCGTCGTTCAAGTTTTGTGGGGTGCGTCGTAGATTTTATTATTCCATGGTCACTTATCGTATTGAACATGTTAACCACGCTGCTGTCTTCGTTGAGAAAATTCTTGTTACATATAACAAAAAATAAATTTCACTTGTCACCTCATTGGATGCTTCGACATTCATTTTCTGTGCGGTTTTTTCTTGGAAAAAGATTTCATGATGAAAAAACCTTTCCTGCTCTGCAAATTCTAAACTAGTATTTCCACGTTTATTTCTGTCGTCGTAAACAAATGTGCCTGCTGAAGTTCCTCTTTGTTGATGCTGCTTATTTTCATGTTGAAACCACTTTTGGTGATATTTAAGTGTTGTTTACTCTCTACTTTTTTTTTTTTATTTCGAATTTCCTTATTAATCTCTTCGATTACTTCATCACGATGACTTGTACTGGACGCTTAGGCTTGAATGATCTGAATCTTGTATCTTTTTGAGAGTTGGATACCAAACCGGACAGCTCTTTCAAAAGGACTTCCTACCTCTAGAATACTGACTCTCAATTTTTGTTAATTATAAATCTCGACTAGTTCTGTTTCATCCCATACATTCTCAACAAAACTGAAGTCTATGTGGCCACTCCATTCGGCGAATATCTTGCTCTTCCAGAAAATCATCGACTAAATGAACTCAGTGAGGTTGGTCATTATCGTACATAAGAATAAAATCTTGACCGATGGTTCTCTTGAATGGCCTATTATCTTATATGGGTTTAGGATCACGTCTTTGTGCCTCAGGACAATAACAGAACAATTACGAAAGATGTACAGGTCTTTGCACCCGTTCGTTAGCAAGAGTTGCCTCGAACAGCTGCGAGATGAAAGTAGACCTGTGCATCTTTTTAACGCAATCCTAATTTGCATATTCTGGCTGACCTCCGTCAAACTTATACGCGGGATAGTCTTTCACGTAGCAAAATTTGCATGCTCGCCAATTTCTAGCACATTATTTTACATACATCGGCAGCTACATACTCTTTTGTGGATTATCCATTAATGTTGAACGCGCGGAACAGCATTTAATCGTTAAAGTGTTATATTTTTCATATCTCTTCATCCCGTCATCCGAGTAGAGTGTACTGACTGACTGACTTGAGTAAAAGTACTGTAAAAATGCCATGGTGTCTTGATTCAGCAACCCAAATTCACGTGCCACGTTATCCGAACTGTAAATTAAATACTAGCTAACCTTTTTCAATTTTGCGCTGTAGTACAGTTTTAGGTAGTGTCAGCACAGATTTACATTTTGGGAATTACTTCCAATGGGACTATTTTAGTACCCATTTTTCCGCCCCGGTGGCGTTGTAGGCTAATCGTTGGCTTCTGATCATTCGTCCAAGAAGGGACCAGGTTCGAATCCCGGCGAGGCATGCATGTTGAGTCTGTTTGTCTTACAGCGCTGCCTCTCCCCTTTCCCTGGGACCATTGGACTTAAATTAGGGACGGGCTACTGTTCATAGCCTACTGAGTTGCTCATGGTGGCCGTTAAATCCCCAAACAAAAACAATTTCCCCATTTTAGGTGTAACTCTTGTGAGTTCAGAAAGGCCACGGAAAATTGCACATGTAAAAAAAACTCATTATTTCGGCCGATTCTGTTTCAACTGGTATCATAGGATTGGAATACAAAGTGTATCTGAAGAAATTCAATATAATTCCTGGAGTCGGCTGCGACTTCAGTGTCGTAGCTCCAGGCCTCCAAAGAACCCGTTACATAATGATGCAGCTACCCTTATTAATGTCTCACACACATAATACATGCATGTTATCAAAAGAGCAGTTTTATGTTCATACTAAATATTACTCATGAGCAGACATACAACAGTTTTTAAGAGTTGCTTGCTTTGTAAATATTTGGGTGTACCCTACTCAGCTTCTACCTTCTAAAATGTGACTGACAGAACATTTTAGAACATTTCAGAACATCTCAGAGAAAATTAGAACGCTCGGAGTAAAATGTTTTCAGCCGCCCCTGTGGCAGAGTGGAAAGAGGTGTTGGCTTCGTCCGAGGTCTGTCCGGCTTCAAATCTTGAGTGAGGCATGGATGGTGCGTTTGTCTTGCAGCACTGGCTCTCTCCCCTATCTGGAACCAGTGGCTCCAAATTAGGGATGGACGACTGCTTGTGTTACAGGGCTTAGTGCAGAGTTCTATTACAGCGCCCTGTGCGGAGGGTTAGTTTGATGTTTGCTCTGCAGTAAGTTCTGTATCGGGGTTTTAACCCGTAATTCTCCCAACTGGAGTAGATAAGGAAAATACAAGATATCAAAAATCGACTCTAGTTAGACTATTTTCGTGCAGTGAGGAAGGCTTTTATTCAGATGTTGCGGGAAATGTCACCAAGCTTTTGTCCGTCATTTTCGTGCTTTCATTATTTTATTTATCCCTCGGTGTCGTACTTGCCGAATTCTTCTTATCTCTTCCCGGCCGATCTCATTCCTCTTCCTTCATCCGTTCCGACAAACCCGCGAGGCCTTCAGAACCTCCTAAAAATTCTCCTCCTTCCTCGACTTTCTGCCACCGAGTCCCGTGTTCTCTTGCCCGGAGAGCAACCCCCCTAAAAAACTGTCCCCTCGTCCGACCTATTCCTAGAAAGCGCGGCAGCGCCTTTTCTCTAAAAATTATATTTTCTTAATTGCTTCGCTGCCCCTGTCCTCGCTTCGTCGTTCTGCATGGGACGGCGGAAAAGCAACAAAGTCCAGTTTCATTCTTCTCACATCGACGAAACTACAAATCTAACACCCCCTCCGCTGCAAAGCGTGGGAAAAGAAGTACTTTGCCTGTTCGCTGCCCGGCCCATCCAAATGGCGGGAATTGAAGGAAAATGGTTCCGATTATTTATCCCGCAAACTGGCTGCTGAACTTCACTTCTGATAAATATGGAAGCCCGGGTTGCACTTGTAAGATATAGAGTTGCTTACGGTGATCGTTTACCTCTCTCTCTCTCTCTCTCTCTCTCTCTCTCCATACCCTGAAAAAAAATGTGTCTGCAACCGTCTGATGCATGACAAAATCTCACTCAGCATTGGAATGCTAACTGTAAAATGGATTCAAACTTTTTTACGCTTTCCAGCCGCACGTTAAAGGAGCGTATATGCTCCAACTTTGTCCATCTTCTGTCCGCACGATAACTCGTGTAAAAATGGTTGGATTTCGATGAAATTTTAGTGTGTGGTAGGGAACAACCTAGGGACCAACCCTATTGCAAATGGGTGAAATGGGATCAAAGGTGAGGACATAGGAGTGGGATCCATTCCATCACCCTTATGCGTCATAACTTACGTAAAAATACTTCTATTGCGACAAATCATTAGTATGCTGTTTCGGAGGCATACCGAACCATTCTGATTACTATCATCAAAATGGGGTCAAAGGTCAGGGCACAGGTGCGAGATTTATACCACAGCCATTATCCTCATAGCTTGAGTAATAACTTGAGTAATGGTTACTGGTATGTTGGAAAGCGTATCATAATCAATGCATTGCATGATTTTACTAACTTGTTTATTTAGGGGTTTAACGACCACAGTGAGAAGTTATAAAACAGTCCCTAGCCCCAAGTGTGGGGCTTACGGGTTTCTGATATGGGGTGGGGGTGGGGGTAGCGCCCATGCGTAGCTGGACTCCAGCCCGCTTAGACGAACTATCAGAAGCCAGGGCTTAAACCACTGAGCCACCGAGGCTAAGACTTCAAGCTTAGAAAAGGTCACAGAACATTCTTAGTAAAAATTCAAGTTTCTGGAACATAACACAATCTCACAGAGCCGTTGAATGCTCTTAGTAAAATGTCTTCAAGCTTCTGGAGCATGACACAATCTCACAGAACCATAAATGTCTCTTAGAAAAATAGCTCTTCAAGCTTTTGAAACATGATACGATCTCATAGAATATTAGAATACTCTGAGTAAAATACACTGCTGGACAATTGCTAAGGACGGATCATAAACGGCTATATAGCGCATAAAAAAGTAAGTGTGGTTGGATTCCAAGTGAAATAAAATAATGTCAGAATACCAGGACATTACAAGAAAGACAATTTATTGTGCTCTGAAATCCAGAAGGTTTTGGAACGTGTTCAAGGGACAAACAGGACATTTTGTGCAGATCACGTAAACGTGAAAAAAATGCAATTACTGTCAGCAGGCGTTCCGGCGTAAGATGTCAATATGGGATATGGCCACCATGGAGGGCGATGCAAGATTCCACATGTCGTGTCATGCTTTGCACAACATTATCAAGCAGCTGTTGGGGTAATTTATCCCATTCCTCTGTCAGTGCACGGATGAGGGTGTCCTTGTTTATTGGAGGGCATTGGCGACCAGCAAGACTCCTCCCCAAAGCATCCCACACATTTTCAATGGGATTCAGATCTTGAGAACGTGCTGGCCATACGAGGCGTTGAATATCCTCGCTCTCAAGACACTCCTGGATAGCGACTGTTCGATGACATGTTGCGTTGTCGTCCATGAAAATGAATCTATCACCGACAGCACCACGGAACATGCGAACATGAGGTAGCAGAACATCATTAATGTATCGTTGGCCAGTCATAGTCCCAGTTGGTAGCACATAGAGGAACGTACGGCCATTGATCATGATGCCAGCCCATACCATTACACTACATGTTGGATATTGTTCCCTTTCCTGTATGTTTGCTGGACAATATGCAGTACCATTATCACGCCAGATCAGTTGTCGTCGACAATCAGACGATAGACTGTATCTACTCTTACCTGAGAAGAGGACAGCAGACGAGTCGTTATCAGTCCAATTGCGATGTTGATGGCACCATTGCAAACGGGCGGTACGGTGACGTCTGGACAATGGGATGCACACAACAGGACGGCGGGCGTATAGTCCTCCTTCATGCAAACGTCTGGCGACAGTTTTTCGGGAGATCCGCTTGCCAGTAGCAGCCATAAACTGATTTGCTACCTCACTAGCTGGGCTGCGCCGGTGTCTTTTTGTTGATAGCACTATGTACCGATCTTCTGCAGGTGTCGTACTGCGATCACGACCACCCCGTGACGTTTGCTACACTCTCCATTTGTTTGAAATGATTTCCAAAGCCTTGAAACAACACTGTGGCTGACGTCGAACTCCCTGGCAACATCTGTTATTTTTCGCCCTTCTTCAATCTTGCCAATAATACGGCCACGCGTAAAATCATCTAGGTGATGTCCGGAAGACATACTGAAAATTGCAAGTTAGTCAATTGATTCTTTCCCTTTCAACTTTGCGTTTGAACAACAACAGTCAATACGCGTCAAATCCTTTATATCTCTTATCAACGCTATGACGTCACGAACAAGTTCGGCAATCCAAAATTTGCATACGCACAACACGTCTTACTGTATCCCGCACTTATGCTAATTTCCACATTTTCCTGCCTTCCATTTTATGGTTGCTATCGTTGCTATTGTCATCCGTCCTTAGCAATTGTCCGGCAGTCTATAGGCCTATTCAACGTCTGTAAGATGACACAATCGTTAGAACACTCAGAATAAAATGTATTCAAGCATCTGAAATATGACACAATCTCACAGAATATTTGAACACTTGGAGTAGAATGTCTTCAAGCGTCTGAAACATGACACAATCTCACATAACATTATAACTCTACGAGTAAAATGTCTTAAAGCGCCCGAAACATAACACAATCTCACAGAGCATTAGAACTCTCTGCGTAAAATGTCTTTAAGCGTCTGAGACATGTCAAAATCTCACAGTGCATTAGAACTTTCCGAGGAAAATGTCTTCAAGCCTGAAACATGTCAAAATCTTACAGGACATTGGACATTTGGGGTAAAATGTCTTCAATCGTCTTAAATACAACACAGTCTTACAGAACATTAGAACACTCGAACTAAAACGTATTGAAGCTTTGAAACATGACAAAATCTAGAAGAACAGTGGAACACTCGGAGCGAAATGTCTTCAATGTCTGAAATTTGTCAAAATTTCGCAGAACATTAGAACGTTCGGAGTAAAATGGCTTCAAGCATCTAAAACCTGACGAAATCCAATTAAAATCTGTTGAAACGCGAGAGACATTTCACAGAACATTAGAACGTGTAACGTATACTCTAGATTCACTTTCCTTTTGATTTTTACTATCTCTGGTTATTTTATTATAATATGTAAATTATCTTCTTACTGAACGAGATGTTATTTCTCCCGCTGAATGAGATCTGGCAATGAGTGTAAGTCATGACGTGTTGGTAGCCAGTATAAATAGGCGCGTTCAACGATACTAGAAAGAGCTTTTGTGTTACGTGAGAGAGCTGTTGTTTATGTGCGAGAGAGCTTTTTGTTTCATGTGTAAAGAGATCTTCGTTATATGCGTAAGGAGAGCTTCGTTTATGTGAGTAGAGCTTCGTTCATTTGCAAAGAGCTACGTTTTATTGAGTAGCTGTGTGTCCGGTGAAGTGTATGTTGGATCATATCAAGAGTTTCTCTAATAAAAAGTTGTTCTAGTAAGTACGTTTTACTCGGTTCATAGTTTTGTCAGATCTCTGTCTATCTGTTAGGTTTATTTCATTAGTTGTTATTATTAACAACCAGCATTAAGACTTTATTCATCTTAATTACTACTACAACATTACTAGCAGTTAAAAGCTTGTTCATTATTATTACTAAACTACTAGCAGGAAAGTTTATTCATGATATAATTAACACAACAAGCATTAGAAGAAGCTTAGAAGCGCTTTATTCATTATAATTGGCGCCCGAACTTTTCTCGAACACGAGGTCTTGACAATTATTACCCATGTCTTCCTTACCTGAGACAACTTCAATTTTTCACCCTAAATCAAATTTCGATGGTGATGGGATTAATGTCGACCATCTGCAAGAAGCCTGTGGGGCTCACTTTAATATAAGTGAGCCCCACAGGCTTTATAAGTGATCTACAAGTACCCAGGCATTCTTCACAATTTCGTAATTCACCAGCTTCCTATTAGTCTGAGTCGCGGGTCGTACTTTAGGGAGTTCAATCCTCTCAGCGAAGCAGAATGCTTGCCCATTTCGTGCCGCATGCAGGAACAATTCATTTCAATGGTTTGGTGGGGTCCTTAAAATTCCTCGAGGATTTGGAAGATCATTTTGATCTCTACAATATTCCTCAAGACTGCAAAGTACAAATAGCAGGCACTTGCTTGAAGGATACCGCTAAGACCTGGTATCGGCAGTGGAGAGTGTCGAACCCGGATTCTCATTATGAGAATTTCCGAGCAGATTTTTTGGAGGTCTTTCCTTTCGGCCTCAGTCGAGCTAGCCTTGCACAACAACTTTTTCTCGTCAGCAAGGACTCAACGATAGCCCTGTTGCATTTGCTTTGGAAACATTACGCTTGTATAACTTATGGGATCCACATGCCAGTCATGTCGACATGTTGGACACCCTATTACAGCAGCTCGATCCATTTCTACAGGATTTTCTTGAGGTTCGACACCCTATTACAGCAGCTCGATCCATTTCTACAGGATTTTCTTGAGGTTCGACACCCTGCTACAATTCATGAATGCCTTCGCCTCATGCGAACGTATGAAGAGCGACACGGCAAACATGGTTCAACTCACCATGCTCGGGCACCCCGCGAGGCTTATTACGAATATCCTCAGCGGCATAATAGGCCTACTGACTTTCAACACGAGCGTACACAAGTACACGCCCAAGCTTCATACGTTCCACTGCATAGAAGAGTGGTACACCTACCGCTCGGTTCTAATCAATCTTCTGGATACCGTACAAATGCACAGTATGCTCGACCCCGTTCCAATCCGCAGCATTCGGAACGTTTTCATGCTCAGGGCAATTATGATTTTTCTGCCCGTGCTGAGGGAAGAAGTAATAGAAATGAAAATGTCAACAGACATGCGGAGTTCCCGCAGCAGTTTTCACGCAGTTTTCCTCATCGTGAAAAATTTCCCAATACCCGGCAGGGCCGAGGTTTCAGACTGCATGATAATCCAACCAGGAATCTTTTAAACTTCCAAAGGAAGTAGACCAAGGGTCGGTCCTGCTTCCTGATACCAAGCATTCTGACCCTAAAACAGTATTAGTGACTGTCCAAACTCCTCAGTTGCCTGATGTGTTCTTGACAATTGAAGATATTATTGTCGAGACAAAGTTCGACACTGGTTCTGAAATATCAGCCCTAAATACGAAGTTTTGCACTGACAATTCTCCTGCAATACTCGTTCAGCCTGTGACGCAGTATTTGCGAGGTGCGAATAACGAAATCTTCAGTATCACAGGAACTGTCACATTATCTCTAGGGCTGGGAAAGGCTCGTTTTACGCATTCTTTCCTGCTCATAGACGAACTACCTGTTAAATGTCTAATGGGCATGGACTTTATTAATACTTTTCAAGTTACCCTGGATTTCGTACAACATGTTATTTCCTTTCCGGAACCTGTCGAAATGATTTCTACGGATCCTATAGATATAACGAGTTTGTCACTGAGTAATCAATTGAATGAGAGGCAACGAAACCAGCTTTCTCTACTTTTGCAGGAAAGCCCTGGTTTATTTTCTGATCAACCTGGTTTCACACAGGGGGTTTATCATGCCATTGAAACTGATGGTTCGAAACCGATAGCGACGAAACCTTACCCTTGTGCTCCCCATAAGAAACAGGAAATGCAACGTCAAATTTCTGAGATGATTAAACAGGGCATAATAAGGGAATCAACAAGCGCCTGGGCCGCTCCTGCCTTTTTGGTTCCAAAGAAACAACCCAATGAATTTCGTTTCGTGACAGATTTCCGTAAGCTCAACCAAGTCCCGAAAATGATCAATTATCCACTACCTGTCATGTCGCATATTTTGCATGACCTGTCATCAACTAAATGGATGTCAACCTTGGATTTGGCGAGTGGATATTGGCAGATGACGGTACATCCGGACTCCGTCGATAAAACAGGCTTTGTGACTCCTTTTGGGGCTTATGAATACCTGCGTATGCCCTTTGGATTAGCTTCTGCACCTGCTACTTTCCAAAAGCTTTTGGATACGGTTCTCAGACCTGTTCTAGGTCCCCATGTGCATGTATATTTGGATGACATTATTATTACATCCGAGACTTTTGACGAGCACCTTTCTCTGCTCAAACAGGTGTTCCAACTCATGTACAACGCTGGCTTGACGTTAAAACCTAGTAAATGCCAGATAGCGAGGGACGAGATTGTATATCTGGGGTTAAAAATCACTCCCCACGGCTTATTTACGGATAATGAAAAAATTAGGCCTATTGTTGACTTTCCTCGGCCTAAAACAGCAAAAGAACTATCACGCTTTCTGGGATTGACCGGATGGTATGAGCAGTTCGTACCCGCTTATGCTACAATCTGTGAGCCATTATATGCTTTGAAACGTAAATACAAGAAGTTTGTTTGGACACCTGAGGCTAACGCTGCGTTTGAAACACTGAAGTCTGCGTTGACTCAGCCTCCTGTGTTGGCTTTCCCGGATCATACTAAGGAATTTGATATTTATACTGACGCATCCGGAGTTGGTATTGGTTGCGTTTTGTCACAAGCTGGGCATCCAATAGCTTTTGCGTCTCGTACTTTAGCCAAAGCTGAACGCAATTATTTAGCTACGGAGCGTGAATGTCTTGCTGTAGTGTATGCCCTTGACAAATTTCAATGTTATCTTAACGAATTGACAGTTAACATAATTACGGATCATTCTGCCCTTCAGTATTTGAATTCTGCTAAGCACCTATCTCAAAGACTTATGAAGTGGGCTCTTAAGTTACAAGAGAGCAATATCAAAATTTCGTATCAGCCAGGTCATAAGAATCAATTACCGGACGCATTGTCTCGCGTTCCGATTAGTGGGGTCCCCACAGAAACTACTCCTGGATGTCAGCCTTTACTTTTAATAGCTGATATAACATCCAGAGAGCAGATAATGGCAGAATTAGTAAATGATCCTGATTTTGGGGATATCTATAATCTTTTGCTTGCGGGTTTGCCCCTACACAGTGACCCTTCTCTGGCTGGGAGGTCCCAGCATTTTGAAGTCATAGAGGGTCTTCTTTACTATACGAAATCTAGGACTACTAGGGCAGAGCTTCGCCCAAGTATTCCGCGAACCCTTAGAATGGCCCTTTTAAACGAATTTCATGACAAACCTCTTGCAGACCATTTAGGTATTCGCAAGACCTGTTGTAAATTGCGGGATGTTGCCTATTGGCCTGGCATGTACCAAAGTGTGCTCGCATACGTTCAATCATGTCACTTGTGTCAGAGTAATAATTACCGTAATGTAAGACCGGCCGGTCACTTGAAATCTAGTTCAAGTTCTCATGTTTTTTACATTATTTCAATAGATTTATTGGGACCTTATCCTTTATCTGTTAAAAACAAAGCTCGTTACGTGTTAGTATTAAATGATAATTTTTCTAAATGGGTTGAAGTTTTTCCCATTAAAGCCGCTACGGCAGAAGTTATTTTTAATGTATTAATTAATGAAGTATTCTCTAGATATGGTGCACCTAATAAAGTAGTTTTGGATAATGGTCCCCAATTTATTTCTGACATTTTTGAAAGAATGTGTGCGAGACAACACATTAAGCATAAATTCATTTCCCCATATCATCCCCAGAGTAATCCTGCGGAACGAGTAAACCGCACGCTAGTGAAAATGATTGCTACATTTGTCATGGATCATCACGAGCGATGGGATGAACATCTTGAGTTTTTTTCGTTCGCCCTCCGCTCGTCTGTTCACGAATCTACTAAAATTACTCCTGCAGAACTTTTTCTGGGTCGCAAAATTAAGACCCCTTTTGAAAATTTAACGGGGATTATCGACGAACTAAACCAGCGACCAACTCCGCAATCAGTATGAATCATAGCAGAAAAAGCTCGTGTTGCAATGCTAGGAGCACAAGCGGCTCAAGCAAGATATTATAATACTAGGCGTAGGGAACCAGATCTTGTCGTTGGAGATCTCACTCTCGTGGAAACTCACTTCCAGTCTTCTGTTTCTCATACTGTAGTGAAGAAATTTGCACCCAGCTACGAAGGTCCATATCGGGTGGCAAATGTATTTGAAAATAACATTATCCTTGAAAAACCTGACAATCAATTTCAATACGTACACGTTGCTCAGTGTCGCAAGTATCATGAACGAAATATCGATTTTATAATCAACCCTACTCAACCTTCTGTTCCACAGACTCAAGAGTCTATATCTCACGATCAACCTCCAGAAATTTGGGACGAACCGACGAACATTTTTGAAGAATCTCCAGTGATTTTTTCTTCACCCTCCCCTCCTCAAGACGGGCTTCCAAACACGCAACCTGATTCTCCCATGAGACGAAGGCTCGAATCAAGTTCTTCAAATACTAGTATCGTTCCTTTCCCTCCAACCATTGCCAAGACTATTTATTGCTGCACCGTTTCCTGATAACTCTGCACCACCACAAGCTCCTACTTCCTTGAATACCTCGTCAGAGAGTATTCCTATAGGCAGAAATAAACATCGCCCTGCACGACCACTCACTTACAGCAGCGACTCAGAGTCTTCAGATATTTCTGATTTATCAGTTATGGACAATAGTTTGACGATTCCTAAACGTCAGACACAAATTACAAACCGTCCAGCAACACCAAAAGCTGGTCGAAAACGTAACTTGTCTCCCCAATCTGCTTCGCCGCAACAGCGACGAAGGCAGAGATCTTTGCATCCGCCCGGGTTTCGCCCCTGGAACCTACGCTCAGGGCAAACAGGGCCGATGCCTGCTTCTACTCTCATGCCACGAGGGAGAAAGCGAAAACAAACGATGTGGCCGGATCCACGTCCCTCCAAAAGAATGCTGGAAGGACAACACGGGCCCCAGCACAAAGGGACTACATATCAAAAGCCTGGTGGAGCCCGTTCCTGTCACCCGCACGGATTTCCTGACCGACAGACTTCGGCCGTTCCTGATCGACGGACTTCAGCCGTTCCTGACCGTTCCTGTCAGCCGCAGGGATTTCCGGACCGACAGACTTCAGCCGTTCCTGACCGTTCCTGTCAGCCGCAGGGATTTCCTGACCGACAGACTTCAGCCGTTCCTGACCGACGGACGTCAGCCGTTCCTGACCGTTCCCGTCAGCCGCCGGGATTTCTTGACCGACAGACTACAGATGGTCCAGATCCAGTCAAGTCCTTGAAGAGAGCTACGCAACCTGAATTTACCAGTCCGATTAGGCCTGGAAAACGTTATCGTACTAGAGTTTTTTATGCGTCCTCGAGATAAGTAAGTTCTCGTGGACAGGTTCTTTTCTCCGTTTGTTGTTTTTCCTGCACGACCAGTTGGCGTGTCAGAATTTCTTTTTTTCGTGTGGGCCTATGCATTATTTTTGTGTATATATGTGTTGTTGTTTTTTTTTATATTTCTTCTGTGTCCATCTACTAATCCAATTTTTTATATATATATATGTGCTTAGGGGTAAAATAGTAAAAATTGTTACTGTTAGGCAGCTACAGGCAATCTTCGCTGCTGATACAGTTGGTTTGTATTAAAGGATAATATGAGAACGTAATTTGAAATTAAAAAAGTGATTCCTGCTAGGCAGAATAAAAGGAAGGTATGCAGATGCAGGTTTGTTTTGTTCAAGTATACAAAGTGTTTCACAGACGAATACAGATTTCTTGATTTTGTCATGCCACGTTTGATATTGCACATACTGCTGCCACCAAAACAACAGCAAAAAAGAGGTCGATAAACGTCAGTCAACGAAGTGTAAGACTTACACTCCAAAATTGATAGGTTTTTCAAAAAAAAAAAAAAAAATTAAGGGGGAGATGATGTAACGTATACTCTAGATTCACTTTCCTTTTGATTTTTACTATCTCTGGTTATTTTATTTTACTATGTAAATTATCTTCTTACTGAACGAGATGTTATTTCTCCCACTGAATGAGATCTGGCAATGAGTGTAAGTCATGACGTGTTGGTAGCCAGTATAAATAGGCGCTTTCAACGATACTAGAAAGAGCTTTTGTGTTACGTGAGAGAGCTGTTGTTTATGTGCGAGAGAGCTTTTTGTTTCATGTGTAAAGAGATCTTCGTTATATGCGTAAGGAGAGCTTCGTTTATGTGAGTAGAGCTTCGTTCATGTGCAAGGAGCTACGTTTTATTGAGTAGCTGTGTGTCCGGTGAAGTGTATGTTGGATCATATCAAGAGTTTCTCTAATAAAAAGTTGTTCTAGTAAGTACGTTTTTCTCGGTTCATAGTTTTGTCAGATCTCTGTCTGGCTGTTAGGTTTATTTCATTAGTTGTTATTATTAACAACCAGCATTAAGACTTTATTCATCTTAATTACTACTACAACATTACTAGCAGTTAAAAGCTTGTTCATTATTATTACTACACTACTAGCAGGAAAGTTTATTCATGATATAATTAACACAACAAGCATTAGAAGAAGCTTAGAAGCGCTTTATTCATTATAAACGCTCTGAGTACAATAGTTTCAAGCGTCCAAAATATGACAAAATCTCACTAAGCACTAGAATGCTAGCAGTAAAACATCTTCAAATATTTAAAATATGATTCTTACAATTGAAACACTGACGACAAGATGATTATAAGGGGAAAACACAACTCAGCTCTTCCATACAGATTAGAAAACATTGAATTTATTTACATTATATTCACTCAAAGATATTGCATCACTGCATGGTTTCTTTTCGTGATGTTTTGTTTTGAAAACGAATGAAGCAATTAATAAAACCGCTAAAAAAACTTTAATTCGTGTTAAAATTCACTGATTTATTGCACATCCCAGGCCAGAAATGATACTTCATGATTTCATTTTGATTCCAAGAAAATCTGTGTGAACAATACTGCCAAGTAGCGTATTGAACGTATGTGGGGAGGTGAGACGTCACTGAATCATAAATGTATCTCATTCACTGTACGTAGAATAGACGTAGGGAGAAAGAGAGAGAGAGAGAGAGAGAGGAAAAGAGCACTTGAAGATGCCATCATGCTCTGGGAAGCCTAAGACAAACATTCGTGTCCCCTGACCTGCAAAACATCACGCTGCCGGATCAACAAAGGGCTATGGTTGTCACGTGACTTGCTACTTGGACTACTCTTGGAAAGCCCACTTAAGAGGGATTATGGAAAGCATAGTCGAGAACGTCTAGTGGAAAGGCGTAAGGTACATTCCGCATTTCACACGGTCATGAAAAATTTTAGGCACAGAGTTGTTATTATAACTCGCATTCTCATGAAACCATCCTCGTTTCATTTATTTTATACGCGTGCGAAAATTAAGCATCCGTTAAAGATAATGTATCTTCATAAAAATGTGTCAATAAGCTTTTCCTTTTAGTTTTCTATGAGGAGAATGTTGAATATACAATAGTCACTCTTTGATGATTGCAGTAGAACAAATCCCATAATGAAGGAAATGGGTGTTTTACGAAACTTAAAAATGGAATTTCTTATTATAATTTCCCTTACAATGTTAAACGAAAATGTAATTTTATTTCCTTGTGAAGTGATAGTGACTTTTTCTCATTTTCTAGTAATGAAATGCAACTCCCGCAAGTAAATGGTGTGAAGGGACAAACTACGGCTTCGGAAAAGGCGATAGAATTTCTTTAATCAGGCATTGAAGAAGAGAAGAACATAGTTTCCTTTCCCACGACCCACGAGTTAAAAAAAGAAAGAGTCTCTTCACTCACGGATTCAGAAAGGACAACATAAGCTTCTTATTGAAATCAATGGATTCAAAAAACTACAGAAGTTTTGTGCTATTGGATTGTAAGATACCACGTGACATGACGTAGATGATGCACCTCAGTACGCGTAGCTGTAAGCGTGCTGGTTAGTTCAATCAGGAGAACAGTTCAAAAAAGAATGCGTGACGGTTCTTCCACACATCGTCTGGAGTTAATAAAAAGAATTCCGTCTTCTACAGTGACTTCCAACAAGCATGGTTTACCGGCACACCCCAAACCTGCGATTTTGTGCCCCTGCTTTTCTCAGGAAGGATGATGTAATGTAGTACGTCACATGACGACCGCAGTAGTAAGTCACATGACGTACTACTGCGGTCAGTGGCGTATCTTGGGTCCGAGACCTGGGCTATCTTACCCCCCCAGTAATTTTTTTTTCAAATTGCGAAATTTAATTTTTTATTGTCAAGTAATAGAAGCAATTTTTTTCTGAATTTTAGGCACATGCCACTGCTAGCATGATACCAAATAATTATGAGGATTAGGATTTGAACACTTATTTGTACATGAACTCCATTCTTCTTCTGAATACTTTATTTGTGCATGAACTCCATTCTTCTTCTGAATACTTTATTTGTGCATGAACTCCATTCTTCTTCTGAATACTTTATTTGTACATGAACTCCATTCTTCTTTCCTTTTGTGTGAACTTGAGTGTTACGTTTTCATAAAAAGTCTCTTCCGAGTAGTTTTCCATATTTAAAAATAATGTTTTTCTCTATTGACAAAACAGCCAAGTTTTTCGAATGTGCATGTCCTTGTGTGGCTCTAAGATATATCTTGATTCTTTTTAATGCAGAGAAACTTCTTTTGGCAGTTGCAGTTGTTGATGGCAACTTTGGTATTAGGTCTGCTAATTTGAACACCTCACTAAACACTATGTCCAATTTATTCAGCCGTCCCGGTGGTGCAGTGGTCTAAGCGATGACCTCTGATCATTCGTCAGAAAGGGGTCCGGGTTCGAATCCCGGTGAGACATGGATGTTGTGTTTGTCTTACGGCACTGGTTCTTCCCCGGAACCAGTGACCCTAAATTAGGGATGGGCGACTGCTTATAGCCCATTGAGTTTGTGACGTATATTCTAGATTAACTTTCCTTTTTTAGTTTCTTTCCCTATGTAATTCTTGAGTTTATTCTCAGTATTCTTCACGCTTGACGAAATATCTTTTCCTTCAAACGAATACGTTTGGCAACACAATTGAGGTTGAATGCACGTGACGTATGCATGTAATAAGATAAGAACAAGAGATAAAAAGCGACTACTGATCTGTTGTAGGAGAGAGGTGTTGATATTATTGAGAGCGATTACTGGGAGCTATTATTGTGAGCGATTATGATGAGCGTTGTTAAGAAAGTGCTGTTCGAAAGAATTGAATAGTGTTGAGATAAATGTGTGGAGAGTGTTGTGATTCCATTCCGAATAAAGGACTGTTTCCATGTGTTGACTTCTGGTTATATGTTTTGTCTGGCCGTTAAGGTTTGTTTCATTTAGAAACAATTTATTAGTATGTTGATATTTTAAGTTAGGGTAAAGGTCAAGACTACTTTTACGCCACAAGTTGCTCACGGTGGTCGTTAAACCTCCAATAAAAAAAAACATTTATTCAACTTTATGTAACACGTAATGTCTCTTACAGATTTTTTGTATTCATCAAGGGAATAAAACACCTTCAATTCATTTTTTAGTCGAGCTGTATCAAAATTTGAAGCATAGAGTTATTTAAGTTCTGACAGTATAGATGTTCAGGGAAGCTTTCACAAAATTTATCAAAGCAGTTCGAATTCAATAAAGCAACGAATTTAAGATATAATATCACTGATTTTAATTCATTGACGCTTCACATAAACTGAAACAACTCTGGCGAAACACTCTTATGAGCGGGAGTATGAGAGTGACTGACATAGTCTAAGTCTTCTCTTTTCTGAGCGAACCGTTGCCCAAAGCAATGGCCCATTCCCCTCTACCAGCTGATTCATGTTGTCATGGAAACGCTAGTAGGCGATTGTACGGAAGGTTTTCGCATCAGAACTGCGAAGACTCTGGAAGATCTGCTTGCATTATGCCGTTGGTTTTCGCTCGCCAGACTGAGTCAAAGAAGCGAATCCGCACACGTTTTCTTTTTTCGCAGCGCAAGCATCGATGTATTTTAATACCGTTGATAATTGACTTTTATTTGTGCATATTTAATTCAGTTCTATTTATGCATTATCTGGGCTTCGCAGCTAGCTTAGCTAGCCTCGAATATACGCCACTGAATGCGGTGTTGTATGAGTCATATCAGCAAAAGTTGCAGTGATAAGTCTTGCCGGCGTAATTCATCTGGGAGAACAGTCGCTCTGGAGTAGGAAGACGTGGTTTTCATCAAAAAAGGTTATACACCGAAGAGCCAAAACATTATGACCAGAGCGTGTTTAGGCAAATCGAAGTAACTACAGGTAAACGACGGCACGTGTGAACGTCTTGAAACGATATAAATAACATCTGACACCCAGCTCTGTTAATCAGTATTATTCTTGTTCTTCACATACGAAAAGCCAAATTGTAATGGTCACATGACTGGGTTAGAGCATTTCCAAGACGGCAAGGCTGGTGGGGTGCTCACGATCAGCCGGGTTAATATCTTCAAAAAGTGGTCCGAGGAAGGCAAACTACGAGCCACCGACAAAGTGTGGGCCAACAACGGCTCATCAGTGTTAGAGGTGAGCAAAGGCTATCGTATAGCACGAGCCAACACAACACACATTACAACACACATTACGTCGAATCATGCTGAAAAGGGGCTGAGTAGCCGCAGCCCGCTCCAGGTGCCCATACTAACACCTTGGTTCACCATCATCAAAACTGCCTACAATGGGCATACAAGTGTCAAAACTGGACCTTGAATGTTTGGAAGAAGGTCGTCTGGTCCGATAAAACTTGCTTTCCGTTGCACTGTGTGGGCGGTCGAATGCGCGTGTGTCGTCTGCCTGGAAACGTGTTCGCATCAGGATTCACCACGGAACGAAAACAAGCCTGTGATGGAAGTGTAATGATTTCGGCAATGTTGTGCTGGGAATCCCTGGGTCCAGTCATTCATGTGCAAAAAACTATGTCCAGTGTTGCATTCAGAGAGGTTTGTGGGGGGGGGGGGAGGAGGGGGGCGAGGTTACGAATTTCGAGGGTGGGGGATAAAATTTGTTGACTGATCATATAATCAAAATTTTGTTATTTACACTGAAGAGCAATTGAATTAGAGACAGCTGGTGTTATGCAAATATGGCGCTGTGGGCGGCCCTGTGAACGGAAACGACATGACGTATGCAGCGATCCGACAATATAAGGAGTGATGCGACGGGAATCAGAAAGAGTCGGACGCAGTAGGGGTAAGACGAAGGATCTAAGCGCATTTGATCGTGGACAAATTGTCTGGGCCCGACGAATGGGTCACTCCATCTCGGAAGTCGTGCAGGCACTGGGATTTTCACGAGCCACTGTGTCACGAGTGCACCGTGAGTACATCGAATCCGGTAAAACCATCCCTGCAAAAGCCAACTGCCGTGGACAACAGCGTGTGGATGAGCGGATAGACGGGCCACAGTGCAAGAAATCACTCGGCAATTTAACGCTGGCGCTCAAAAACGTGTAAGCAGCCACACCATCCAGAACTATCTCCTCGCTATGGGGTACAAAAGCCATCGTCCCACGAGGGTACCGCTGCTGACCGCACATCACAGGGTGCAAAGATTAGTATGAGCGCGGGAACATCGCCACTGAACCCTAGACATGTGGAAAAATTTTGCCTGGACTGATGAGTCGAGATTCACGTTGGTACATGCGGAAAGCAGGATTCGAGTACGGCGCAAACCACATGAAGCGATGGATCCTTCTTACCAGCAGGGTACTCTTCAAGCTGGTGGGGCTGGCATTCTCGTCTGGGGACTGTTTACGTGAACTGAAATGGGACCCCTAGTACGTGTGACATCGTCCCTCACAGGTCAACGGTACCGGGATATTCTGGACGACCATTTGCTTCCGTTTGTGCGTCTTCAACATCCCACTGGGAACCTCATCCTGCAACAAGACAATGCACCGTGCCATCGCTCCCGAATTGTATCCGAATGGTTGGATGAACACTGCACCGACGTGACCTCGCTTCCTTGGCCAGCTAGGTCACCTGACCTCAATCCCATCGAGAGAGATGTTCGCGGCTCTGACCCCCTCCATCAAATCTTTGTGAACTGTGGGAGCTTATTCAGCAGTCGCGGATCCGTATCACTCCGCAACGCTTCCGGTGCCTTGTTGAGTCCATGCCGAGACGAATCGCCGCCGTCATCAGTGCGAAAGGTCGTGCTATACGTTACTAGACAGGTATCTCTAATTCAATTGCTCTTCAGAACATATATATATATATCATCATCATCATCATCATCATCATTGTCAACCATTATCAATCCACTGCTTGACGAAGGTCTCCCCAAGTTTCCTCCACAACGGTCTGTCTTGTGCCAGTCTCCTCCATGTCACCCCTGCATACTTTCGAATTTCATCCACCCATCTCCCATGTGGTCTTCTTCTGGGTCTTTTCCTGTCCCTTGGAATCCAATCTAAAATTTCGGCTGTCCATCGATGATCTGTCCTTCTGGCAGTATGTCCAGCCCATTGCCATTTCAGGGATTTAACTCTGATCATGATGTCTTCCACTCTTGTCATTTTTCGGATCCACGAGTTCCTCTTCTTATCTCTCCTGGTTACACCAAGTATGCACCTCTCCATGATTCTTTGAGTTGTCTGCAGCCTTTGTATGTCTCTTTTAGTTAAGGTCCACGTCTCTGCACCATACGTAAGCACTGGAAGGATGCATTGATCAAACACTTTTCTTTTAAGACATAATGGCATATTGCTCTTGAAAATTATGCTGTTTCTTCCAAAAGCTCTCCAGGCAAGTTTTGTACGCAGATTAATTTCTTCATCAATGTGACCCTCACTTGATATCTGCTGTCCAAGATAAACGTACGTGTCTGTTATCTCCAGCTTTTCTCCATCAATCGATAAATCTTCATTTCTTGTAAAAGCATTGAACATCACTTTTGTCTTCTGAAAGTTCATTTTTAATCCCACTTCTTTACTCTTGTCAGCAAGTTCCTGGATCATACTCTGCAGCTCTGATGGGGTAGTTGCAAAAATGACTACGTCATCAGCAAAACGAAGGTGGGTTAGATAATCTCCATTAATCTTTATCCCCTTGTTTTCCCAGCTCAGCGACTGAAAGACACCCTCCAGTGTGGCATTAAAGAGCTTCGGAGATATGGTGTCACCTTGTCTCACTCCCTTTCCAATTTTTACGTGTGTTGTATTTTCAAACAGCCTAATCTTTGCACTTGCATTTTCATAGATGTTATTAATAATATTAATGTATGCATCTTCAATACCGCAGGTTTTCAAAGCCATTGTAACTGCTGATGGTTTCACCGAATCAAAGGCTTTTTCATAATCGATAAAAGCCATGCACAACGGAAGTTCATATTCCCTCGCTCTTTCAATTAGTTCCCTCAGCACGTGGATATGATCTATTGTGCTGTAGCCACTCCTGAATCCAGCTTGTTCTCTCGGTTGAGCCATGTCCAGTGTTACCTTCAAGCGGTGTGAAAGAACTTTAGTGAAGATTTTATAAACTACTGATAGGAGGCTGATAGGTCTGTAGTTTCCGAGATCCTCAATGTCACCTTTTTTATGTAGCAGGATCATTGTAGCGGTGTTCCAATCCTCAGGAATCTTTCCTTCATTAAGGCATCGAGTGAAAATTTGGGCGAGTACTGTTTCGATTTCGCCACTTGCTTCTTGTATGATGTCTACAGTAATTCCATCTTCTCCTGGAGCTTTTCCTCGCTTCATGTTCTTGATTGCATGTGCAACTTCTGCTGGAAGGACTGGAGGAACTCTGGTACTGGTATCTTTCATGATGTCTGGAGTGCATATATCATCCCTTTCATATAATTTGGAGTAGAAATCTTTCACTCTTGTCAAAATTTCGCCTCTATTTCTTGTTACAGAACCATCTTCTTTTCTCAGTGCCATAATCTGTTTTCTTCCCTTACTGAGATGTCCCTTTGCTATCTTTAGGCTTTGGTTGTTTTCAATTGCTTTCCTCACTAGTTCACAGTTGAATTTTCTTACGTCTTCAGTGATACTTTTTCGTACTGTCTTGCGTAGCTCTATATATTCCACTTTGGAAGTCACATCTTCTTTAGCTTCCGTTTATATATATACATATATATTTGCATGTAAAATTTTTAAATAGAGTACAAAATTTTTCTTATGTTCTTATGTTGCATATGCAGATTCCAAGAAATCTACAGATACGAGTGATTAAAAATGTAAAAATGTTATAGTCAGTAATAGAATACGAATTTCACCATAGGGTGGTGGAAAACATTGTGAGCGTTAGTAAAGGTAAGGGTGTGGAGGAGAAAATTCCCCCAAGGTGCACTCCTGGCCACCCAAAATGCAACACCAAGAAGGACACGAGATAGCAAAGCCAGATTTACTGGACACATAACAACAGATACAAAGATGAAATGATTGAGCTTACAGGCCCGTGCGACTTGCGGACCACGCAGACATCAATAGTTCGTGTGGCCCCCATGGCTGGCAATAACGGCCGCTACACGCCGAAGTATAGAACGAAAGAGGCTTTGGATGTGGGCTTGGGGTATGTCGGTTCAGGCTGCTTCCACACGTTGCCACAGTTCATCAGGCGTAGCCGCGGGTGGTGCTTGCTGGGCCACTCGGTTGCCGATCAGCAACCAGACGTGTTCGATGGGTGATATATCGGGAGAACAGGCGGGCCACGGCAGCAGTGACACCTGGTGGGCCGTGAAGAATTGTTGCACAATGCGTGCCACATGCGGGCGCGCATTGTCCTGTTGAAACGTCGCCGCTGGCAGGTCCTGCAGGTAAGGGAGGACTAGAGGCTCCAAAACGTCGGAGATGTAGCGGTGGCTGTTGAGTGTACCGGCGATGCGTACCAGAGGGGTGCGGGTGTCATATCCAATTGCACCCCAAACCATAACGCCAGGCGACGGACCGGTATGGCGATGCATAATGCAGGCGTCATACAGTATCTCGCCGCCGTGCCGCCACACGCGGATCCTACCATCGTGGTGTTGCAGGCAGAAGCGGGATTCGTCGGAAAAGACAATGTCGTGCCATTCCGTGGTCCAGGTGCGGTGTTGAACGGCACACTGCCGCCGCACTCGCCGGTGGTGCAACGTCAATGGTAATCGGAGAAATGGGCCGTGGGACAAGTCCCCGCTCCTGCAGAAGACGTCGAACGGTACGTGCTGACAGAGGTTGTTGCGTAACACACCCTAATTCCTGCGCTAACGTTCGTGATGTGGCGGTGCGAGCCGTCAATGCCCGCCGCACAACATGCCGGTCTTCTCGTTCGGTGGTGTGCAGTGGCTGCGGCAATCGCTCACATCGGTCCGCCCGTCCCTCCTGCACCCACCGAATCCATACTCGCCTCACTGTGGCTGGATGTCATTCCAAACAGGCGCCGATGTCTCGGTACAATAAACCGCTGTCGCGATAAGCCACTATTCGTTCTCTGTCGAACTCCGAAACGTGCCGGAATGACTGCCGTATTCTGCGACGAGGCGTCAGGAAGCTTCCCACGCACAGGTCCGGCAGCACAACACACTTCCACTACTTACACCACGCCCCCTGTGCACCCTCCTTATAGTGGTTCTCAGTAGTGTGCCGGGCGCACATGATTTGCATATGCTCTGCAATGCTAATCGTTTGCATGTCCTCTCGCGGGCAACGCATGCTGGGAATTTCAGGGAAATCGGATGCTTCCTTCTAGGTGTTGCATTTTGGGTGGTCAGCAGTGTATTAGGAGTGGTAAAAATGTGCTCGCCTTACTACAAGCGTGATTCTGATTATTAAGGAATAATTACCATGTTACTTGAAAACGTATGGTATAAACCATTCCCCTGCCATTTGGTTTCAGCCCCTTTAGATTATTTAGATTAGCAACTAGTAGTAAAAAAAAAAACTAACTACCCGTTTCGATGGCAGTTTGAGGTGCTTCGATTTGTTTTTGTTTTTTCTTATTTTTGTCACGTGGTGCAAACCACCCCCGCCAGAAAAAAACACTCCTTGATATGGGAACAATTTCTAATAATTTGCAATTGTTAAAAATTATGTAGCAAATATGTTGTTGTATTGGAAGCACAAGCTACACTGAGGCTTAACCGTATACATGGAAAGTCGATATCCAGAAGACTGAAATAAAACTGAATGCCAGCTTCCAAAATCTGATGATGTATTGCAGTACAAAGATCTTTACTGTGTGGAATTAGGTATTCATGTGCAGAAGTAGTCCGAGTTGTCAGTGCTTGAAAAATTGTCCCTTCAGCGAGGACTGTTTAATGTTTTGTTGAAGGATGATAGAAATTTCAGATTAAAGTTCATGTGGATGTTGTCGTTGTCCTTCATTTTCTTAGTTTTTTTTAATTAATTTCTCTAAATATTCAGTTATAACCGAACACAATTAGACTAAATATAAGGCGAGATCGCCCAAAAACCTACGGGGTGGCATTCACAGACTTTCGGGGGTGGGGGGATGAGCCCCCCGAGAAGATGCCTGTATACATCACTGACTATGTCGTCTACCTCCTGTCTAAACATCGTTACAGACCAAGTGCAACCTTTAATGACTACGGTATTCCTCTCTAGCAGTGCCTTCCTTCAGCAGGATAATGCGCCATGCCACACTATCCGGATTATTCCAGAATGGTTCGCGGAATACGATCAAGACTTCCAGGTATTGCCCTGACCTCCTTATTCCCCGGGCATCAATCCAATCGAGCCCTTGTAGTTTGTGTTGGAACAGCAAATACGTTCTCTGGTAGCTCAAGCACGTGCCTTACAAGAGTTAAAGGATATGCTAGTAATGTGTTGGTACCAGATACTACAAGACACCTTTAGAAATCTTGTAGTGTCCCTTCCTCGCAGGGTAACAGCTCTTATGGCGCATGTGGAGGACCAACATCATACACTCATCGTCAAAAAAATAGTTGCACTCAGAAGGACGTGTCGGGTTGCAATGCTCTTCGGAAGGAAGGTAAAGGTTACCAGGAACCATAAATGATTAAACACTGAGCTGGATATGGGCAATATTTATTGAGCTACACGCCAATAAGTAGTGTCTCTCAGAATAGCGTTGGGCCGCCATGTTTGCTCACACAGCATGTCAGACGTCTCGGTATGGAGTTGTACAGGTTCCTAATGGTGTCCTACGATAACCCATCCATGCAGCTTGAAACTTCTCACGCAGTTCCTGCAGATTGTGCGGTAGGGATGAAGTGTGGATAGCGCGTCCAATAGCAACCCACACATTTTCAATCGGCGATAGGTCTGGCGATGCGGCTGGCCATAGCATAGTGTCAGTTACTTGAAGGCAAGCCCTCGAGACAGCAGCAGTATGCGGACGAGCGTTGTCCTTTTGGAAAATCGAACCTTAGTGAGCGTTCAGAAAAGGTAGGGCCACTGGTTGCAGGACCTCATTAACGCAACTTTGGGCTGTCAAAGTGCCTGTAATGAACACCAAAGGTGATATGGCATCGTAGGCAATTGCACCCGACACCATGACACCAAGCCTTCTGGACGTGTGACGCTCGACAAGAAACCGTTTATCTTGGCGCTGACCACTTTTTTCATCAAGACAAAAGCGGGATTCGTTACTGAAGATCACCCGCTGCGGTTCTGAGTGGTTCCATGACAGTCTGGCACGACAATATTGCAGTTTTTGGCGACGATGCAATGTTGTTAAGGGCAGTCGTTGTAACTGTCTGCCTGCGTGTAGTCTTACGTCGTGCATCCGTCGTCCAATGATGCTGGCACTAGTCGAATGATGCATGGAGGACACCACTGCTCCTGAATATCTGCAATCGTGGCTGTTGGGTCACTCATCGTATGTTGGACAACTCGTCGGCCCTCTCTCTCCGTGGTTCGTCTAGGTCTCCCAGAACCTTCCTTCCGCTGCTGCGTGCCTTTTTCTATCCACTGCCACCAACAGCGTGCTATGATGATATCCGCACGGCCAGTATGGCGCGCAAAACAGCTATAAGACCATCTCGCATCGCGGAGCCCGACGATGCGGCCCCTCTCGAACTCCTCCAACTGCTCGATTTGCTTCGAACTTTCCTCCGAGGCATACTTCACTTGCAAAGGATGCAACCAACACAACAGCATAAGTCAGAATGGCAAGCACACGCAACGGGACGATCTTATGTAGCCGGTCAAGCACAGCGCTACGACCCCTTCTTGCTTGCACTACAAGCTCGGCCGAGCGTGATACTTCAGTCATTTGCATGTCTCACGATGTCAAACCTACGCACCAAGTTTCATTTCTGTCAGTTGCTTCCTTGTGGATGCAAATATTTTTTTGGCAATGATGTATTAAGCAGGTGGTCATAATATTTTGGCTCTTCGGTGTATGTTGTAATGTTATTTTGATTATCACAGATTGTGTCCTTAAGTTTGATTAAAGGGGGGAGGTGACAATGAATTCGTAGTTCTGTGTTATTTAAATGTATCTGTTAGATCTACGCGTAAGTTTCCTGCTTTCTATGATCGAAGAGGTGTCGTACTTATGCATGTACAAGCAGGTCGCATTCAAACAATGCCTCTGTAGGCTTCGTGCCATCTGTCCGGTAGCTGGCGAATGCTATCGTGAAAGAGTGACATCGGTTTCGAAACGATGAGGTCGTCGATGCATTTTTGGAGATCCTCAAATTTTTCGAACCGCTCGCCGGCCAAGAACTGTTGTATCGAGCGAAACAAGAGGAAGTCCGAAGGGGCTGAGTCTGAGGAGTAAGCCGCATAAGGGAGAAACTCGCCGCCATTCCTCTCGGGTTAGGACACGGGGTCGTACCTTATCAAGCAACAAGACGACCTTCCAATGCCTATGTCACGAAATTTTCATTCTCTTTGCAATTCCTCATTTACAAGCAGTAGTTGTTGACCATAGCTTTCCGACCTGGTGGCATGAACTTATTGTATACCACATCTTGCATGTCCCATCAGATACATGGAACTGTCCTACCTTGGAAGTTAGGCTTCGGAGTTGTTGTCGTTTGCAGGCCGAGGCCTACCCGTGACCTTTTGCATTGGGAGTTGTCATAGTGAACGAATCTTTCGTCACTCGTTATGATTTTCTTTAAGAAGTTGTTTTTCCGATGTCTGATAAGCAATTCAACTCATGCGTTCTGCTTCTGATAAAAGCTGTGCTCTGTGCATGGTCGGAAAAAGTTTTTCTTATCTAGGAGGCCAAGACTTGAAGATACGCCCCTTCGAGTTCAAAAGTTTCAAATAGTACGCGGTTTTTATTTTTTCACACCTCCATTATAGGAAAGTATTATGGCCTCCCAGGTAGCGCAGTGGTCTAAGCACGGATTTCTGACATTTTTTGTCTGAGATGGGTTCGGGTTCGAATCCCAGTGAGGCATGGGTGTTGTGTTTGTCTTACGGCGCTGCCTCTCTCCCTACCCTGAAACTAGGGATCTTAAATTATGGACGAGCGACTGAATATAGCCCATCGAGTTGCTCACAGTGGTCGTTAAACTTCAAAAAAAAAAAAAAAAAGAAGAAAAAAAAAGAAATTTTATGATCTTTCAAATATCTCACTTCTAGTTTGGGCATCATTTTACTAAAAATGTAAAAACTAAATAAATGCCGAAGTGACAACGGTTGTAAATATCAAATGAAACGTAAAATTCTTGTGAACGCCGACAACACAGCACGCCGTAGTAATGCAGAATGGAAAACAAAACAGCACAAGATGAAGGTGTGTGTGTGTGTGTGTGTGTGTTTTGATTGAAGATTTAAAAAACTAAATTATGTATTTGACCTGGTGGTACAGATACAGTAACAGGACAAATAGATATGGTTGTACAGTATTAGTAAGTAAGCATATACAGTATCAAACAGAGGTCTTCGCTCTTTCCACGTTTACAAGTGAGCCACGGAAAAATTCTCATTGGCCGCCACCGGGAATATATTCATTTACATCAGCAATGCCTATAGCGAAACGGGTATACAGTATGCCAAATGATCAAGTAACACAGAGAGAGTCAGTGCTGATCAAGTAACACAGTGAGAGTCAGCGCTGATCAAGTAACGCAGAGAGAGTCAGTGCTGATCAAGTAACACAGAGAGAGTCAGTGCTGATCAAGTAACACAGAGAGAGAGTCAGTGCTGATCAAATAACACAGAGTAAGTCAGTGCTGATCAAGTAACACAGAGAGAGTCAGTGCTGATCAAGTAACACAGAGAGAGAGTCAGTGCTGATCAAGTAACACAGAGAGAGAGTCAGTGCTGATCAAATAACACAGAGTAAGTCAGTGCTGATCAAGTAACACAGTGAGAGTCAGCGCTGATCAAGTAACGCAGAGAGAGTCAGTGCTGATCAAGTAACACAGAGAGAGTCAGTGCTGATCAAGTAACACAGAGAGAGAGTCAGTGCTGATCAAATAACACAGAGTAAGTCAGTGCTGATCAAGTAACACAGTGAGAGTCAGCGCTGATCAAGTAACGCAGAGAGAGTCAGTGCTGATCAAGTAACACAGAGAGAGAGTCAGTGCTGATCAAGTAACACAGAGAGAGAGTCAGTGCTGATCAAATAACACAGAGTAAGTCAGTGCTGATCAAGTAACACAGTGAGAGTCAGCGCTGATCAAGTAACGCAGAGAGAGTCAGTGCTGATCAAGTAACACAGAGAGAGTCAGCGCTGATCAAGTAACACAGAGAGAGAGTCAGTGCTGATGAAATAACACAGAGTAAGTCAGTGCTGATCAAGTAACACAGAGAGAGAGTCAGTGCTGATCAAGTAACACAGAGTAAGTCAGTGCTGATCAAGTAACACAGAGAGAGTCAGTGCTGATCAAGTAACACAGAGAGAGAGTCAGTGCTGATCAAGTAACACAGAGAGAGAGTCAGTGCTGATCAAGTAACACAGAGAGAGAGTCAGTGCTGATCAAATAACACAGAGTAAGCCAGTGCTGATCAAGTAACACAGAGAGAGTCAGTGCTGATCAAGTAACACAGAGAGAGAGTCAGTGCTGATCAAGTAACACAGAGAGAGAGTCAGTGCTGATCAAATAACACAGAGTAAGTCAGTGCTGATAAAGTAACACAGTGAGAGTCAGCGCTGATCAAGTAACGCAGAGAGAGTCAGTGCTGATCAAGTAACACAGAGAGAGTCAGTGCTGATCAAGTAACACAGAGAGAGAGTCAGTGCTGATCAAATAACACAGAGTAAGTCAGTGCTGATAAAGTAACACAGTGAGAGTCAGCGCTGATCAAGTAACGCAGAGAGAGTCAGTGCTGATCAAGTAACACAGAGAGAGTCAGTGCTGATCAAGTAAAACAGAGAGAGTCAGTGCTGATCAAGTAACACGTTGACAGCTACTGCCGTTAGGCAAACACAAACACCATGCCTTACGGGATTCGAAATCCCTTTAGACAATGAATTTACGCCCCTGTTATGACCATTCTTTGAAGCAAACTACCCGCCGCCTGCAGTCCCGGTAGCTACGGCATTGGTTCTATGAATTCTTACGGGAACCACTTTCTCGCTTTTTGATTCTTTCTAAATAGCAGGCTATACTGTGGAACCACGTTCGATTGATTTCATGCTTAACTGTACAGTAGTGCCGCATTTTATGCGGGGGTTACGTTCCGACGAGACCGCGTAAAGCCGAAACCGCGTGTATTAAAAACCAATAATAAAACTACATACAATAAGTCACTTCACACGCTTTTTTTCGTTATACAGTCGAACTTGATATCTCGAACCTCTTTATCTCGAATTCCTCAATATCTCGAAAAAATATTTTCTCCCTTCACTTTAGGCATTAAGTCAGTGCATTTTCCATAGTTATCTCGAAGCATTTTCTTCAAAATCATTGCTATCTCAAATTATTAGTGACTCCCGTGCCGGAGAAATGCAAGGTGTTTACAAACAGGTGTTCAAATGTTTGTGTTCATCGTTCATATCCTTTAAGGGGATGAAGGTCGTTTGTTAGAATCTGAAAGGAATGCGTTCTAAGAATTCCATTGGGGGGGGGGAGTTAATTCCTGAACAGTGGATCGTCATCAAACAGAACTTAAATCTTGCCGTTTCATTCGATGATTTCTTGGACGTTGACACTTCTTTTCAAATATGTGGTACTTTAACGGATGCAGATATTGTAGCGGATAGAAGCAGCATCAGACGAAGAAGAGCTGTTAATACGTTGCGTACTTTTCTAGAATTTTCGGAAAAATAGAATCATTTGCTTCAATTTCTGTCTTAGACAAAGCTGTTCAATCGCAGAAAGACATAGCCAGGTATCAGACTTTATTGGCGGATTATTTTTGCTAAAGTATGCTGCATACGTATAGATATTTGTAAACTATAACGTGTTAATGTGTTATTGATCTGAAAAGCTTTATTTAAAATTGAACCTTGATATCCTGAAAACTCATTTTCTCGAATTTTTTTCTGTTCCTGTGAGATTCGAGTTATCTAGGTTACGCTGTATATGTACGGTATTATTCGCTTACATATATCTACACTGGTGTGCAAAAATTAAGGACGAAGAGGAGAAATTAGCATAACAGCGGAACGAGCAGGCAGAACGGACCGAAAGACCACTCAGGAGATAGACTAGGGTCCGGTACGGTAGGGAATGCGCATGTATGCAGTATGACGTATGGGGGGAGGAGTGTCGGAAGGGTATAAAGCACACGTGCTGTTTACGCTCATCAATTCGGTGAAAACTATTGCACGGTGTACATCGGTTTGAACGACGTCGAGTTGCTGCCACCGTGTGATATGGCCAACAGGCAATCCAGTAGACGACATCTGGATGACTTTACCGAGGTCGCGTCATTGGGAAGTTGGAGGAAGGTCGAAGTGTGACTAGTGTGGCCGAGGAGTTCGAGATCGCTCACAGCATCGTTTCACGAGCTCGGCGAACATTTCAAACGACAGAAACAGTTGTCCGAGAGTTTAGCAGTGGTCGTTCACGAGCAACCACGGCGGCGGACGACCGGTATATTGTCCTACAGTCGAGAAGAGACAGACGGCAGACAGCAGGAGAAATCGCAAGGCACATGCAACAGACAACTGGACGTCTGTTGTCGCGTTTTACCGTGGCCAGAAGGCTGCATAAAGGTGGTCTATTTGCACGACGACCAGTACGGTGTGTGCCATTAACGCTTGCTCATCGGAGACGGCGGTTTCTGTGATGCCAGGAACACAAGATTTGGACACATCAGCAATCGGGTCGAGTTCTCTTTACGGATGAGAGCCGATTTAGTCAGACGAGCGATTCTGGACGTATACACATCTAGAGAGAGCAGGGACACGCAATCACACCTCCAACATCATTGAAAGGGATCGGGTTGGAGGTGGCGGAGTTCTCGTTTGGGGCGGTATCATGCTTGGTAGCCGTACTGACCTCCACATCTTCCAAGGAGGTTCAGTCACTGGTGTCCGCTATTGTACCGAGGTTCTCCTGCCTCACGTGCGTCTGTTTAGAGGTGCTGTGGGTCCTGAGTTCCTCTTCATGGACGACAACGCTACACCTCATCGTACAGTGGCTGTCGCAGAGCTGCTGGAGAGTGAAGATATTCAACGCATGGATTGGCCCTCAAGGTCCCCGGACCTAAATCCAATCGAACACGTTTGGGGCCTTCTCGGGAGACGCTTGGCAGCACGGCACCAGCCGCCAGCAACGATTCCGCAGCTGCGATTGGCGCTACAAGAGGAATGGGCCGCGATGCCTCAACAACTCTTTGACAACCTCGTCCTCAGTATGGACAGACGTTGTAAATCCTGAGAAGCAGTCAGTGGTGATCATATTCCCTAATAAAAACTGGATTTTTCTTGGCAGCCGCCTGTCACATGGACGTTTCTGTCTTCTGTCCAGTAGGTACCTTTTCAATAAAGTGCCTTTGTATCCTTTGGATTCATTGTTTGGACGGTTTTGCTCACTTGTCCCATATTCTTACATCTTGGGGATCTTATGGTATGATTTGAGTCGATGTGGAGCACTTCTGCACGACGTTAGATTCGAAAAACCGTCTCGGCCTTAATTTTTGCACGCCAGTGTACGTTGCGTACTTTTGTAGAATCCTCGGAAAATATAGGTCCCGAATCATTTGCCTCAATTTCTGTCTTAGACGAAGCTGTTCAATCGCAGAAAGACTTAGCCAGGCATCAGACTTTATTGACGGATTATTTTTGTTAAAGTATGCTGCATACGTAGATATTTGGAAAGTATAACGTGTTAATGTGTTATTGATCTGAAAAGCTTTATTCAGAATTGAACCTTGATATCCTGAAAACTCTTTTTCTCGATTTTTTTTTCTGTTCTTGTGAGATTCGAGTTATCGATGTTACGTTGTATATGTACGTTATTATTCGCTTACATATATCTATTACTGTATAATGTGTATTTTACAAAGAACAAGTTGGAGACTCTGGGTGGGGCGATGGGGAGCAAGTAAAAGGAGTTCTTTTCTGGAAAAACATCGTTATCGGCAACTGTTACTGCTGCGTCTTTTCTTTTCCTTTCTTTTTTTTTTTTTTTTTTTTTTTTTTTTTGATTGGAGGTTTAACGACCACTGTGAGCAACTCAATGGGCTATAAGCAGTCGCCCGTCCCTTATTTTGGGTCACTGGTTCCAGGGAAAGGAAAGAGCCAGTTCCGTAAGACAAACACAACATCCATACCTCACCGGGATTCCAACCCAGACCCCTTTCGGACGAATGGTCAGAGGCCATCGCTTAGACCACCGCGCCACCGGGGCGGCCCGCTACGTCTTTAGATGCTGAAAATTTTTATAATACGGCATTTAAGAGTCCTCAATACTTCGATTTATTTTAAGGCTAAGTTCCATAGAGGGATCATAGTTGTAAATTAAATATTTCAAGTGCTTTGCTTCTTGGAAAATTTCGGCTAACTTGTGCAGATTACCGCTGACAGTTTCATCTTATTCGTCGGCGGCGTCATCATCATCTTCGTCCGAGAAAGTTTTCACAAGTTCTTCTAACTCTTCATTTGTCAACGGTTCTTGATGTCCATCAATCAAATCTGTTATTTTTTCCTCCAGAACATTGACGAAGCCTTCACCCCCCAATCTGCTTGGCCATTTGAGTAATATGTTTTGCTTCCTCGTTGATGGTAGGGAAACCTTTAAAATCATTGACACAGTCATACCACAGGGGCCGTCAGCACGCATTGATTTATTCTTTCGTAGCTCCATTTCCCGTGTGATATAAATCTAGCAGTGGGGCTGACCGCGTATAATTGATTCCGCGTAAATATTGCCAATTCTGTGGTCAGCATCTTCGGCCAGAAGAGCTTGCAAATCTGTGCTGTGCACCTCCTTCTACCTCCCGCTACGCTGCTTGTCCTTCACGCTGCAGTCGTCTTTTCTGAGCTTCACAAACCACTCACGACACATGCTTGCACCTACACCTTTTTTGGCGTATGCCTAGCAAATCCCCTCTCGTGCTATTGCAGCGCGGGGTTTCTCGAGATTGAACATGAAAAACTGATAGTGACGGATGTGCACAGTGTCCTAGCTCAACTAACCGCACGTGTGGGCTGTCTGCCAACAAGTGCCGATCGACGCAATGTTGCCACCTTATTCCCACGTCATGAAATTCTGACATAAATTCAACAGTATCCCTTTTACGGCACGCTACATGAAACACACCAGAAATTTATGCATTGGCATAATACAAACGACAATGGACAAGAGTTGGGTTTTTTTTTTTTTTTTTGGATTACTGCCCACAATTGAATAGACAACTCCTGTATTGAAAAAAAAAAAAAGTTTGAGACATTCTTTCGCAAATTCAGTTAATAACTGGACCCAGTGGCACTCTCAGTGGGGGTGACCCAGGAGCTCGGACCCTTCCCATGAGATATCACTTGGTCCTCGTTTTTTGTTATTGGCTGCTTATTTATAAATCTATTTATATATGTTTTCAAATGCATATTTTACGAATAGTTGGAAACGCACGTTTTTTCTTTGTAGCCGTCCAGTTATGTAACCAAAGGCGATATCTTGTAAACAGCGATATTAATTGGCGGAGATATTTTTATCGCATCCCAGTATTTTGGGAGATATTTCCTCTGGAGTATTTTTATTTCCATCTTCAATAATTTAAGCCACCCCATAAAGAAATCCTGGGTGCGCCGCTGACTGGTTTCATATTCAAAATAGTATAACTATACTAAGAATCCGAAATTTCTTGGCGTAGAATAGAAAAAGGACTTTCCAAGGTTTCGCACATCAACCAGATGGCTTTTTCAAGGAAGGTAGACAGCTAACTGCTAAGATTATGGATCCAGAATCGGATATAAATTATTCTAGTTTTTTGTTACAGTCCGCTGCGTCCATTATCGCTATCTGGCCGGATTTGTCCGTTAGCGTCAACATTATGGAGTGGTCATTTCTAAGGTTGGAAATCGTCCTTGGAATTATGAAATTATTAAACGATTGCTTCTAATTGCAACACGATTTTAACCTAGAGCAACACAGTTGGCGTAGTTGGTCTTTGTTGTCTTCTGGAACTCGCGGTATTATGGTCTCAAACTCAGAAATGATGCTTTTGGGGTTCGGTCTCGATCGAAAGCAGAACTTTGGTCCAAGTTCCAAAACTTTAGTTTCCTCTCGGGAGAGCGTTCGGTTCAAAATATTGACAAAGAGAATGGTGGAATCTTTAGGTTTGGGAGTCTGTGAAGACTTCAGGTAATCCAGTTTCTTGCTGTGTCTGGAGGAAAAGGAAGACTGGAGTCTTTCGACTGACATATCCACCCGGAGGGTAAGGCTGTTGAAGGTAATAGAGTCGCAAAGCCTATGCAACTTCATATACAGATTATAGCACCTGATTTCTAATGACATGGGGTCCTTTCTTCTCAGGTTCACGATCATTGACACGGTCTGGCGAAGAAATTTGTCCTTTTTCTTCTCGAACCATGATCCTTTTACTGACGTCTTAAAATTAAGGAACTTTGGGATCAAGCCTAATGTCTTGCAAGCGGTTTGGAAGTCGAGATAGGAGCGTTCCATCTCCAGTTTGAGTCTCTGCTGTCGAAATGATTTAAAGGCGTTCCACATTGCTCGGAGACTTCAACAAGTTCAATAAGTAGGAACTGTACACCAATTATACTCAAAATAGTATAACTATATTACAAATCCGAAATTCCTTGGCGTAGAATATAAATAAAACTTTCCAAGCTTTCGCACATCAACCAGATGGCTTTTTCAAGGATGGTAGTTAGCAGTTAGCAGTTAGCTGTCTACCTTCTTTGAAAAAGCCATATGGTTGATGTGCGAAAGCTTGGAAAGTTTTATTTCAATTCTACGCCAAAAAATTTCGATGTTTAGTATAGTTATACTATTTCGAGTATAATTGGTGTACAGTTCCTACTTATTAAACTTGGTCCCATATTTCTATGCTTAGGTACGCTATGATAATAGCTCCTGCTTTGAGTTTATTACTGTTTAAGTCTACCTTTCTCCGGAGATCTGAAGGCTTAAATTGTGTAATGTCTTCTTTAATTTAGTAAATAAACTTCTTCTTCCTGCAGTTAGAAAACGGGAGCTATGAGTAGAACACGTTTTGAATTCATCCTGGTGCCGGGAGATTTATTTTGAAGCAAGCCACTATTTCTCTGCATGTTGTTTAAAGCAAAGTGTTTCCTCATAACCGTAAATAGGAAAGTTAGGACTACTGTGGAGTAAAGGTGTTTCTAGCTCGTGTAAAACAACTGAATAATAATTCGTTTGCCTTCTACCGTTGTTGTGCGACATTAAGTTTGCAAATTAAGCCGCTTTTGATTCCCCACAGACCTCGGATGGAAACTTTCTCTCCGTTTCCATGATTTAATGACAGCCGTGGACATTTACAGGGTGTTGGTGATCCCTAACTTGGGGACTCTGCTTCCGGAAAAGGGAGTGAGCTAAGCGTGAAAATTCCCAGGACATCCATATGTTACTAGGACTCAAACTCAGTCCCTCACCTGGCTTTTCCTTTTAAGATAAAAGAACAACTTAGGCCTTATTTCTTAAGCCGAATCGAGGCACACGTAAAATAAAGTGCAACTTGTGGTAAAATCAGTTGTTTCTTTTGTTATATCGCCATAATACTTATTTAAATTGACAAACAAATTCCAAACTGCTGATTTAAATAAATGAATAGAAGTTGAACTTACAAACACAACGGTGTTGGAGGCATTTCATTTCGATTTTTTCACAGAAGTACTGCAATCACACCCATTTCTCTCTCTCGTAACCAGTGTAACCCTGGGCTCATTAATTTCAGCGAGATAGTTAACATGAATAAGCATCTTTGTTATCATCTCATAAGTACAAATCATTTGCCTTCTTCATCAGTTCTTGTGAGGATATTGAGACGGGGCCCCTTTCACTAGTTTTCTGCCAGCCGTATTAATAATATATACACTGCAGAGCATTTTACTTATTGGTATGGAAATTTCACTGCCACCCCGGTGGCGCAGTGGTCTAAGCGATGGCCTCTGATCATTCGTCCGAAAGAGGCCCGGGTTCGGATCCCGGTGAGGCATGGATGTTGTGTTTGTCTTACAGCACTGGCTCTCTCCCTTCTCTGGAACCAGTGACCCTAAATTAGGAACGGGCTACTTCTTATAGCCCATTGAGTTGTTCACGGTGGTCGTTAAACCTCCAATTAAAAAAAAAATTTCACTGCGGGAATTCCTTTCGCGTGCCCATTGGCATATATTCCGTGAACATCGTGACATTTTATTGAGCGCTTTGAAATATTTTCCCGTTATTACCTTCTGAACTTCAATTCGGAACACCAGTGTATACAGGCTCTTAATGTTTATATAACCAATCTTTCTGTGCACAAGGTTCCAGCGGTAATCGATGTCGTAACAAAAATTTCTGGTTTGTCCTCTATAAATTTTGAAAATCCACTCCCGACTGGACTAAAAATTCGTAACATTTCATATTTTTTTTAAACACCCCTCCTCTAAATAAAGACCCACAGACCCTGCGTAGCTAAACGACTGCAGGATGTTATTCTATATTGGCGATTTCATAATATAATGTTTGAGGAATCGTCTTACTGCAAGGTCCCAGATTATCGAGTTGGAGATAGACCCCGACTGATTGTCTGGGTTACTTCCCCTCTCCGCAAGAGGCTGTAGCAGTGGCCGATGCCTGCAGGCAATTTGTTGAATTCTAGTTTTGAAAAACCCTGAAAATCTCCAATGGACTAGAAATTCTTCATATTTAAAACTTTTGAGATTAAGCTCTCCACCACACACACACACACACACACACACACACACACACACGCACGCGCACACACACGCACACGCACGCGCACACACGCACGCACGCGCACACACACACACGCACGCACACACACACGCACGCACGCACGCGCACACACACACACACACGCACACGCACGCACACACACACACACACACACACACACACACACACACAGGGTTCCAGATATAGCCGATGCCAGCAGAATATTTATTGAGTTGTAGTTTATAAGCCCCTGAAATCTGCTCATAATCGAACAGGTGATTCTTTATATTTCATATTTTTTTGGATTAAGTCCCTGATCCATTCCCAATGGCTGCAGCGTTAGGTGATGCTCATAGAATATTTGTCGAGGTGCACTTTGAAAACTCTGAAAATCCAGCTGAAATCAGAGTTGTAGTTCTTCATATTTTGCGGTTTTCGTATTACATTCTGGCTTTCACTTCGCATCATGCCACGTGACCTGTACAAAGTCATAGCAATAACTTCTCTCAACAAAAATGATGCATACTACACTAAATACCGCCATTTAAAAAGAACGCAATTACCCAGCTCCTTGTGTCTCACAGCAGGAGATGTGAACACTGAGTAGTCGAATGTGCAATATTTTACTGCCCCTGACATCTTTGTGTACAGTTCTTCTACGCCCGAATAAGTGGGACAAAAGCTTTTGTACTTCTTTCTAACTGCTGAACCCACATCAGACCAAACAGATGGCATGTACACTATTTCATTTTTCGGCTGTTGAGGACAACAGCACGAAAGACGCTGTGTTTGAAATGTCTTAACAACACGAGCAGTTGTTATCTGATTAGCAGAAACATAGCACTAAACTTTAGGCTAGAGAACAAAGCAACGGTCCGCGCCAGGCTCTTTTCCCCCAGAAACTCACAACAGAGCCGAGCCAAGTCTACCCATTCTTTTTATTGGAACGGTAAAGGAAGAAAAGTCGTGTTTCCCGATTTCCTGGTCTGTTTAACAGTTTTGGTGGCTTTACTTACTTCCATGACACAGCCCAAGGCGCAATCACAGAGGAGAGGAAAGGCACTCACAGTGGTTTTACCTTCTGTAGGTATTAAAATGGTAAAAACACTTTCGGGCTTGTTGACAACACGAAGATTCGACCCCGAGCGAGTAAGTGTCCATTGTGTGAAGTGGAGGACGGAGGGTGTCTACAATGGTGTAGGGTGCGTGTGTATGTTTGTATGAGAGAGTGGGCGACATCGATTGTTTCCCCTATCCCTAATTTGAATCGTAATTGGCTTTTGTAATGTTACAGCTTGCTAGTTCAGAGAAAGAGAGATTTTGAACGCGTTTAGTCATTTTATTTTTCTTTCTCTTTAAAGGTTATATACTCTTCGATAATTGCCAAAGTTTGGTTAATACACTGCTGGACAATTGCTAAGGACGGATCATAAACAGCTATATAGCGCATAAAAAAGTAAGTGTGGTTGGATGCTAAGTGAAAGAAAATAATGTCAGAATGCAAGGACATTACAAGAAAGACAATTTATTGTGCTCTGAAATCCAGAAGGTTTTGGAACGTGTTCAAGGGACAAACATGCCATTTTGTGCAGAATACGTAAACGTGAGAAAAATGCAATTACCGTCCGCAGGCGTTCCGGCGTAAGATGTCAATACGGGATATGGCCACCATGGAGGGCAATGCAAGATTCCACACGTCGTGTCATGCTTTGCACAACATTATCAAGCAGCTGTTGGGGTAATTTATCCCATTCCTCTGTCAGTGCACGGATGAGGGTGTCCTTGTTTTTTGGAGGGCATTGGCGACCAGCAAGACTCCTTCCCAAAGCATCCCACACATTTTCAATGGGATTCAGATCTGGAGAACGTGCTGGCCATACGAGGCGTTGAATATCCTCGCTCTCAAGACACTCCTGGACAGCGACTGTTCGATGACATGTTGCGTTGTCGTCCATGAAAATGAATCTATCACCGACAGCACCACGGAACATGCGAACATGAGGTAGCAGAACATCATTAATGTATCGTTGGCCAGTCATAGTCCCAGTTGGAAGCACGTAGAGGGACGTACGGCAATTGATCATGATGCCAGCCCATACCATGACACTACATGTCGGATATCGGTCCCTTTCCTGTATGTTTGCTGGACAATATGCAGTACCACTATCACGCCAAATCAGTTGTCGTCGACAATCAGACGATAGACTGTATCTCCTCTCATCTGAGAAGAGGACAGCAGAACAGTCGTTATCAGTCCAATTGCGATGTTGATGGCACCATTGCAAACGGGCGGTACAGTGACGTCTGGACAATGGGATGCACACAACAGGACGGCGGGCGTATAGTCCTCCTTCATGCAAACGTCTGGCGACAGTTTTTCGGGAGATCCGCTTGCCAGTAGCAGCCATAAACTGATTTGCTACCTCACTAGCTGTGCTGCGCCGGTGTCTTTTGGTTGATAGTACTATGTACCGATCTTCTGCAGGTGTCGTACTGCGAACACGACCTCCCCCGTGACGTTTGCTACACTCTCCATTTGTTTGAAATGATTTCCAAAGCCTTGAAACAACACTGTGGCTGACGTCGAACTCCCTGGCAACATCTGTTATTTTTCGCCCTTCTTCAATCTTACCAATAATATGGCCACGCGTAAAATCATCTAGGTGATGTCGGGAAGACATACTGAAAATTGCAAGTTCGTCAATTGATTCTTTCCCTTTCAACTTTGCGTTTGAACAACAACGGTCAATACGCGTCAAATCCTTTATATCTCTTATCAGCGCTATGACGTCACGAGCAAGTTTGGCAATCCAAAATTTGCATACGCACAACACGTCTTACTGTATCCCGCACTTATGCTAATTTCCACATTTTCCTACCTTCCATTTTATGGTTGCTATTGTTGCTATTGTCATCCGTCCTTAGCAATTGTCCGGCAGTGTATTTTGAGGCTTACATTCAACTAAATATTTCCAATAACATCTCATTTCATTATTTAATTTTAACAATTTAATAAAATACAATATAAAGACAAAATAATACGAAATGGCGCATCAAGAGCCGAGCCGGACCTAAACAATAGCTGCATTTGACTGGCCCGAGCCGAGCCGAGCGTCTAATATTTGAAACGGCCCGAGTCTCAAACGCACGGGCTTGAGCCTGGCCGGGCTCACCAAATAAGACCCGAGCAAGACTCTACCTCCCCCCTCCTCCCACGCGAAAAGTAATTTAAGGCCCCTCTCCCAACAAAAATTTGTTTTGCGCGCTTTTGGTGTTTTTGAATTGATAATTTCTGATAAAAGCTAGTCAGAGCGGTTTACTGTAAACCACCACACAGGGAAAGTGCCACATATCTTTCAGCGACTTCGAAAACTGCCACGCATTGGAAAACTTCCACGTGTTTTTCATTAAGGCGCGGGGCGCATATTGCTGTTCCTCCAAGGAACACTTTGAATGCGTGGCAGTTTTCCAAGGTGCCTAACGACGGGAATGAGTTCTTTCATTAGTCTGAATTTTCATGCTCGTTCATACGAGTTTGGGGGCAACTGGCCACAAAGTTCAAATGGGGGTGGGGGGGGGGGTATAAAGATTTCCGTTTCTTGGCATATATTGAAAACTGAATTTTGAACTCCAAACAAATTTGGACAAAACTTCCTACGTAAGCCAAGCTTGAACCGTACTTTAATTTGAAGAAATAAATTGCCGTGACTCAGTACTTTTTTTTAAACTACAGTGTTCGACGAAACAACGGAACTGCAGCATGACTCATGCTGCGTTCAGAAAAGGACGATATGGTGGGATTTTTTTAATAACGCTAGAATTTTATTTAGGCGCTAAATATTTACAGAACATGTCAAGTTTGTAATATTTTTCTTTTACTTGATTAATTCATAGGCCCTACACCTTGGATTTTTAATAGCTTTTAATCCGCCAACTTCATGTTCATAACGTTTACGCATCAAATCAAGTCAATAGCATTGCGTTTTTACTCGGGTATTAAATATTAATTCATATGCCCTAGGCCAAGGCCCTTTTAAACGTTTTTATTCTATCAATGTCATATTCACAACGTTTACACATCAAATCAAGTTAATAATACTGCGCTTTTACTTAGGCACGAAATATTAATTCATAGGCCCTAGGCCTAGGCCGTTTTAACAGTTTTTATTCTACAAATGTCATGTTCACAATGTTTTGCACTGCAAATCAAGTTAATAATATTGCGCTTTTACTTAGGCACGAAATAATAATTCATAGGCCCTAGGCCTAGGCCGTTTTAACAGTTTTTATTCTACAAATGTCATGTTCACAATATTTTGCCCTGCAAATCAAGTTAATAATATTGCGCTTTTACTTAGGCATGAAATAATAATTCACAGGCCCTAGGCCTAGGCCGTTTTAACAGTTTTTATTCTACAAATGTCATGTTCACAATATTTTGCCCTGCAAATCAAGTTAATAATATTGCGCTTTTACTTAGGCACGAAATAATAATTCATAGGCCCTAGGCCTAGGCCGTTTTAACAGTTTTTATTCTACAAATGTCATGTTCACAATATTTTGCCCTGCAAATCAAGTTAATAATATTGCGCTTTTACTTAGGCACGAAATATTAATTCACAGGCCCTAGGCCTAGGCCGTTTTAACAGTTTTTATTCTACAAATGTCATGTTCACAATATTTTGCCCTGCAAATCAAGTTAATAATATTGCGCTTTTACTTAGGCACGAAATATTAATTCACAGGCCCTAGGCCTAGGCCGTTTTAACAGTTTTTATTCTACAAATGTCATGTTCACAATATTTTGCCCTGCAAATCAAGTTAATAATATTGCGCTTTTACTTAGGCACGAAATATTAATTCACAGGCCCTAGGCCTAGGCCGTTTTAACAGTTTTATTCTACAAATGTCATGTTCACAATATTTTGCCCTGCAAATCAAGTTAATAATATTGCGCTTTTACTTAGGCACGAAATATTAATTCACAGGCCCTAGGCCTAGGCCGTTTTAACAGTTTTTATTCTACAAATGTCATGTTCACAATATTTTGCCCTGCAAATCAAGTTAATAATATTGCGCTTTTACTTAGGCACGAAATATTAATTCACAGGCCCTAGACCTAGGCCGTTTTAACAGTTTTTATTCTACAAATGTCATGTTCACAATATTTTGCCCTGCAAATCAAGTTAATAATATGGCGCTTTTACTTAGGCATGAAATAATAATTCACAGGCCCTAGGCCGATGGCCTATGAATTAATATTTAGTGCCAAAGTAAACGCATAACATTATTAATAGGATTAGATGTGCAAACGTTATTAATATGAAGTCGACGGATTAAAACCTATCAAAAAGACCTAGGCCTTGGCCCAATGAATAAATATTTCGTGCCTAAGTAAAAGCGCAATATTATTAATTTGATTTGATGTGTAAACGTTGTGAATATGACATTGGTAGAATAAAAACTGTTAAAAAGGTCTAGGCCTAGGGCCTATGAATTAAAATTTAGTGCCTGTGTAAAAGCGCAATGCTAGTGACTTGATTTGATAGATAAACATTATGAATATGAAGTCGGCGGGTTAAAATCTGTTTAAAAGGCCAAGGTGTAGGGCCTAGGATTTAATTAAGTAAAAGAAATAAATATAAACTGGATATGTTATGTAAATATTTAGTGCCTAAGTAAAATTCTAGCGTTATTAAAAAAAAAAAATCCCACCTTATCGTCCTTTTCTGAACACAGCATGAGTCCTGCTGCTGCAGCTCCATTGTTTCGTCGAACACTGTAGTTTTAAGAAATGTACTCAGTCACGACAATTTATTTCTTCAAATTAAAGTACAGTTCTCGCTTGGCTTATATAGAAAGTTTTCTTGAAATTTATTTGGAGTTCCCAATCCAATTCTCAATGTATTCCAAGAAGCGGCAATCTTTATACCCCCCCCCCCGCCCTTCAACTTTGTGGCGAGTTGCCTTAGAGTCGTATGAACCGGCATAAAAACTCAGACAAACGAAAAAGCTCCTTCGAGTCGTTAGACACCTTGGAAAACTGCCACACATAATCATAATTCGGAAACTTGGAAAACTGCTACACATTCAAAGTGCTCCTCGGAGGAACAGCAATTTGTGCCAGGCCCCTTAATGAAAAACATGTGGTAGTTTTCCAAGTTGCTGAAATACGTGTGGCAGTTTTCCTGTGTGGCGGTTTACCGCCAACCAGTCAACGCATGTAAGGGTATAAAAAATATATAATATGTAAATCATATTATTGCGTACAATATTACATTAATTATGTAAAAATCAAAATCTAGGACTAGAGGGATTGTTTAGGTCTTACTAGCAGATTAACTGACCTCTCGGTTTCGGAAACCGATAGAAGATCCTTACTCATAGACAACTCAGGAAAAATGGGCATTGGAATTGCAGTTGAGTTCACTAACCCTGTTGGGGTCACTCAAATCACCGACTAAGGGTAGGTGTGGCGATAACATGTGGTAAAAAGAAAAAAAAACAAAAAACAAGAAATTCTTTCCACTGAAAATATAAAAAGATTAGTAATGGAGCTTGCTTTTAGTAAGAGTGATTTTTCTCCGGAAAATAATTTAGCTTGAATTATTAAGCAATAATACACCCCGCACCGTCCTGTTAGTCTATGGCCTATGCTACGCCACTACTGATTAGAAATTATTAAAATTATATTGAATATTAATGTTCCATTTTTGAAATTATTAAAAATATATTGAATATTGGTGTTTCATATTCAGAGATGATCATAGAAATGCAGTATGTCAATTAAAATAACTGTTGGCCAATACTTTTTCATTTACCCTCGGAAAGAATTCAAAATCATTGCGCTCCGAAAATCGGCTAAAAATTTTGATATACGCCCGCAGAACTTTAAAGTCTACAGATCTTTTTTTATTTCGCGATCCATTACATTTTAGTACAGGATGCCAAATCCATTCCACTGTGCTTCTTTATAGACGCGGCATTCCGTAAAAAGTGCAAGAATGATTGAACTCTGGCAACAACGAAGCTTGACTCGATATGTACGAGTGAATGATTTCGCACGCCCATTTGCGATTCGGTTCAGCACCTCCTCACATCAGAGGCGATATAAAAAAATTGTTCCTGACAATTTTAATTGTTGCGCAACCGCTCGAAATTAAAGCGATTAAAAATACTATCGTTTTCTAATCGTTGTGAACCCAGTCGAAAGAAACTGTTGGCCTTTTCTTTTTGTAAACCCGGCCTTGGTTTTGTCTTTGTGTGTTACATAGGCTACTTTCCTGGTATTCTCCTCCGTCAGCTGTTACTGCTGTATACAAAACACCCAGCTTCTTTTTTAGCTCCTGTTCTATTTTCCCCCCATTCACATTATTTAGGCTCTTTTTTAAGCCGACCACATTGTTCAAGTTCAAGCACAGCATAAAACGACCAATAGAACGAGAAAGTAGGGTCTCTTGCACCACCCGAAGCTTTTGACAGGCCCTGAGGCCAAGGTGGTATGCGTGGCGGACAAATCCATCCCTATTATATCCCCTGGGGGACCAAAACAGCTAAATCCGTACTCCGTGCCTTCGTCAGTAGCAGCTCACGCCTCGCCAACGGGTGGAAAAGGTTACAGGGAACTTTTTTCCCGTTACACTTTTCTGCGTCCCATCCTTTCTCCACTCTCCCTGCGATAGCCACGCATCCGCATCCTCTTCCCTTCCCTGCTTCCATCGTCTCTGATTATTTCTCTTATATTAGGACAAACTGCAGAGGGGGAGGGATAGAAAAAGTTTCCATTGTACTGAATAGGTGGTTGCAAGCTCAATGCACAACGCACTCGAACCACCCATCGGCCACGTGGACCCGCAAGTTGACTAACAAAGAATTCTCTCCCATGGCTCTTGACTGCTCGTCCCGAGCAAAGTCTGGACGACGCTGCTCGGTAAACCATCGCAGCCATTAACCAAGGATTACTCCTACGTGGACTAACATCCCCAACAAAAGTGAAAAAACTATCAGTTGTCACTGCATGATGTACAGAAATTGCATCCCTGCTTTTATATGGGAAGACTTCCTAATTTTTGAAGTTTGCAGTTCAAAAATATTTTTAAATTGCGTGTTTGGTTTAAGACAAAGGATTCTCTACAAACTTCACTACGGAGGATTTAATTGTTGCAAAGAAAGATTCCGAGAAATTCCTAATTCTGGTTCAGTTTGGAAAGCAACTTGAAGTCAAAAATCAAAGAGGGTGCTTGCTGCGGGTGGTCTAGTTGTTAGCGTTTGTGGCTTGGGGCCGAGTGGTAGTGATGTCCTCAAAAACCTGCCGTAGGTCGAAATTCACCTCCAGCTGAACCATCTGGACTAAATGCTTCTCGTTACAAATTAGACAACCGCCCTCTTCCATTGAAGAATCGATCCAGGCCATTTAGCATCATTTTGTAGCATAAGTAATGCCTGGTTGAGGATTAACAATCATCCAAATAACTGATACCCAAGCTTTAGGATGAAATTGACTCTCGCTTTTCAACGTCAAAGAGTCAGGCTGAACCTCTGTAATATCAAACTATCAGTTGAAATTCGTTTCACGTATCGTATATCAAACTCTGGAACGGGAGTTGGCCCAACTAAAAAGTCAAACAATCAGACTAAATTTCGCCCAATCTCTTCGATATCAATTAGGTTGAAGCTGGCTGCACCTCTTTAATATTAAGCTATCAGTTGAAGTTCTACGCACTTCTTCAATATCAAACTGTTAGACTCAAATTGGCCTAGCCTGTCCAATATCAAACTCTGAAACTGAAGTTGACCCAACCGAGAAGTCAATTAATCAGACTAAAGTTGGCACAACATTACCAATATCAAAAAAAAAAAAAAAAAAAAAAAAAAAAGGCTGCAGCTGGCATCATCTCTCTAAAATCAAACTATCAGTTAAAGCCCGCTTTACCTCTCCAATATCAAACTCTCAGACTGAAGATGACCCAACCTCTGAAGCTGGCTTACTGGAGTGTATTTTCCATTTTGATGACAATCGAGTGGTCACTGGGATTTCTTGGCGCATGGGTTTCAAGTGGCCAAAAGGCGCAAGACTCTAAACGAATTTCTTTTTGTACCTATATTCTGCTTAATTTTGTTTGTGTGTGTGTGTGTGTGTCATAAAAATGGTTAGATAACAGGTGACGTACCTGCCAGAAGGACGCACACGACATAAAGGCAGATAGGAATCAGAATAAAACGTCCGCGTAGCTCAATTGGTAGAGTGACTTATTCCGGAATGAGGGTATCCGGGTTCGAGCCCCGGCGCGGGTAAAAATGACGGAGAAATTTACTTCGTTATAAACACAAAAGGCACAGTGAAAATTTGCACACGGTGCTTTTGTCTATTGCTTGTATTTAACATCTTTTTTTTTTTTTTGCCCTTTCCTGAAAACTGTGCTACGGGGGCACATTTTTTCTAATACCAAATATGTCGTTCTATATATCATACACTATATTGACAAAAGTCAATGGTCACCCCTTCAAAAACAAATGAACGGATCCGCTGCGTTGTTAAGACGCGTGGAATAGCTGCAAACGGTATAAAAACAATTGACGGCGATCATATCGCACTGTGAGGTTGAGTGAAAATGTCGCGGCGGGAGAGAACTGACTTTGAGAAAGGAAAGATTGTTGGGTGTTATATTAGTGGGTTGTCCATAAGAGAAACCGAGAGGCGTTTAAACATACCAAAGTCAACTATTTTGGGTGTACTGAATAAGTGGAAGACACATGGCGTGCCTGAAGCAGCAAAACGTACCAGCAGACTAAAGACAATCAGTGATATAGGACGTCGAAGCCTCAGGAGAGTCGTTATAGCTAACCGACGGAGTACTGCACAAGACCTTAACGTACAGGTGAGTAAAAATGCTAGAACCTCGGTATGTACACGTACCATTTGCAGAGAACTTCAATCCATGGGTTACCGTAATCGTGCGGCTGCTCATAATCATTCCATCTGCACTCGGAATGGTACTCGTCGTTCAGCATGGTGTAAAGAACATTTAGCTTGGACCGTAGATCAATGGAAACGGGTCTTATGCACTGCTGAATCCAGATACACGATCCATCAGGCTGATGGCCGTGTGTGGGTATGGCCGCAACAAAGGGAACGCTATTTACCACAGAGTACTGTTCCTACGGTCAAGTTTGGAGCTGGCAGTGTACTCCTATGGGGGTGTTTTTCGTGGTATGGTTCCGGCCCATTGGTTATCGTGGACAAACCTGTTAACCAGCACGTCTACCTCGATATTCTGGACAATTATGCCCTACCAACTCTGTGCCAATACTATGGAACCGAGCCTTGTTGGTAACCAGCAGGATAATGCACCGAGCCATAAAGCAAGGACTGTTACGGCGTGGTTAGACGATAATTCAGTATCGTTTGTGGACTGGCCATCACAGAGCCCTGATCTTAATCCCATATTACACCTATGGAATGAATTAGAGCGCCCCATAATAAGTTTGGAACCGAGGCCTACAACTAAGCAACACTTAGCGGCAGCATTATGTACTGAATGGAAGCGCATATCTGCCGCCCGGTGGCGCAGTGGTCTAAGGCGTTGGCCTCTGATCATTCGTCCGAAGAGGTCCGGGTTCGAATCCCGGTGATGCATGGATGTTGTGTTTGTCTTACGGCACTGGCTCTCTCCCTTCCCTGGAACCAGTGACCCTAAAATAGGGACGGGCGACTGCTTATAGCCCATTGAGTTGCTCACGGTGGTCGTTAAACCTCCAATCAAAAAAAAAAAAAAAGCGCATATCTATCGCTGTGTTCCAAAACCTTGTCGAAAGCACGTCTCGAAGGGTCAGTGCATACATTAAGGCCAAAAGTGGACCGACACCGTACTACTGTATCAATAAATGCTATGTTGTGTTTCTCTTCTAGGCGTCTGGTGACTTTTGTTAATGTAGTGTATACTAAATGTATCGTTCACTATTAAAGTGAAGGTACTACGGCTCTGCTCTCACGGGATGGAGCATAACTAGACGTGTCAGTATACGTAGCCTGCATGTCTACTTTTCATTTGACGTTCCACACGTGACCATTATTCACCTTTTATTCAGCGCGAAAAATCAGTCTTATTAATATTTGATCTGCCCTCGTACATTTATATACAAGGTGTGTCAACAAAGGTACGGTGAATTCAACGCGTAAAAGGAAAGGTTGTGAAAGGTGCGGTAACTTGCACAACGCAGTCAAGTACATGAGCGAACATATCCGTAACAGCCACGGAGGTTTAAGAAAGGCTGTTACATTGAGTGTGTGTCGCGGCAGCTGATGTGCATGCACTTTGTCCGCTGGCGAAAATGGGGTAAAGAACCAATATTAAATTCTGTAATTCTGAGCGAGCCATTGATGCGTAGAATCATCCACCGTATTCACTTGATCTGGCATGGTCTGAATCTCTGTCTTCTCTTTTTTTTTATCCCCCTACTGAAATCAGTACTGTAAGGGAAAAGACGTGCTGACATTTCGGATATCCAAGCGGACATCACGATAACAAAGAAGGGTTTTTCCCATAGTCCCCAGCAGGGACACGAACGATGCCAAAAGTGTATTGTATTCAGGGGAGAGGGAGATTATTTCGAAGTCCATTAACATAAGTTTTAGTAAGTACTGATATTACCTGTCGATCGTTTTTTACCGCGAATTCACCGAACTAATTGACGCATCTTGTATACACATCATCAGGGTTAATTTTTATAATTCTTTTGCAAACACGTTATAAATTTAAGGCAATTTTAATCATTTTACTTTACATGATAAATAGCAAAACATAAGTGGGTACAAAATATAAAGAGTATACAAGGGCGTCGGAACTATGTTTTGGCAACGGAGGCAAAATCATGATATGCATTTTTTGGTCGAATTATAAAACGTGCTGTGGGGGAGTAAAGCAGGACGCGATGACGTCATTTGAACATATAGGTAAAACGATTATATCGATATTGTTTAAATTAATATGAAAATTGCGATTTATATCTATAAGATAAAGTTTTTCGATATAAATCAATTTACTCTCATCATAAACAATGTCAAACTGTACTGATTCCGACATCTCTACTTTAGTATGAATTCCACAAGAATCGTAGCTCTTACTTTATACATCAAGCAATATACGTGTTAAAATATCTCATTTCTTTATCTCCCCCCACCTTCTATCTTCTTCCTTAAAGAAAGACAGATTTTATTTCACTTAAAAGAATTAGAAAACGTTTCTGTTCTTCTTATAAGAACTCGATACTTTTTAGGAATTTCAAGGTAACTATTTTTTGAAAAGGCTGGTAGTTTGTGAGAGTTCTTTATTCTGCTGGTAACTATAAGGCTGGTACTTCGTGAAACTTTTTTCTTCTCTTATTGGGCAAGCCAGGAAAGTTTAGCCTGCGTCTCAGGAATGGCATTAAAGAAATTCAGGGTTCTAGATTATTAATAATCAAAATAGAAAATAATATTTAGTTTTATCAGAAGGAATTTTAAATGGCAAGATACAAAAACAATTCAACTTCCGATTACGGACATAATCAAAAAGGAAAAAAGGAGGGGGGGGGGCAAATGCTATGTTTCGGCCGTGCACGCAAATGAGTGTGGAGGCAGCTGCCCCCTGGTGTCGGATCACTTAGTCGATATTCATTTCGTCCACGTTCACTTGGTCCAGTTCATTTCGTCCCCGAAATGGATGGAATACCATTGAAATTTTCTGTGTTGATGGAATTTTTGCTACTTCGCAGAAAGAAATGGTCATCGGACATTGCTTACATGCAATTTTTAGTCCTGTTTAAGTTTTTCCATTAAAATACGTATTGAAGAACTTTTTAAATCATTCGTGTGGTTCGATGTTAATTACTATGATATACATTAAAGTTTTACAAGTCCTTCAATATTTTGAAATACATCTTGTACATTGTTTCATATAGTTCTTAGCTTTTCGGTATATTTATTTTTTACTTTGAATATTTTTTGTTTATAATTTCCGTATTACTAATTTTCATACGAATGAACAATAATGATCTCTATATGTGTATTCTATGAAAATGCAAGTGCAAAGGTTCGGATATTTGAAAATACAGCACAAATACGAATTGGAAAGGTAGTGAGACAAGGTGACACCATTTTTTTTTTTTTTTTTTTTTTTGATTGGAGGTTTAACGACCACCGTGAGCAACTCAATGGGCAATAAGCAGTCGCCCGTCCCTAATTTAGGGTCACTGGTTCCAGGGAAGGGAGAGAGCCAGTGCCGTAAGACAAACACAATATCCATGCCTGACCGGGATTCGAACCCAGACCCCTTACGGACGAATGATCAGAGGCCAGCGCCACCGGGGCGGCAAGGTGACACCATATCTCCCAAGCTCTTTAATGCCAAATTGAAAAAGGTCTTTCAATCATTGAACTAAGAAAACAAAGGGATAAAGATTAATGGAGATTACCTAACTCACCTTCGTTTTGCTGATGATGTAGTCATCTTTGTAACTACTCCTTCAGAGCTGCAAAATATGATCCAAGAACTTGCTGACAAGAGTTTTACTCTTGTCAGCAAGTTCTTGAAGTGGGATTAAAAGTGAAATTTCAGAAGACAAAAGTGATGTACAATGCTTTTACAAGAAATGAAGATTTATCGATTGATGGAGAAAAGCTTGAGACAACTGATACCTACATTTATCTTGGGCAGCAGATATCAAGTGAGGATCACATTGATGAGGAAATTAATCGGCGGATAAAACTTGGATGGAGAGCTTTTGGAAAAAACAGTACAATTTTTAAGAGCAGTGTGCCATTATGTCTTAAAGGAAAGTATTTAATCAATCCATCCTGCCAGTGCTTACGTATGGAGCAAAGACATGGACCTTGACTAAACAAGTTTGTAAAATCATGCAATGCATTGATTATAATACGCTTTCCAACATACCAGAAATCATTACTCAAGTTATCACTCAAGTTATGAGAATAATGGCTGTGGAATAAATCACGGTCCTGTGCCCTGACCTTTGATCCCATATAGATGATATTCAACAGAACCGGTTCGGTATACCTCCGAAATAACATGATAAAGTTTTGTCGCAATCGAACCATTTTTACGTAAGTTATGATGCATAAGAGCTATGGAATAGATCCCGCTCCTGTGCCCCAACCTTTGGCCCCATTTCGCCCATTTTCAACAGAATTCGTCCCCAGGCAGTTCCTTACAACATACTAACATTTCATCCAAATCGAAACACTTTTCCGTAAGTTATGACGCATAATGGAGATGGAAGTGATTCCGCTCCTATGTCCTGACCTTTGACCCCATTTCGCCCATTTTCAATAGGGTTTGTGGCCAGGTAGTCCCCTACCACATACTAAAATTTCATCGAAATCGAACCTTTTTTACGTTAGTTATGACGCATAACAGCAGTGGAATTAATCCCGCTCCTATGTACTGACTTTTCACCCCATTTCGTTCACTTTAAATAAGGTTCCTTTCCAGGTGATATCCTACCAGATACTAAAATTTCTTCGAAAACGAACGATTGTTACTCGAGTTATCGTGCGAACGGACATACGCACACAACGCGTGATGTAATGAAGCAGATGGGAATCGCGACCATCTGCTGGCAAGAGTATGACGTCATAAAACTTTAATAGGATCCACACACAACGCGTGACGTAATGAGACAGGTGGTGTGACCGCGCGCCAACATTCTCAAACGCGAGATTGTGACGTCATAAGATTTCTAAGTATTGGAAACATTAATGGAACGACGCCATGACACTAAAAACGTTATAATTCGGGGTGGTTATTTAACATACTAAACGAATTCTCCTAAAGTCGAGATCAAGCTAAATCGATTTCTAGTTCCAGAAAACGGTAGGTTAACGACTTTCATCAAAATTCTTAGAGCCGTTTTCAAAATAAAATGTACATACATACATACAAGAATTGCTACTTTAAGGTGGACGTCAAGTAATTTTGCTTCCTATACTTCCAATGGAAAAACTTCTGTACACATTTTTTTCACAATCAATGCGTTCCCAAGAATGAAAATTTGAGCATCGATTAAAATAGCTTCATTTCATAACTTGAAATACTTAATATTTTCTAAACCATAACCATAATTATGCAATCCAACATTTATTTGTCCACTGACGTCATCAAAGTACAGGTCGCGCCACCTTTTTTCTGGTTTCAACACCACCAAAGGAAAGGTTATTGTTTTTTAATATAATTATGCTTATGTTTTAGAAAATGTTAAGTATTCCAAGTTATAGTATGAAGTTATTTTAATCGATGTTCAAATTTCCATCCTTGGAAACACACTAAGTGTGAAGGAAATGTGTACAAAAGGTTTTCCATTGGAAATATAGGAAGCAAAATTACTTGACGTCCACCTTAATAGTGTGGGATAAGGGCGATGAAATGGATCCCAATCCCATGTCCTGACCTTTGACTCCATTTGTCCCATTTTAAATGGGTTCCTCTCCAGGTGGTCTCCTACCACATACTAAATTTCATCGAAATCGAACCATTTTTACGCACCTTATGATGCATAAGAGCAATGGAATGCATCGCGCTACTATGTCCTGACCTTTAACTCCACTTCACCCATTTTCAATAGGGTTCGTCCCCAGGTGGTCCCCTACCACATACTAAAATTTCATTGAGATCGAACTATATTTACGCAAGTTATGACGCATAAGGGCAATTGAATGGATCCCGCTGTTATGGCGTGACATTTGACCTCATTTCACCCATTTTCAATAGGGTTCGTCCCCTGGTGGTCCCCCACCACATACTAAAATTTCATCGAAATCGAACCATTTTTACGTGAGTTATCGTGCCGACAGACGGACGGACGGACAGACAGACGGACGGGAAAAGCTGGAGCATATACGCTTCTTCAACCTACGGTTGGAAAGCGTAAAAAAGACGTACAAAGACTGCAGACAACTGAAAGTAGCCTGCAGAGATGCATGCTTGGTATAACCAGGAAAGATAAGAGGAGGAGCTTGTCGATAAGGAAAATGACCGGAGTGGACGATATCATGACCACAGTGAAATCATTGAAATGGCAATGTGCTAGACATGTTGACAGAAGAACGGATCACCGATGGACAACCAAAATTTTAGACTGGACTCTGAGACACAGGAAAAGGCCCAGAAGCTTGCTCCATGCGAGATTGATGGATAAAATTCGAAAGTATGCTGGAGTGACATGGAAGAGACAGACTCAGGACAGAAAATTGTGGAAGAAACTTGGGAGACCTTCATCCAGCAGTTCATTGATAATGGTTGATGATGATGATGATGATATGTGTATAGCTATTGAACGCCAGAAAAAAATCCGTAAACGTATAGTGGTGAAAAAAGTTAAGATTGATATACTATCAATTTGCGGTGTGAGAGAAGGAAAATAGAGACTTTTTACATAAAGAAGAAAAGAGGTCTAAAATTCTTCTCATCAATCCAAACACATTTATGACCATTGGAATAAACTTTGATTTATACCCAGTCGAGTCACATTATTGTTATCACCACCTATTTTTGACGTCAACAGAGCCATTGAAAGAAGGCACGTATCGGAAGCTGACTTTGAGGGTATATATAAAGTGTACTGTAGGCATTCTGAAAACATATCCTTCGTTGCAGTCATGAATAAAAGGAGGGATTTATCAGATTTGCGAAAAGGGATAATTATCGGCTTTCGGGTCAAGGGTGGCAGTATTCCTGAAACAGCGCAGTTTGCGAACTGTTCGCGTGCTGTTGTGGTTAAAGTGTATCGTGATTGGAGAAACGGCACCATTGCGAATAAGCGACGTGAAAACTGCGGAGCCCTACTTGCCATTGCTGTGAGAGGTGAACGTGGGCTACAAATTTGCGTGAGGGCCGATCGACACGCTACAGTTGAGCAACTCACTGGCCGAATGAACGAGGGGGTTACCGGAAGTGTGTCTAAAACGACAGTTCAGCGAACCCTGCTGCGTGTGAGTCTCCGATGCGGACGAATGGTCACTGCACCTATGCTAACAAAGGTGCGTCGGCAGAAGAGACTTACATTTGCACGGCAGTATCGGAATTGGACCTCCGCTGATCGGCAAGGATTGCCTTCTCCAATTTCTCTTCAGCCACTGCTGGAAGAACACAAGCGGGTGGGGACAAGCGTTCTGGTCTGGGGAATGTTTTCGTGTCATTCCCTGGGTCCACTAAAACCTGTGGAAAGCACTATGGACCGAATTCGTTATGAATCCATCCTTGCGGACCACGTACACCCACCCATACATGCTGATCGTCTTCCCTGGGGCGGATGGGATCTTACAGCATGACAATGCTACGTGTCACGCAGCTAGAAATGTCCGAGAGTGGTTGGAAGAGCACGATGAAGACTTGAAAGTATTTTTCTGGCCGCGTTATTCCCCAGACGTAAACCCAGTCGAGCATCTGGGGTGCCACCTCGATCGTGTTGTTCACTCTACGGATCCTCCATCACCACGCCCCCTCCAGCAGCTGTCAGATGCACTGCAGTCAGCATGGCTCCACATACCTGTGAACACCTTCCAGCACCTCACTGAGTCACTCCCATCCCGTCTAGATGCTGCCCGTGCTGCATACGGCGGTTACTCTGGATATTAGCTGGTGGTCACAATAATGTTACTCGACCGTGCATCATAATGATTGCATCGTACCCCACAAAAGAGTTAAAAAGCTCTTCAAAGTTAAGTTCCTCGATTTACATTTAAAATCGTTATATTTTAATCGAAAAACTTAAACGGGAAAAAATCGCATGTAAGCAATATCCGCTGACCTTTTCTTTTTAGCACGTCTTTTGTAAAAAAAGATCGTTCTTCTGTTATCGGTTTGTCCGTCCGTCTGTACCCACGGTATCTCTGCAACTATTAGTCCGATTTGAAAAATTCGTTTTGCATTGGGAAGCTTGAAATATGCAAATCATGATCCTTTATTTCGTTTTTTTTTTACGATGTACAATTTCGCCGGTAGAGGGCGTAAATGCAGATGATGTCGAATTCAAAAATACGTTTTATTCCACATATTTGCTTCTATACATCCGATTGAAAATTTTTTTTTATTTTTCGTTTCCATTTATGTCGAAGAGTATTTTAGATACAGTTAATTTTCAAATTATGCATAGATTTTCCGCTAGGAGGCGTAAAATTAAATTACATTTTCCCGAATAACTCATCTTCTAGAACTCCGATTTGAAATTTTTTTCTTCAACGGCTACATCTCCTGATGGAAAATCTTTTGCATATAATTTCAAATTTTTGGTAAAGAATACTTCGGCCACCAGGGGCGTAAGTGTTAATTTTTGCTTCTGATGTATTTGCCATAAAATCGGAGCTTCTGGAATATCGATTGAAAAAATTCTTTCGTGGACTGATGCCACTAACATCGATAAACCTTTTCGGAATATTTTTTCTTAAAATATTCCACAGTTTCTCCGCCAGGGGGCGTAGATGTACACCTAAGTTTTGTCAATATCTCTACTTCTAGGAGTCCGATCTGAAAAATTCCTTCTTTGTTGGAAAGTGTTTTCCGTGTGACATGTTCTTCATATAATTTCAAAATTTTCAAAAAATTCATCGAGTGGTAAATTGCGTTTCCCCCTATATCTCTGCTTCTAAATCTCCGATATGAAAAATTCTTTCTGCACCGGATACAGCTCCAGATGGGAAGTCGTTTGCACATAATTTCTAATTTTTGTAAAAAAATAGTTTGGCCACCAGGGGGCGTAAATCTTAATTTCCGCTTCTGTTGTATTTGCAGCAAAATATCAGCTTCTAAATTCTCGATTGAAAAAAACGTCGTTTGCTGACCGATACCACTCATGTCGACAAACCTTTTAGAAACTTTTTCTTCTTAAAATAGTTCATGGTTTCTACGCCAGGGGCGTAGATAGATGTATATCTTATTTTTGTCAATATCTCTACTTCTAGGAGTCCGATTTGAAAAATTCCTTCTTTGTTGGATAGTGTTTCTAGTGTGACATGTGGTTCATATAATTTTAAAATTTTCATGTAATTCATAGACTTTCCGCTAGGGGCGTAAATGTAAATTGCGTTTCCCCTTATATCTCTGCTTCTAAATATCCGGTTTGAAAAATTCTTTCTGCACCGCATACTGCTCCTGATGGGAAATCGTTTGCACATATTTTCTAATTTTTGTAAGAAATGGTTTGTCCACCAGGTGGGATAAGTCTTAATTTCCGCTTCTGTTGTATTTTGCAGCAAAATATGAGCTTCTAAAATCTCGATTGAAAAAAAAAGTCGTTTGTTGACCGATACTGCTCATATCGACAAACCTTTTAGGAAACTTTTCTTCTTGAAAAAATGCATGGTTTCTACGCCAGGGGCGTAGACGTATATCTTATTTTTGTGAATATCTCTGCTTTTAAGAGTCTGATTTTAAAAATTCTTTCTTTGTTGGATAGTGTTTCCGATGCGAAATGTTTTTCCTATGAATTCAAAATTTTAAAGTAAATCATAGACTTTCCGCTAGGGGGCACAACGGTAAATTGCGTTTTCGGCGTTATTTTTGCTCCGAAAGCTCTGATTTGAAAAATTCTTCCTGTATCGCATTCGAGACCTGATGGAAAATATTTTTCACATAATTTCTAATGTTCGGTAAAAAATGGTTCGGCCACCAGGGGTCATAAGTGTTAATTTCTGCTTGTGAAGCATTTGTTGCAAAATCTGGGCTCCTGAAAACTCGACTAAATTTTTTTCTTGGATTAATTCCGCTTATATGGATAAACCTTTTGAGAATACTTTCTTCCTAAAATGATACATGGTTTTCCCACCAGGGGACGTAAAATCACATCTTATTTTTGTCGATATTTCTGTTTCTAAGAGTTCGTAAGCTCACGATTCCGTTTGCAGCAATATCTGAGGGATTAAAAACCTGATTGAAAATCTTATTCCTTTCGTCATATCTATTGTTTTCCATACGGCTTCCATCGACTTTAAATAGCTTTGATAAATTTAATTTGCGTCAGAACGGATTCAAAAGACGTGCTTATTACACCCGAAAATTCGGTGTCATCTTTCTTGTTCTTTATCTGCCTGGTAACAAAAATTTCATCAAAGCAGAAAATTTTAAAATGTCCAGGGTATTCCATCCATTCTGAGAACAAAATGAACGGCGGACGAAATGAACAGTGGACTAAATGAACAGCAGACTAAGTGAGTAAACTGTGGACAAAGCGAGCTGACCCCACGTGAACGTGGACGAAATGAACACTGACAAAGAGATAGGGAACCCTGCCCCCGCAGCTCCGACGCCGCTGAGAGTAGTCAATTTTTTTCATGCAAATCTCACTTTTGTATTGTACCAGAAAACAGTGATGAAGCGCATGACAGGTATGTTTAAGGTATCCCACTACGTTGAAAAGGTCGTTTTGGGCCAAATTTCACATTTTGTAAAAAGGCATTCATTTTAAAGCCCCGTTCAGTAGGATTCCAAGATTGCCTTTGTTTCTTGTCTACGATGAATAGATACAAAGTTATAGCAATCGAAATATCTGAACTCAGGTGTCAAACGAACGGGAAGTGACACTTGAAAGGCTGGAATTTTGGAAATAATTAGGTTAGTCTTACTATTTGTGCATAAAATTGTAGTAGAAAATATTTTGTATAAGGTTTTTACGGATCTGGCAATACTTTGGATACAATGATGTGATGCAATTTATGTTTGCGAGGGTGGCAAACATAAACATACTTTTCATCCCATCAAAACTGTGTCTTTTAAACTTTAATCGCGTTTTTTGCAGGATGAGATTTTCGTTCTTAATAACTGCAAAAGGTATGTAAAGAAATAAATGAAACTTGGTATACATCTTTACTACAATGTTGTGCATGCAATGAACTAAAAACTTTGCTATTTGTCAGTTCAAAGTTAGGTTATAGCTATTTACATTCAGCATAGTGAAGAAATTTGCTGAAAATTTGCACTGATGCATGTAGGAATGAGTGTATCTCAGCAGTGTTTAGGAACATCACTTACGTCTTAGTTCACTGCATAGATAATAGTCATGCGCATATACTCATGCAAAAAATGTCATCATACATGTAACTTTTTTATTTATAGCGTTTACCGTAACCGACATATTTCCTTAAATTATTTCACAAATTTCACAATTTCTTGAAAATTTATATTGATACCATTTGTTTTTCAACGTTTATGTGTTTTTGTGTGTTAGCCTTACTAAAAAGAAAATTCCCCATTCTTGCATTTTTTCAAAAAAGTGCCCCCCAACGTAGTGGGATACCTTAATAAAGTTTTCAAAATTAAAGAAAATGTTGAGGACGAAAATTTTAATCATACCGTATGAAATCTATTCGACAAATCTGGATTTAATACAGAAAAGTGACTTGGACCAGGAACATCAAACAGAGGCCATCGCTCTTTCCACGTTTTTATGAGTGAGTCACGCAAAAATTCTTATCGGCCACCACCAGGAATCGAACCCAGGGTCTCCCAGTTACCCGCCGGACATGCTTCCACTACACCACAGCGGCCTCGAATTCCTCCACACTAACATACGACTAACTGCCAAGCCACTGGGCAGATTGCTTCTTGGAGTCCCAGTTAGTCGTATGTGGCAGTTAGTCGTATGTGAGTCTGGAGGAATTTGAGGCCGCTGTGGTGCAGTGGAAGCATGTCCGGCGCGTAGCTGGAAGACACTGGGTTCGATTCCCGGTGGCGGCCGATGAGAAATTTTCCGTGACTCACTTATAAAAACGTCGAAAGAGCGATGACTTCCGTTAAATCTAGATTTGTTATGATTTCAATCAAAATAAACGCATTCGTATTTTTTAAACTGGAATTACCATATTTTTCTTTTTAGTAATTTTTTTTTCTCAAAGCTGAAATTCTAGTGGAATTTCGCCCCTTAAAGTTTTCAAAACTACATGGTTCATTGTCAAACTTAAAGAGATTACGTAGGTTCGAATAGCAGCTCGCCGTATCTTAAGAATTCCGCGAATCCTCTGCCTCAAAGCAAATAAATAAAATTAAGAATTAAATTCCATCATCATTTAGTTTGAAAGGCAAATGGGAAACACAGAAATAATTGGAAGTTTTGATATATTAGAGAGCATTTGTTCTTTACTTTAGTTCAGAGATGTGATTAATGTGCAGAAGAAATTTTTGGAGCCTGAAAATGAAATCTCTTCAAACACTGGCTAATACAATCATAGAGGAAAGCCATTACCGAGCCGTAAAAATATTGACCGGGAGGTCCTCATTGAATTCGACAATGAAAGTTAAATACATAGGATCTCACTTAAGCTTAAAAAGCTTATGGCGCAGGTAATGAATTCATTATTTAAAGATGACAAAGCAGAAGCTACCGCTCAGCAAAGATGTTTCTTTTAGTCTCCGTTCCAACTTATATGGATGCTTATAAAATTAATTTTACGATAGACCTGTTGCTGAGTAGATTCAATTACGGATGAATCCATAAACTTCAGAATTAACGGCTGGTTAATATTTTAAAACTTAAAACTACTGATCAATACCTCGCCAGTACCAAACTAATTCACAACTTTTATGGAAGTCAAGCAGGATTTTTGGGGGAAAGCCGTTAAACCGTTTATTAATGATCTCTAGATTGCGTTGAAGAATATTTCTCGGAAGTCATTGTTGTAGGCAGAAGTATCAAACTTGCGCAATGATATTTTATGCTTTTTTTTTTTCTTCTGATTCCACATGTCTACAAAATGTTACACCCCAAAGGTTTATGAAAGACAGGGGTGCGCCAAGGGAATATTCCGCCCGGTTGAAAGCCCAGATTTGTCCCCTCTTGTGCGAGAATATTTTTCAAGTTTTATTCATTTTTACATGAAATGAACAGCTTTAGCAACATGATTTTCTATTTCCCATAAATTAAAAGCTTTCATAAAACACGATAGTCTCATGTAAAACTGAAGGAAAAAAAATCTGTAAAACTCTAGTTCAGAAGACGCTGCGAATAATCTAAGAAGTCAGCTTCTTCTCTGTCATTTTACACAAAAATCCGCTTTACCTGTAAAAAAATCGTCATGTACGATGATAAACATATTACTCCTTCCTAAAGATGGTCATTTAAAAATTGAAGTCTCGTTATGCATGTTCAGGTGTTCGAACCGTTCTTATCGTTGTATCAAAAAATAGAAAAGCTATTTTTTTTTTTTAATTTCTTTTCGGCGGATCAATATTACATCCATATTTCAGTATCGAAAATTACTTTTTCCTTCTGCTTTTTTTCCCTTACGTGGTCTAACCAGTTCAAAAGTTGGAAATTCTGTTTCGCAATCGATTTCCTCGGCAACTGTTTTATCTTCAGCTAACATCCTTCAAAAAAAAAACCGTGTGTTCTACATTCTTCTAAACAGATATTTACTTACAAATTTTGAAGATGACAATCCGATTTATTCTTTCAAGTAAATATTCTTTCAAGATATTTACTTGTTTTAACATTTCTACGTATTATGGCTGGTATAACTAAAGAGATTTTGGCGTTAATTTGGCACTAACATTAATATTTGAAGAAAGAGTGTACCAAATCTTTCTGGAACAAAGAAACTTGCATGTGGCTTTTTTTAAATCTTTTTTCTAAGAAAGATTGGTTAAATTTTGTGTATCACTGTCTCTTAAAAGATTCGTTAAAGCGCTTATATAATGTATCGAGGATTACATCTAAATTGTATCCCAGTCTTCGTTACCCTTATTGCATCAATTCTATTTTCTCAATTTGTTTCACAGCACCGTTTTACGGTTAACGCTGGAAGCTCCTTCTTTAAAATTTGCCAACGGTAATGTAATTCAGAAAAGAAAGCATATATTTCTTGAACAGTGCTGAAATGGTTCACAATTTCTAGAAAAATGCTTTCGTCGTTATTTAAAGTATGAGTCGCTCAAAGTACATAAAACGTATAAAGGTTTTATCGAAGAATTATGTTTTTTGAAGTCCGTTGTGTTTTTCATTCATATTGGCCGCATCGTCACATCGCTGGTCATGCATATCGTGAATGCTAAAATCTTCAAGATCTAAAAAAAATTAGGAAAAGAATTGCTAGTCCCTTGTCCGCGGCATCCGTTACTGAACAAAGCAATAGAAATTATTCTCTGATTTCAGGTCATTTTGTAATGAATTATATAACGATTTTTTTTTACTAAAAAAATAAATATCCCAGGCTTTATGATTTCTCATAGTAAACAGTTTTCTTAACTTTTCCCACGTCACTGATATTAATTTATCAACCGCAAAATTCGTTTGGGGAGTTCTGCCGCCCCCGGAAGCTGGCGCCCGGGTGCTTCGCACCTTTTTGAACCCCCACTTGGCGCGTCCCAGATGAATGAATAGCGTTTAACTGGAATGTGGAGAACTGTTATTTTAAGGCTTACTCTTTACTTTGAATTAAAGCTCAACTTTATTTTGAAAATGCTGATTATTAAAATTCGTTCGTAACATGTGCTTAGTAGCCACAATCTTAATTTAAACATGAGTTTCAAGTACACGGCCATGGTAAGTAAGGAGTCAGTACTCACAGAATTTGACATCCACTCTTTATTCAATAATCCAACAAGTCAGATAGTTGATAGTAATCACTTCATTCCCAACAACAAGATAAATAGGCTTCACATATACTGTATACCATCACTATACTCTGATACAATCTCCTCAACAAATGGAGATAACTAAAAGTTGTCTCCATTTGTTGGGTTAACTAAAAGATCACTCCAGATAAGGACCAAGGAGCATAAAAGATACGTTAAGGACAGGAAAACGACAACCGATTTGTGCAGGGAAGTCATCCAAAAAGGAGCAACCCCACTTTGGAGCATAATGAAAAGAATAGTAACCTCTATACATGCTACGTTGGCACAGCCACGCGTGAAAATCTCGAGATCATGACACATCCACACCCAAGCAGCAAAAGCTTGTCTTTTGTGATATCATATGCCTGGAAGAATCTACTGAACAAGCATCAAAGAAGCAACAGGTAATGCATCTCCATGCCGCATGATCGCATTTGAAACACGGACTCCACACGTATGTCTAACACGGACCTCAAGGCGAAATGGAACTGTTTGGTTCCATAATATATTCAAAATTTTTGAATTGTAACAACATTGTAAGTTGCTAAAGTGTTATTATTTATACTCAGTGGACAAAACATTAGAGATATAGCGTGTTTGTCCTCTTCTAGCGCAAGCAACAGCCTGTACACGCCGAGGCGAAGACTCCACCAGATGCCGGAGGGTTTACGGAGCCTGTCGCAGTATTAACCACAACTTCGACCGAGACGACGGCCCAGGAGCCATCGATTTGACGTTTTGCTCCACAGTATCACAGTGAGCTTCCTGTTCAAAATTCGGGGGGCCTAAGGACCGCTGAATGGTTCCAAACTCAGCGGAGTTTTCCTCGGGCCATGCCTGGGTGGCTGCGGCCCGGTGGGGCGGCGCGTTTCCTGCTGAAACAGACCATCGGCCGCATGATGGCAAAGGCCATGAAAGCGTGTAGGTGATCAGCCAACACATGCTGGTAGCACTCAGAGGACCTCTGCAGACACATGAAGGGATCTAATGTATCCCATGCAAAAGCTCCGCAAACCATCAGACAGCCCCCACCGCCTTGAACAAAGCCGACCTGGTAGAACGAAGCCATGGCCTCATGCGGTCGACGCCACACCCGCACCCTGCCGTTAGCTCGGCACGGCTGAAAACAGGATTCGTCTGATCACACGACGCGGCAGTATGTAGAGGTCCAGTTGATGTATCTGGCGCCAGACGAGGCGTAATTTAGAGGTCCAGTTGATGTTTCTGGCCTGTAGAGGTCCAGTTTGATGTTTCTGACACGATGAGGCGTAATTTAGAGGTCCAGTTTATGTTTCTGGCCTGTATAGAGGTCCAGTTTGATGTTTCTAGCACGAGACGAGGCGTAATTTAGAAGTCAAATATGTAGAGGTCCAGTTGATATTTCTGGCCTGTAGAGGTCCAGTTTGATGTTTCTACCACCAGACGAAGGCTTAATTTAGAGGTCCAGTGTGTAGAGGTTCAGTTGACGTTTGTGGCCTCTAGAGGTCCAGTTTGATGTTTTTGGAACCAGACGAGACGTAATTTAGAGGTCCAGTTGATGTTTCTGGCCTGTAGAGGTCCAGTTTGATGTATCTGGCACCAGACGAAGGCGTTATTTAAAGGTCCAGTATGTAGAGGTCCAGTTGATATTTCTGTCCTGTACAGGTCCAGTTTGATGTATCTGGCACCAGACGAAGGCGTAATTTAGAGGTCCAGTGTGTAGAGGTTCAGTTGACGTTTGTGGCCTCTAGAGGTCCAGTTTGATGTTTTTGGAACCAGACGTGACGTAATTTAGAGGTCCAGTTGATGTTTCTGGCCTGTAGAGGTGCAGTTTGATGTTTCTAGCACGAGACGAGGCGTAATTTAGAGGTCCAGTTTGTAGAGGTCCAGTTGATATTTCTGTCCTGTACAGGTCCAGTTTGATGTATCTGGCACCAGACGAAGGCGTAATTTAGAGGTCCAGTGTGTAGAGGTTCAGTTGACGTTTGTGGCCTCTAGAGGTCCAGTTTGATGTTTTTGGAACCAGACGTGACGTAATTTAGAGGTCCAGTTGATGTTTCTGGCCTGTAGAGGTGCAGTTTGATGTTTCTAGCACGAGACGAGGCGTAATTTAGAGGTCCAGTTTGTAGAGGTCCAGTTGATATTTCTGTCCTGTACAGGTCCAGTTTGATGTATCTGACACCAGACGAAGGCGTAATTTAGAGGTCCAGTGTGTAGAGGTTCAGTTGACGTTTGTGGCCTCTAGAGGTCCAGTTTGATGTTTTTGGAACCAGACGTGACGTAATTTAGAGGTCCAGTTGATGTTTCTGGCCTGTAGAGGTGCAGTTTGATGTTTCTAGCACGAGACGAGGCGTAATTTAGAGGTCCAGTTTGTAGAGGTCCAGTTGATATTTCTGTCCTGTACAGGTCCAGTTTGATGTATCTGGCACCAGACGAAGGCGTAATTTAGAGGTCCAGTGTGTAGAGGTTCAGTTGACGTTTGTGGCCTCTAGAGGTCCAGTTTGATGTTTTTGGAACCAGACGTGACGTAATTTAGAGGTCCAGTTGATGTTTCTGGCCTGTAGAGGTGCAGTTTGATGTTTCTAGCACGAGACGAGGCGTAATTTAGAGGTCCAGTTTGTAGAGGTCCAGTTGATATTTCTGTCCTGTACAGGTCCAGTTTGATGTATCTGGCACCAGACGAAGGCGTAATTTAGAGGTCCAGTGTGTAGAGGTTCAGTTGACGTTTGTGGCCTCTAGAGGTCCAGTTTGATGTTTTTGGAACCAGACGTGACGTAATTTAGAGGTCCAGTTGATGTTTCTGGCCTGTAGAGGTGCAGTTTGATGTTTCTAGCACGAGACGAGGCGTAATTTAGAGGTCCAGTTTGTAGAGGTCCAGTTGATATTTCTGTCCTGTACAGGTCCAGTTTGATGTATCTGACACCAGACGAAGGCGTAATTTAGAGGTCCAGTGTGTAGAGGTTCAGTTGACGTTTGTGGCCTCTAGAGGTCCAGTTTGATGTTTTTGGAACCAGACGTGACGTAATTTAGAGGTCCAGTTGATGTTTCTGGCCTGTAGAGGTGCAGTTTGATGTTTCTAGCACGAGACGAGGCGTAATTTAGAGGTCCAGTTTGTAGAGGTCCAGTTGATATTTCTGTCCTGTACAGGTCCAGTTTGATGTATCTGGCACCAGACGAAGGCGTAATTTAGAGGTCCAGTGTGTAGAGGTTCAGTTGACGTTTGTGGCCTCTAGAGGTCCAGTTTGATGTTTTTGGAACCAGACGTGACGTAATTTAGAGGTCCAGTTGATGTTTCTGGCCTGTAGAGGTGCAGTTTGATGTTTCTAGCACGAGACGAGGCGTAATTTAGAGGTCCAGTTTGTAGAGGTCCAGTTGATATTTCTGTCCTGTACAGGTCCAGTTTGATGTATCTGACACCAGACGAAGGCGTAATTTAGAGGTCCAGTGTGTAGAGGTTCAGTTGACGTTTGTGGCCTCTAGAGGTCCAGTTTGATGTTTTTGGAACCAGACGTGACGTAATTTAGAGGTCCAGTTGATGTTTCTGGCCTGTAGAGGTGCAGTTTGATGTTTCTAGCACGAGACGAGGCGTAATTTAGAGGTCCAGTTTGTAGAGGTCCAGTTGATATTTCTGTCCTGTACAGGTCCAGTTTGATGTATCTGGCACCAGACGAAGGCGTAATTTAGAGGTCCAGTGTGTAGAGGTTCAGTTGACGTTTGTGGCCTCTAGAGGTCCAGTTTGATGTTTTTGGAACCAGACGTGACGTAATTTAGAGGTCCAGTTGATGTTTCTGGCCTGTAGAGGTGCAGTTTGATGTTTCTAGCACGAGACGAGGCGTAATTTAGAGGTCCAGTTTGTAGAGGTCCAGTTGATATTTCTGTCCTGTACAGGTGCAGTTTGATGTATCTGGCACCAGACGAAGGCGTAATTTAGAGGTCCAGTGTGTAGAGGTTCAGTTGACGTTTGTGGCCTCTAGAGGTCCAGTTTGATGTTTTTGGAACCAGACGTGACGTAATTTAGAGGTCCAGTTGATGTTTCTTGCCTGTAGAGGTGCAGTTTGATGTTTCTAGCACGAGACGAGGCGTAATTTAGAGGTCCAGTTTGTAGAGGTCCAGTTGATATTTCTGTCCTGTACAGGTCCAGTTTGATGTATCTGACACCAGACGAAGGCGTAATTTAGAGGTCCAGTGTGTAGAGGTTCAGTTGACGTTTGTGGCCTCTAGAGGTCCAGTTTGATGTTTTTGGAACCAGACGTGACGTAATTTAGAGGTCCAGTTGATGTTTCTGGCCTGTAGAGGTGCAGTTTGATGTTTCTAGCACGAGACGAGGCGTAATTTAGAGGTCCAGTTTGTAGAGGTCCAGTTGATATTTCTGTCCTGTACAGGTCCAGTTTGATGTATCTGACACCAGACGAAGGCGTAATTTAGAGGTCCAGTGTGTAGAGGTTCAGTTGACGTTTGTGGCCTCTAGAGGTCCAGTTTGATGTTTTTGGAACCAGACGTGACGTAATTTAGAGGTCCAGTTGATGTTTCTGGCCTGTAGAGGTGCAGTTTGATGTTTCTAGCACGAGACGAGGCGTAATTTAGAGGTCCAGTTTGTAGAGGTCCAGTTGATATTTCTGTCCTGTACAGGTCCAGTTTGATGTATCTGGCACCAGACGAAGGCGTAATTTAGAGGTCCAGTGTGTAGAGGTTCAGTTGACGTTTGTGGCCTCTAGAGGTCCAGTTTGATGTTTTTGGAACCAGACGTGACGTAATTTAGAGGTCCAGTTGATGTTTCTGGCCTGTAGAGGTGCAGTTTGATGTTTCTAGCACGAGACGAGGCGTAATTTAGAGGTCCAGTTTGTAGAGGTCCAGTTGATATTTCTGTCCTGTACAGGTCCAGTTTGATGTATCTGACACCAGACGAAGGCGTAATTTAGAGGTCCAGTGTGTAGAGGTTCAGTTGACGTTTGTGGCCTCTAGAGGTCCAGTTTGATGTTTTTGGAACCAGACGTGACGTAATTTAGAGGTCCAGTTGATGTTTCTGGCCTGTAGAGGTGCAGTTTGATGTTTCTAGCACGAGACGAGGCGTAATTTAGAGGTCCAGTTTGTAGAGGTCCAGTTGATATTTCTGTCCTGTACAGGTCCAGTTTGATGTATCTGGCACCAGACGAAGGCGTAATTTAGAGGTCCAGTGTGTAGAGGTTCAGTTGACGTTTGTGGCCTCTAGAGGTCCAGTTTGATGTTTTTGGAACCAGACGTGACGTAATTTAGAGGTCCAGTTGATGTTTCTGGCCTGTAGAGGTGCAGTTTGATGTTTCTAGCACGAGACGAGGCGTAATTTAGAGGTCCAGTTTGTAGAGGTCCAGTTGATATTTCTGTCCTGTACAGGTCCAGTTTGATGTATCTGACACCAGACGAAGGCGTAATTTAGAGGTCCAGTGTGTAGAGGTTCAGTTGACGTTTGTGGCCTCTAGAGGTCCAGTTTGATGTTTTTGGAACCAGACGTGACGTAATTTAGAGGTCCAGTTGATGTTTCTGGCCTGTAGAGGTGCAGTTTGATGTTTCTAGCACGAGACGAGGCGTAATTTAGAGGTCCAGTTTGTAGAGGTCCAGTTGATATTTCTGTCCTGTACAGGTCCAGTTTGATGTATCTGGCACCAGACGAAGGCGTAATTTAGAGGTCCAGTGTGTAGAGGTTCAGTTGACGTTTGTGGCCTCTAGAGGTCCAGTTTGATGTTTTTGGAACCAGACGTGACGTAATTTAGAGGTCCAGTTGATGTTTCTGGCCTGTAGAGGTGCAGTTTGATGTTTCTAGCACGAGACGAGGCGTAATTTAGAGGTCCAGTTTGTAGAGGTCCAGTTGATATTTCTGTCCTGTACAGGTCCAGTTTGATGTATCTGGCACCAGACGAAGGCGTAATTTAGAGGTCCAGTGTGTAGAGGTTCAGTTGACGTTTGTGGCCTCTAGAGGTCCAGTTTGATGTTTTTGGAACCAGACGTGACGTAATTTAGAGGTCCAGTTGATGTTTCTGGCCTGTAGAGGTGCAGTTTGATGTTTCTAGCACGAGACGAGGCGTAATTTAGAGGTCCAGTTTGTAGAGGTCCAGTTGATATTTCTGTCCTGTACAGGTCCAGTTTGATGTATCTGGCACCAGACGAAGGCGTAATTTAGAGGTCCAGTGTGTAGAGGTTCAGTTGACGTTTGTGGCCTCTAGAGGTCCAGTTTGATGTTTTTGGAACCAGACGTGACGTAATTTAGAGGTCCAGTTGATGTTTCTGGCCTGTAGAGGTGCAGTTTGATGTTTCTAGCACGAGACGAGGCGTAATTTAGAGGTCCAGTTTGTAGAGGTCCAGTTGATATTTCTGTCCTGTACAGGTCCAGTTTGATGTATCTGACACCAGACGAAGGCGTAATTTAGAGGTCCAGTGTGTAGAGGTTCAGTTGACGTTTGTGGCCTCTAGAGGTCCAGTTTGATGTTTTTGGAACCAGACGTGACGTAATTTAGAGGTCCAGTTGATGTTTCTGGCCTGTAGAGGTGCAGTTTGATGTTTCTAGCACGAGACGAGGCGTAATTTAGAGGTCCAGTTTGTAGAGGTCCAGTTGATATTTCTGTCCTGTACAGGTCCAGTTTGATGTATCTGGCACCAGACGAAGGCGTAATTTAGAGGTCCAGTGTGTAGAGGTTCAGTTGACGTTTGTGGCCTCTAGAGGTCCAGTTTGATGTTTTTGGAACCAGACGTGACGTAATTTAGAGGTCCAGTTGATGTTTCTGGCCTGTAGAGGTGCAGTTTGATGTTTCTAGCACGAGACGAGGCGTAATTTAGAGGTCCAGTTTGTAGAGGTCCAGTTGATATTTCTGTCCTGTACAGGTCCAGTTTGATGTATCTGGCACCAGACGAAGGCGTAATTTAGAGGTCCAGTGTGTAGAGGTTCAGTTGACGTTTGTGGCCTCTAGAGGTCCAGTTTGATGTTTTTGGAACCAGACGTGACGTAATTTAGAGGTCCAGTTGATGTTTCTGGCCTGTAGAGGTGCAGTTTGATGTTTCTAGCACGAGACGAGGCGTAATTTAGAGGTCCAGTTTGTAGAGGTCCAGTTGATATTTCTGTCCTGTACAGGTCCAGTTTGATGTATCTGGCACCAGACGAAGGCGTAATTTAGAGGTCCAGTGTGTAGAGGTTCAGTTGACGTTTGTGGCCTCTAGAGGTCCAGTTTGATGTTTTTGGAACCAGACGTGACGTAATTTAGAGGTCCAGTTGATGTTTCTGGCCTGTAGAGGTGCAGTTTGATGTTTCTAGCACGAGACGAGGCGTAATTTAGAGGTCCAGTTTGTAGAGGTCCAGTTGATATTTCTGTCCTGTACAGGTCCAGTTTGATGTATCTGGCACCAGACGAAGGCGTAATTTAGAGGTCCAGTGTGTAGAGGTTCAGTTGACGTTTGTGGCCTCTAGAGGTCCAGTTTGATGTTTTTGGAACCAGACGTGACGTAATTTAGAGGTCCAGTTGATGTTTCTGGCCTGTAGAGGTGCAGTTTGATGTTTCTAGCACGAGACGAGGCGTAATTTAGAGGTCCAGTTTGTAGAGGTCCAGTTGATATTTCTGTCCTGTACAGGTCCAGTTTGATGTATCTGGCACCAGACGAAGGCGTAATTTAGAGGTCCAGTGTGTAGAGGTTCAGTTGACGTTTGTGGCCTCTAGAGGTCCAGTTTGATGTTTTTGGAACCAGACGTGACGTAATTTAGAGGTCCAGTTGATGTTTCTGGCCTGTAGAGGTGCAGTTTGATGTTTCTAGCACGAGACGAGGCGTAATTTAGAGGTCCAGTTTGTAGAGGTCCAGTTGATATTTCTGTCCTGTACAGGTCCAGTTTGATGTATCTGGCACCAGACGAAGGCGTAATTTAGAGGTCCAGTGTGTAGAGGTTCAGTTGACGTTTGTGGCCTCTAGAGGTCCAGTTTGATGTTTTTGGAACCAGACGTGACGTAATTTAGAGGTCCAGTTGATGTTTCTGGCCTGTAGAGGTGCAGTTTGATGTTTCTAGCACGAGACGAGGCGTAATTTAGAGGTCCAGTTTGTAGAGGTCCAGTTGATATTTCTGTCCTGTACAGGTCCAGTTTGATGTATCTGGCACCAGACGAAGGCGTAATTTAGAGGTCCAGTGTGTAGAGGTTCAGTTGACGTTTGTGGCCTCTAGAGGTCCAGTTTGATGTTTTTGGAACCAGACGTGACGTAATTTAGAGGTCCAGTTGATGTTTCTGGCCTGTAGAGGTGCAGTTTGATGTTTCTAGCACGAGACGAGGCGTAATTTAGAGGTCCAGTTTGTAGAGGTCCAGTTGATATTTCTGTCCTGTACAGGTCCAGTTTGATGTATCTGGCACCAGACGAAGGCGTAATTTAGAGGTCCAGTGTGTAGAGGTTCAGTTGACGTTTGTGGCCTCTAGAGGTCCAGTTTGATGTTTTTGGAACCAGACGTGACGTAATTTAGAGGTCCAGTTGATGTTTCTGGCCTGTAGAGGTGCAGTTTGATGTTTCTAGCACGAGACGAGGCGTAATTTAGAGGTCCAGTTTGTAGAGGTCCAGTTGATATTTCTGTCCTGTACAGGTCCAGTTTGATGTATCTGGCACCAGACGAAGGCGTAATTTAGAGGTCCAGTGTGTAGAGGTTCAGTTGACGTTTGTGGCCTCTAGAGGTCCAGTTTGATGTTTTTGGAACCAGACGTGACGTAATTTAGAGGTCCAGTTGATGTTTCTGGCCTGTAGAGGTGCAGTTTGATGTTTCTAGCACGAGACGAGGCGTAATTTAGAGGTCCAGTTTGTAGAGGTCCAGTTGATATTTCTGTCCTGTACAGGTCCAGTTTGATGTATCTGGCACCAGACGAAGGCGTAATTTAGAGGTCCAGTGTGTAGAGGTTCAGTTGACGTTTGTGGCCTCTAGAGGTCCAGTTTGATGTTTTTGGAACCAGACGTGACGTAATTTAGAGGTCCAGTTGATGTTTCTGGCCTGTAGAGGTGCAGTTTGATGTTTCTAGCACGAGACGAGGCGTAATTTAGAGGTCCAGTTTGTAGAGGTCCAGTTGATATTTCTGTCCTGTACAGGTCCAGTTTGATGTATCTGGCACCAGACGAAGGCGTAATTTAGAGGTCCAGTGTGTAGAGGTTCAGTTGACGTTTGTGGCCTCTAGAGGTCCAGTTTGATGTTTTTGGAACCAGACGTGACGTAATTTAGAGGTCCAGTTGATGTTTCTGGCCTGTAGAGGTGCAGTTTGATGTTTCTAGCACGAGACGAGGCGTAATTTAGAGGTCCAGTTTGTAGAGGTCCAGTTGATATTTCTGTCCTGTACAGGTCCAGTTTGATGTATCTGGCACCAGACGAAGGCGTAATTTAGAGGTCCAGTGTGTAGAGGTTCAGTTGACGTTTGTGGCCTCTAGAGGTCCAGTTTGATGTTTTTGGAACCAGACGTGACGTAATTTAGAGGTCCAGTTGATGTTTCTGGCCTGTAGAGGTGCAGTTTGATGTTTCTAGCACGAGACGAGGCGTAATTTAGAGGTCCAGTTTGTAGAGGTCCAGTTGATATTTCTGTCCTGTACAGGTCCAGTTTGATGTATCTGGCACCAGACGAAGGCGTAATTTAGAGGTCCAGTGTGTAGAGGTTCAGTTGACGTTTGTGGCCTCTAGAGGTCCAGTTTGATGTTTTTGGAACCAGACGTGACGTAATTTAGAGGTCCAGTTGATGTTTCTGGCCTGTAGAGGTGCAGTTTGATGTTTCTAGCACGAGACGAGGCGTAATTTAGAGGTCCAGTTTGTAGAGGTCCAGTTGATATTTCTGTCCTGTACAGGTCCAGTTTGATGTATCTGGCACCAGACGAAGGCGTAATTTAGAGGTCCAGTGTGTAGAGGTTCAGTTGACGTTTGTGGCCTCTAGAGGTCCAGTTTGATGTTTTTGGAACCAGACGTGACGTAATTTAGAGGTCCAGTTGATGTTTCTGGCCTGTAGAGGTGCAGTTTGATGTTTCTAGCACGAGACGAGGCGTAATTTAGAGGTCCAGTTTGTAGAGGTCCAGTTGATATTTCTGTCCTGTACAGGTCCAGTTTGATGTATCTGGCACCAGACGAAGGCGTAATTTAGAGGTCCAGTGTGTAGAGGTTCAGTTGACGTTTGTGGCCTCTAGAGGTCCAGTTTGATGTTTTTGGAACCAGACGTGACGTAATTTAGAGGTCCAGTTGATGTTTCTGGCCTGTAGAGGTGCAGTTTGATGTTTCTAGCACGAGACGAGGCGTAATTTAGAGGTCCAGTTTGTAGAGGTCCAGTTGATATTTCTGTCCTGTACAGGTCCAGTTTGATGTATCTGGCACCAGACGAAGGCGTAATTTAGAGGTCCAGTGTGTAGAGGTTCAGTTGACGTTTGTGGCCTCTAGAGGTCCAGTTTGATGTTTTTGGAACCAGACGTGACGTAATTTAGAGGTCCAGTTGATGTTTCTGGCCTGTAGAGGTGCAGTTTGATGTTTCTAGCACGAGACGAGGCGTAATTTAGAGGTCCAGTTTGTAGAGGTCCAGTTGATATTTCTGTCCTGTACAGGTCCAGTTTGATGTATCTGGCACCAGACGAAGGCGTAATTTAGAGGTCCAGTGTGTAGAGGTTCAGTTGACGTTTGTGGCCTCTAGAGGTCCAGTTTGATGTTTTTGGAACCAGACGTGACGTAATTTAGAGGTCCAGTTGATGTTTCTGGCCTGTAGAGGTGCAGTTTGATGTTTCTAGCACGAGACGAGGCGTAATTTAGAGGTCCAGTTTGTAGAGGTCCAGTTGATATTTCTGTCCTGTACAGGTCCAGTTTGATGTATCTGGCACCAGACGAAGGCGTAATTTAGAGGTCCAGTGTGTAGAGGTTCAGTTGACGTTTGTGGCCTCTAGAGGTCCAGTTTGATGTTTTTGGAACCAGACGTGACGTAATTTAGAGGTCCAGTTGATGTTTCTGGCCTGTAGAGGTGCAGTTTGATGTTTCTAGCACGAGACGAGGCGTAATTTAGAGGTCCAGTTTGTAGAGGTCCAGTTGATATTTCTGTCCTGTACAGGTCCAGTTTGATGTATCTGGCACCAGACGAAGGCGTAATTTAGAGGTCCAGTGTGTAGAGGTTCAGTTGACGTTTGTGGCCTCTAGAGGTCCAGTTTGATGTTTTTGGAACCAGACGTGACGTAATTTAGAGGTCCAGTTGATGTTTCTGGCCTGTAGAGGTGCAGTTTGATGTTTCTAGCACGAGACGAGGCGTAATTTAGAGGTCCAGTTTGTAGAGGTCCAGTTGATATTTCTGTCCTGTACAGGTCCAGTTTGATGTATCTGGCACCAGACGAAGGCGTAATTTAGAGGTCCAGTGTGTAGAGGTTCAGTTGACGTTTGTGGCCTCTAGAGGTCCAGTTTGATGTTTTTGGAACCAGACGTGACGTAATTTAGAGGTCCAGTTGATGTTTCTGGCCTGTAGAGGTGCAGTTTGATGTTTCTAGCACGAGACGAGGCGTAATTTAGAGGTCCAGTTTGTAGAGGTCCAGTTGATATTTCTGTCCTGTACAGGTCCAGTTTGATGTATCTGGCACCAGACGAAGGCGTAATTTAGAGGTCCAGTGTGTAGAGGTTCAGTTGACGTTTGTGGCCTCTAGAGGTCCAGTTTGATGTTTTTGGAACCAGACGTGACGTAATTTAGAGGTCCAGTTGATGTTTCTGGCCTGTAGAGGTGCAGTTTGATGTTTCTAGCACGAGACGAGGCGTAATTTAGAGGTCCAGTTTGTAGAGGTCCAGTTGATATTTCTGTCCTGTACAGGTCCAGTTTGATGTATCTGGCACCAGACGAAGGCGTAATTTAGAGGTCCAGTGTGTAGAGGTTCAGTTGACGTTTGTGGCCTCTAGAGGTCCAGTTTGATGTTTTTGGAACCAGACGTGACGTAATTTAGAGGTCCAGTTGATGTTTCTGGCCTGTAGAGGTGCAGTTTGATGTTTCTAGCACGAGACGAGGCGTAATTTAGAGGTCCAGTTTGTAGAGGTCCAGTTGATATTTCTGTCCTGTACAGGTCCAGTTTGATGTATCTGGCACCAGACGAAGGCGTAATTTAGAGGTCCAGTGTGTAGAGGTTCAGTTGACGTTTGTGGCCTCTAGAGGTCCAGTTTGATGTTTTTGGAACCAGACGTGACGTAATTTAGAGGTCCAGTTGATGTTTCTGGCCTGTAGAGGTGCAGTTTGATGTTTCTAGCACGAGACGAGGCGTAATTTAGAGGTCCAGTTTGTAGAGGTCCAGTTGATATTTCTGTCCTGTACAGGTCCAGTTTGATGTATCTGGCACCAGACGAAGGCGTAATTTAGAGGTCCAGTGTGTAGAGGTTCAGTTGACGTTTGTGGCCTCTAGAGGTCCAGTTTGATGTTTTTGGAACCAGACGTGACGTAATTTAGAGGTCCAGTTGATGTTTCTGGCCTGTAGAGGTGCAGTTTGATGTTTCTAGCACGAGACGAGGCGTAATTTAGAGGTCCAGTTTGTAGAGGTCCAGTTGATATTTCTGTCCTGTACAGGTCCAGTTTGATGTATCTGGCACCAGACGAAGGCGTAATTTAGAGGTCCAGTGTGTAGAGGTTCAGTTGACGTTTGTGGCCTCTAGAGGTCCAGTTTGATGTTTTTGGAACCAGACGTGACGTAATTTAGAGGTCCAGTTGATGTTTCTGGCCTGTAGAGGTGCAGTTTGATGTTTCTAGCACGAGACGAGGCGTAATTTAGAGGTCCAGTTTGTAGAGGTCCAGTTGATATTTCTGTCCTGTACAGGTCCAGTTTGATGTATCTGGCACCAGACGAAGGCGTAATTTAGAGGTCCAGTGTGTAGAGGTTCAGTTGACGTTTGTGGCCTCTAGAGGTCCAGTTTGATGTTTTTGGAACCAGACGTGACGTAATTTAGAGGTCCAGTTGATGTTTCTGGCCTGTAGAGGTGCAGTTTGATGTTTCTAGCACGAGACGAGGCGTAATTTAGAGGTCCAGTTTGTAGAGGTCCAGTTGATATTTCTGTCCTGTACAGGTCCAGTTTGATGTATCTGGCACCAGACGAAGGCGTAATTTAGAGGTCCAGTGTGTAGAGGTTCAGTTGACGTTTGTGGCCTCTAGAGGTCCAGTTTGATGTTTTTGGAACCAGACGTGACGTAATTTAGAGGTCCAGTTGATGTTTCTGGCCTGTAGAGGTGCAGTTTGATGTTTCTAGCACGAGACGAGGCGTAATTTAGAGGTCCAGTTTGTAGAGGTCCAGTTGATATTTCTGTCCTGTACAGGTCCAGTTTGATGTATCTGGCACCAGACGAAGGCGTAATTTAGAGGTCCAGTGTGTAGAGGTTCAGTTGACGTTTGTGGCCTCTAGAGGTCCAGTTTGATGTTTTTGGAACCAGACGTGACGTAATTTAGAGGTCCAGTTGATGTTTCTGGCCTGTAGAGGTGCAGTTTGATGTTTCTAGCACGAGACGAGGCGTAATTTAGAGGTCCAGTTTGTAGAGGTCCAGTTGATATTTCTGTCCTGTACAGGTCCAGTTTGATGTATCTGGCACCAGACGAAGGCGTAATTTAGAGGTCCAGTGTGTAGAGGTTCAGTTGACGTTTGTGGCCTCTAGAGGTCCAGTTTGATGTTTTTGGAACCAGACGTGACGTAATTTAGAGGTCCAGTTGATGTTTCTGGCCTGTAGAGGTGCAGTTTGATGTTTCTAGCACGAGACGAGGCGTAATTTAGAGGTCCAGTTTGTAGAGGTCCAGTTGATATTTCTGTCCTGTACAGGTCCAGTTTGATGTATCTGGCACCAGACGAAGGCGTAATTTAGAGGTCCAGTGTGTAGAGGTTCAGTTGACGTTTGTGGCCTCTAGAGGTCCAGTTTGATGTTTTTGGAACCAGACGTGACGTAATTTAGAGGTCCAGTTGATGTTTCTGGCCTGTAGAGGTGCAGTTTGATGTTTCTAGCACGAGACGAGGCGTAATTTAGAGGTCCAGTTTGTAGAGGTCCAGTTGATATTTCTGTCCTGTACAGGTCCAGTTTGATGTATCTGACACCAGACGAAGGCGTAATTTAGAGGTCCAGTGTGTAGAGGTTCAGTTGACGTTTGTGGCCTCTAGAGGTCCAGTTTGATGTTTTTGGAACCAGACGTGACGTAATTTAGAGGTCCAGTTGATGTTTCTGGCCTGTAGAGGTGCAGTTTGATGTTTCTAGCACGAGACGAAGCGTAATTTAGAGGTCCAGTTTGTAGAGGTCCAGTTGATATATCTGTCCTGTACAGGTCCAGTTTGATGTATCTGGCACCAGACGAAGGCGTAATTTAGAGGTCCAGTGTGTAGAGGTTCAGTTGACGTTTGTGGCCTCTAGAGGTCCAGTTTGATGTTTTTGGAACCAGACGTGACGTAATTTAGAGGTCCAGTTGATGTTTCTGGCCTGTAGAGGTGCAGTTTGATGTTTCTAGCACGAGACGAGGCGTAATTTAGAGGTCCAGTTTGTAGAGGTCCAGTTGATATTTCTGTCCTGTACAGGTCCAGTTTGATGTATCTGGCACCAGACGAAGGCGTAATTTAGAGGTCCAGTGTGTAGAGGTTCAGTTGACGTTTGTGGCCTCTAGAGGTCCAGTTTGATGTTTTTGGAACCAGACGTGACGTAATTTAGAGGTCCAGTTGATGTTTCTGGCCTGTAGAGGTGCAGTTTGATGTTTCTAGCACGAGACGAGGCGTAATTTAGAGGTCCAGTTTGTAGAGGTCCAGTTGATATTTCTGTCCTGTACAGGTCCAGTTTGATGTATCTGACACCAGACGAAGGCGTAATTTAGAGGTCCAGTGTGTAGAGGTTCAGTTGACGTTTGTGGCCTCTAGAGGTCCAGTTTGATGTTTCTGGCACCAGACGAGGCGTAATTTAGAGGTCCAGTTGATGTTTCTGGCCTGTAGAGGTCCAGTTTGATGTTTCTAGCAGGAGACGAGGCGTAATTTAGAGGTCCAGTTTGTAGAGGTCTAGTTGATGTTTCTGGCCTGTAAATGTCCCGTTTGATGTTTCTGGCACCAGACGAAGGCGTAATTTAGAGGTCCAGTGTGTAGAGGTTCAGTTGACGTTTGTTGCCTCTAGAGGTCCAGTTTGATGTTTCTGGCACCAGACGAGGCGTAATTTAGAGGTCCAGTTGATGTTTCTGGCCTGTAGAGGTCCAGTTTGATGTTTCTAGCACGAGACGAGGCGTAATTTAGAGGTCCAGTTTGTAGAGGTCCAGTTGATATTTCTGTCCTGTACAGGTCCAGTTTGATGTATCTGGCACCAGACGAAGGCGTAATTTAGAGGTCCAGTATGTAGAGGTTCCAGTTTGATGTTTCTAGCACGAGACGAGGCGTAATTTAGAGGTCCAGTTTGTAGAGGTCCAGTTGATGTTTCTGGCCTGTAAATGTCCCGTTTGATGTTTCTGGCACCAGACGAGGGCGTAATTTGGAGGTCCAGTATGTAGAGGTCCAGTATATTATAGTTTCTAGTTTCTAGCCTAATGTAGAGGTCCAGTTTCTAGTTTCTAGTTTCTAGCCTGTAGCACCAGACGAGGCGTAATTTCCGATGACGAGCAGTCAACGGTGGCCCACAAGTTGGGCGTCGACTCCCGTAGCTCAGAATATACAGCGTGTCCTGTACCGTTCGCTCGCTGACGTCGTTTGGGTCTTCAATATTTAACCCTGATGGGGTTTACGCCGCCGTTGGCAAGCTGTCGGTCGGCACGATAAGTCCCGTAAAAATGGTTCGATTTCAATGAAATTTTGGTATGTGGTAAAGAACCACCTGGGAACGAAACCTATTGAAAATAGGTGTAATGGGTTCAAAGGTCAGGACATAAAAGCGGGATCCATTTCATTGCCTTTATGCGTCATAACATGCGTAAATATGGTTCGATTTCGATGAAATTTTAGTATGTGGTAGGGAACCACTGGGCACGAACCCTATTGAAAATGGGCGAATGGGGTCAAAGGTCAGGCAGGGCATAAAAGCTGTATTTATTACATTGCCCTTATGCGTTATAACACGTAAAAATGGTTCGATTTCGATGAAATTTTAGTGTTTGGTAAGGAACCACCTGAGGACGAACCCTATTTAAAATGGGCAAAATGGGGTCAAAGGTCAAGACACTGGAGTGGGATCCATTTCACTGCCCTTGTGCATCATAACTTTCCAAAAAATGTTTCGATTGCGACCAAACGTTATCATGTTGTTCCGGAGGTATAGTGAACTAGTTCTGTTGAATATCAACGAAATGGGGTCAAAGGCCATTGCACAAAAGCAAGATTTATTCCACAGCCATTATTCTCATAACTTGCGTAAAAGTGCTTCTATTGCGACAAAACTTTCGTATGTTATTCTTGAGGTGTACTGAACCGGTTCTGTCGAATATCATCGAAATGGGGTCAAAGGTCAGGGCACAGCAGCGATATTTTTTCCACAGCCATTATCCTCATAACTTGAGTAATAATTTCTGGTATGTTGGAAAGCGTATCATAATCAATGCATTGCATGATTTTACTAACTTGTTTTCTTTTGGTTGGAGGTTTAACGACTACCATGAGCAAGTCAATGGGCTATAAGCAGTCGCCCATCCCTAATTTAGAGTCACTGGTTCCAGGAAAGGGACTAAGCCAGTGTCGTAACTAGTAAGACAAACACAACACCCATGCTTCACCGGGATCTAAACCCGGACCTCTTTTGGACGAATGGTCAGAGGCCATTGCTTAGACCACTGCGCTACAGGTGCGGTACATATCTTTTGTTCTTATGTGCAATGGGTTGCGTAGCCCTTCTTGTAACATTTATGTCTTATGCCTTAAAAGCTGCACTTCTTGCCCGTTCGTTTATGTGATTTTTATGGCGTCTCCTTGAGGCACGTCTAGAAGTAGTCGCCCATCATTACATTTTGTGTGGTGTACTTGTATATTACAAGAGCAAAAGTAGCAGTCGTCACTGTGGTTTTCTTGGTCCCTTCCTATCCGCTATATAACTGGCACACTGGAACGAATGTATTTTTGCTTACCTTTTGCCCCTTGTCTCACTTCTTCCGTACAAACAGGTCAAACCTCATTTGGACCTCATGACCTTATGTCCTGCTCCCAGACCTTATGTCTTGGTCCTCAAGTTTCACTTCAATGTGCGCTTAGTGTTTTTGGATGGCAGACTCCCCCTTCTCACCCCCCATCCCCAATGTAATAGAAACTATTCGCATAGTTACACACCTTCGTGTAGTCATTTTGACAAAAATTCATTACGTTAAAACCGCACACAAATACAATACATTGTTGTTCACAGGTAAAAATGAACTCATGTGCAAGTTCAGACGTGTTTCCACATGTTTCGCTACCCTGTTACCCTCTCCTCCCTCAGTTGTTCTTCCTCTCCTCACCAAGTGCTGTTAGATTAGTCCGTAACCCTTTCGTTTTCCGGTGGAAACGCTGAACTCCTAAAGGGTTATGGATGTTAGTGACAGGAATAGAAGAGACAGTTAGTGATGATTTTGTTAAAATAAAATTAAATATAATCTTTCTTAAAAGTTTTACAGTGAAATAAAAAAATATTAAGAACGTTTATCTAATTACGTTTTGTGCCGACCTTATACTTCGAAGCAACCTTGATTTGATGTGGCATGGATTGAACGAGGTGCTGATATCTTTTTACAGGAATGCTCGTCCATAGGAATGTGATGGAACACATCCATTGCCGAATGTTTCCAGAAGATTGCTGTTACGAATGGTTCGTGGTGCTTGAAAATACAGGGTCAAATACACAGGAAAGCCCATGAAACCTAAACGGGCGGCCCCACGATGCTGGAAGGGCCCAAAAACGACTTCTAATAAAATAATAAATAAGTTAGTAAAATCATACAATGCATTGAATATATGATACGCTTTCCAACATACCAGAATTTATTACTCAAGTTATGAGGATAATGGCTGTGGAAAAAATCTCGCTCCTATGCCCTGACCTTTGACCCCATTTTGATTATATTTAACAGAATCAGTTCAGTATACCTCCGGAACAACATGATAAAGTTTTGTCGCAATCGAAGCATTTTAACATAATCTATGACGCATAATGGCGATGGAATGGATCCCGCTCCTATGTCCTGACCTTTGACCCCATTTCACCCATTTTCAAAAGGGTTTGTTCCCAGGTTGTCCCTTACCACTTATTAAAATTTCATCGAAATTGAACCATTTTTTACGTAAGTTAGGGCGCATAAGGGCAATGGAATGGATCCCACTCCTATGTCCTGACCTTTGACCCCATTTCCCCATTTTCAATAGGGTTCGTTCTCTGCTGATCCTCTACCTCATAGTAAAATTTTATCGAAATCAAACCATTTTTACGCGAGTTATCGTGCGGACCGACAGAGAAACAGACGGACAAAGCTGGAGCATATAAGCTTCTTCCACCTACGGTTGGAAAGCGTAAAAAAAGGCGTAGAGTGAGGTATAAGTTCGCTGTTCTGGGTTTTGGGAGTATGTTTCAACCCAAAATCGAAGCACATCCTACGACCAATAATTTCCACGACTGACCGCATAACTGACATAACAGGAGTGAAATAAAAGTATCATGCCAGTAGACAGCAGTTCTTGGCAAATCAGCGAACGGCTGGAAACTGGTTTATTCCGGTACCGACAGGCAGCAGACAGGCATTAAGGGAGTCATAGCAAGCATTTTCGTCCCATTTCATTTTAGCCATGGAAAAGCTGAGAGTAAACAACCGTCTTTTTTGGAAACTTGGTAAAATGAGCTACTGAAACTTACAGAATGTTACAAGGAACGCATGGAGACACAGCATTGTCCCGTAGCAGAGTTTTCGAATGGTATGCACGGTTTCGTGATGAGCGGGAAGCTTTTGATGATGATCCGAGAAAGGCACGTGTCCAGAAATTTTGCTTGTGGGGTGGGGGGGGGTGAGTCTCAGAAAAACTTAGAATAATTTATGCATAGCATATGTAGGTGGCAAGTTGTATTGACCATATCCTGTACCAACCTGCAGTATGCATAATGTACTTTTGAAGTATTCTCTCTCTACCTGAATGAACCGGCCCCACCTTTCAATCCATTTCCGGAAGGTGTGTTCAAATCCCTACCTCGACATGTTGTGCAAGATACCCATCACAGCATTTTTCAGTTCAATATTTGATGCAAACCGACGCCTGCGAAGTTATTTTTTCACTTCAGGAAATAGGTGAAAGTCCCACGGCGCCAGGTCCTGTGAATACGCAGGGTGCGCCATCATTTCGATGCCTAGATTGGGGATAACCTGCTGGGTAAGCACGATGTGCAGGGGCATTACCTTGATGCAAAATCCAACTAGTTTGTACATATTCTGTGCGTTTTGGGAAAAAAAAATTTTTTAGAGGACATTTCAGAATTTCAAAAATATAGGCACCAGTAACAATTTTCCCTTGTGGAACAATATGGTCACACACAGTTTTATCGAAGAAAACCAGGTGCATGATCTTCCCTGCACTTGCTTAAACCTTTGCTTTCTTGGATCGGGGACTCTATGGATGTTTCAATTGGGTGTTCTCTTGTTTTGTTTCATAATGGAAATGGTGAAAAAAATGTTTCATAACATGTGACGACTCGATCCAAAAAGTGTGGCTCACGTCATAGCCGGCACTTTGATTGGCGACAAGTGATAACACAATTTGCCTTGTGTTCATATGTGAGCAAGTGGGGAATCCACTTTGCAGCTACTTTTCAGTACCACAACCGGTTTCTCACAATGTAATCAACGGAACGAACGGACATCTGCACTACTTAGCAACCTCCTCAGTAGAGGAAAAGGGGGTTTCTAGGACAAAGGAAGTGCCCCAAGGTGCCCCACTGCGGCCTACGTGCTTCCCTTAGCTGCTGTCCACGGCTCCACACGGAAGTATGTGGGTGTGGTCGATTCCTGGTCAATCATGACGTCAGTCGTAGCCATTTTTTAAATGGTCATTCTGCGGCTTTCGCATAGAAGTGCCTCCATGGTTTTGACATTAACCTCCGTTGTCGATGTCAAAGGCCTACAGGATCTTCCAGACACTCTTAACCATTCACAAATTTCTTGTGCCACTCAAAAAACTCTTGCACGGGACAAAGGCTGTTTTAGTCATTTCGTGTGTTCCTGAAGCGGTTTTATTCATACACACGCAAAATTTTATAATTGCTCTTTGCTCGTTTTAAATATACACTGGGTTACAGAAACACACCTGAACTCTGCGTCGCCTACTACAAAAATGAAGTAGCGAGGCAATGTAACGATTCGTTGTCAAGTGGCTGACCTTGCAGCTGTTCCGACACAGGCAGCTGGATTTTTCTGCGTGAGTTCGTTTTGGCGCTATGACATCAGTCTCGTTACTTTTTGAACGACTTACATACCATACGAAAACTATGCTGCGGGATAATGCTGTGTCGCCATGCACTTCTTTTAACATTCTATAAGTTTCAATAGATGATTTACCAAGTTTTCAACAAAAATGGATGTTTGCTCTCTATGTTTGCAGAACGCTTGCTATGACTCCCTTAAGGGGACTAGGGAGGTTTGACATTTCAAAAAGTGGCTTGCGTTTAATTGTTTATAACAGGGCCGCGAATAAATGTAAAACGTTTTGTCTGTGTAGGGGTATTAAGTATAAAATAATAAAATAAGAAAATGTCGTGATATTTATTCCCAGGTGAACAATATTGACGCTCCAAAGCAATGAGGCAAACTATTGAAAATCCGATTTTACCACGATTACAGTCGAATGGATGAAGATTTCGGGAAATCCCAGGGATATTTCTTCTTCTTAGGCTTTCCCCTATTGCATTATACCTGAAAAATTGAAAATGAAAACAAAATGCAAAAAATGGCGTCCAGATAACGAAAAATGTGGGGAAATGCGAATTATTCGTTATTATAAAATCGTGAAAACGTTTTTATTCAACCAGATGTCAAGTACAATTAATGCGTCATGGTATATTACAACTCCGGTATAAATTTCAAGTTGATATATCCATCGGATTTTGAGATATCGTGGTAAAATCACCAAAACATGTAGTTTCGAGAAAATCGCGTTCAATATTCGATATATTTGATGTTCGAACAGTCGTACTTACGTGTTAAAATTTTCCTGCACTATAGAACGCAGTTTCCACAGTACGTTCAGCTTCGGTAGCAGCCGCAGAACGTCTGTTTGTTTGTTTGTTTTTTTGTTTGTTTTTTCTTGTTGAGCCTGCTTTGTACTGCCGAGCTCCTTTTTATCCGCGCTCCCAAAGCGAATACTGTCTTGCTCGCTGGATATTTGGAAAGCACGCGGGCTCACTTGTAAATCTAATCTATACATTATGTCCAGCAGACAAATGCAGCCATAATTGAAGTTTACAACTCCAGTATGTGTAGCAATGTGTACGAATTCAATGCCGCTGAATGATTCTTTTGTGGCTATTTCCCACACGACCGAATGGAAACTTTCGTTGGCGTTTTGGGTAAAGTGGCCCAAGCATCGTTCCAATAATTCTTCGTCAGATAATACTTTATACAGTATACTGGTGGCTTTTCAGCCTGTTGTACATCAACATGAAGTGCTGGCTTCTGTTTATACTCTACCAATGTGCCAGCCACTTTAGCTCTTTGCCATGTACACCGGCTTTCTGGTCCAAAAGGGTAGTGGTCATGTTAAGGGGCATCAGCCGTAGAACATTTACGATGGAATGTCGCCTATATAGCATTCTTCATGCTTTCATAATTACCATTACTTCTCATGGCGTTGCCTTAGTATAGTGTCAATTCTTGTATAATAATATTTGTCAATTTGCCTTTATCACTAAGGCCTTTCCCCGTTTTTTTACGTTATGTAACCTGGCAGCCATACGTTTTTGCACGTGATCAAAGCACTCAATCTTGAATAATTGAAAGTCCGGTACGTAAGGTTCTGACTTTCTACTCGACTTGTACTGACTTGTTGTACTCGAGTAAGGGAGGTAGCACTGGCTACGCGACTACCTGCTTTCTACCGGCCGCGCGCCACATCACGTTTTTTGATCCCCCTGACCACAATTTTGTGAATTTTTCGAAAATTCAAACGGAAAGATATTCTTAAAGGATTGCATTATCGAAATATGCAAAAAAACTTAAATCGATATTTCAAACCTCCGAGTATTCTTAATGCCTGTCGGTACCGTTATAAACCGGGGTCCAGCTGTCCGCTGATTGGCCAAAGACTGCTGTCTTCTGACATGCACTTGGTATTTTTATCCCACTACTGTTAAGCCAGTTAAGCACTCAGTCCTGTAACTTTTCAGACGCAGGTTGTTATTTCATCTGTAAGTACACTATCTACCAACAAGTAATTGGACACCCCTGCAATCAACGATATCTGCGGTCCTGATACACGTCATGGCCTCCGCCGTTAAATATCGTGTGGGAAACAACAACGCATTCAGTCGCATGCAAGATGCCACGCAGTTCGGAGCTCTCTGATTTCGAGAAAGGTGTAATCGTCGGGTATCACAAAAATGGCCGATCCATACGTGACAATGAGAGGTGACTGTCGGAATGTGCCCCGACCCGGCAGACCCACAAAACTGGGAGGTAGAGACCGACGGGTGCTGGCCAGAGAAATTCGGAAGAACTGTACCAAATCGATGGGCCACATCCGCGATTAGTTTCAACAGGCATCCGGGAGTGTTCTTTCGATGAATACCATCCGTAAGGAATCCCATCTGCTCAGTTATCATGAAAGTGATGCCGCCCACAAGCCTTTGATCACCAAGTCCAATAGCGCTGCTTGGCTAACGTGGTGCAAAGAACGTCGACAGTGAACCGTTAAACAGTGGAAACAGGTTCTCTGGAGCGACGAATCAAGGTTCACCCTGTACCGTTTGGATGGCAGGGTCTGGGTTTGGCGTCTGCCTGGAGAACGCCTCCTGCCGAAATGTATTGTGCCAACTGTGAAGTTCGGCGGCGGTGGAATTACGCTATGGGGGTGTTTCTCCTGGTATGGAACGGGCCCCTTGGTCGCAATTCCTGGTAGACTCAACGCCGAGACCTACTGCACCATTTTGGATGACCATGCGCTTCCTACGTTGACTTTTAAGAGTCTGAAAACCAGACTGTTAGCATATGAGTAAAATGGCATTGGAAAAAAGCTGGTTTTAAAAGCCTCCCTAATCGATTTCATCCATTTTCGGGTAATTTCAGGAAGCTGTGAATGGGGTGGAATCTGATGATATGGGACAGCAGATTTCACACGGCATTTCAGTGACCATCCTTATAAAAGTTCCGATTCGTTTTCTTTAACAAAGTCTTTTCCCACTTATAACATTTCCTATTTCTTTTTTCCATCAGGGTATAAAAATCCCCTCCAAAATATTACATTTCGTCTTATTAGCTACAGGGTGAGCCAAAAGTCCCTGTGTACCTGACGTACTGTGATAAGAAGTTACAGTAAGTAATCTATAAAGTGTAGTTACCGCGCATGTGCATGCAATATTGTGAATGGAGACTGTTCGTGTGTTTGGGGCGTGGTTACGCGCATTCTGCCGTCTGACCTTGAACAGCGCCGCTGGTATTTCCGGCGTCTGGTATCTCGCCGTGATTGAATCAGTCAGTAGTGAGGCAAAACTGTGTCCCGTTGAACATGGTGTTGTCGCTTGACGGTCGAGTGTTTCTGATTGAAAATGTATTCCGTAGTGGAAGTGAATATACGGACGAAGTGAAACGTAAGTACAGAGAAAAATTTCCCGATGCTGAAGCACCCCATCGCAATGCACTGAGGCGGTTAATTGAAAAATTTCGTAAATCCGGATCAGTGAGAGTTGCTCCGAGAAGCGGTTGGCCGCGAGTGCTAACAGAAGAAAAGGTGGAGGGATATTTCCGTTCGAATCACTAAAAGTCCCAAGAAATCGGTTCGTAAATTGGCACAGCAAGCAGGTGTGTCATACAGTAGTACCCGTAGGGCACTGAAGACACGACTGCAGCTCTGCCCGTACAAAATCAGAACAGTGCAAGAACTGAAACACACAGACTACGATAAGAGTGTGGAATATTGCAGATAGTTCGAGGACTTCATTAATGACAACGGAGAGGATATTCCGGACGTCACGCTTTTTCTGATGAGCAGCTGTTCCACTTATCCGGATCTGTCAAAGCAGTCGCACGTGGTCTTCAAATAATCCGCATCAGATACACGAAATGCCTTTACATGATCAGAAGGTTGGTGTGTGGCGTGCGATATCTCGAAGACGCATAATTGGGCCCATATTCTTCGGGGGTACCATAAATGCCGCAAGGTATTGCGACAATATCCAGTACCTATTAATCGGGCACTTAACCGAGGAGGAAATCGTTATTGGCTACTTTCAGCAGGATTCAGCTACGTCCCATACAGCTCATGCTCCCATGGCGTTGTTGACTGATGCGTTCGAAAATAGGATCAGGCATATAGCCAACCACGTTTGCCCAATTACCCGCCTCCAGATTATTTTCTGTGGGGTTTACTGGAAAACTCTGTTTACGAGAACAATCTCCGTTCTCTGCCGGAACTACACGAAGCCATCGCCACAGTTATCAGCGACATTTCTCCGTTCGACCTGTCACGTGTCTTTGAGAACATGTTCAGACGCGTGGATGCATGTCTACATGCAGGAGGGGTCATTTCCAGCATTTATTGCAGCAGGTACGCTCACGGGTGGATTAAGACATTACTGTGTCCCTAGGCTAAGATATTTCAGTGGGCCCCAAGGCTAAGACATCTGAGTGAGCCCCTAAAGAACTTATGACGGGTACTTATTATAAAGTCTGCTAAAATACGAAACTGTAACTATTAAATTATCTGTAGAGTTTTCGTAATAAGTCACTATGGTTCATTGTAAACCGCCACACAGGAAAACTGCAACACCGGAAGATTACCACACAGGAAAACTGCAACACCGGAAGATTGCCACACAGGAAAACTGCCACATGCTTTTCATCAAGGGACCGGCCACAAATTTCTGTTTATCCGAGGAACACTCTGAATGTGTGGCAGTTTTCCAATGGGGCAGTTTTCGAATTATATGTGGCAGTTTTCCAAGGTTTCTAACGACGGGAAGGAGCTCTTTACTTGATGTACGTTACAAATATAAATTTGGTAGAATAAAAACTGTTGAAAAGGCCTAGGCCTAGGGCCCATGAATTAATATTTTGTGCCTAAGTAAAAACGCAATATTATTAACTTTATTTGATGTCTAAACGTTGTGAATATGACATCAGTGGAGTAAAAACTATTAAAAAGGGCTAGGCCTAGGGCCTAGAAATTATTATTTCGTGCCTAAGTAAACGCCCAATATTATTAAGTTGATGTGCTCTGTAAACGTTGTGAATTAGTGAATATGACATTGATAGAATAAAAACTGGTAAAAGGGCCTAAGCCAAGGTCCTGTGAATTAATATTTCGTGCCTAAGTAAAAGTGCAATATTATTAACTTGCCTTGATCTGTAAACGTTGTGAATATGGCATTGATAGAATAAAAACTGTTAAAAAACGCCAATGCCTGTGGCCTATGACTTTAATATTTAGTGCCTAAGTAAAAGCCCAATGCTATTGACTTGATTTGATTCGTAAACGTTATGAATATGAAGTCGGCGGATTAAAAGCTGTTAAAAAGGCGAAGGTGTGGGGCCGGTGAATTAATTACGAAAAAAATATTACAAACTTGACATGCTATGCAAATATTTAGTGCCTACATAAAAGTGCAGCGTTAAATATTCCCACCATATCGTCCTTTCTGAACACAACAATTCTCACTTGGCTTACATAGAACGTTTTCCCGAAATCTGTTTGGAGTTCCCAATTCAATTCTCAATATAGGCCAAGAAACATCAATCTTTACCCTTCCCTTGAACTTCTGTGGCCTGTTGCCCTAAGTATAAACCGGTATGAAAATCCAGACAAACAAAAGAGCTCCTTCCCGTCGTTAGGCACCTTGGAAAACAGCCACACATAATTCGGAAACTTGGAAAACTGCCACACCAGAAAACTGCCACACATTTTCAAGTGTTTCTCGGAGGAACTGCAATTTATGCCAGCCCCTTATTGAAAAATATGTGGCAGTTTTCCTGTGTGGAAGTTTTCTTGTGTGGCGGTCTTCCACCAACCGTCACTGTATTTTCCACTGTTTCCACGAGAACACGAGTTAAAAACTTAAGATTCCTAGATTTTGTCTTGGACTTTCTAGTGATTTAGCATTGTATACTTTTCTTAGTGCATCTTTTTTTGTTATGCACTGTAAAGTAACAAGTGACTTTCGACTGTTAACGGTTCCAAGTGCAAATTGGGAGGTGCGGGTGGATGGTAGTGAAAAAGCTGAAACTGTCTCGCCGACCCCGCTGTATACAGCGACATGAAACTTTTACACTTGGTGAGTCACTGTCTTGAAATCTGTTCGTGTTCCAGACTCTGACCAAGTGGAAGTCATACAATACAAAAGTAAAACTATTTTATAAAACTCTCTCGCTCTCTCTACCTATTTGCCCAAGCATTCCTCCTGGACCCTTGGTCCTGGTGGACCCCAATGTTATAGCCCCTCTAGACCCCTCCCCCTTAATCCGGCATTGGGCCGTGACCTACGTTCGAAGGCCACGCTTGGGCAAGCTTGTAATTGTTGAACGTGTATTGTCTTGCCAGGTCCACAGTGACTTTTTTGGCTCACCCTGTATAATAGTTTTTAACTTTTTGGGCTCACCCTGTATAATAGTTTTTGACTTTTTTGGCTCACCTTGTATAATAGTTTTTACATCAATATGAGAAAGTAAATATTTGGGAGGAAGTTTGCAGCAATAAAAAGTAGTTAGTTTTCACGGATGGCCTGCAAAGTGGGGGGCCCCCAAAATAGATTTGTTCACAGGACACCGGAAAGATAACAACCAGGAATAAAGGAATTCTTTGTGAGTTCCATTTCTCACTCTATCGATTCCTGAGAGAGATAGTGGTCGTCTAAGTATTATGTACTTAGTATTTCATTGCCTATTGTACCAGCAAGCAGTCTGGGAAACACACGAACTTAAAATTTCAAAACATTATAAAAGGTTGTTAGTTCTAACTATTGCAGAAACATATAGGACTACTGCAACAATTTAAAGTGTTTTTTCTGTTTATGTATATTTTGGAGGGGCAGAGGGTTAACGAGCCCAGTGAGCATTATGGTTACCGGCTCCAGGGAAGAGGCAGAACTAGCACCTAGGGGCTCGTGCCCGCGCCCAACTCGGACAATTTGCGGGTCTGATTTTGACTAGAGGGTCACTCTAGTCAAAATCAGACCCGCAAATGTAATTTTAATGCTATGCATCTTTCCCGACAAGTAAATCCTGAGTAAAAAATTGCGGTTATACGTCAATTCGTCGACTACGACGATTCGTCGCGTTTACAAATTTTGGTTACATACAAATCGCATGCAGGAAAACGTACGATTTCGGTTGTCTTCCGCCGTGATCATATTTATAAGGTTCGGACACCCAGACAGGTTAGCAATATTACGTTTTTTCTTTGGCACTAAAAATAAATAAATATGCCTAGACCTAAGCTTAGGCCTTTTAAACAGTTTTTATTCCATCGTGCTAATACTCATAAGTTCAGACACCAAGCCAAGTTAGCGTTATTGCGCTTTTACTTGGGCATTAAATATTAATAGATAGGCCCTAGGCCTGGGCCTTTTAACAGTTTTTATTCCATCGTGCTCATATTCATAACATTTAGACACCAAGTCATTTAAGTAATATTGCGCTTTTACTTAAGCAGTAAATATTATTAAGTAGGACTTAGGCTTAGGCCTTTTCAACAGTTTTTATTCCGTTGTGCTGGTATTCATAAGGTTTGTATACCAAGTCAAGTTAGTATTATTGAACTTTTACTTAGGCACTAAATATTAATCAATAGGCCTTGGCATTTTCGACTCATTTTATTCCGTCGTGCTCGTTTTTGGAAGGTTCGGACATGAAGTCCATTTAGTAATATTGCGCTTTTACTTAGGCATTAAATATTAATCAATATGCCTTTGGTCCAGGCCTTTCTGACAGATTTTGTTCAAGTGTATGGCATATTTATTCTTCAGTAAAAGCCCAATATTACTAACTTGACATGATGCAAAACTTATAAATATTAACACTGCGGAAGACAACCGAAATCGTACGCTTTCCTGCATGCGATTTGTATGTAACCAAAATTTGTAAACGCAACTAACTGACGTAGTCGACGAATTGACGCGACACCAAAAATTACGATCTAACCAAAATCGGTAACGGTGTTTCATTGTCAAAACCACTGTTGAAATCTGATCGTACTGCATGCTGTTCCACGAAGTGACGCAAAAATACAGTAATTCATTTCGTTGAATAATATATTTTACTAAACAATCGCCCAATATTATTTCATCACATTTTACATAAATGCAGTCCCCAACCATGGGAGGGGGAAAGTTGACAGATTCCGGGGGGGGGGGCAATCCGGCAATCAGAACAAACGATAGTTTAAATTATAAACAACAAATAAGTAGGTGAAACTGGAAAAAAAAACCCCATAGTATGTATTGCGAAACAGTATGCTCAACGAAAGATGTAATTACATGGGAATAAATACAAAAGGTACCCCGAAGAAAAAGTGGCCAAGTCATGAAACATTCTTTTTGTAAAAGAAATAATTCTCATCCAGTCTCTTCCACGCATCTTTATATCCACTCCATTTGGAAAATGTATAGGTGAAAAACGTTTTCGGTCAATAATATTTGCAAAGCAACATTCTTACACTGTCTCACCAACACCTGAAATAAAACTCTGATTTCTCCACGGCAAATCAGTTTTATACCTAATTTCAGTAACCCTGAGTAGAAAAGCGGAGTACTCCTGTAACTAATTATTTTGATGTCATACACATATTTCCGATTATTCTGTAATGTGCGAGAATTGCACACGCTTGCAAACCTTTCAAACGCATTGGAATTCAGGATTCTCTCAGATAAGTTTTCGATTTCTTGTCATCAGTTACAGGTTTCTCCAAATACTTATCGCATGTCTATCTATTTTCTTTGACATATTTTATTAAATAAATCTATTTAGTTTGAAGAAAGCAAGAGAAACTGTAAGTGATTTACATCACCAAAACTAAAGCTACATCGCATCCAGTAAACCAGGACGATAATCGAAGCTAAGTAATATTATTTATGTTGGAACTGTATGGGAATTTTTGAATATTTTTTAGATTTGGGCACTTTTCTTGCGTAGGTACTTCTTCAGTGTTACTCAAAAAGTTTGGTAAGGAGGCGCCAATTAACCTGACATCTTCCCTGTAACTGCCGAAGGTCAGTACGAACAGCTTGCCATTCTTAACACTGACCACTTCACTGCGAATGAGATCTTACACGATATCAAGAAACTGAAAGGAAGTAAAGCTGTTGGTCCTGATATGATTCCTTCGTACATAGTCAAAGGATGTGATGAGATGCTTAGGAAGCCGCTGCTTCATATTTATAATCTAATTCGCATTACTAGAATTTTCCCTCCAGATTTGAAAAAAAGGAAAAATTATTCCTGTTTTCAAAAAAGGCAGCCGAGACTCTATTGAGAATTATCGACCTGTTACATTTATTTCTGTTCTAGCGAAAATAGTTGAGTTTTTTTATTTTTTCTAAGCTATATGATCACTTCAAACGTGTCCTCAACCCTACACAGCATGGTTTTGTGAAGAAATGCTCAACGCTTAGCATCCTATTCTACATCACAGAGGATATTTCGTCATCTATTGACAGATGATCATAAGTTGATGTTTTTTACACTGACTTTGCTAAAGCTTTTGACAAAGTTAATCATGGCATTTTACTCAAGAAATTGAACTGTCTTGGCCTCAGTGATAAACTGATGTCCTTGTTTAAGTCCTGTTATTCAACTGATCTTAGTCTGTTATTTATAAAAACCCTGTTTCTGATCCCTATATAGCAACGTCCGGAATACTCCAAGGCCCTAATTTAGGACCACTCCTGTTTTCCATATACATTAATGAGCTTCCTTTTTGCAGTGATGGCTTTTGTCTGTTGTTCACTGATGATCTAAAGCTTTATCGCAGTGTACAGATTCCTGATGACTGTCTTGCTGTTCAAACTAACATCAATAGCCTGCTTCAGTGGTGTACGTTAATAAACCATATCCACCTCAACATCTCCAAGTGTCATATCGTTTCCTTTTCCGAGAAAAGAAGCCCAATTCTTTTACTACAAAGCTGGCGACTATTCTCTTAGCCGGAAAAACGATGTCCAGGACTTGGGAGTCACGCTTGATTCGAACTTGGACTTTAAAAGTCACATCAAAAGAATTGTACGTACAGCGCATAGAAATCTTGGATTTATTGTGCGACATTCCAAGTATTTCTTGAATGCTCAAACACTTATTCGCATTTTTGAGATCCTCACTGGAGTATGCGGCGATCATTTGGAATCCTAGCCTTGTAACTCAGTAAATGAAACCGAGAAAGTTCAAAAAAAATTTCTTAGACATCTTTTTTACAAATCGACTGGTATTTATACAGCGGACATCCCGACGTCTGACCTTCAGACATTCTTCGAGATGGCCTCAGGAAGGCTCTCCAACTCAAGTTCGTGTACGGCATCATCAATGAAGAGTTAGGTGATACTCAAATTTCAAACCAATTAAGTTTCCGTGACCCACGTTTACCATGCACAAAATGTGAACTATTTGCAGTGCCATTTTGCAGGACTGATGATGGAAAAAATTAACCGTTATGCAAAATGTATAGACTTCACAGCTCACTTGAAGAATGTCCGGATATTTTTAATGTAAATAATATTTTTTTCATAAAACGTGTTTCACAAGACTAAGTATCACTTGGTAATGTAGATATCACTATAGCAATTGCTGTAACTAGATGTACCATCTGTAGAGACGCTTACAAAATAATAAATAAATAAACATTCATTTTTAAACAGTATCGGTCTTCCTTATAAATTTTTCAGCTTGTGCGGTCTAAATTTCTCTTGAGCAGAAATCAAGGTAAGAGGATATTGATTTAAGCAGCAGGGGGCCGGAATCGAGAAAGAGTTGTCGGCGGTTATTGCAGAGGTCCTTGTTTTTTGGGGTTTTTTTTTTTTCTCGGTAGAAAACATTTTTATTACTTTTGAACTTTTTCTCGGCTTTTTGCTGTAAAGATCTTTTTAAATTAATCTACCGTTAAGTTTTGTTTTGTTTTGTTTTCTTGTACTGCAATCTTTTTACACCATGCGCGGAAGGATCACAAATTGTACGCGGCCTGTCACACTCGCAGCGCAGAGGAAGCAATTAACAACATGTATTCTAATCGTTCACATTTAATTACTACATACTAACAAAATACATTATAAGCAGGGGATAAGCTAGTAAAAATGTAAAACTTAATATCGGGAGGGTAGATATAGGGGGCAGGTATGTTTATATATAATTTTATAAAATGTTCGCCAGCCAATGCTTTTAGCCGCTAATACGTATATACGTCATGTATCCAGATTTTTTTGCTCTGTGATTGCAAACGTGCGAAAAATATCTTCATTCTTTTATTTTTCCTTTATGTTTATATAAAATCACAGTGAAGAGGAAACCATCGTTATATAATTTTTCCTTTGTTTTTATTGCACACACATATATATATATACAGTATGGGATGTAAGGTCAGGTGATGCGTAACATCACAGCCTCTCCTTGACAAATGTCAACCCCGCCTTCTCGTGGTGCATCCTGTTCCCACTAAAGGGGCTCTGACGACCGCCAATAGCGGTATAACTATACCATCGGGATTAGAGGAAATTCTATCCCACACTCACCAACCCGCTTGGCCAGCGTGGTGAGTTATGGCCAAACCCCTCCAAAATGACTCCACAACCTAAATCTTGGCCCTCAGTCTCCGGCAGCTGGAATGTACCTGGCCAAGGCAGCGGCCAGTGCGACATGAAGGCAGAGGGTGCTAAGAATCCCCGGAGGACCGGACTAGGCTGCCATCTGATGCTGACCTTGGCAACGTACAATGGACGCTCCCTATCTTCTGATTCAAGGCTTCTTGAATTGGAAGAGGAACTACAAAGGATCAAGTGGGACATCGTGGGGCTAAGTGAGGTAAGGAGAAAAGGAGAAGATCTCATCGAACTGAAAAGTGGACATCTCTTCTACTATCGTGGGACAGATACTGGCAGAACTAGTGGTGTTGGATTTATAATAAACAAGAAACTGAAGGATAAAGTTGTAGAAGTTGAAAGTTCCTCTGACAGAGCTGCACGGCTTGTTATCCAACTCTCGAAAAGATACCAGGCTCAGATTATTCAAACTTATGCACCCACCACAAGTCATCCTGAAGAAGAAATTGAAGGATTTTATGAGGAAATTTGTCATCTAAATAATAAAGGTAAGCAGCACTTGAAAATAATTATGGGAGATTTCAATGCAAAAATAGGGCAACGGCAACAGAATGAAACTTCAGTAGGTAAATTCGGTCACGGCAACAGAAACCAGCGTGGAAATACTCTCGTTGAGTTTGCAGAGGCAGAAGGGTTTTTCATCTTGAACTCCTTCTTCAAGAAAAAGCCACACAGGAAATGGACATGGAGACATCCAAATGGGACGACAAGTGAAATTGATTTTATTATGTGTAACAAAAAATTCGTCATAGAAGACTGCAGTGTGCTAAACAAGTTCAACAGAGGTAGTGACCATAGATTGGTGAGATGTAAGATGCACCTCAACACTAAACTTGAACGTGGCAAGCTCATAAGACAAACAAAATCTATTGACATAACCAACCTTAAAAAACACCATAATACCTTCAAGTTGGAACTGAAGAACAGGTTCTCTGCTTTAGAAGGCCTAACATCGGAAGAAGTGGACATCTCTGAAGTTAACAGAAAAGTAACCAAAGCTCTTGTGGAAACAGCAACAAAATTAGCTGGGTCTAAGAACAAGTTGCATGTAAATAAATTATCAGGAAAAACGAAAATGTTGATGCAAAAAAGAAGAGAGATGAGGACAACTAAAGAAGATGTGACTTCCAAAGTGGAATATATAGAGCTATGCAAGACAGAACAAAAAAGTATCACTGAAGACGTAAGAAAATTCAACTGTGAACTAGTGAGGAAAGCAATTGAAAACAACCAAAGCCTAAAGATAGCAAAGGGACATCTCAGTAAGGGAAGAAAACAGATTATGGCACTGAGAAAAGAAGATGGTTCTGTAACAAGAAAAAGAGGCGAAATTTTGACAAGAGTGAAAGATTTCTACTTCAAATTATATGAAAGGGATGATACATGCACTCCAGACATCATGAAAGATACCAGTACCAGAGTTCCTCCAGTCCTTCCAGCAGAAGTTGCACATGCAATCAAGAACATGAAGCGGGGAAAAGCTCCAGGAGAAGATGACATTACTGTAGACATCATACAAGAAGCAAGTGGAGAAATCGAAACAGTACTCGCCCAAATTTTCACTCGATGCCTTAATGAAGGAAAGATTCCTGAGGATTGGAACACCGCTACAATGATCCTGCTACATAAGAAAGGTGACATTGAGGATCTCGGAAACTACAGACCTATCAGCCTCCTATCAGTAGTTTATAAAATCTTCACTCAAGTTCTTTCACACCGCTTGAAGGTAACACTCGACATGGCTCAACCGAGAGGACAAGCTGGATTCAGGAGTGGCTACAGCACAATAGATCATATCCACGTACTGAGAGAACTAATTGAAAGAGCGAGGGAATATGAACTTCCATTGTGCATGGCTTTTATCGATTATGAAAAAGCCTTTGATTCGGTGAAACCATCAGCAGTTACAATGGCTCTGAAAACCTGTGGTATTGAAGATGCATACATTAATATTATTAATAACATCTATGAAAATGCAAGTGCAAAGATTCGGCTGTTTGAAAATACAACACACGTAAAAATTGGAAAGGGAGTGAGACAAGGTGACACCATATCTCCGAAGCTTTTTAATGCCACATTGGAGGGTGTTTTTCAGTCGCTGAGCTAGGAAAACAAGGGGATAAAGATTAATGGAGATTATCTAACCCACCTTCGTTTTGCTGATGATGTAGTCATTTTTGCAACTACCCCATCAGAGCTGCAGAGTATGATCCAGGAACTTGCTGACAAGAGTAAAGAAGTGGGATTAAAAATGAACTTTCAGAAGACAAAAGTGATGTTCAATGCTTTTACAAGAAATGAAGATTTATCGATTGATGGAGAAAAGCTGGAGATAACAGACACGTACGTTTATCTTGGACAGCAGATATCAAGTGAGGGTCACATTGATGAAGAAATTAATCGGCGTACAAAACTTTGCCTGGAGAGCTTTTGGAAGAAACAGCATAATTTTTAAGAGCAATATGCCATTATGTCTTAAAAGAAAAGTGTTTGATCAATGCATCCTTCCAGTGCTTACGTATGGTGCAGAGACGTGGACCTTAACTAAAAGAGACATACAAAGGCTGCTGACAACTCAAAGCAGCATGGAGAGGTGCATACTTGGTGTAACCAGGAGAGATAAGAAGAGGAACTCGTGGATCCGAAAAATGACAAGAGTGGAAGACATCATGATCAGAGTTAAATCCCTGAAATGGCAATGGGCTGGACATACTGCCAGAAGGACAGATCATCGATGGACAGCCGAAATTTTAGATTGGATTCCAAGGGACAGGAAAAGACCCAGAAGAAAACCACATGGGAGATGGGTGGATGAAATTCGAAAGTATGCAGGGGTGACATGGAGGAGACTGGCACAAGACAGACCGTTGTGGAGGAAACTTGGGGAGACCTTCGTCCAGCAGTGGATTGATAATGGTTGACAATGATGATGATATATATATATATATATATATATACACTATCTACCAACAAGTAATTGGACACCCCTGCAATCGACGATATCTGCGGTCCTGATACACGTCGTGGCCGCCGCCGTTAAATATCGTGTGGGAAACAACAACGCAACCAGTCGCATGCAAGATGCCACGCAGTTCGGAGCGCTCTGATTTCGATAATGGTGTAATCGTCAGGTATCACAGAAATGGCCGATCCATACGTGACATATTCAGCGAGTTGAAGTACCCAAAATCGACAGTGGCCTACGTGATTGACAAGTAGAAGATGAGAGGTGACTGTCGAAATGTGCTCCGACCTGGCAGACCCACAAAACTAGGAGTTAGAGACCGACGGGTGCTGGCCTGAGAAATTCGGAAGAACTGCACCAAATCGATGGGCCACATCCGCGAGGAGTTTCAACAGGCATCAGGGAGTGTTCTTTCGATTAATACCATCCGTAACGAAGCCCATCTGCTCGGTTATCATGGACGTGCTGCCGCCCACAAGCTTTTGATCTCCAAGTCCAATAGCGCTGCTCGACTAACGTGGTGCAAAGAACGTCGACAGTAGACCGTTGTACAGTGGAAACAGGTTCTCTGGATGGACGAATCAAGGTTCACCTTCTACCGTTCGGATGGCAGGGTCTAGGTTTGGCGTCTGCCTGGAGAACGTCTCCTGCCGGAATGCATTGTGCCAACTGTGAAGTTCGGTGGCGGTGGAATTATGCTATGGGTGATGTTTCTTCTGGTATGGCACGGGACCCTTGGTCTCAATTCCTGGTAGACTCAACGCCGAGACCTACTGCACCATTTTGGATGACCATGCGCTTCCTACTTTGTGGCAGTTTTACGGGGTGGACCCATCTTACTTTCAGGATGAAAATGCCACCTGTCATGTTGCGAGGACCACCATGGCTTGGTATGGTGGCAATGGGGTTAATCAAATGGACTGGCCTGCGCAGAGCCCGGACTTTAACCCTATCGAGCACGTTTGGGACGAGTTGGAGCGTCGACTTAAGGGGTGCCCCCACCGTCCGAAATCGGTGAAGGAATTGACCTGTCTTCTCCAAGCCGAGTGGAAGAAAATACCGCTAACCGTCGTACAATGCCTGGTTGAGAGTATGCCCCGGAGGGTCCCAGCTGTGATCGCCGCTCGTGGAAGCTCCACCAACTATTGAAGGTGAATAAACTTCGTTTTCCTTTGCTATCACAGGTGCCCAATTACTTGTTGGTAGCTAGTGTATATACAGTACATACGCGTATACACTGGCGGAAAGTGAAAAAAGGACACCAAGAATGAGACGTCTGATACCAACGAAATTTATTCAGCATAATAACGGAATACAGAGGATAACGTGATCAAAACATTATGGCAAAATACAGATGTATTTGCTGGTAAACTGAAAAATAACATTTCCATGTAACATGGTTAGTACGAGGTTGAACCGTCATGAACTGCGTCACACTGTGCAATTCTGGAATGGAGTCTGTCGTACAGATGTTGGGTGTAAGTTTGGGGTATTGAGTTCCAAGCATCCTCAACCTGGACACGTAAATCGGGGATGGTCGTGGCTGGCCGTGGAGACCGAATAATTCGTTGTCCCATAAAATCCCGCACGTGCTCAATGGGGGACAAGTCCCTTGAACCTGCAGGCCATGGAAGTTGTCTCACACCCTGAAGTGCATGTTGCGTTGCACGTGCCGTGTGTGGGCGTGCGTTATCTTGCTGAAAACACCACGATGGACTGACCTTACAAATGGCACAACAACGGCCTGAATGATGTTGTTGATGTAGGAGGTGCTGTTTAACGTACCCGGTACAAACACTAGTTTTGTACGGGAGTGATAGCGGATCGCTCCCCACACCAGGAGACCAGGTGTAGACCCTGTATGTCTCTGGCGGATGCAAGAAGGGTGGAAACGCTCCTCTGTGCGTCTGCGAACACGCATACAGCCATCGCAGGCTCCCAAGCAGAATCTGCTTTCATCGCTGAACATGACAGATCGCCATTGCGTTCTCCAGTGCAGACGTTGGCAACACCACTGCAGCCGTTCCTGACGGTGGGCAGGTGTCAGAGGTACACATGCCAGAGGCACATGTGCACGTAGTAGACGGTTGCGGATTGTTCGCACAGTCACCTCAGGTGCAACGGTAGCTCGGATTTGCGTCGCAGTGGATGTTCTGCTTGACAACACCGCTCTTCTTATGCGTCGATCGGTCCGCTTATCAGTCCGTCTGTGAATCCCGGTTCCACGTCTTCTCGTGTGGGAATGTTCCTCGGACCATCTACGCCACCATCATACCACCACCGATACTTCCCGTCCAATTTGCTCCGCAATACGACGATACGATCACCCGGCCTCGCCTTGCGGAGTCCGACTAGACGACCTTGCTCAAAGTCCGATAATTGCTGAAATCCTACACGTCTTCCATGTCCAGGCATTGCAGCTTCTTCAGGATCTTCGCACGTGTCCGTACGCCGACGACTGGTTACATTCACTTCGCCGTACTCCTTAAATACCACCGACGATAATTTGCATATTATGCCGTGCTGTGGCGTAAACGCTCACCGGTTGGTCCCGAAATTAGCATCACACCTACGTCAACTCGACCCCGTTAACATATGTAAATTTCATGATCGTTCGCCAATTCCTTCTTGGTGTTCTTTTTTCGCTTTCCGCCAGTGTATATATATATATATATATTTTTTTTCAGAGTAGAGGCTCATTGATATTTCAAGAGGGGATGAGAGCCCGCTCGTTTTCTTATACTGAGACCCGTAAATTAATGGTTGGGTGCTGAATAAACGCAACAATATCTCATTGCAATCTACGTAAATTACGAGAACCTGATGTAAAATGTGATAAAAGCCATTACAAAAATGCATTTTGATGCTGTAGTCGGTGAACCACCTGAACTGATTTTCTCAAAAATCTCGAAAACGGTGTGTTAGAGGTGTGCACGGGCCTTAATTTGGATAGCTCGGCCCGGCCCAAGCCCAAACGTCCAAGGCCCTGTTCGTTTCAATTTTTTTAATTAAAGCCATGCCCGTATATTTCTCCTGTTTCCAAGGCCCGGGCAGGCCCGTAAAATTTCAACAATTACCAAAACACGAATTTGACACCTGGTGCACTCGGTCATTCGACTCCTGAAGAGCTTTCGCTTTCTTAATTGTTACGCGTATTCTATTACAATAAACGTTAATTCAGAATATTTCTGAGACTCTGTATAAGTCACGTGACGTCCAAGGAGGGGGAAGGCTTGTATACTCAAAAATATTGCATAAAAAGGACAATTTCCATGCCTTTCAAATTTTCTGGGTTTCCAAATTATCATTCCCTACCGACGGTCCCGGAAATATCCTTGGGGATAAGGTGGGGGGGGGGGGGGGATTAATTCGAAAAGTACGAAATATCCAGAATTATGAGTCCGATTGTTTTGCTGGAAGAATATTTTATGGCTTTATAAACTGCACCTATCTCTACTGGCATATGATATCTCTGGAACCCAATATGTCTCTCGCGTGTGTGGGGGGGAAGGGGGGGATTTGTGCCACTTAAGCTGCGATGTTCCAGACTTTGTGCTTTCGTAACTCAAAACGTTTTTACATTTAGTGCACTGCACAACGTTTACTGGCCGACTAGTTTCAGAACGGGACAGTAATTTAAAATATTTCCGAATATCGCTTTCCTCCTTTACATTGTGTACAAGCACATATTCTCCGGAAGCGATTTTTTCGCAAAAATCTTTCGCTTTCTTAAACTCCATAATAAGTATGGAAGAGTATTTATCAGCAACACTGAACTGAGGATATGGTAAGGGAAAACAACGACAGACTGCCCAGCTAACCAGTGTCACAGAATTTTTGAAAACGGCTGTCTGAGAGTACAAATGGGGAAAATACGGCACAGATTTATACACAGAAGTAAGTTTCTCCCAGCCCATTTCTCCCGTGCCATTTAAGACAACTTGAAAGCTTTTCACACATTTAGAGAACAAAGTGCCGCCGACCAGAACAGTAAAAATGATCGTCTGTGACGAGCGGGTGACTCGGTTTAGAAATTCTGCAGTTAATAGCCTGCCCTGAAGCATGAGAGGCGGGTGGAAGTTAGAGAGAGAGAGAGAAAGAAGAGACCACATTCACATTGAAAAACTAAGGGAGCTGACCCACTCCAATTGTTTTGTAGGAGAGGAGGAAGTCGCAAATCTTCTATTTTTTCCATCAGCGAAAATTATTCAATTATATCCTGCTGCTGTATGTTGCGAGTTTTCCAAACGAGAAAGGCACCGTACAGCTCATTAAAAAAAAACTGCCCGGCCCGTGTCTGTTTTACATTAAATATTGAAGGCCCGGCCCGTGTCTGTTTTACATTAAATATTGAAGGCCCGGCCCGTGTCTGTTTTACATTAAATATTGAAGGCCCGGCACGGCCCGTTTTCCCAACTTAAAAATGAGCAAAGGCCCTGGCCTACCTGGGCCTGGCCTAACGGGCTGGCCCGGGCCAGTGTATACCTCTACGGTGCGTCGTAGCGAAATTTTGCTTCCTCTCGATCACCATGGGGGCTGGTGGGGATGGATTAGCTGATTTTGACGAGAGCTTCAAAATGGTGTATAAAACGATGGGGTGTAACCTTTAGATATCCTAGACCAAAAGTTACCAATACCCCTCACTTACACACTTGTGATTCAGCTTTTCTCTCTATCTTGAGGTCAGGTTTTAGCTTGAGCATGCGCAGATGAACTTGCTTTGCTGCATCACACTTCATCGCATCAGAGTCTTTTCTTACGTTCGTCTAAATCTGAATAATATAAATAATAATAATAAATTTTGTTTTTGAAAAACTAAACAGTCGAAATACTTACTATTACTGCCGTTATAGTTTCGTTAATATATCTTTTTTCATTGTCTTTACGACAGTAACATTCATTAATCCACCTACCTAAATATCGCTTAATGTCAGGATTATTGTTTGTTGGCATGATTTAATTCCACTTACAGTGGTGTTCAAAAGTATTGCATCACATGCAAATACCGTGAATTTTAAAGTTCAACTACTGTTTTTTAACTAACTGATTTTTATAGTTATTTCATCATTTATATGTCATTGGATGCGAAACTTAATACAGATTTCAAAAATGTCTTAGTTTTTCCTGTAGTTACTTCTGTTCTTAAGATATGACATAACATATGGGGTTTGACAAACACATTGAAATTCACGTTAGCTGCGTATCAGTTGTTACTTCCAATCATAGACATTAGCTTGCATGATTGGCTGCTTCCTAATGCTCTCCTAATTCTACTCCAGCCTTTATAAGGGTTGATGCAGAGCTATTAGGTCATTGGCCGCGGGTGGCCTAATGCTCAGCGTTCGTGACTGCTATCGAGATAACCTCAGGTTTGATCCTGGGCAGGTTCGAACCACTAAATACCCGCCGTGCGTCGGACGGGCACGTTAAGCCGTCGGTCCCTGGGTACTGGCCCACCGGTAATAAATAAGGGCGTCTTCCTCCCCCTTTCTACCTCCCTTCCATGTCACTTTCCTATCAGGCACTCTAGCCCAAATCTCGTAGGTTCCTATTTCTAAGGGTTGTTTAAGACCTTAGGTCAGACACTCTCTTCCTAAAATCCTCTACATCTGATCTGATCTGATACTAGGTCATTGTTGAAATTAAACTGTATAGTAAAAAAATACCGTGGGCAAAAGATGTTAAATATTTAGGTCTAATTATGGACCGCAACTTAAACTGGAACAAGCACATCAAAGAAACCCTGTCAAAAGCTTTAAAACTCAGAGGGTGTCTCCAACCCATAATTAAAAATAAAAAGCTTAGTAATAAAAACAAAACTTTGTTCTGGAAAGCCTGTTTCAGCCCTGTAGTTGCCTATGGGTGTCCAATATGGGGTAACTGCAATAAGCAGCAAAAAAAAAAAAAAAAAAAAAAAAAAAAAAAAAAAACAATATCACTTCTTTTCAAAATAAATCCCTAAGAATGATGGTAGAAATTGATGGAAGTACTTCAAATAATATTATTAGAAGCATACTTAATATTAATTCTATTCACTATACTATGTATGACGCAGCAAAGAGGTATTATAATAAAGCGAAGGATCACCCCAGTCCACTTGTTAAAGAGGCCCGTAATTACGCTGTCATTGACACTAACAAATATAAAAAGCACAAAGGTGTCTTGAATAAGGTTCCAGAAAAGCATCCAATTCATAGCTACCCACGCACCAAAAATAGTAACTGGGACTAACTGTCGTCGGTAAATTCAACGCATAATTTTGTGCTATACACTGAAGAGCAATTGAATTAGAGATACCTGTCTAGTAACGTGTAGCACCACCTTTCGCCCTGATGACGGCGGCGATTCGTCTCGGCATGGACTCGACAAGACACCGGAAGCGTTGGGAAGCCATACGGATCCATGACACCTGAACAAGCTCCCACAGTTCACGAATATTTGATGGAGGGGGTCAGAGCCTCGAACATCTCTCTCGATGACATCCCAGATGTGCTCGATGGGATTGAGGTCAGGTGACCTAGCTGGCCAAGGAAGCGAGATCACGTCTGTGGAGTGTTCATCCAACCATTCGGATACAATTCGGGATCGATGGCACGGTGCATTCTCTTGTTGCAGGATGAGGTTCCCAGTGGGATGTTGAAGACGCACAAACGGGAGCAAATGGTCGTCCAGTATATCCCGGTAACGTTGACCTGTGAGGGACTATGTCACACGTACCAGGGGCCCCAATTTCAGTCCACGTAAGCAGTCCGCAGACGAGAATGTCACCCCCACCAGCTTGAAGAGTACCCTGCTGGCAAGAAGGATACATCGCTTCATGTGGTTTGCGCCGTACTCGTATCCTGCCATCCGCATGTACCAACGTGAATCTCGACTCATCAGTCCAGGCAACATTTTCCCACATGTCTAGGGTCTAGTGGCGATGTTCCCGCGCCCATGCTATTCTTTGCACCCTGTGATGTGCGGTGAGCAGCGGTACCCTCGTGGGACGATGGCTTCTGTACCCCATAGCGAGGAGATGGTTCTGGATCATGTGGCAGCTTACACGGTTTTGTGCGCCAGCGTTATATTGCCGAGTGATTTCTTGCACTGTGACCCGTCTATCCGCTGTTACAATGCGAGCTAGCAGACGATGACCCTGCTCATCCACAAGCTGTTGTCCACGGGAGTTGGCCCTTGCAGGGTTGGTTTTACCGGATTCGATGTACTCACGGTGCACCCGTGACACAGTGGCTCCTGAAACTCCCAGTGCCTGCACGACTTTCGAGATGGAGTGACCCATTCGTCTGGCCCCGACAATTTGCCCACGATCAAATACGCCTAGATCCTTCGTCTTACCCATACTGCGTCCGACTCTTACTGATTTCCGTCGCATAACTCCTTATATTGTCGGATCGCTGCATACGTCATGTCGTTTCCGTTTACAGGGCCGCCCACAGCGCCATATTTGCATAACGCCAGCTGTCTCTAATTCAATTGCTCTTCAGTGTAGTTTTGCACTACTTAATAGTATTCTTTATTGTGGAAAAAGCAAACTGTTTAACAACAGTTTCAGCAAAAGTCAACGTTGCAGAGAAACAGTTGTAAGAGCTCAGCCAATAGGGAAAAATCTTTTCTATGATTTGCCCTTAAGAGTAGAGGCAAATAGCCGACTTCAGTTTGAAGACAGAGCAAACGGCAATTTTGGTTTTACCAGGTGCCTCTCATTAAGTATTAACAACAATGTATTGTGTGAAAAACTGGATGTTTCTCTGTGAATTTTATCGTGTGTGTGCTATTTGTCTTACAGGTCTCCCCCCCCTCCTCTCCTGTCCTTTTTACTTTTGTTGCGGTTGGTCACCGGCGGGTGGCACGTTTGCTTGGAGTGTGATGATGTTACTTGGAGTGATGTTGCTACATGTAAGTATGTAGGATAGCTTATAACTTCATTTCTTAACGGGAAACAGTATACTCCGTCCACTCTATTTTTTCCGCACTATTCCTTCACACTATCCTATTTGGGCATTCTGCTCCCGCTTCTTTATTGTTTCCATTTTTGTCCTGCCAAGAGGCGCAGCGCGCTGTGGGTTCAGGTCTCTAAACCTAGAGTAGATGTCATTGATTGAAACTAGGTCATTGTAGCGGTTGCTTCTTGTTGTTATTAGGGTATAATTTGTGTACATTCTCAATAATGGTTAAAACTGCGGAATTGTCCACAGCGGACAGAGTTAAAATAGTTGTTCAGCATGAAGAGGGACATTCTTCAAGGCAAATCGCTGAAAGAGTGGACTGTAATCAATCTATAGTTATTAGGCTACTGAAGAAAGTAAAAGACACTGGTGACATTAAAAATATGCCTCGCGGTGGAAGGCCCAGATCCATTGCAACCAGGCAAGTCAGAATGCTCAGAAAGCTAAGCTTGGCAGACAGGAGGCTCAATTCACTTGAATTGCTTCAAAGATGGTCTGAAGTAACTGATGTTATTGTTAGTGCATCTACTGTTAGGAGGAGGCCGCTTCACTATGACTTACATGGCTGCAAAGGCAGGCATAAACCACTGTCCCACCAAAAAACAGTATTGCTGGGCGAGCATTGAAGCCAGCACTGGCCCAGCACTATGTTGCTGATGCCCAACCCTCAATAAAATGTCCCAACGGCCACCACATGGACCAGAAAGTGGCTGGCACAAGCGGCCCTTAAACGGTCCTGCAAGCACGTTCCACAAATGATGGCTAGCCTAATGTGGTTCGTCAGTTTCTCGGCAGTAGTAGCTGGCAATCACGTCACGTAACTGGTGGTTTGCCGAATCCTGTCAGCCAATTTCCCAGTAGTAGCCATAAAAAAAAAAAAAAAACCAGGTAATCACAGTTGCCCAAAGCACAAAAAATATGCCTCGCGGTGGAAGGCCCAGATCCATCGCAACCACAGTGATGAACTCCCAACGTCCTGTTTGCATCGAACTCCCAACGTCCAGTTTGCCAAGCGGACGCTTTAGACACTACACTGGCTTACCGCGTACGAACCTTTGCTTGAAAATGAGCCTCTTTCCTGCGGGATGTGAAACGAAATGTTCTCTTTTTAATTTTTCAATATTGCGAGTTATTTTTCATAAATGTCCGTTTTTTTTTGTTTTTTTTTTTGATTGGAGGTTTAACGACCACCGTGAGCAACTCAATGGGCTATAAGCAGTCGCCCGTCCCTAATTTAGGGTCACTGGTTCCAGGGAAGGGAGAGAGCCAGTGCCGTAAGACAAACACAACATCCATGCCTGACCGGGATTCGAACCCGGACCCCTTACGGACGAATGATCAGAGGCCAGCGCCTTAGACCACTGCGCCACCGGGGCGGCAAATGTCCGTTTCAGTGGAGTAGCATCGAACTCCCAACGTCCTGTTTGCCAAGCGGACGCTTTAGACACTACACTAGCTTACCGCGTACGAACCTTTGCTTGAAAATGAGCCTCTTTCCTGCGGGATGTGAAACGAAATGTTCTCTTTCTAATTTTACAATATTGCAAGTTGTTTTTCATAAATGTCCGTTTCATATATTTCATAAATTTATTTTTTCAACGTAATGATTGTTTTTATTTACCTTAAGCGAACTTTACTCATTTTCAACGAGTGTACCAACTTAAAGACATTTTCCAAAGTTTTGTGGTGCCCTTGTGGTCTTGAAAGGCGATTGTTTAATTACTATACTTACCCGTTTCTGTCACATGCTGTTACATTTTTAACGTTGTATTTTTTTTTAACGATCCGAAACTACATTTTTTTCTAAAGAGGAAAGATATTTTATTCTACTTCTCGTTATTTTTAGCAGCGAATTCCTCCAATCTTGTGCATTCAACCCATGGATGAGTACATTGAGTATATTGTATCCACACACTGTTGTTTTTTTCCCCAAATAAAGGATAAATTTGGTACGCGTATAATTCTGATTTTTTTTTTCAAAACAGTGATTTTTAATATCTTTCCGGGGATTTTGTTTCAAGCAGTTTAGTGTATGTTAACGACAGATTATACAGAAATTATTTCTTGTACTTTATGGGAATGGAGTGATGTGTTTCATGGCTGTCTGTATTCTCGATTCTTTGTGTGTTAATGTAGAAATTTTGCTACGAAATGAGTTTCTATAAATACATGAGACTTATTGACTGTTTCTTACAGTTCATTAATTATTTTTATAATTTTCTTTATTATTTATGTAATTTTCCTCCTTCGTCGACGTGGCATTTCATTAGGAAATTAATTCGCCTTTCTGCATATGGCTTTTTTTTTCTTAACATCCATTAAAACAACACGATGCCGATGGCGTCGTATTCAATTAACTGGCACCACGAGAGACTGCACACATGTTGCTTCTGCGCATGCGCAGTCCCGCTGATTCCACCTCGTGTTGAGGTTGCTTCGGTTGCCAGTTGCTGGCCATTAGTGGTGCTTGCTTGGAGGCCCGTAATTCACAAAGATGCTGCAGGGCCATCAATGGCTGCCATCAACGTAACGCTATCGTACCGTGAGCGGCATATTTCAGCCAGCAGTGACCCATCACTGTCAGCTGGTGGCCAACAGTTTCCCAACACTTGTGTTTTTGCTGGGGTTAACTCCACATCAAAGACAGCGTAGACTTCAGTGGGCAAAACAGCATGTCTCATGGACAACCAAGCAATGGGAAAATGTTCTTTTCGGTAATGCATCAGAATTTTACCTTGATGGGAATCAGAGTAGTGCTTATGTAGAGAGATGCGAGCATGAACAATTCTATTCAAGTTGCTTAGTGACTACTGTTAAGCATCCGGTGAAGGTCCATGGTTTGGAGCTGCATGTGTGCACACGGCGTTTTGAACCTCCATATTGTCGATGGGGCGGTAAATGCCCAGAAATACATCTGGATATTAGAAAACAAAATGCTATCATCATCTAGAAGGCTTTATGATGGCAGTTTTGTTCTTCAAGATAGCAATGCTCCCTATCATCGTGCTGAAGCAGTGAAAAAGTAGTTTCAGGAAAAAAATTCAGCTCCTTGATTGGCCACCGCAGTCACCGGACTTGAACCCGATCGAAAATGTGTGGTTTTAATGTGTCGTATGAACTATCAAAAGAAACCAACGACCAAAATTCAACTCATGAAGATGTAATTCAAATTTGGAATCGTATTATTCAACCTAATCTTTTACAAAACCTTGTTCACAGTATGCCATTAAGATGCAAAGCTGTGATTAAAGCTAAAGGGTGGGCAACAAAATATTATGTACATTTTATAATTTTTCTCCATTACATTTCTGTATTTAAATGTTATTTCATTCCTTATGAGTTACAAAGACGATTTATTGCTGTAAACCTAAGTATTGGATAAATGATCCTTTTCATAATAATTTCGACTTGGTCATGATTTTTGTAATTAAGAACTGAAGTAGCTGCAGGAAAAACTACCTTTTTTAAATAATTAAATTTTGCGTTTAATGGCATATAATAATGAAGAAATAATTATGAAAATTGGTTAGTTCAAAAAAGAGTTAAACTTAAAAATTCACAGTTTTTGCAGATGATGAAATACTTTTGCGCACCTGTGTAGTATGTACCGGACTGTGGCTCGGTGTGGTCGTGAGTGATGGGAATAAATGCAATATGTTGTACGTAAAGAAATATACACTGAAGTACCAGAAAAACTGGTACAGACGAGCTTATGCAAAATACATAGCAACGTCTTCATGCGCGTACTTGGTTGCGTCCGCCAGTGCGTATATAAAGCGATAGACATCCTTGCCAGCTGTCAGAGCTGTTTTCGGCATGAGAATGCCAAGTAATAACGATTTAAGCGATCTTCAATGTGGTGTCATAGTTAGCACTCGTGAGATGGGCCATAGTATTTAGGAGGTAGAAGCAAAGTTCGGGTTTTTACGAACGACCACTGCAAGGGTACCGTGACTACAAGAATTCCGGCAAAACCTCCAACCTACGATACCAGTATGGCCGTAAAAAGACAATGGGTGAACGTGACCATCGTCGGCTGTCAAGAATCGTTTCACGCGATAGGCGTGCAACACTCTCGCAGGTATCCTCGGAATTCAATGCTGGAGACTCAACAAGCATCAGCGTCCGGACGGTGCAACGTACCCTGCCCGATATGGGCTTTGGGAGCCGACGCCCAACTCGAGTCCCCTTGATGGGTGCATGACAACAACGCCACTGGGCGCTTGATGACTGGAAAAAGTAGCCTGGTCTGACGAGTCGTGTTTCCAACTGTATCTGGCAGATGGAAGGATTTGTGTTTGGCGCAAACCCCATGAAGCCATGGATCCCGCCTGTCAACAGGGACTGTGCCGGCTGGTCGGGGGTCCGTAATGGCATGGGGTATGTTTTGCTGGACTTCACTGGGCCCCTGGTACGTCTACAAAGGTCTGTGACCGGCCAACGTTATGTGCGCATCCTTTCTAACGAGGTACACCCGTTCATGTCCTGTATTCATGCTGATGGGTTGGTCCTGTTCCAACAGAACAATGCACCTCCACACAAGTGTCGGGACGCCACATTATGGTTACAGGAGCATTCATCTGAGTTTGGGGTGTTGCCATCCCTCACCCAAGTCCCCAGATCTGAACGTGATAGAACACATTTGGGATGCCATGCAGCGCGCTATCGAACACAGGAATCCAAGACCGCGGAATACACCCGAATTGTGGAACGCTCTGAAGAAAGTATGGTGTGCATTGCCTACAGCATATTTCCATAAGCTAGTAGTGTCCATGCCCCGTCGTATTTCTGCAGTCCTGCGCTCCCGTGGGGGAGATGTGACGTACCTGCCAGAATGACGCACACGACATAAAGGCAGATAGGAATCAGAATAAAACGTCCGCGTAGCTCAATTGGTAGAGTGACTTATTCCGGAATAAGGGGATCCGGGTTCGAATCCTGGCGTGGACAGAAATGACGGAGAAATTTACTTCCTTATAGACCTACCAAGTATTAGACTGGTGTACCAGTTTTTCTGACACTTCAGTGTATACTCTCGAATCGCTCGTTTTATTTCACACCCCCAAAGATCTTAGCATGCGAAAGATGCATAGCATAAACTATCTACAAAGGGTGCCACGGTACTCTCTCAATTGTTTTTATCAGTGACTTCAGTGTTTTATTACTTCATATGAAACAAAAGCTGTCATCTTCGACTGTGTAAATGACACCGCAAGACTTCGATATCTAATATCCGAAAATATTGCTCTCAGGTTGTTTTATGAGCATTACATTGTATCTGTTTAAATAAATGGTGCATGCCCCCGAACTGTGAGGAAGATTAATCACATGGAGATCCACAATAGGAAATATTTGTTTGCTGACGACTATTTCTGGCTTGCTTCTTTCAAACCGATTTAGAAAGAGACAATATTAGCCAAGCTCTGAGGTTTCCTGAATTGAAATGTCATTGAGACACGTGCAGGTGAAATTCGACTGCGATATTCCGACCTGAGGCAGTGTTCCACACCTGTTACATTAGCCGTGTTCTGTGAAATCATATTAATACCGGGATTGTTAAGTGATGTGGGGAACGGAAAATTCCCAACTCAGTTTTCTGTCGATGTACTGGAAGAAGCACGAAAAGTTTAAGGGAAGGAAAGGGATGTGGAGGGGGGCTGTGTAAAGGGGAGGGAGGGGACTGTTACCAGAACTGATAGGTAAAGCTTTCTGTGAAATTCGTGGGTATTGGTGACGTGAAATCAATTTACTTGTCAAACTAAGTGGGAAATTGCGCTGCAGCGTAAATATTCGACTGGAAATGAAGTGGGTTGGTTCGTACACATACACACACACACAACACGGCCGAACGCGTGCAGGGCTGTGAAATTACGCCTGTCGTCCGTCGAACCCCGGGGGCAGGAGCTGAACGGCGGCGGCGTGGGAAGGTAGGCCGCTGCCGATCACGGACCAATTGGACGCAGCAACGAATTCTCTCTACCCTCCTCACTACCACCAACTTCGAACTTACAGATCCCCCTCCTCCACGCACACATACACACACACACACACACACACTCACGCACCCTCCCCAACCAACCCTACTCTCCGTATGTAGTAGTTGCAAAGGTAGGTGTGAAAGCGTGCCCGCCGGCAATTCGCACTGCCGCTGCTGTTACTGCTGCGCTGGCCAAAACGATCATTACTATCCCTTCTCTCACTGGCTGGAGTTGGCCGAACTCTCGTATCCCTGGCAACGAGAAGCTCGGGACGAGAGATGCTTTACACGGTAGGATGGAGAAAGTGTGCGTGCGTGTGTTGTGATGTCATCACTGTGATGTGATCTTCCCTGATGCTGTTGCCAGATAATGTTATGGCGAGAAATTTGACCGCGCGGGCGAAGGCTGAAGTCCATTTCCAACGGAGAAATGGGGTGGGATGGTGAAAAAAAAAATAACAATGAAGTAAGCACACATATGACGAGGAGTATGTTTCGTGAATGCGATAAGCAACAAAAGTCGGAAAAGTCCATTTATATTATTGCCTGTACACTTTCCTGGAGACAACCATCGGCTTCAATATTTTCCTTAGCATGAAAATTTCCCTTTGCCATTTCTTAAAAAGGAAGTACCCGGAAAAGGTCTTACAAACTTTCGACATTTAAAAAAGAAATAGAAACGTGGAAATTTGAAATTCCCGTGTGTAAGTGCGCAGATCAATAAGTAGCTTCGGTTCAGTGCTGGATGAAGGTCTCTCCAAATCTGTCCCACTTCTCGACGCCTTGAGCAATTTTCTTCCAACAAGTGGCTCCAACTTTCAATCTAATTCCACCTGTGTTTGGTATTTACGGTCTTCCGTATTTAGTTGTGCTTTTGTTATTATACATTCTTGTGGCAACGTGCCTCTACATGTCCACTTGAACATCTTTAATATAATCAACGACAGAGTTATTTTCCGTTTAATATAATCAACGACAGTTATCGGAATTGTTACATACTGAATAATACACTGAGATGCCAGTTTATTTGGTACATAGAAAATTGGATTGTGGGTTGTACGCCACTTACAATAATACGATATAACACACTAACGTGTTCTTTTATTACGCCTTCCAACCGTAGGTTGAAGAAGCGTATATGCTCCATCTTTGTCCGTCCGTCCGTCCGTCCGTCCGCACGATAACTGGCGTAAAAATGGTTCGATTTCAATGAAATTTTAGTATGTGGTAGGGGACCACCTTCGGACGAACCCTATTGAAAATGGGACAAATGGGGTCAAAGGTCACGACGTAGGAGTGGGATCATTCTATTGCCCTTATGCGTCATAACTTGCGTAAATATGGTTCGATTTCAATGAAAGTTTACTATGTGGTAGGAGACCACCTGGGGACGAACCCTATTCAAAATGGGCGAAGTGGGTTCAATGGTCAGGACATAAGATCGGGATGCATTCCATTGCCCTTATGCGTCATAACTTGCGTAAAAATGGTTCGATTTCGCTGAAATTTCAATATGCAGTAGGGGACCATCTGGGGACGAACTCTATTGAAAATGGACAAAATGTGGTTAAAGGTCAGGACATAGGATTGCGATCCTTTCCATTGCCCTTATCCCATATTATTAAGGAGGACGTCAAGTCATTTCGCTTCCTATACTTCCAATGGAAAAAGCTTTGTACACATTTCCTTCACAAATAATGTGTTCCCAAGGATGGAAATTTGAACATCGATTAAAATAACTTCATATTATAACTTGGAAAACTTAATATGTTCTAAAACATAACCATAATCATATTAAAAATAAATAACTTTTTTTTTTTGATTGGAGGTTTAACGACCACCGTGAGCAACTCAATGGGCTATAAGCAGTCGCCCGTCCCTAATTTAGGGTCACTGGTTCCAGGGAAGGGAGAGAGCCAGTGCCGTAAGACAAACACAACATCCATGCCTGACTGGGATTCGAACCCGGACCCCTTACGGACGAATGATCAGAGGCCAGCGCCTTAGACCACTGCGCCACCGGGGCGGCAATAACTTTTCCTTTGGTGGTGTTGAAACCAGAGAAAAGATGGCGCAACCTGTACTTTGATGACGTCAGTGGGCAAAAAAATGTTGGATTGCATAATTACGGTTATGGTTTAGAAAATATTAAGTATTCCAAGTTATGAAATGAAGCTATTTTAATCAATGTTCAAATTTTCATCCTTGTGAACACATTAATTGTCCGGAAAAAGATGGCGCGACATGTGTTTTCATGACATCAGTAGACAAACAAATGTTGAGTTGCATAATTATGGTTATGTTTTAGAAAATATTAAGTATTGCAAGTTATAAAATGAAGATATTTTAATCGATGTTCAAATTTTCATCCTTGGGAACGCATTAATTGTGAAGAAAATGTGTACAGAAGTGTTTCCATTGGAAGTATAGGAAGCAAAATTACTTGACGTCCACCTTAAAGTAGCAATTGCCGCCCCAGTGGCGCAGTGGTCTAAGGCGCTGGCGTCTGATCATTCGTCCGTAAGGGGTCCGGGTTCGTATCCCGGTCAGGCATGGATGTTGTGTTTGTCTTACGGCACTGGCTCTCTCCCTTCCCTGGAACCAGTGACCCTAAATTAGGGACGGGCGACTGCTTATAGCCCATTGAGTTGCTCACGGTGGTCGTTAAACCTCCAATCAAAAAAAAAAAAGTAGCAATTCTTGTATTTATGTATGTACATTTTATTTTGAAAACAGCTCTAAGAATTTTGATGAAAGTCGTTAACCTACCGTTTTCTGGTACTAGAAATCGATTTAGCTTGATCTCGACTTTAGGAGAATTCGTTCAGTGGGTTAAATAACCACCCACTTATAACGTTTTTAATGATGGCGTTGTTCCATTATTCCATTAATGTTACCAATGCTTAGAAATCTTATGACGTCACGATCTCGCCGCGTTTGAGAATGTTGGCGCGCGGTCACACCATCTGTCTCGTTACGTCACGCGTTGTGTGTGGATCCTATCAAAGTTTTATGACGTCACATCTTGCTAGCAGATGGTCGCGATTCCCATCTGCCTCATTACGTCACGCGTTTTGTGCGTATGTTCGTCCGCATGATAACTCGCGTAAAAATCGTTCGATTTCGATGAAATTTTAGTATCTGGTAGGGGATCACCTGGGAAGGTACCCTATTTAAAGTGAACAAAATGGGGTTAAAGGTCAGTACATAGGAGCGGGATACATTCCACTGCTGTTATGCGTCATACCTAACGTAAAAATGGTTCGATTTCGATAAAATTTTAGTATGTGGTAGAAGACCACCTGGCGACAAACCTTATTGAAAATGGGCGAAATGGGGTCAAAGGTCAGGACATAGAAGCGGAATCACTTCCATCGCCATTATGCGTCATAACTTACGTAAAAATGCTTCGATTTGGATGAAATGTTAGTATGTTGTAGGGTCTTGCCTGGGGACGAATTCCATTGAAAATGGGCGCAATGGGGTCAAAGGTTAGGACACAGGTGCGGGATCTATTCCATAGCCCTTATGAATCATAACTTACGTAAAAATGCTTCGTTTGCGGCAAAATTTTATCATGTTATTTCAGAGGTATACCAAACCGGTTCTGTTGAATATCATCGTAATGGAATCAAAGGTCAGGGCACAGGACCGAGATTTATTCCACAGCCATTATTCTCATAACTTGAGTAATGATTTCTGGTATGTTGGAAAGCGTATTTAATCAATGCATTGCATGATTTTACTAACTTGTTCCGTTAATAGGCGTAAAATTACAAAAGTTTCGCAAGCTTTCACTGCCAACGGACAGCTTCTTCAGGCTTCTGAATATAAACACTTAACAGAAACAGACAAAGAATAAATGCAAATGTAAAATTTAAAATCATTATAGCATAGCATGAGACTCGTATTACGCCTCGTGCTCATCGATTGTCCTGCGAGCTCTTAATGTTTAATACCTTGTGCCAGATAGGTGAAATTTCAGTAGTTATGTTTGTGTTACATACGTCACTGCCTGATATATACGGGGATGCATCCACAAGGTGGTATATCGGAATGACAGAGAGGTCTTTCCACATTAGAGAAGCAGTGCACAAACTGGATATAAAAAATAGAAAACTAACTACCGCGTTAGCACGAGACGTAAATTTTAAGGATGCTTAACCGATCTGAAGGATATAAGAAGACTTTCCCCCTACAGCGGTCCTAGGTCAACAGCAGTCAGAGAATCAATCGAGATTATATCAGGCAGTGACGTATGCAACACAAACATAAATACTGAAATTTCACCTATCTGGCACAAGGTATTAAACATTAAGAGCTCGCTGGACAATCGATGAGCACGAGGCGTAATACGAGTCTCATGCTATACTACAATGATTTTAAATTTTACATTTGCATTTATTCTTTGTCGGCTTCTGTTAAGTGTTTATATTCAGAAGCCTGAAGAAGCTGTCGGTTGGCAGTGAAAGCTTGCGAAACTTTTGTAATTTTACGCTTATTAACGGAATAAAAAAAACATTAGCGTGTTATATCGTATTATTATTTAGTACAACTTACAACACATAACCTTTTTACCAAACAGAGTAGCGGCTGTTCTTTCAACTGTTACGGAGTTGTTTTGTTACGAGGTCGGATTGTTGAGCCATTACATTATGACCAAATACCTAATATGTTGTAAGACCCCCCCCCCTTTGTCCCGCAAAACAGCGGCCAGTCGGCGAGGCATCGATTCGATGAGGTGGCAATAGGTATCCTGGGGTATCTGATGCCATAATGTCAACAGCAGGTCCTTCGGTTCCCGTACATTTCGGCGTGGTGGTGATTTAGCGTGAACCCGCTTTTCAAAGTCGAACCACTAATGTTCGATTGGGTTCATGTCAAGTGAATCTGGTGCCCAGGGCATTAACAGAAAGTCACCAGCATGTTCCTCGAATCACTCCTTGACGATTCTGTCAGTGTAGCATGGCACATTATCCGGTTGGTAATGGCCATTATCAGCAGGGCACACAGTTGCTATGAATGGGTGAACTTGGTCCGTAACGATGTTCAGATACCTGATAGCTGTCAGGGATTGTGCTATAGGGATAATGGGGCCTAAAGTGCCCCAAGGAAACACCTCCCACAGCATAACACCGCTTCCGCTGGCCTCTTTTCGCCCAACAGTGTATCCAGGTGCCATAGCCTTCGTTGCCAATCGTCGTATCCGCGCTCGGCTATCTACGCGATGCACCAGAAATCTGGATTCGTCAGACCAGGCCACCTTCTTCCAAACATCCACGGTCCAATCTCGACGATCTTGGGCCCATTTCATGCGTTGCTGGCGATGACGTGCAGTGGGCATGGGAACCCGGCTGTATTTTCGGCTACGCGAGCCCATGCAAAAGGCTGCGGTGAGCTGTGTGCTGTGACACATTTCCCTGATCACCACTGTTGTAGCTGCGGGTGATTTGTCGCACTGTGGCCCTGCGGTCGCTGTGAACAATGCGCGACAGTCTTCGCTCTCCTCTGGCATCAATGAGCTGCGGAGGACAGACGGCTGGACGACGGTTCGTCGTTTGGCCATCTCTGCACCACTTTTGATATGTACTCACCCCAGCGGCACGTGAACAACCGAGAAGCAGCGCCGTTTCCGAGTGCGTGGTTCCGAGGCGCACAATTTGTCTTTTATCAAACTCCCATAAATCGGTAGCTTTTCCCAATCTGACTCCGAGAACTCTACTAACCGAAAGCTGGTCCTCGGGGTGTATATATATGCTGCTCTGTGAACTTCACCTGTGCCACCGTTTGGTCTCCAGGCGCGCATTTCTTTAGTCTGAGGGTGGTCATTATATAATGGCTCATCAGTGTACACTTTTGGGTTCTATGTTTATGCCTATAGCTGCAACTCCTTGAGGAAAATATGTAGCAAATGAATAGTTGAGCTAGTTGTAGTCTGAAATTGTTTATTAACTTATACGTTATACGTGCAGGTTGTCCCGGATTGATCTTAGATGAAAATTATATCTTAATGTTTCCATCCTTTGGCTACCTGGCTTATTTCTTAGTTTGTTCGCTCTTTTGTATTTATCATCTACTTCCACGCAAAATTTCATTGCGTTTTTCTCTCAGTTCATAGACCCAAAAACATAAATGCTTCCTTCTCAAGGCATCATCCTGCGATCTCTCCTCCTAAATCCCTGTTGTCCTCAATCCCGGCTTCTTAAATTGACCTCTAGTGTGTCCGTCCTTCTTCCCTCTCGCTAAAAAGGGATAGACTCTAACGCCTCAAAAGCAAGAAACTAATTTAGCCCTCACTTTCTGATGACAATGTACTTGATTGCAGCGTAAGTAAATAAAACGATTTAAGCAAACGATTTGAAACTCTTTCATACAAAAAACGATTCCGTTGGAAACCAATTTTTACAACCTCTAATTACCGATTGCCGCCGTAGATAGCTCCTTTCCAATTTACCGCCAGATTTTGGAGATTTTAAGGGATTAATACTAAAATCCTTTAAAATCTCAAAAAACTTTGTAGCACAATTGAACTGCGCCGGCAATATCATTGCTGTTTAATTGTTAATTTGACTCCTGCGTCACCTTAGTAGAACGTCATCTACGTCATGTCACGTTGTACGTTGCAGCCTACCTAATAGCGGCTAAAGTTCCTGCAGGACAGTCTGAATTCTACGGTGCGTACCACATGTTGGAAGCGTCGTCTAAAAATTTTCTACTAAGCAGAAATGATTGAGTCCTACGGTTGTTGCAAGTTGAATGACGGTAAAGCCTCGCATCGGACAGCCCTTACCACTTCATCCCAGAGATCCTTCATGGGGTTTAAATCCGGGGACTGTGCAGGCCTCTGAAGAAAGGAAATCTCGGGTGTATGTTCTTTGTGCCATTCCGTGACGACACGTGCCTTGTGAGCTAGTGCCTTATTCTGCTGGGTATTTTCGTCACCTTTAAAGATAAGCAGTAGACATGAATGAATTTGGACGACAGCGATGCTCAGATAAGTCGTGGCGTTCGGACGATGTTCGGTGGACAACAGGAGGCCTTAGGGTGCCAAGAAAACATTCCCTACACCAGCATATCACTGCCACTGGCCTGTACAGTTGACTCCTGACAGGATGGTTGGGAGTGTAGGAAAACTGCGAACTACAAAACTCCTCAAATAAAAACCTAAAATGTTCTACAAGGTAAATGATATCCGGCGTTTAAATATTTTTTTAAATCGCACTTTTAAAAGCGGAGATGTTGAGAAAAACATTTTAAAAATTTGCACCCCCTAGCTGCAAAATTGTGCGTTAGCTTAGAAAGAAAATACACACAAAGAATTTTTTATAGTTAGTACTCTCTGACCGAAAAAGATTTTTTCAGTTGAATTTTCATTCTCGCAGATATTGTTGTAAATGAAAACATGAACTTACGCCCTCTAGTGGCACGCACACCCGTGCGTTAAGAAAAATGTGAAATTATATTAGAAACATTTCGCACCGGAGGCTCTCTCCAAAAAAGAAAGAATTTTCCAAATGGACTCTTAGAAGCAGAGATATCGACAAACATAAGACATATACAGGGGTTGTCCAAAATAATGAAAACACCTCGCTGAAAACAGTATGTGCTGCTTTTTGAGTAAAACGAACATGTAGCTACATTTTATTTTTATTTTAAATTGTTGCTTATAGTCTCAAGAGTTTGTGTGATTGCATTGTAAATCGGCGTTTGCATAATTTCGTTCCAGGTGAAGGCACAATGAGTGACCTGTCGGAGTTCCAAATAGAGCAGATTGTAGGAGCCCGTCTGGTTGGTGAGTCGGTAACCACAGAGGAACAGGTATTGGTGGTATCGAGAGGTACCGTGTCGAAGGTCATGACAGCCTACAATGTTCACGGCACAACATCATCTGCGAGACACAGCTGTGGAAGGAAGGCTAAACTCACTGCGAGAGACAGGAGGGAATTAAAGATCATTGTGACCGCAAGGACGAAGACCACGGCGATGCGACTGTTGAGCTTAATGCACATCTCCAAAACCCAGTGTCGACCCGTACTGTGCGAAGGGAATTGCATAAGCACAAAATTTACGGCAGAGCTGCAATTGCAAACCCCTGATGTCACAGACGAATATGAAATGGAGACTACAATGGTGCCAGGAATATAAAACGTGGACTACATTAAGGAAATTGTTAATTTTACAGTATTTAAAAAATTGCTACCAGAATTACTGTTGTTTGGTTAAGCTCTTGTCTTATTTTTTTTTTTCGTTGTATACTATACATTGGTTACAATTTAATGTTGTTATTGTTGACGTTTTTACCTGACACCTTGACCTATGGAGATCAGGGGCTCGTCAGGCTTACTATTTAAGCCTTTTTCCCTCGCTCCATGCTATGCTTCTATTGTACATTATGTTATTTACTTCTATGAATAGATTTTTTTGACCATTTGTATTAAGGCTGTCTTTAAATGAGTGTTAGGTCTTCTCTTCTACGATAGATGGCGCAAAAAATCACTTCTTGGGAGTGGATTTCACATCTTGAAGGACTGTCCCAGAAGTTGGCGTCACCGAATCACTGCTGACTTCGCCATATTCATAATGGTAGCGGCCTATAAATAAATAAATACATCGCTCTTAACCACGTCCTAGAAACACACAGCAACTGATTTTTTTTAAAACAATTTTTCGGTTGCTGTATGTTTCTAGAACGTGGTTAAGAGCGATGTATTTATTTATTTACTGTCGCCACGTATTTGGAGTATTTTCAACTTGGTTCTCGCCCTTTGGATTTAACTGCTATAATATATATATAGCCTGTGCCATTAATGCCCACCAGATGGAGACGTCTCAGTAGCTGAGCCCATCTTACGGATTTATGGTGTCAGAAGCTGACTTAAAAATACACATAGCACCGTGGATTGTTGGCCACCGTGGCGTAAATGTAACGCACTCGGCTAGATATCGAGAGTTCTGTTGGTTCAATTCCACAGCGGCGGCTTAAAAACAATTTTTCGGTTGCTCTGTGTTTCTGGAATGTGGTTAAGAGCGATGTATTTATTTATTTACTGTCGCCACATATTTGGAGTATTTTCAACATGGTAGCGGCCTCTCGTTGGCTCCACAATGAAAAGACAAAATACGCGCTGTTACGTTTTAACAAATAACATTGTTTGGGGTGGAACTTAGTAGATAGGCGGAGTTTCTATAGCTCAAATTCAGGGGTTCTCTGCTAATGTACACATTTTCTCTTCAAAAAATGAACGTACAGTAGGATTTAAGATGATTTATGGGAGACAAGATTCCAGCCTCACTTTTGGCCCCATTCAATTATTTCTATTTCGTCTAGATAATTCAAACAAATCAGACAGAAATGAGAGATTTCGTTTCTTCCAGACACAAACACTGCTAAGCTAACTTATCGCGCCATCTAGCGCCCAAATTGAAATACTTTCGAGTCAGATAAATTGAATTAAAAAAAATGCTAGCAATTTTTTCGGAATAATAACTGTGGCACATATATAGCAATAGGTCGTTTTTATTTGTGCTGAAAATTTCAAACACTACAAAGTAATAGTCTTCGATAAAATCTGTACAAAAGAATTTACATTGTAGATATAGGATAGAATTTTTCTTACACTCATTCAAAGACAGCCTTAAGTTATTGCTCGCATGTTTATGATTTATTATAATATGATGTGGTTCTGTTCTTGTTTTCCCTCAGACAAATTATGCGGTTTTGTAGGTTACTTAATTTGAATTGATCTTAGAGATATTATCATGATGTTTATGTTTCTACTCCACTTTGTTAATTACTCAGACTAGGTTACTACATATGATAATTTTTATAATGTTTGTGTTTTGTTAAACATTGATGTACATAGCAAAAATTTTCATTAAATTCAAATTCTCGTATGTTACACGAATTTCCGTATTACAGAAAGGCTTACATTTTTGCATTTCCATCAGAACTTTTCAAAAGAAAAGGAAGGGAGAAAAGAAAGAAAGATAAGAAATAAAAATGTGCGAATTTCTTCTGAAAATCCCAAAGAAGTCCCAAAAATTTCTCGCCGAGCACGCTAGCTTCTCAAATTAACGCATGCATTTCCTAATTCCCGTGCGTTTATGTGACAAGTTATTTTCACATGCTCTTGCAGAATTTTCTCGCGTGAAGGTTTTCCTCCGCCAAGTGAGCATCTGTGTGTGTGGAAACAATTAAAGGCACCCTTTCGACCCCAGACTCGATAAGAATCCACGGAAAACGTGATCGCGGAAACCCCGGGAGCCTCCCAACTCAGCACAAGGCCATTGGCAGTCACAACTAATCTTATTTAGACAAATTAATTTGATGTCCGATGACCAAGGCGGTAAGCCCCCTTTATGTACTAAACTCTTCTATTGCTCATTCTTCGTTGCCCGAGGCACTGCTGCTTCGTAATGTGATTAGGAATGCATTTCGTCGGTCAACGGATTTTCTGAGTTGACCCCTGTCTGCTGGTCAGGACAGCAGATAAGAATACACGCACACGCAGCCACGCTGTCCCAGTTCTTGCGTAGCATTCTGACGCCCGAAAACCTCATACAAGCGCATAATTCCATTTATTTAGTAAGCATTTATGCTGAAACTTGTGATACATTGATTTCTTAATAACAATACATGCTCACGGGTACATAAGGATAAATACACTGTGAAAATTGCAACCCCAAGAAAGAATTGCGCTATAATTTATAGCACAGAGCCCTCATGTTACAGGAGATAACTGATTACATTTGTAGAGCTGTACAAGAGTTTTTCGCTTTAAGACTCATTATCATGTGAAGCCACCTCGAGCAACAATAACAGTCTCTACACGGCGTGGCATTGAATGGGGAGGTTTTTGATATTGGCCTGGGGAATAGCCAGGCTGCTTCTATGCGAGACCCGAGTGGAATAGCCAGGCTGCCTCTATGCGAGACCCGAGTGGAATAGCCAGGCTGCCTCTATGCGAGACCAGAGTGGAATAGCCAGGCTGCTTCTATGCGAGACCTGAGTAGAACAGCCAGGTTGCTTCTATGTGAGACCTAAGTGGAATAGCTAGGCTGCTTCTATGTGAGACCTGAGTGGAATAGCCAGGCTGCTTCTATGCTACACCTGGGCGGAATAGCCTGGCTGCTTCTATGCGAGACCTGGGTGGAATAGCCAGGCTGCTTCTATGCGAGACCAGAATGAAATAGCCAGGCTGCTTCTATGCGAGACCAGAGCGGAATATCCAGGCTGCTTCTATTCGAGACCATAGTGGAATAGCCAGGCTGCTTCTATGCAAGACCTGAGTAGAATAGCCAGGCTGCTTCTATGCGAGACCAGAGTGGAATAGCCAGGCTGCTTCTATGCGAGACCAGAGTGGAATAGCCAGGGTGCTTCTAGGCGACACCAGAGTGGAATAGCCAGGCTGCTTCTATGCGATACCAGAGTGGAATAGCCAGGCTGCTTCTATGCGAGACCAGAGTTCATTTGTGGTGACTGGAGCAGACGCTTGGTGGGCCAGTCGCTTAGATACCATGTCCCAAACATGTTCGATCGAGGACATATCGGGCGAACGTGCAGGTCAGGTAATAAGCGGTAACTGCCGTGCATGGAAGAGGTCTTGGACATTCCGGGCCACATGTGGCTAAGTATTGCCCTGCTGGAATAGAGCTCCAGGACAACTCTAAAGGAAGGGTATCACTTCTTCCTCTAAAACATTCCTGGTGTATCGCTGGCTGTTGAGGGTTCTCTCAGTTCGTATGAGGCAAGATGGCGAACTGAACCCAATGGCGCCCCAAACCATGGCACTTGGCGTTGGCCCGGTATAACGCTGCAAGATGCCGTTCACCACGATTTCTTCGAACACGTACGCGACCATCATGGTGAATTAAGTTAAGTCGTGACTCGTCAGTAAACACGACCTGTTGCCAATCATCTCGCCAACGTCTGTGTTAGAGAGTCCGTTGCAGCCTGAGACGTCTGTGGCTGAGAGTCAAAAGAATGCGCAGCAATGGGTTACTAGGGACCAGCCTCCTATTAAGCAAACGACGTCGAACTATGCTGGAGGTCAAAGCTTGACCTGTGACAATGTCTCTCTGATGCGCTAACACCGTGGATGTCTCTGTGCGATCGGTCACTTCCATGCGGTAGAGGTGTCTGTCATCCGTGCAGTCGTGCGATTTTGCGGTCCATTTCCCGGATTTCTGTCTGTCCAGGCCTTATATGTCCACTAACGCCGCGTCCGCATCACTGTACTGGCGTTACGTCCTTCCTACGAGTAGTAATTTCGAGGTAGAAAAATCCAACTTCTCTCATTCCAACAATCCTTCCTCGCTCAAAGTCCGTTAGGTGTTCACAACGTGACCTTCGTAGGCGGGGCATAGCAAGACAGAAGAAGCACCTTTTGGCTCTTCACCGATTGCAACATCTCCTTTGAGTCAGTACCTTATACTCTAGACCGGACAGTTCAGAGGACGCTGCTCCGAAACCGCATTGGCATTTTAATCATTTGCACGTCCTAATCTGTTGTACATATCCTGTAAGTTTCAAGCTAAGTTCCTTATGGTGTTGCAGGTTAGCCAAACCAGTGGTACACGAGTAATTGCGCAAGTGCGCGTTGTTATACACGTTCTGACTTAGGCGCGTTTAAAAAAAAAGATCAAAGTGAAGAATTGCATACAAGACGTGTCTCAAAATTTTTAGAACTAGCTTAGGTGTGATTTCCCTTTGGGAGACAGAATGCAATCAGCGGGTGCGAAGTCCGGCGAATATGGAGTGATAATTGCTCACTGTAGCGCCTTTTCGCGCTGGTATCCTTTTTACAATGGTCGCGTTGTGAGCAGTCGCATGATTATGACGCAAAGGCCTGTCATCCGGCTCTGCCACATCCTCACAAACTGACTAAATCCTTTTGACGATGGGCGCGTTGTGAGCAGGAGCATGATTATGAAATAAAGACCAGTCACCGGGCTCGGTCACTTCCTCACAAACTGACTAAATTCTTTTCAACAGTCTGTCCATCACTTGTCTGTAAAATTCAAAATTAAATGTCTTGCTTTCCGGCAGAAATTCTTTGTGCATAATTGCCTACCAATCACAAAAATCCACTAACATTGTTTTGGTTAGAGAATTTCGAAACTGGAGTTTCTTTGGCTTCGGGGAAATTTTCTCCAACATGTGCAGATGATTGTCTTTTTATTCCAGGGTTATACGCAAACCACCAGGATTCAACACCAGCGTTCTTTTTTTCTCTCTCTCTTTTTCTTCTTTTCAAATATCTGATCTGTCTGTGATCTCAATCAAATCCAAAAACGCTGCAACTGGCCCCTCCGTCTGGTCTGCCGTCAATGTATGATGTACAAAGCGCGGGCATACACTCCTTTTTTCGATTTTAGAAAATAATCGATCTCAGGTTATCTCAACTGATGAGCTCATAATCATTTGCTTATCATTCGGAGGAACAGGAGACTTTTTTCCATTACCAGCTTCTGAACTTTGTTAATGTTGGAAAGCATAAGCTACCAGGTGAGTTAGCCTCTCCAAATCGCTCATACCAAGGAAAAATTTTGGATCCTGATAGTGTTTTATCTCCGTACACTGCACACACCACTGCAATTTTTGAGTCGCGTTTTTTTTTAATGTTTCAACACAAAATTTTATTGATACGCACTTGACTCCTTGAAAAGGTGATTTTACCACACCAACTCAAACACAACTTTCCAGTAGAACCGCTTTGTGCACAATGCTGAGACGTGCTTCAGATTTGCTAGTAAATAATTCTAACAACGGCCAGTAGATGCCACTCGCTAGCAGTATCGTTTAAACGAAATCAATAATAAAACGTTTTTCAAGGCAAAATTACTGTAAGCCATTGCAAATTGAAACAATACCCTCCAGAAACAAAACCGTACACAGGACAACTTCTCTCTAGTTGTTTCTGTCTAGGAAAATATTTTTGGTACGATTTTTAATCGAAATCCCTCGTTTCGTGGCAAACAGTGGCGACGCCAACAGCTCAGATCTGGAAAGGGAGTGGTCTATTAAGGGAGAAAAGTATCGTACCGGGGCAGGCAAAAATTTCATAACGATAAAAAATTCAGTTCATGCGTATTTTCCCTGATGCTCATGATGTTATTCTCAGTAAAATAAACCGTTTTTTAGGTACATATTGTAAATAGTATTTGTTCAGTGTAAGTAGTACTCGGAACCATTAATATAAAAATCCATGCGATTTAACTATTTACTATTTCTTCGTAATTTTAGCTGAATTGCATCACTTTCTTTTCAAATGTTCTTTAATATTTGCTGGCATAAGGCAGTTTATGAATTTTGGTTTGTAACCTGACTAACAATCTCTCTCTCTCTCTCTCTCTCTCTCTCTCTCTCTCTCTCTCTCTCTCTCTCTCTCTCATCTTTTTAAACTATAATTGCAGAAATTGGTCTTTCTTGTACTCTCTGGACATTCCTCAGAGGATTCCCTCTATTTTACAAAATAGTACAACGCAAAATTTAACAAAAAATTCATTTTATATAAGAAAAATTCTGTGAATTCCAAAAAATCCCATGCATTTATCCAAGTTTCCTAAACTCTTAGATGGTTGCATTCGCCATGTGTTCCAACTGCTTAAATATATTGGGGGGATGGGGTGTACAGGGTGGGTTCAAAGAAAAGTTGGGTGGGCTGAATCTCACCCTAGCCCACCCGTAACGTCGCGCCTGGTGCCAAATGAACCTTAGAATGAAGCAGAGGTGGAAGTAAAAGGAATTCCAATGTTTTATCTCTAGTTGAAAGAAATATTTATTCCCAGAACTGGCATAACACTATTTGATGTCGGAGTAGTTTTCGAACAACTTTCGGTTACGTTGCGTTTGATATGATAGCCTCGAGTTATTTAAAAACAAGTTAGTAAAATCATGCAATGCATTGATTGTGATACGCTTTCCAACATACCAGAAATCATTACTCAGTTAAATCTCGCTCCTGTGCCCTGACCTTTGATCCCATTTCGATGATATTCAACAGAACTGGTTCAGTATACCTCCCAAATAACATGATAAAGTTTTGTCGCAATCGAAGTAATTTTACGTAAGTTATGATGCATAAGGGCTATGGAATAGATCCCGCTCCTGTGTCCTACCCTTTGACCCCATTTCGCCTATTTTCAATAAGATTCGTCCTCAGGTAGGTCCCTACAACATACTAACATTTCATCCAAATCGAAACATTTTTACGTAAGTTATGACGCATAATGGCGATGGAAGTGATTCCGCTCAAATGTCCCGACCTTTGACCCCATTTCGCCCATTTTTAATAGAGTTTGTCCCCAGGTGGTCCCCTACCACATACTAAAATTTCATCGAAATCTAGCCTTTTTACGTTAGTTATGACGCATAAGAGCAGTGGAATGGATCCCGCTCCTGTGTCCTAACCTTTGACCCCATTTCGTTCACTTTCAATAGGGGCCCTTCCCAGGTGGTCCCTTACCCCATACTAAAATTTCATCGAAATTGAACGATTTTTACGCGAGTTATCGTCCGGACGAACATACGCACACATCGCGTGACGTAATGAGGCAGATGGGAATCGTGACCATCTGCTCGCAAGAGTGTGAAGCCATAAAACTTTAATAGGATCCACACACAACGCGTGACGTAATGAGACAGATGGCGTGACCGCGCGCCAGCATTTGAATTGCGAGAGTATGACGTCAAAAGATTTCTAAGCATTTATAACATTAACGGGGCGACGCTGTGACACCAAAAACTTGGTAATTCGGGGTGGTTATTTAACCCACTAAACGAATCTTCCTAAAGTCGAGATCAAGCTAAATCGATTTCTAGCACCAGCGAACGGTAGGTTAACGACTTTCATCAAATTCCTTAGAGCCGTTTTCAAAATAAAATTTACATACATACAAGAATTGCTCCTTTAAGGTGAACGTCAAGTAATTTTGCTTCCTGAACTTCGAATAGAAACAATTCTGTACACATTTTCTTCCCAATTAATGCTTTCCCAAGAATGAAAATTTGAACATCGATTAAAATATCTTCATTTTATAACTTGAAATATTTAATATTTTCTAAAACATAACCATAACTATGCAAACCAAAATTTTGTTTGTCTACTGACGTCATTAAAGTACAGGTCGCGCCATCTTTTTTCTGGACAATTAATGCATTCACAAGGATGTAAATTTGAACATCGATTAAAATAGCTTCATTTTACAACTTGGAATACTTAATATTTTCTAAAACATAACCATAATTATGCAATCCAACATTTGTTTGTCTACTGACGTCATGAAAGTACAGGTCGTGACAGCCTTTTTCTGGTTTCAACATCACCAAAGAAAAAGTTATTGATTTTTAATATAATTATGGTTATGTTTCAGAAAATATTAAGTATTCCAAGTTATAATATGAAGTTATTTTAATCGATGTTGAAACTTTCATCCTTGGGAACACATTAATTGTGAAGGAAATGTGTACAAAAGTTTTTCCATTGGAAGTATAGGAAGCAAAATTACTTGACGTCCACCTTAATAATATGGGATAAAGGCGATGGAATTGATCCCAATCCTATGTCCTGACCTTTGACCCGATTTCGCTCATTTTCAATAGGGTTCGTCCCCAGGAGGTCCCCTACCACATACTAAAATTTCATCGAAATCGAACCATATTTACGCAAATTATGACGCATAAGGGCAATGGAATGGATCCCGCTCCTACGTCGTGACCTTTGACCCCATTTTCCCCATTTCCAATAAGGTTCGTCCCCAAGTGGTCCCCTACTACATACTAAAATTTCATCGAAATCTAACCTTTTTTACGCCAGTTATCGTGCGGACAGACGGACGGGCAGAAAAAGCTGGAGCATATACGCTTCTTCAACCTATGGTTGGAAAGCGTAAACAAGTATTTCTTAAGATTTCACAAGACGCACACTTACAAATGTGCGAAATACGTAGATCATTTCAAAAATAATGCACACTAAGTTATTACATACTTGCAACAAATGAATGATGTGATGTGAACCTACAGTTCTTAGATGTAGTCAGTCTCCTGGACTCTCAACAGTGGCTTTCGAGCGTTTAGGAAGGTTTTGAATTCCTGTCAGTTATGCACATTGATGCGCGGGAAACGCTGTGCATGGGCAGTTAGATCTTGTGCGGGGGACACGTCAAAGTCTGTTGGATGCATATCTGGACTGTAGAGCGCATGAGATAGGACTTCCAAGTTGTACTTCGCCAAAAAATAAAGAACCTTCCGAACTTGTATTCTTGTGTTGCCATAGAGGATCAGAACCCCGCGTTGCACACGCTCAGGTCGGTTGCTATGCGTTTTTCGAAGCAGCTTTTGAAAAAATCGTGGCAACACTGTGACAATACCATCAGTAGATACTCCAACTGTCACGATGACATCAGAGTAAGTTGTAGGCAAAGATCATTATTGGTTTCGCTTTCGACATTCTCGGCAGCCATTTTTGGGGCTTAAAGAGAGGAAGTACCTCTGCACGGACTGGACTGAGATTTTAGTTCAGGATGTGATGTATACTTGATTTAACCTTCCTTTTTAGTTCCTGTCTTCTTCTGTAAATTTGATTTATTCTCGTTAAACGTTTTTCTCTCGAGGAATTTAATTTTGGCAACAACTTGACATCAGGTCAAAGTGCAATGACGTCGTTGAGTTTCGAGCAACGAGATAGAAATACATAGAGTGCTTCTGTGATTAGTTCTCTGCTGTGGCAGCTGAAGCCAACGAGGGGAGAGCCCGCCATCTTTGATGAGGTACAAATTCTGTGTGTGTCAAGGAGTCACCTCGGTTCTTTCAGCTGCTCGGCGATCGTGTTATGATTTGTGAATATTCACAATTATCAGCACATTTTGGAAAATTATTTCAACAATAAAATGCCATTTACTCCACTTTTGGAAGGTTAGCCCTACATTTCACAAGTAAGCATTTTTAAATAAGGTTGAGCTGTAAATGCTCAGTTAATCAAACGCAGAAAATAGGACATCTAATCCGTATAGCTGGTGATTAAACCAGCAGATGAACCATTTCAATATCTGTGTTATCTTAAGACTTTTTATTCCTTATATTTTGTAAACAGTCGTACTCAATGTGAACACTGAATCATGTTTATGGGAAGATGAGGTTAATTGTGAGTTACCAACTTTGAGGCTTTTTGGGAACAATTTTTACTAATGCTAGTGTTTTTTTTTTTTTTTTTTTTTTTTTTACATATACTTGAGGATGTTTTGCAAATGGCATTTGTATATATATTCTAGAATCTGTACAGTGTACTTGCAACTTGTCTGACAAGACAACAAATATTTCAAAATCTTAGGAAGCAGCAATTTATTTTTATGTGATAAAGATCATGTACCCATGGCTAATGCCCATTAGATAGCAAATACTGGTAAAGCAATCAATTTATGGTTACTTAAATTGCAGAAGTAATAATTGTGATTGGTAATATAAATTTATTGCTTGCTGACACCTGTCAGAAAAGAATCTAGTATTTTATCTGAAAGCACAGGGTCACCCATGCAACTTGTGTTCTAGGCATTTGTCTCTGATTAGTGATTAATCTGTAGTATTACTGCAACAAAGTGAGAGTGGAGAGCTTGAAAATCTCTTGACAGAATACTCTTTATTTGTGAATGTGTTAATACAATGTGTGTGGTTTTTGGGTAGCAAAAATACAGGCAATATTGATTTAAAACTGAAAATAGGAAACAGGGAGTACAATGGTACCTCAAAAATGCAAATAACATAAAATATTTATGAAAACTAGCACAAACGATTATGAAATGACAATTGAAAAGAAATTATGGAATAATACAAAAGAAAGGGACTAGCAACATTTTGTAATAACTACTTGCATTTGATTTTTGCGTGATAGGTGGTGTTTTTTTTTTTTTGTTGTTGTTTTTTTAAGAATGTGACCTCTGATTCATGATGAATGTACAGTCAGTATGTCCATGTATAAATTGCCAGTTATTCCTATTGCATCAACCATATATATGAGAGGTTAGTATTGAACAAATATCACTCACGTATATCAATCTTTCTTTGAATTGAACAAGTTGTGCCTGTATTTCTCTAAAATACAAATCAGACGCACTTGTATTTCCAGCAAGACTGTTGAAGGAACCCACAAAATAACAACACAAAACATAAACATTTGCTCGCCAAACTTTTTGCACATCATGAATGCAAATCAGTGGTTGTTAATTTCTCACTTCATATTAATAAGAGGCTGTGCCCTTAAAATTGAAACAAAAAAAAAAAACTATGTGCAGTACATCTTAACAATTGCCAAAATGTGTACAAATATCAGGTGAAAACTACAAAATTTCAGCTTTGGGACAACAAAAAACTAGGCTTCTTAAAAAAAAAAGTAAAATATGAAAAAAAACTATGTGCAGTACATCTTAACAATTGCCAAAATGTGTACAAATATCAGGTGAAAACTACAAAATTTCAGCTTTGGGACAACAAAAAACTAGGCTTCTTAAAAAAAAAGTAAAATATGAAAGTGCAAATAAAAAATATTAAATACTTAATACTGAAACAAAAAAAAAAAAAAATTTTGTCCCATAAAAAAATAAAAGTCCATAATCTGAATTTTTTGGTCACTCAGCCCAGAGCTTAAAAAATATCTAAAATAATACATGCCCATAGAAAATTTACCTGCCCAGATATTAAAAGCAGGATGTGTAGAAAGATTTTTCTTTTGATACCAAAAATTATAAGTCTTTTTAGGTTGAAAAAGTACATAAAACTATTTTTAGGTACTCGGTACTGGTGTTGCTAACTGTAAATAGCATTTGGAGCATCATATTGCCCCAATGTCTGTCTATACCTAAGTCACAGGGGAGTTACAGAAGTGATATATATATCTCTGTAACTACAACATATATTAGGTCACCAAGTTTATTTAAACTGCACTTAAGAATAATTATTTTCAATTCTTTTTCTTACGGATAAACCTTGGAAGATAGTTAAATAATACATAGCAAATAAACATATGTAGATACATAAATAAAATAATTTTCATCAAAAAAAGGGTTAGCCTATTCCTGCTGTTAAAATACATCAAAAAGTAAACTGACAATAAAAAATACAGGAAAAAGGTAAGTAATGTTTATACGTAATGTTTTATATATATATAGAGAGAGAGAGAAAGAGAGGGTGGGCGACATCATAACCAGGTGTATATATATATATATACTGTATGTATGGCCTTAACTAAAAAAGAAAAGCAGGATGTGTAGAAAGATTTTTCTTTTGATACCAAAAAAAGACATGCAAAGAATGCAGACAACTCAAAGAATATATATATACAGAGAGAGAGAGTGAAACCACTGAAATGGCAATGGGCTGGACATGTTGCCAGAAGAACAGACCACTGATGGACGACTGAAATTTTGAACTGGATTTCGAGGGACAGAAGACTCATGGGAGATGGGTGGATGGAATTCGAAACCATGCCGGAGTAATATGGAGGAGACAGGCTCAAGACACACAATTGTGGAAGAAACTTGGGGAGACCTTCATTCAGCAGTGGATTCATAATGGTATATATATCATCATCATTGACAACTATTATCCTTACAATATATGTATACTGTATATAATCAATATATATATATATATATCATTATCATCATTGTCAACCATTATCAATCCACTACTGGATGAGGGTCTCAACAAGTTTCTTCCGCAACTGTATGTCTTGAGCCTATCTCTTCCATGTTACTCCGACATGCTTTCGAATTTCAGCCACCCATCTCCCATGGAGTCTTCTGGGGTTTTTTCGGTAACACTTAAGCTATGATTTAACTTTGGGGCTCCAGATGTCTTTCCCTAAAGAGTGGTTTGGGGTTCCTGAGTTGTTTTATTCTATGTCATTTTTGTCTAGAATCATGAAAGTGGGTTACTTCTGGTTAATTCTATGTTTATTTCTGCTACGTCTAATTCCTGCAGCAAGGTGCAGTGTTGATGTGGTCTAATTACTACATGAGTGTGCTTTACTTCTTTCTACTGATATATGTATAACATCAACCATTATCAATCCACTGCTGGATGAAGGCCTCCCCAAGTTTCTTCCACAGTTGTCTGTCTTGAGCCTGTCTCCTCCGTGTCACTCCTGCATGATTTCGAATTTCATCCATTCATCTCCCATGGAGTCATCTTCTGGGTCTTATATATACATAGAGAGAGAGAGAATTATATTGTGTGAAGTATTTAGTGTATGTGCTGGAAGATACCTTTATTATGGTCAAGTTAGCACAATTGCCTTGCCTACCCACGAATAAGGCTTACAGATCTGTGTTGTCGAATGTTAAGGCTAACAAACAGATTAGAAACATGCCCAGTGCTAAGGACTTTTAATTTTTATTAAATAAAAACCAGGTAAGTAGTAGTTTTTTTCTGATTATATAAGATAGGGGCAGTTGGTAAAAGTATTTTAATATTGGTACCTCTTGGCTGTGTAAACTCATTGTTTGTTTTCCGTTTTTCTTCGAACTTTTTTTTTTTCATTTAAAACTCTCATAAAATATTTGGCGTCTATGTATTTGGAGTGATAAGCTGTGGGATGATTCAGCATTCTCATGGTGATGACCCACGAATATCTAAGATTTTTACGGAAATTGCGGATTGACCGCAACTGTATTTTTTATTTTTTTATTTATTTATTTTTTTCATTTACTCTATTACCGCTGACTTATATTTCACTGAAAATTGGTTCCAAAAAATTTGTGAAATGTCAAAAAATTACGGCATGAGATTTTATTCAACGAGAGCAAGCTGCATCCATTAAAATATCATTTTCTTTTTAAAACACTATTGCCGCCAACTAATGATGAAAAGCGTTATTTGATACGTTAAAGTTTTAGTCTCACCCCTAGGTGTTTATAACAACATTCCTGAGTTATATCCTTATTTAACATCAAACCATATATTACGAAAACTCCCTTTCTTAACACGGAACGGAAATCGTTCTGTACCTCATCAAACATGGCTGCCACTTGTTTCCGGTGGCTTCACCCGTTCCCCGACGTAAGCGCTCTACGTACTTCTATCTCGTTGGTTTCGAGAGATAAGAGCTCGGGTTTTCAATGCCGTGAGCGTAATGTTTTGAAAACACTGTTACGAACAATGTCACTGTAACTGTTGTAGTGTATTCTTGTTTACGCTTTCCAAAAATAGGTTGAACAAGCGTAATGCTCTAGCTTTGTCCGTCTATCTGTCAGCGCGATAACTCGCGTTAAAATGGTTCGATTTCGGGAATATGAAATATCTTTTAGGCTATTTCTGGAGCATGGCTGCCATCTTGAAATCCGCCATATTGGATCAAGGTCAAATTTTTCAAATGGTAAGAGTGTCATGTTGCATATCAAACAATACCAGATTTTTCTCAGAAATTGATTGCCGTAATCAGATTTGACATATGTGTTGTGATTCACAAGTTATCAACACAGAAATCTGAAACAACAACCTCTAAAATACCCTGTCATGCTCAGCTACAGAGGGTAAGTCGAAAGTTTTGCGATATTTGCATAAACGCATATGCTGCGCAGGGTATATCACGTGTTTAAACTAGCTCAAGTCGCTCACTGCAGTCAGTCGAAAGAGATATAAAGTAATAGTCGCTGCTGTAAACAGCATTGCATGTCGTCGTTCTATTTGTGGTTGGGACGCCTAAAAGGTGAATAGCCACAACCGGCTAATTAGGGAACTTTTGTTTTGCGAGTTTGAACTCGGCCATAACGTTGCTCAAACAACACGAAACATTTGTCATGCGAAAGGGTAAGGTTCCGTGGAGCTCAACACCGCAACCAGATGGTTCAAGAAATTCAGCTCAGGTGACAGAAACCTCGATGATTAGCAAAGGTCAGGTAGGCCGCGAACCGTGGATTCAGGGGTCGTGCGCCAGGCCGTAGAGGCAAATTCGACAACCAGCATTCGGAGATTATCAGGCGAGCTTGGCATGTCGCAGATCACCGTTATTCGTCCCTTTCAGGACCTCGGCAAAGGTCTACAGGAGCTGCCGCATTGTCCCTCACGAACTAAAACCAGCTGAAGCAAACCGCCGAGTGGAAGTGTGCACGAAACTCCTAGAAAACCAGCGCGATCTACTTTTCATCAAGAAAACTGTTTCGTGCGATGAAAAGTGGGTCTATTTCCGTAATCCAAATACACAAAGACAGTGGTTGAGCCCATGCCAGCTTCCTAAACCTGTCGCCAAACGTGGGTGCTTTGAGCACAAGGTGATTCTCTGCGTCTGCTGGAATTTCTAGGGGATCATTCATTACAAATTTGTTCTAGACGGTCGGACCATCAACGTCAACCTTCACTCTGAACAGCTGGAGCGGATGTATGCCGTTTCGGAGGAGAAGTACCCCGCACTGATGAACAGAAAGCGCGCTCTCCTGCAGCAGACAACGCTCGGCTTCATACCGCGCGAACGACCCGCGCAAAACTCGAGGAACTTGAGGGCGTCGAACTAATGCCACACCCGGTCGAACTAATGCCATTACCTTGCCCGTACGATTATTACTTGTACCGGTCCATGGCCAACTTCCTTCAAGGGCGGCACTTCAGCAACCAGGAGGACGTGGCAGCTGGGATGAAGGAGTTCTTCGCCTCGAAGGACTCTTTCATCCCCGCTACCACCTCCTCCTGGTTGCTGAAGTTCCTCCCGTGAAGGAAGTTGGCCATGGATACCGCCGTTGATACGAAGAACTCGCAGCTAGATGGCTAAAGACGGTGCAACACGATGGCTCATACTTTTAATGCTAGTCATCTTTCGTTTTAAAGGTACGTATGACGACATAAAGTGATCCAAATATTGCAAAACTCTCGACTCACCCTCTGTATCTGATGTGTTCAATGTGTTGTCCATGTTGATGAACACAGAGGTGAAGGGGCTTGATCCAGTCGTTATGCGCCCGCACGAGAATATCGGAAGAAATGCAGTTACAGGCCTCCACGATGCGTTGCTGAAAGTGATGTTTGTCGCGGATTTTCTCAGCATATATCAGGTGTTTCAGATGACTCCACAGATAAACGTCGAGTGGTGTGAGGTCGAGGGATCCGGGTGGCCATTCTACAGGACCACGCCGGCCAATCAAATGACCAGGGAATTGAACATCTAGCTATTGTCGAACAGTTGCTCTATAATGTGGTGGAGCCCCATCGTGTTGGAAATAACAGGGGAAATGGCCATCATCATTCAGAAGGGAAGGGAACACTGTTTTCTGTAGCATTTACAGATAGCGCTGAGCATTTCTAGTCCATAAAAATGGGTTCGATTACATGGTTGCCCCACATTCCACACAACACCAGAACCTATACATTACCAACGACTGTGGATGGTTCCGTCCAGCGAGGGTTCCTGTCACTCCAGTACCTGTGGTTCTGACGGTTAACCTCACCACTTACATAAAAATTAGCCTCGTCAGTGAACAAAATGCCCTGTGCGAATGAGGAATCCCGTTGATGTTGGTCTAAAGCCGAGGTGCAGAACTCGAAACGTCTATCAGGGTCATCCTCTGATAGTTACTGCTGCATGTTGATCTTAAACGGATGCAAGGGAGCGGTGTGAAGAATCCGTACAATGGCTGTCTGGCTGATACCACATTCTAATGCGAGACGTGGTGTGCTACGTTGTGGACTCTTTGCAAACGATGCCAAGACCATTGTTGAACTTTCCTTGCAGGTAGCAGTTTTCGGCTGACCATCACGTGATTTGTCGTCCACCATCCGAATTCCTCGGAATTTGGATATCAGGTATGCGACAGTGTTGTGTGAATTTGGTGGTCTTTCTGGGTGTCGGTTGTTGAAGTCTACGGCTATGATACGGTAGATGCGTTCCCCAGACGTTAAGATCACCTCAATCCTCTCCTCTTTCGTCAATGCCATTTTCAGTTACCTTAAACAAACAATGGCTATTTCAACTTTCTGTGTTGATAACTTGTGAACCGCAACACAGATGTCTGATTTATGGCAATCAGTTTCTGAGAAAATTCTGGTCCTGTTTGATATGCAACGTGACCTCCTTACCATTTGAAAAATTTGACCTGGATCCAATACGGCGGATTTCAAGGTGTCGTCCATGTTCCGGAAATAGCCTAAAAGATATGCCCCCTCACCGAATCTTTCCTGGGGTATTCAGATATTTCATTTTCCCTTCTGTTTCTGAAATATAAGGGTATCCTGCGACTTTTGACTCACCCTGTAATACGACAGCTGCAGAAATCTAACCCAGAAGGGCCGACATTACCGGTAAAGAATACCCAGCCAGGTCCCCGAGACCATAGTGTGTCCGCGATAAGGCGACATCAAAATAACATGACAGATAAGTTCTCCTTTATATTTGTTTTCAAATTTATTGTGTCGCAATATAATTGAGTCGTCACTATAGACTGGAACTTAGTCATGTCTAGGTTAGGAAAGTTAAATCCTAAGCAAGCATTTTACAGCAACTCAGTAGTAAAACAATTAGTGTTTCAACACTGAGTCTAAATGTGACAACTGGATAGGTTAAATTATAATCACATCAGGTCTCACCATCATATTAACTTGTAATTGTCATTTACATCATTACTAAAATTGTGTACACTCCAGTTGCTTTCGCATTTATCTAATATTAATTATCTTTGTGTTGTTTTTCAAGAGTAAGGTGTTTAAGCTTATTATCAGCGTTTTATATGACGAGCGAATTTCACAAATTCACCAGAGTATATTAAATTTAATAGTTTGCGGCATCCGACGTTCTCTCTACGGAAAAGGAAGTCGGATGAAACACAACGTGATTACTTTATTCATTCACATTTTTAAAGATGATCACTTATTCCACGCGTGAATGCGCATGTATGTTCCCTTTCGTTGGCTATCGTATTACAAATAATTTATGATCGTATTGGCTGATGATGCAGTTCTCGTAATACAACGTCGGAATTCCGCATTGCAACTGTTATTTTATTTTATTTGTTTCATCCTTATACGTTTTTACCGTAATGTTTGGTTTGATTCTCATAACGTCATTCCGTTTTATTTCGTAAATATACTGAAGTGCCAAAAGTCATGGTATACGTATATCTAGTATCGTGTAGGACCTCCTCTAACACGGCGAAGTGCTACAACTCGACGTGGTATCGATTTCACAAGTGGCCGGAAGACTTCTGGAGAGATCTTGAGCCATACCGTCTGAATAGCTGCCCGTAGTCTGAATAGCTGCCCGCCTGAATAGCTGCCCACAGTTCCCTGGTATTTGTAGGTGTAGGATCTTGGCTGTGAATGGACCTTTCCACCACGTCCCATAAGTACTCTATTGGATTCATGTCGGGCGAACGTAGTGACCACACTATCCGTCGGAACTCTCCAGAATGCTCCTGGAACCAGTTTTGGACAACTTGGGCTACATGACATGGTGCATTGTCCGTCTGGAAAATCACATCGTTTGTTGGGGTACGTGAAGTCCATGAAGGGCTGCAAATGGTCACCCAGCAGTGCAACAAAGCGATCACCGGTTAATGACGTGTTTACGAGGACCAGAGGACCCTACGCATGCCACGTAAAGTCACCCCACACATGTATGGAACCACCATCAGCTTGCACAGTGCCTTGTTGAAAGCTTTGGTCCATGGCCTCGTGGGTTCTGCGCCACAGCCGCCTACCATCAGCTCCAAACAACTCGTAGCATGACTCATAGGACCACGTCTCATATTGCCAGTCTTCCAGGGTCCAATTACCCTGTTCACAAGCCCAGGTGAGGCGCTGTGTCCGATGTCGTGGTGTTAACAAAGGCACTTTGGCGGATCTTCTGCTCCCATACCCCATGGACGCTAAATTGCGCTGCACTAACCTTATGGATATCTCTCTGGTACCTTTTGTATTGAATGTGAATGTTATTTGAGTCAGTGTCGCTTGTCTGCTAGCATGGACAATCCTGGTCTCACGCCGATGTTCTCGGTCATTCAGCACCCGTGGTTGGCCACTGTCTACGGTGGGTGGTAATGCCTTCCATGAGGTATTCTCGGTACACACGTGACACCGTGGATTGGGGAATGTTGAATGTTCGCACAACTTCGGAAATTTAATACCCCATCCATTTGGCTCCCACTACCATGCCTCGTTCAAACTCCGATAATTCACGTCGGCTTGCCATAATCCTACTGGCGGTTGTTCAACTTGACTCACGAGATTACACCTCGCAACTGATAAAATTCGTGGCGTGCGTGGAAGCCTTCATACGACCCAGTTGAAAATTTGCATACTTCTATCCTTTAACTTTTGGCACTTTAGTGTACAACCATTTTAGTTATAACATTGGTGCTGTTAACTCTTTGTTTATTACACAAGGAATATTTTATACGAATACACCAGTCAGCAATTTAATTATAACACTGGCGCCGTGCACATTTTAATAACTTTTAAATTAATATTTTTTTGTTTACAACACAACGAATCTTCAACACGAATAAAGGTACCAGATAAAAACAGCACATTTTTTTAACCAAATCAAGGGCATATTTAAACGACATGCCATTTCTTTTAGAACTCTGCTTTCGCAGGAAGATTATTTCATTTTAAAAGATGCTCAACAGTATTTTCGGGAATTATTGCATTTTCTGTCGGAATTTGCGAACGTTGATAAGAAATTGTGCCTAGGAAATTTTTAAGATAATAACGTCAGTATTTTCGTGGGAGGAAATGAAGACAAGCGAAATTAAATATCCATAAATAAACGTCAAGGCATAAAAATCGCGATGCGTCTCGCGAATGTTCGGGAGAGACTTCTTCGACATCAGCTGCATGAACTTCGTCCTCTCTTCATTTTCTTCATCATCTTCCTTTCCTCTCCGAGAAATCTGCTGCCTCTTGGGATCCGGGGCCTTTTCATACTCTACAAGAGTTACGCGAATAAAGAAGAAAGAGGGAGAAGGAAAGGAAAGGAAAAAAAAAAAAAAAAAAAGAATACGAAAATAAGTCCGCCCCAGGCATCCAAAGAGCACCTTCCCTTATCCTTCCCAATTTCTCTTTCAAGCGCAAGTGTCCAGAGAAAAGCGTGCAATTTACTGTCCGTCAGATGTGGACCGGCCGGCTACTAGGTAAATAGGCTTAAAGGCATCAAGCAGACACACACACACACGCACACACACATGCTACAAAATGTGGTCGCCCCTCGAGGCGTGGACGTTTTTTAAACGGTATATCACAGACCAAGGCAAAGAAAATCTCAAAAATGAACCCACACACACACACACTACGGCGTGGCCAATAATATTCTACACGATTGCAGCAAACAGGTTTGTGTACATTCGTCAAAGAATAAAAAGCGCGTCACAGTTCTTTTTGTTTCACGCCGTATTTACGTGTTCTTTAGAAATTAGATTTGTTCCAAAAAAGAGAAAGATCGTTCGCCATTTGCGGTTAATTAATTTAGTAAACAGTAGTTTTTAATTGTTAATGATTTAACACCACCAGCAAGAAAAGCAGAAATCGCCGACTCCTAATTTACCGGATCGCTGAAGGAATCAGTGGTGTAAGGACAGGCCCGAAATTCAAGTATTCCTCATAATAAGACCACAAAGATACGGGAAAAAAAAACAGAAACTCCCGCCCCCTTATATCACTCGATAACCGGTGACTTCCCTGATACACCTTATTATCATTCATTATTTTGCTTTGTTTTATGGAAAATAAACTACCTATCGGTTACGGAATTTAGTATAAAACCTATACAACAGGCTACGTCTGTCCCTAACGCTCTGACGTTAACGCTATGACGTCATTCAGTACTTGCAGCGCCATCTTCTTTTATCTGGTGGCCGAAATCTGAACTAAGCTCGCCGCTATCGCACGATACTTAAAAAAAAGGAGATATACCGGAATACCGGAAAAAAAATAAAGTTAGTAAAACAAACGACTTTATCTGTGGCAATGCGCACATGCTCGAACAACTGGCTGCGACGTTTGTTCTGTTACGTAGATGTTATGTCATGTTTTATTTCATTTTCTTCGCATTGCAGAGTAATTTCATAAAAATGAAAAAAATTGCAGAGTAATTTCATAAAAAGGAATAAAATTGCAGAGTAATTTCATAAAAAGGGGTAAAATTGCAGAATAATTTCATAAAAAGCAACAAATAAATTTCTAAGAAAGTAACTGCAGACACTTTGATGGAAATTTGAAAAATAATTGGTTCCGTGGAATTTTTCTTTGCAGTACAAGATGGAAGAAGATAAACCTGAAAGAAAGCGTCGCTTAAATAAAGAACAACGGCGATGTCGTGCAAACCAATCTTCATAAAACCAATGAAACTTTTAAAGAAATACAAGCCGGACATATTACAGACGTAGCCTATTACATAGGTTTTATGTATATGTATGTACACTATCTACCAACAAGAAATTGGACACCTGTGATAGCAAAGGAAAACGAAGTTTATTCACCTTCAATAGTTTGTGGAACCTCCACGAGCGGCGATTACAGCTGCGACCCTCCGGAGCATACTCTCAACCAGGCGTTGTACGACCGTTAGCGGCATTTTCTTCCATTCGGCTTCGAGAAGAAAGGTCAGTTCCTTCACCGATTTCGGACGGTGGGGGCACCCCTTAAGTCGACGCTCCAACTCGTCCCAGAGCTGCTCGATAGGGTTAAGGTCCGGGTTCTGCGCAGGCCAGTCCATTCGATTAACCCCATTGTCACCATACCAAGCAATGGTGGACCTCGCAACATGATAAGTGGAATTGTCATCCTGAAAGTAACATGGGTCCACCCCGTAAGACTGCCACAACGTAGGAAGCGCATGTTCATCCAAAATGGTGCAGTAGGTCTCGGCGTTGAGTCTACCAGGAATTGCGACCAAGGGTCCCGTTCCATACCAGGAGAAACACCCCCATAGCGTAATTCCACCGCCGCCGAACTTCACAGTTGGCACAATACATTCCGGCAGGAGGCGTTCTCCAGGCAGACGCCAAACCCAGACCCTACCATCCGAACCGTAGAGGGTGAACCTTGATTCGTCGCTCCAGAGACCCTGTTTCCAGTGTTCACCGGTCCACTGTCGGCGTCCTTTGCACCACGTTACCCGAGCAGCGCTATTGGACTTGGTGATCAAAGGCTTGTGGGCGGCAGGACATCCATGATAACCGAGCAGATGGGCTTCGTTACGGATGGTATTCATCGAAAGAACACTCCCGGATGCCTATTGAAACTTCTCGCGGATGTGGCCCATCGATTTGGTACGGTTCTTCCAAATTTCTCTGGGCAGCACCCGTCGGTCTCTAACTCCCAGTTTTGTGGGTCTGCCGGGTCGGGGCACATTCTGACAGTCACCTCTCATCTTCCACTTGAGAATCACGTAGGCCACTGTCGGTTTTGGGTACTTCAACTCGCTGGATAAGTCACGTATGGATCAGCCATTTCTGTGATACCCAACGATTACACCTTTCTCGAAATCAGAGAGCTCCGAACTGCGTGGCATCTTGCATGCGACTCGTTGCGTTGTTGTTTCCCACACGATATTTAACGGGGGCGGCCGTGACGAGTATCAAGACCGCAGATATCGCCGATTTCAGGGGTGTCCAATTACTTGTTGATGGATAGTGTATTTGTATTTTACGATTCGTGTTATAAAAATTTCAGTCATAGCTTTCTCACCCATGCTATCTATGAGCTAGTAAAACCTATAATAGGCTACACGTGTCCTGTCGCCCTGGCGTGATTCACTACTTGCAGCGCCATCTGCTTTTATCCTGTGGCCGAAATCGGAACTAAGCTCACCGCTATCTACGTAAAGTCAAGGAGAAATACCGGAAAATAAAATAAAGTTAATAAGACAAGCGACTTCATCTGTGGCAACACGCACGTGCTCGAACAACTGTCTGCAACGTTTGTTCTGTTACGTAGGTGTTATGTTATGTTTTATTTCATTTTCTTCGCATTTTAGAGTAATTTCAGAGAAAGGAATAAAATTGCGGTGTAGAATCCAGATCACATGAAAGTTTTTGTCAAACACAATGAACTGCAAGGAAATCTTTTGAACAATCAAATGACAATAACGCAAAACATTGTATATCAAGAAGTCTTTCATGACCTTTAACCCTTTTTCAGACGTCTGAACGTACCGTAATGTTTTCTCAATGTGTGGCAAAACCCACTCCTCCAAGAGTTAACATAATTTTTATTACCTAATTTTTTTTATTATATGGTTTTTAAATACTGTGACCATCTTGTGACGGGTTAAAATCTATTAACCTGTATAATAGGCTTCTGTCATGGAATTATTACGAAGATTTTGTTGCTAGTGACGTATTTTATAGACTGCCCATTAATAATCCAACCGTTTATTATAGCTAGCATGTACATGTATTTTACGATTCGTGTGATGAAAATTTCAGTCACAGCCTTTTCACCCGTGCAAGTCACAGGCTATGAGCTAGTACGAGAATAATGTAGTAGTGACACACATACTGGCAACTGAAATTAGAAAACATTATTCAATACCTGGTTAGACTTCATTTACCCTGAATTACAGCACGTATTTGCTTGGCATAGATTTCACAAGATGTTGGGAGTGCAGCTACGTCTACGGCATACCAGGCGCTCGCCAGACAGTCCTTTTCTTGGCCCAGATTTGACGGAGGAGGACCCCCCCCCCGTCTGATCTGTTTTCTTCTGATATGTCCCATACATTCTTAATTGGGGTTCAGATTCGAGATTTGTGGTGGCCAGGTAAGATGGTGGAAGTTGCCGTCATGTTCGCTGGACCACTGCTTAACACCTCTTGCGCGATGGACCTTGTTCATGAAAGAGCCGTCACTTTCTGGATAAAAGTCAGCATTGCAGGATGGACTTGATCCGCAACAAAGTTCAGATATTCCGAGAAGGACACCCGACGTACCAGCAATATCAGCGTACCCGTCATGTGCTAACCGAACATGCCCCACAACATGACGCCACCTCCAGAATCTTGAGCTGTGTGTTTTCAATGAAAGCTAGGTCCATTGCTTCACGGGGCTACCGCTAAACTCTCTGCCTACCGTCGGTACAGAACAAGATGCACTACGACTCGTCCGACCACGTGATTTTTTTCCTTTCCTTGAGTGTCGAGTCACGGAGTTCCTGACACCACTGTACACGTATTTTCGGGTTCTTTGCGGTAACCAGTGTGACGTGCCTGACCAGCAGGACGCACAAGATATAAAGGCAGATAGCAGCGATAACGAACGTCTGCGTAGCTCAGTTGGTAGAGCGACTTGTTCCGGAATAAGTGGACTCGGGTTCGATTCTCGGCGTGGACCAAAAATGACGGAGAAATTTACTTCGTTATACCAGTGGTTTACGTGTAGGCATGCAACTCCCTGCGCATAGTTCGCTCAGATATGGGTCGAGAACAGTCTGCATTGAATGCTTCAGTCAATTGCTGCACACAGGAAGTTCTTTTTCTCCGTGCAAGCCTTCTCAGACGACGGCGATCTCGTTCCTGACAGATTGTCGTCGCGCCACAGTTACGTCTCTCAGACAAACAATCAGAATTATTTTTCCACTGATAAATGGACCCCGGATATCTCCCTTTTTGAGAAACCACGCAGCTCTTCTGTTTTTAAAATCGTCGCTCCAGCCGGACGAGCACCCACAATGAGCCCTTTATCAAATTCCTACAGATCCTTTGTTTTTCTTATTATGATCAACACTACTGACGATTACTTACGCAGTCTTAAATAGTTGCCTAGATCATGTAGTAAAGCACGTGACCACACATTTAGCATATACGCTGCGCGTGACGTTTACGCACATCTATGCAAAGGTTTCCGATTCAGTGGCCGGGGTGTGTGTTCTTATTAATAACGTTGCATCTTAATAACTTAACGTTGCTTCTTAATAACATCAATTATTAATGCCTTCTAAATACTATAAAACTTTCATTTCAGTACTTATTAAAAGCTGTAAATAAGTGGAAACCTTTTTTAAAGTGCAGATATTTACTCGTATGGGTTTTCAGCGTGCCAGTGAGTTTCCCTAATAAGGGTGGTGTCGGTCAGAATATTTTGTGTCAGCTTTGAGTTTTGCGCTAGGCGCCGAAGTTTAGGGCACAACTGGTTTTTATGGCCGGTATCAGACAGAATCTTTTGTGTCAGCTTTGAGTTTTACGCTAGGGGCCGATGTTTATGGCACAACTGGTTTTTATGGCCGGTATCAGACAGTATCTTTTGTGTCAGCTTTGAGTTTTATGCTAGGTTATAACGAAGTGAATTTCTCCGTCATTTTTATCCGCGTCGGGGTTCAAACCCGGGTCCACTCATTCCGGAATAAGTTGCTCTACCAATTAAGCTACGCGGACATTTGTTCTGATTGCTATGTGCCTTTATGTCGTGTTCGTCCTCCTGGCAGGTACGTCACATCTCCTGGTACGTTACAAGGTGCCGAAGTTTTTGGCATAATTGTTTTTTATGGCCGGTGTCAGACAGAATCTTTTGTGTCGGCTTTGAGTTTTACGCTAGGCGCCGAAGTTTATGGCACAATTGGTTTTTATGGCCTGTGTCTACACTCGAAAAAGAAAGTGTGTTGGGCAAAAAAAAATTATTGCTAGGAGGACATTGTATTTTCAGAGGATCTAAAACTTTGACTTTGGATCGGGAGGAGCTTGCACCTAGGGCGAGAGTGAGTAGTTCAAGATGGCAGATGAGACCGGGAGAGCGAGAGAAGGAGTTGAGACTCAGGATAAGAAAGTAGGGATGATTTGGGGTTCGCGCGGAGGGAAATAAGGAATCCCCGACGATTATCTGGAAATGAAGTGGGGCCAACCGAAAGTGAAGCTGCAATCCTGCGAAACCGTACTGTAGCTAATAAGAGAAGACTAAACATATAAGATTTTTCATTTCAAGATTTAGAGTTCGTGAATACCTTTGAACTTATATTATTGTAGCTCTGCTGTTCGAACCAGCAACAAATTGACTGTGATAACCTGCTAAATAACATAAGAAAATAAATCAAACCCGCAACACCGTTACAATAAATAATTTTTATTTCACTTACTACACTCAGTATTTCAAATTGCACAAATGTAAACTGGATCTTTAGTAAATTTCCCTCAGGAAGAAACGTGGCATTTGCAGTCACAACACTTCAAGTACTGCGCTTATCCTGTCTGTGTCTCAGAGTCTATGCCGCATAACTAAATGTCGCTTGATTTTTGCAGTTCCGGGGGGGGATTTTCCTATAAATGTTGTCCAGTGTGACGTTATTTGATCATAAAAAGTGGCACAACATTTCGATGTCTCCCTGCTGAAGACATGACTATTGAAGGAGGGCCATATTGAATTCCAGAAGAGCTTCGTTGCCCATGCTGCATCGAAAACACAATAAAAAAATTCATCTTTGATTTATTATATAATATCTGTGATACTGAAATAATAGTGTAACTGCCGTCCCGGTGGCCAAGTGGACAGCATAATAATATCTTTCATTTATGCAGATTTCTTGAACCACCTGCTTTCAGCAGTTGGCTCTTTGTTAGCCTCCAGTCTCTGTGGTGGGCGATTGTTGCGGACCACAAACCCACATCCGACCATTCAATTTGCAGTTTTCAAAGGTTTCCGTAAATGTATTGCGAATGCGTGAATGGATCCATTAAGTTCGGCATATTAAAGCATTTCTGGCGGTTGGCACTTTATGAGGAAAAAAGCAACAGGAAATTAATGAACAGGAACTGTACACCTACTATGCTCAAAATAATATAGTATACTAGTGATCCGAATTTCTTGGCGTAGAATAGAAAATCAAAGTTTCCAAGCTTTTGCACATCAACCAGATGGCTTTCTCAAGAAAGCCATCTGGTTGATGATAAGCCATCAAGGAAGCCATCTGGTTGACCTTCCTTGAGAAAGCCATTTGGTTTATGTGCTTTGATGGGAAACTTTGATTTTCTACTTTCCAAGCTTTCACACATCAACTAGATGGCTTTCTCAAGGAAGCCATCTGGTTTATGATAAGCCACTTTATTGGCCTTCCTTGAGAAAGCCATTTGGTTTATGTGCGAAAGCTTGGAAACTTTGATTTTCTATTCTACGCCAAAAAATTCAGATCACTATAAATTATGCCATTTTGAGCAACAGAAAAATATTTCATTTTAATCCTTCTTGCCCGAGGATATTCCTCATCATGATTGTGTACAGCTCATTGGGATGAATCGTATGCGCCCTTGTCCGAACACGGCAGCTGAAAAGGAAGATCCCTTGAAGAAATGATTGTCGACTGCTAAAACGTTCGATTAAAAAGATGGAAGATGAAAAAGAATTTCGTAGCAAATTTGGTTCGGCTCTTTTAGTGAAGATTCCTTTTTTTTTTTTTTTTTTTTTGTTCCACTGTTTAGCGACAACCATGAGCCACTCTAAGGTCTAGAGGAAGTCCCCAGTCCCGAATTTAGGGCCGTTTACCAATCGTTCGCCTGAAATGGGTATTGGCCCGAATCGTGGGAGAGACATGAAATATTTCGTGTAAGCATAACAACGGTCTGCCCCCTAAGTTTTGAGACAAGTCTACGCCCATACTTGCAGAAATAGTTTCTTAGTGGAGCTCCTGCTTTAAACGTTTATTATCGGTGCTGGCAATAAAAAATGATTGATGCAATAAACCAGTGGTCCTCAAACCTTTTTTTCTGGACCACACTTTCAAAATAAGAATTTTCTCAGGCCACACAGAATTTTTTATTGGTGCCTTAAAAAAGAAACAAAAAAATTCTTATCAGTGCTTGATTCATAACATAGAACACAACTACTTTATGACATGATCATAGGACATCCAGAAAGTATAAATTACGAAACATGCAACTACATAGAAACATGATTCGTTCCCAAATATACACTGACGGAAAAAAATCCCAACACCACGAAAAAATAGTTGTAGAGGAATGAAATGGCGGCAATACATTTGTATAGGTACCATATTTAATCGATTAAGGTTTCAAGATCACAGCTTATTGTAAGCGCGAGAAGAGCCATTTTAAATGTGAAATGCTGGTACATTCATAACCGCTGTAACCGCCAGAATGTTGAATGCAAGCACGCAAACGTTCATACATTGTGTCGTACAGGTGCTGGATGTCAGTTTGTGGGATGGAGTTCCATGCCTGTTGCACTTGGGCGGTCAATACAGGGACGGTTAACGCTGGTTGGGGGTGACGCTGGAGTTGTCGTCCAATGATGTCCCATACGTGCTCGATTGGTGAAAGATCTGGTGATCTAGCAGGCCACGGCAACATGTCGACACTCTGTAGAGCATGTTGGGTTACAACAGCGGTATGCGGGCGTTATCCTGTTGGAAAACACCCCCTGGAATGCTGTTCATGAATGGCAGCACAACAGGTTGAATCACGAGACCGACGTACAACTATGCCGTCAGGGTGCGTGGGATAACCACGAGAGTGCTCCTGCTGTCATAGGACATTTCTCCCCAGACCATAACTCCAGGTGTAGGTCCAGTGTGCCTCGGCCGCAGACAGGTTGGTTTCAGGCGCTCACCTGGCCTCCTTCTAACCAACACACGGTCATCACTGGCACCCAGGCAGATCCGGCTTTCATCAGAAAACACAACAGATCTCCACTCCGTCTTCCAATGAGCTCTAGCTTGACACCACTGACGTCGCAAACGGCAGTGGTTTGGAGTAAGTGGAATGCACGCTACAGGGCGTCTGGCTCGGAGCTGTCCTTCAAGTAACCGATTTGTAACAGTTCGTTGTGTCACTGTGGTGGCAACTGCAGCTCAAATTGCTACCGCAGACGCGGTATGATACACCACGGCCATACGCCGTACACGGCCGTCTTCCCTCTCAGTAGTGCCACGTGGCCGGGCGGAACCCGGTCTTCTTGAGGCAGTACCTTCCCTTAACCACCGCTGCCAACAATCATGCACAGTGGCTACATTCCTGCCAAGTCGTTCTGCAATATTACGGAAAGGAAATTCACTTTCTCCTAGCCCTATTACACAACCTCGTTCAAACTCCGTGAGCTGTTGATAATGGCTTCTTCGTCTTCTTAAAGGCATTCTTGACTAACATCAACACACTACGTCGAATCTCAACGATAACTAACGCTCACGAACGTTACAACGCGTATTTACAGCAAACCTGCTTTGCATGTTCCGAGGGGCGCTACTAGCGCCACACGTATGCGCCGAGCGCGAAATTTGCATAGACGTCAACTTACAGATGTACTCTCACCGCCTACCAACTGTCGTTTATCTAACACAACCCCTTCTTGGTGTTGGGATTTTTTTTCCGTCAGTGTACTTATAGACGAGCCTCTTACATATGTAACCTTAAGTATACAGACTCAATGAGATGCGTCAGCTTGTTTTTATCGGGTAATCTCATTTATATTAGGTCTGATTTGAGACAAACAAACTCTCGTCTCCTCATCAGCACGAGGAAGCCTTTCTCTTTTCTTGGTTTTGATATTTGTCAGAGCTCAAAATCCCTATTCACAACAGTATGTCGTGGGGAACTGCAGAAGAATAGCTAATGCTCTTGAAGAGATGTATAGATATTGTTTCTGGTTGTATATCCAAAAACGTTCAATGGCATACTCCCGTGTTTCACTTTCAAATTGCGATCACTCGAAATTCAGGCCATTTCCTCCTCCTCATCCAATGTCAGAAAAACCAACCTCGTGTGCTTCGAAGCTGCTTCACTACAGTCCACACTATCAGATTTTAGACGCTTGCGTTCTTTGACTTTCAGAATAAATAATTAAATTGTTCTAGAAATCACCATCGCAGTCGACATTTTCCAACAATACTAAATACACAGTAGAGTCGCATTATGGTGACCACCTCCTACTTTTGACGTCAACAGCGCGTAGCCAATGAAAGAAGGCACGAGTCGTGAGCTGGCTTGGGGGGTATATAAGGTGTGCTGTAGGCATTCTGAAAACATATCACTCTTTGCTGTCATGGATAAAAAGAGCGATTTATCAAATTTACAAAACGGATGATTATCGGCTTTCGGGCCAAGAGTGGCAGTATTTCTGAAACTGCGCAGTTTGTGAACTGTTCGCGTGTTGATATGGTTGAAATGTATCTTGATTCGAGAAATGGCACTATTGCGAATAAACGATATGAACACTGCGGAGCACCACGTGTCATTGATGTGAGAGGTGAACGTCGGCTTCGAAGGTGCGTGAGGGTCGATCGACACGCTACCGTGGAGCAACTCACTGGCCGAATGAACAAGGGGGCTACCGGAAGTGTGTCTAAAACGACAGTTCAGCGAACCCTGCTGCGTATGGGGCTCCGATACCGACGAATAGTCACTGCACCTATGCTAACGAAGGTGCATTGGCAGAAAAGGCTTACATTTGCATGTCAGTATCGGAATTGGACCTCCGTTGATTGGCAAAGGATTGCCTTCTCTGATGAGTCACGTTTTCTGCTTCATCGGGCGGATGGACGTTGGCGTATAAGGCTAGAAACATCGGAAAACAAACACTCTTCAACCGTTGCTGGCAGAACACAAACTGGTGGGGCAGCGTTATGTCTGAGGAATGTTATCGTGGCATTCTCTGGGTCTACTCATAGCTGTACAATGGACCGAATTCATTATGAATTCATCCTTGCAGACCACATAAAGCCATACGTGCTGATTGCCTTCCTTGGGGCGGATGGGATCTTCCAGAACGACAATGCGACGTGTCACACAGCTAGAAATGTCAGAGAGTGGTTGAAGAGCACAATGAAGACTTCAAAGTACTTCCCTGGCCCCTAATTCCACAGACATAAACAGCGTCTGTGGGACCATCTCGATTGTGTTATTCGCTCAATGGATACTGTACCACGCACCCTCCAGCAGCTGTCAGATGCACTGCAGTCAGCATGGCTCCACATAACTGTGAAGACCTTCCAGCACCTTATTGAGTAACTCCCAGCTCGTCTAGTTGTTGCCCTCGCTGCACACGGCGGTTACTCTGGATATTAGCTGGTGGTCACAATAGTGTGACTCTACCGTGTATAATCTTACAAATAAAGCAATAATAACAGATTGTCCGATTGTCTTTGAATCTTCCAGCCGCATTTGCCATCCTTGCTTGCAACACCAGTATGCACCAGTGTGTAATACATGATTAATGAATATAAACAACTTGATTGGCCTTTTTTGTGAATCTTTGTAGCAGAATCGTTATTTGCTTTTGTATGAAATAATTTAAAGTACAATATAAGAAATTAATTTTTATTAATCAGTTTCAAACTGTTGCAGTTGCAAGAACGTCAGTTGGTCAACATGGAACGATGTTTTTAAAATTAGCAACTGTAATATTTTAGTTATACTACCGTAAGAAAAATAAGTGATTATATTTGTTCAGGTAGCAAATACACTCACGGATAATGAAATTTGTGCACCAAGAAGAAAGCATCGGATTGAACTGAAATTTTATGGACATAATGATACAGATGAATGATACACATGATGGCAAAAACAGAGCTGCAAGACAATTACAGAGGTATCTGTGGCACGTAGTCTGGCATGGAGGATAACAGACGCCTGATGTTGTCCTGCGGTATACTGGCCCACACGTGTTGGACTGCGTCCTCCAAATGCCGGATAGGGCGGCACGGCGGCAGCCGACTTTCAACTGGTACCACATATGCTCAATAGTGGACATGTCCGGGGAGCGGGCAGGCCATGGAAGGGTCTGGACATGAGGTAGGTAGTACTGGGCAACCGGAGCAGTATGCGGGCAGGCATTATCCTGCTGGTGTAGCGCACCTGGAATCCCAGCCAGGATTGGGAGCACATGGGGTCGTAGGATCGCATCCACATACTGCTGTCCCGCCAATGATCCACGTACCACTACTAGAGCTGATCGGCTATCGTAGGCAATGGCTCCCCAGACCATAATGCCTGCAGTGGGGGAGGTGTGGCACTCGATAGCGAGGTTGGGATTAGGCCGTTGACCCGGGGACCTCTTCACCCGGACATGGTGATCATTTGTCCCCAAAGTGAAGAAGCACTTCCCGCTAAACACCACACGTCGCCAGTCTGTGGCGTTCCAAGTCGCTCTGGCCTGGCAGCACTGCGCACGGAGCCGGCGATGTTCCGGTGTTAATGGCTGCACACGTAAGGGGCGCTATCATCGCAGATTTCGCTTCCGCGAGGCGTCAGGAAATACTTCGTGTACCCACAGGAGCCGCTACATATGCCTGTATAGTGTACCGGGTCCCCGTGGAATCCGATCGTGCCTGGCGCACGATCCGTCGATCCTCTCTACAGGTGGTCCTCCTGATCCGTCCGGATCCCCTCCTCTGTGTGGCAGTGCCATCACGTGTCCACTGCTCCCAACACAGTCGGCCGGTATGGTCAGAAAGAACCACGTGGCGAGCTATACGGCGCACCTACCACTCTGCGGTTTTCTTCCCGACGATCCGGCCTCTCTCAAAGTCCGTACGTTGCATAAATCGACCTCTCTGGTGTCTACCCAGCATTCTTGTCCTTTTGTACTCTGCTTGCGTCGGCCGGTGCTTTTCGCTTTCATGGTGCATCAGCTACACGCCGGTTTATAAGGCTGCCGGTTCGTGTTTACAGCGCCACCACAGGATGTGCGGTCATGCGCACTCGCACCAAACGTGGATCATTTGCATACCATCACGCATTCTAGCTATTTGCAGAGTTCGCGGTTGTAACGTGTTTTCTTCTAGGTGCGCAAATTTCATTGTCCGTGAGTGTACAAACATTTCTTTCTAGATTGGATGCATGTTTCTGTGAATGACCTTATTAGAGAACTCATTCTTTGCCGCTCCAGAGTCTGAGTGGTCTGAAGCGCTGGCTTTTGACCAATCGTTTGAGATGGCCTAGGATTAGTGCGTGGATGTTCTCCTTATGTCTCTGTCCCTTCCCAGGAGCCAGTGGCCACGAACTAAAAAAGGGGAAACTGCTTTTATCCCTAAGAATAGCTCGTGGTGGTCTTTCCCACCGTCATTTTTATGTGAAACTCCTTTTTTATGAACAACAACGGTGAATAGGACGGTGAAAATCCTCCAAAATACGTGGCGACAGTAAATAAATAAATACATCGCTCTTTCCACGTTCCAGAAACACACAGCAACCGAAAAATTGTTTTTCAGCCGCCGCTGTGGAATTGAACCACAGAACTCTTGATATCTAGCCGAGTGTGTTACATTTACACCACGGTGGCCAACAATCCACGATGCTATGTGTATTTTTTTAAGTCAGCTTCTGGCATCATAAATCTGTAAGATGGGCTCAGCTACTGAGACGTCTCCATCTGGTGGGCATTAACGGCACTGGGTATATATATATATATTATAGCAGGGCAATCCAAAGGGCGAGATCCAAGGTGAAAATCCTCCAAAAACGTGGTGACAGTAAATAAATAAGTACATCGCTCTTTCCACGTTCCAGAAACACACAGCAACCGAAAAATTGTTTTTCAGCCGCCGCTGTGGAATTAGATAGGACACTTTCCTCGGTTTTGATCAGAAACCAAAGCTAGAGACAGATAAAAATAAAATTGATTTCAAGACTCTTTTTTTCGGGGATTAACGACCACCATAAGCAACTGGGCCATAGGCAGTTTCCCATCCCAAATGCAGTACAACTAGTGCCAGGGAAGGGAGAGAACCAGTGGTGTAAGAAAATCACATTAAGACATGCCTCATCTGGAGCTGGAACCTGAACCCACCTTAGACGAAAGGTCAGAGGTGGCACGAACACCAATGCTCCAGTGGGGCAGCATCCGAGACTTGATCTATCATCTTTGGATATTGGATTAAATAATTCATCATATTTATGTACTTCAGCAAAAGATTGCTTCGTGCAGAACACAACTACTTGAAGACACACTGCTGTCGATGCACGATTAAACACTCCAGTAGAGTTCGAAGAACACAATGCTAAGAAATTTAGTAATGACATAGTTATACACATTAAAAAATTAATTAAACACACTAGATCTTTTGGGTTAGCAACTAGCCCATCATCAGGTGGGACACCACATACGAATTCTAGAGTTCAAGTCATTATATAGGCAGATAACAGTCTATGACGCAATAAGGAGTACAGCGCAGACACAAAGAGATTATTGTCGTCTAAAGTGATTAACTGCCGTCATTTGGTGGCAGTTCTGACGTAGAGGGGCCCGATTTCGGCTTCGGATCAGTCTACAAGAGATCTACAAAGTTGCGGAATAGGTCATGGTATATCGTCGGTACATGATATATCATTAAATTTATAAATGAATAAAGCTTCGGTAAATAATGTTGATCTTTTAGTCCTAGGAGTGGTTAACATATACGCATCGTTCCATACTGGAGTGTGGGTGCCTTTGTTATTTAGGTGAGATAGGGCTGTCGAGGAAGATCTAATTTTAACATCATATTTGTGTTCTGCCAGCCTTGTACCTTCCGTATGTTGGGTAGAACCCATATATACTCGATCAATACCAGTTGGTTCATTAGATTTCATCGGAATACAATATGCACCATGTTTGTTAATTGTGGAAACAGCGTCGCGGTCTTTACGAATCATTGCAAATAAATTAGACGTGGTTTCTCCAAAGTCAATGTAATTTTTAATGACTTCAATAAATTTTTAATGTGTATAACTATTGGGTTGTCGGAAAAGTCATGACGTATTTTGACACCCGATGGCGGTTGGGCGGTTTAGGAAGTACTAGAGGCATGCGCAGCTCTGTTATCGCTATGGCATTCGACAGGTGCCAGTTCTAGCTGCAGTCTAAAAGGAATAGTGAGCGATTTGTTTGATTTGCGGAGATTTGACATCAAGTTGAAGATGGAAGACCAAACTGTGTATTTTCGCCATATTTTACTCTTTTACTTCCGCAAAGGGAAGAACGCGCGCGTCAAGCTTGTGAAAAGTTGCGTAAAGTGTACGGTGATAATGCTCTACAAGAACGTCACTGCCAGCGGCGGTTCGAAAAATTCCGTGCCGATGATTTTGACCTCAACGATGCTCCTCGGTCCGAGAGGCCAACCGACGTTGATGACGACCAAATCAAGGCATTGATCGAGTCAAACCCACGTTACACGACACGAGAGATTGCAGACACATTGCACATCCGTCATTTAAGCGTTCACGACCCCCTGAAGAAACTGGGATACGTAAGCAAGCTCGATGTGTGGGTTCCACATGAACTCAAAGAAGCTCAATTGACGGCGCGTATAAACATCTGCGATACGCTCATTAAACGTGAGGAAAACGATCCTTTTTTGAAGCGACTGATAACTGGGGACGAAAAGTGGATTCTGTACAACAATGTGCTGCACAAACGGTCTTGGTCCTGACGTGCTGCTTCGCCTCAAACGACATCCAAAGCAGACATTCATTAGCGGAAGGTTTTGGTCTCAGTGTGGTGGGATTTTAAAGGTGTCTTGTTTTTCGAGCTCCTACCACGAAACCAAACAATCAATTCGAATGTGTACTGTAGGCAATTGGAGAGTTTGAACGAATCCATCATCCAGAAACGTCCAGAGCTTGTTCATCGTAAAGGTGTTGTGTTCCATCACGACAACGCGAGACCACACACAAGTTTGATCACCCGCCAAAAATAATTGGAGCTTGAGTGGGATGTGTTGCCACACCCAGCATGCTCGCCTGACCTTGCGCCGTCAGACTTCCACTTGTTTCGCTCTCTTCAACAGTCCTTGCGTGGTATAACGTTCAATTCAGATGAGGCTGTAAATCAGCACCTTGTAAAGTTTTTTGCCACGAAAGACAGGTTCTTCTATGAACGAGGCATTTTGCATCTCACTGAAAGATGGCAAAAGGTTATCGAACAAAACGGGCATTAAATCATTCATTGATTTTTGTTCTTTCTATCAATAAATGACTTTTGCAAAACATGGCTAAAATACGTCATGACGTTTCCGACAACCCAATATATCAATATTAAACTTCTTAGTATTGTGTTCTTTCAATTTACTGGAATGTTTTCATCGTGCATCGACAGCAGTGTGTCTTCAAGTAGTAATATTTATGCTCTTTTTAGACGTATTTATCTCGTTATTTTAGTTTCTTCTTTTTTTCTTCTTGTTGTTGGAGGTTTAGTGACCACCGTGAGCAACTCGGTGGGCTATAAGCAGTCCCCGTCTCTAATTTAGGTCCAAAACGCCATAAGATAAACACAACATCCATGCCACACCGGGATTCGAACCCGGACCCATCTCTGACGAATGGCCATAAGCCGACGTTTAGACCACTATGCCACCGGGCAGCATTTTACTTTTGAAAACTATTCTCTTTTTCATCTCTTTCCTGTCTTCTTTTTCATATTTCTATTCCCCTTGGCTTTTACACGATTTTCTTCTACAAAACAAGAAAGTTTACAATAGCTTTTCGCTCAGTTCAAAATGCACCTGGCAGTATTTACTATGTTCGAGATTAAATTTCGGAGCTTCAGATGACGAGAGTTTGTCTCGTGATGTCAACTCCTCTATTGTTTTTTTCCCCTCATAAAACGATATTAGTGTTTCCCAAACGTCTAACAGCATGATAATTCCAGAGGGAAGGAAAGCTATCCTCTTGATCGCCAGAAATGTTTTTCTAAATGCATGTGATTCTTTGTTTGACCTTCTATTAACGAGGAACTCTCTCGTGTTTTCTTAAGTGGCGGACGAGGCTGTTTGTCTTATCAATTCGCACAACACGGAACACAAAAAAGTTTTTCTCTTAAGCAAACTGAGGAAAATATGTTTGAAGAACATGTTAAGACTAAAACATTTCCTTCAGGTTAATAAATTTCAGAGTGCCTGTCACTGTTGCAATCTTCTCATTATTATTGTTGCAGTCATTACTGGCAAAATTCGCATGTAATTTAAATAAGTCATCCACTTTCAGGAAATCTGAAATTATTTTTCTCTGTAATTCTCCGTGTGAGAATAACTGTTCTCTTTCATCTAACAGAAAAAGAATGTATTTCTATTTGTTAGGTGAAAAGGAATTACTAATTGCCAACTATAATACCGTGGAATGAAAATCTACTTGATTTTTTGAGAAAAAAGGGAACATTTGAACCAAAGCAGGTTCTACGAATTCATCACAGGAATCTGCTCTTCGTTTTCATCATCATCATCATCATTGTCAACCATTATTATCAATCCACAGTTGGATGAAGGTCTCCCAAGTTTCTGAACCAGTCTCCTCCATGTTGCTTCGAATTTCATCCATCTATCTGCCATGAGGTCTTCTTCTGAGACCTTTTCTGTTCCTTGGTATCCAGTCTAAAACTCCGGTTGTCCAACGGCAGTCCTTCCTTCTGGCAACATGTCCAACCCATTGCCATTTTAGGAAATTTACCCTGATCTTGATGTTTTCCACTCTTGTCACTTTCCTTATCCACGAGTTCCTCTTTTCATCTTTTTTGTTTACATCAAGCATGTATCTCTCTATGCTACTTTCAGTTATCTGCAGTCTTTGTATGTCCTTTTTAGTTACGGTCCATGTCTCTGCTCCATAAGTAAGAACTTCATCTTGGAGGGGTTTGACCATAACTCACCACGATGGCCAACGGATTGGTGAGTGCTCTTCGTTTTACACGAGTGCTAATAAAATCTTACTACAAGGGGATTCAAAAGTCGCTTTACTCATAAATTAAGTACATTAATTGTACGATAGCACGTAGGAAATTTTCTGTCGGCTCAGAGGTAGTTATTATTACCTATTTTGACGCCATTTGACGGAATGCTGTGCACGCCACCCTGTCTTTTCCCCGGGAACTGCAAGTGTTCGTTCCTGAACACTATTACACTATTTCACAACGTAATATAATTCAAGGATAGAAAAAAACCTGGAGAGAGAGAGAGAGAGAGAGAGGAAGAAAGCAAAGATGTCCAAGTGTAATTCTCATAAACAGAAAATGCCCACCGAAATCCTACACTACTGTAACTCGCGACAAAGAAAATGCCATACCATGAAGGACTGAACATACGAAATGAGATGAAACTTACCGCACATAGACAGTATAGGAGATTATATGCACGCAATAATGTGGCCAGAGTCAGTAGTTCGTATTACCTGCATGCTTGACTATACATTCATCAACAGGGCATAGCATCAAGTGGAGAAATTCCCGGATGGTGTGCTGAAGTATCGCTGACGATGCATCGTTGACCTGGGTCCACAATTCTTCGACCCTGTGAGGGAGTCGTTCGGTCATCTGCCAATGACGTTCCAAACGTACTCCATTGAGAGAAGTTTGGGATTGCGCTGGACACTGCAGCACCGGATTGCCTTGTAGACACTGTCTACTGATGTTATGTTAGCAGGGTGCGGATGGGCGTTATCTTGTTGAAACTGGGTATCAGGGATACCGCGGAGATACGCCAACAAATCGAGCTGCAGCACATAATCGATGTATCAGTGTACTGTCGTTGTGGTTACTATGCGAACGAGAGGTGAACGTCTGTTAAAACTGATAACGCCCTCCAAACCATGATACCAGGCATCCGTGACCATCCTACGGCTCCTCAACAATATGACGCTCACAGATGTCAACAAGATCAGCCCGGTGACCGCATCGTCTCCAGGCTCTCAATCGGTGATCATTGGTGCTGTGACCAAAGTGAAACTCGTCGCCCAATAGTCCCACCACACGTGTTTGGTACGGCACCACTGTAACCTTGCGCGACGATGTGCTTCGATGAACGGCAATTGTTGCAATAGCTGATGAGAACGCAAACCTGCCTCAAACAATCTGAGATTCCCAGTCCTTGTCGATACGGTGATGTCCGTAGCTGCCTGTACACTTCGTCGAATGTCGTCAGCTGGGGATTGTGAGGCCTCGTGTCAATTAATCGCGATTTAAAAAAAGCAGGTAGGCAAAAGCTTTTACAAGCATGGAATTCCATAGCTTCTATACTTTGTAAAAGAGGGACAAACACCCGTTTTCCTTTTCCTGCTTTTGTGCATTTTTAATTAAAGTACTGTGCGAACAACAGCATTCATCGCTATTGAAACTCATTCGTGCTCTTGGGGAATTTTGGGTGGTGTAATTAATAATAAAATGTCTGTTGTCTCATGTCAGTCCTAAAGTTGAATGAGTAATTTATGAGTATTACAGAAAATTCTTGATTAGCTAAATTCTATTGACATAATTAAGATTTCGGCGGTAAAGAATCCACAAATAAGTATTCTAAATTTTAATATTAGGGGTATGCAAAAGTTTCCGCCGCCCCCGCTAGCGGGCGCTGTAGGGGTCTAACTGGCCGGCGACCCGTGCTGTCAGTTCGTACATGAAGCCAAGCATTCATTTTTGGCACTGTTTGTTATTCATGTTTAATTTAGGGAAAAGTGTGAGTGAAGCAAACGTTTCAATACGTCAGGGGTATGAGCGGACGTGTCGAGAATGGTTTGCCAGGTTTAAGAAAGGTGATCTAACTTGGAAAACAAGCCACGTGCAGGTAGACCGCAGGAACTCGCAGACGAGGACCTGGAATCGATGTTGCAAGAGGATGCCACACAATTGACCACGCAACTGGTGAAACGTTTGTAAGTGGCTCAATCGACGGTGGTACGGTGTCTACAGGCCTTGAGAAAGATCCAGAAGATTGGTTAGTGGGTTCCGCATACTTTATTGAAGCGTAATATTGGTCAACGATTGGGCATCTGCATGTCGTTGCTGAAAAGGTTTTAGGGGAAGAATTTCTTGTGGAAGGTTGTCACCGGAGATGAAAAAGGGGTCTATTGCGACAACCCCGTACGCAAGCAAGCGTGGATCGACCCAGGCCAGCCATCAACATCCACTGCAAAACAGGAGTTCCACGGGGGAAAAGGTGCTGTTGTGTGTGTGTGGTGGGATATGCATGTAGTGTAGTACTTGGAACTGTTGAAACCGTGGAAACAATCAGTGCACAACGACATAACGATCAGTTGATGACACTGAACGCCGCAATCGAGCAAAAACACCCATGGACAGGTGAAGGACGCCTCCCAGTCATCCTGTTACACGGTAATGCCAGACCACATGTCCGTGTCACCACAAAATCAACCCTTGAACAGTTACAATGGGAGGTTTTACCGCACCCGGCTTACTCCCCAGGCGTTGCACCCTCAGACTTTCACCTGTTTCGCTCTATGCAACATTCCCTAACCCAACAGCGGTTCCCCACAGCTACAGAGGTGGAAAATTTCGTGACTGCATTCTTCAGCTCAAAACCCGAGTCTTCTATCACAGGGGCATTTATTTGTTGCCTGAAAAATGGCAAAAGATCATTGATGCTAACGGGCAATATTTCGTTGAGTAAATGTGTACTGGTTTCCTGATTGTTCCTGTCTCCTTATCCTTAAAACGGCGGAAACTTTTGCATACCCCAAATACTTTCGTCCGGGTAGTCGACCAATGCCTGTCAATCTACCATCAAAATTTGTAAAGTGATATATGTTCAATAGTCTGGTGCCGCGGGGCGTAACAATACTATCATTAAAATATGGAGAGCCGCCCCTGGGGCGCAGTGATCTGAGCCCTGCTCCTGAACATTCGTCCCACATGGATGGGTTTGAATCCCGGTGAGGCATGGATGTCGTGTTTGTCTTACGACGCTGGCTATCCCGATGAGGCATGGATGTTGCGTTTGTCTTACGACGCTGGCTATCCCGGTGAGGCATGGATGTTGTGTTTGCCTTACGACGCTGGCTATCCCGGTGATTCATGGATGTTGTGTTTGTCTTACGACGCTGGCTATCTCGGTGAGGCATGGATGTTGTGTTTGTCTTACGACGCTGGCTATCCCGGTGAGGCATGGGTGTTGTGTTTGTCTTACGACACTGGCTATCCCGGTGAGGCATGGATGTTGTGTTTGCTTTACGACCCTTAGCCATGATCATCAGCAGAACCACAGCTACCGAGAGGGCAGTGGTTGCTCTCCCAGAGTAATATACTAAGAGATTAAATTAAGGCTCTAGGAGGCTTAAAATATAGAAATGCACAACGTGTGAGTAAAGTTATTTAAAAAAAAAAAGAAATTATATACCTCAGTTTTTAAATACTATTTAGGCGCACACAGTACTGCGCGCTGCTAACCATGGTGCAGAATAACCTACTGTGTGAGAATTTAGATATCTCGCATGCATGATAGGAAATGTCCCAAACAGTGTACAAAGGCATATGAAGGTGTGTTTAAACTTCTTTACCTTTACGAATAAGCAGTAGAGATGAAGAGCTACAATCATCTGTTCTCTGTCGCAGGAAGCTTCTCTGAGATTTGAACAATGAACGAAATTTTTCGAAGCTCATCTCGAAATTATTTTCCTAGAAAATCAGAGACTGCAGTCTTTGTGATGATTATGTATATTAAGGACATACAACGTTTCTCACAAATGTTTTATTCTTCAAGTCGACCAGGGTTTTGTGTGAAACGTTGTATGTCCTTAACATACATTTTCCTACTGTTTCGTTGTATGATACTCATTGTTCTGTGCTCCTCCATTTTCCATTCTTCATTCCTGCAGAGTGTTGTCTTGTCGGATTTCACATAGCTTTCTACGTTTTACTTAATATTTACATCCACTCAGCTGGTGTACGGGAAAAACAGAATAACCTACTCTGTGAGTTCATCAATAGCGTGTGGTCGGCCACCGCTTTCTCTCTGGGCGCTGGTAAGTCCGTAAATGGTATACCCTTGGTGCGGTTGCCCTTGGGAACCCTAGGGTTCCTACCATTAGGGCGATAGAATGGCCCATCTGTCTTGCCCCGACAAAGTGTCCACGATCAAAGTCGCTCAGATCACTACGTCCACCCATGTTCGTCGATTGCGATACCCTGTTGAGAAGCCCTGCTGTCCACCTATGTATCGCCGGACATGGGTTTGGTTCTGTTCCATTCTGTGAGGAGGTTGCTAATGTCAACGGCTCATCACCCTTTTCTCTTTTTTTTTCTATTGAATGTACACTATATTGACAAACGTCACCTGACACCTAGAAGAGAAACACAACATAGCCTTTATTGACATACATTAGTAAGGTGTCGGTGCACCTTTGGCTTTAATGCATGCACTGAACCTTCGAGAAGGTTTTGGAACACAGCGATAGGTATGCGCTTACGTTCAGTACGTAATGATGCCACTAACTGTTGCTTAGTAGTAGGCCTTGGCTCCAAACTTCTTATGCGGCGCTCTAATTCATCCCATAGATGCTCTATGAGATAAAAATCAGGGCTCTGTGCTGGCCAGTCCACACATGATTCGGAATTATCGTCAAACCACGCCGTAACAGTCCTTGCTTTATGGCTCAGTGCATTATCCTGCTGGTACCAACAAGGCTCGGTTCCGTAGTATTGCCACAAAGTTGGCCAGGCATAATTGTCCAGAATATCGAGGTAGAAGTGCTGGTCATCAGGTTTGTCCACGATAGCCAATGGGCCGGGGCCCTACCACGAAAACCACCCCCACACGAGTACACTGTCAGCTCCAAACTTAACCGTAGGAACAGTACACTGTGGTAAATAGCGTTCCCCCAGCTGCCGCCATACCAACACATTGTCATAAGACTGATGAATCTTGTATCTGCATTCATCAGTCCATAGGGCTGGTTTCCATTGATCTACGGTCCACGATAAACGTTCTTTACATCATGCTAAACGACGAGTAACATTCACAGTAGAGATGAAAGGCTTATAAACAGCCGCACGACCACGGTAACCCATGGAATGAAGATTTCTGCGAATGGTACGTGTACATACCGAGGTTCCAGCATTTTTACTCACCCGTACATTGAGGCCTTGTGCAGCACTCCGTCGATTAGCTGCAACGTCTCTCCTGAGGCTTCGACGTCCTCTATCACTTTTGTTGCTTCTGGCACGCCATGTGTCCTCCACTTATTCAGTACATACAAAACAATTGACTTGGGTATGTTTAAACGCCTCTCCGTTTCTCTTATGGACAGCCAGCTAATATAAAACCCAACAATCTTTCCTTTCTTAAAGTCAGTTCTGTCCTGCCGCGACATTTTCGTTCAGCCTCACATTGCGATATGATCGCGGTCAGCTGCAGGCTTGTTTTTATACAGTTTGCAGCTATGCCGCGCATCTTAACAACGCAGAGAATGCGTTCATTTGCTTTTGAAAGGGTGTCCGGTGACTTTTGTCAATATAGTATATATGTGAACGCTTTTCTTCTTCTACTCTTCAGTATAAACAAGGTAGCTCTCGTTCCCCAAATATGTAAACAAGTCCTTCGAACTTCCTATCTCCGTTGTAACAACGAATGGCGCCAGATGTTCGTATTGGTTTTGATTTCGTGTAGAGGAAAACTCTGTTCACGAAAACATTTTTCGGAAAAGAAAAAAGGCATATGCTTTAGTAGCTATAGCCAACGAAGTGAAAACGGAATTTGATTTCAATCTTTAAAGAAATAAACAGTCCCATTTCAGACTCTCGTCTTACAGCCAACTTGTCGATTTCAGCTGTAATTAATCAATGCATCCGGTGGCGGATGGGGTCTTTCGTTTCATTCAGCGACTTCGCCATCAGATTATTTAACAAGCCAGTCTTCATTTCGTGCGATGAAAAGTTTTTTCTTAAAGCAGGAGCAAAATGCTAAACTTTCCAGTACAGGCCCAGCATGTGCAGATCTCTAGGTGACGTACTACTGAGGTAAAGTATGAATCAAATCAGCAATGTTGCAGCGACAAGCTTACCGGCGCAGTTCAGTTGGGAGAACAGTCCTTCCAGAGTAGGAAGACGAGAGTTCCATTCACCACCGGCAAAAGGTTTGTCAAAGGGCTGGTAAAAAAACAATATATATATATATGAAAATCATTTCTATTTATTATGTCACTCTCACAGCTTGAGTTCTCGTTAATCTTCTTCTCTCTGTTTAATAGTAACAGATGAAGAGCATGGGTCGGGCCATGAAGGTTAATGGATGCAAGCGAAATTGTTAACTAGTGCTAGGTCATGCTACTCTACGGAGGACATGACTTATATATATATTTTTTAAACTATTTTAGGTGGGAATGTTACTTGCATCTATGGCCTTGCAGAAACCCATTTCCAACTAGGTCTTTGTGGAAGTGAGAAAATGCAGAGTTTTTGCTGGTCCTTGATAAAGCCAAGGCTCAGTATTCTCGACACCTTCTACATTCAGTTGTTTTATTTTCTTTTTTTCTTTTCTCCTTTTACTCACGCAGGTAGATACATAACCTTTTCTATGTTGTACTAGGTGTGAGTCAAAATTATATATGTATTTTTTTGCTTAGGTATCTTTATAGTATATATATATATATATATATATATATATTTATATATATAGCCGAAATTTTAGATTGGATTCCAAGGGACAGGAAAAGACCCAGAAGAAGACCACATGGAAGATGGGTGGATGAAATTCGAAAGTATGCGGGAGTGACATGGAGGAGACTGGCACAAGACAGACCGTTGTGGAGGAAACTTGGGGAGACCTTCGTCCAGCAGTTGATTGATAATGGTTGACAATGATGATGATGATGATGATACTGAAAAAACACCATAAGACTGAAAAAATGTTTTACTGATTAGCAAGACCGAAAACGTTACCAATCACTGGGATAAGAAGAGAGGGATATAGAGCTATGGTAAGCTGTTCTCCGTGGCTTTGTCAAGAGCCAGGCACTGACAACACCCAACCAACCCCTATAGAGACCTGAAAGTGTGGGTTTCTGCGCGAATTCAGTCTGCAACGTATCGGCAACGAGCCTACCGGAAACAGCAAAAAGCAGCAGCAGCAAAGCAAAATTAAAAAATAAAAGAAATAAAATAAAAAATAAAATAATCATGATAATAACAAATAATAATTTAGAACGAACCCACCCAGAACACGGTCCAAGTTACACTCCGATCCCCTGAACATCCAACAGCAACTCCGAAAATAAAAATAAAAATAAAAAAATTAAAAATTAAAGATTTTTTTTTAAATGGGAGACTCTCTAATAAATAAATCAATTTTAAAGAACTATAATTATATACAAGCATATTCACGAAACCTAAACGTGGATGAAGACTTAAATTTAGTTGCTTATTTACAAGAAACTGCCAAATGAGAAAATTAACCTTAGGATGGAAAGAAAAAGGCATGTTAACATTGCACAAATAAGCATAAATACGTGCGAATCAGAGCTTAAATTCACCGCGAAAAATTAGAACTCTGCCCTAGAAACGGAGGGCAAAATTAGCCAACTGTTTTAAATAAACGTAGTAGGCAAGAATGAGCACCTGAAACAAAAAATAGATATTTTAAAAAACGGTACAGCGCAATTACTAAACAAAACACGAACCCCGCGTGTGACATCTTCAAACTAAAAGAAACAAGAAAGATGACACCGAAATTTCGGGTGTAATAAGCACGTCTTTTGAATCCGTTCTGACGCAAATTAAATTTATCAAAGCTATTCAAAGTCAACGGAACCGGTATGAAATACAATAGATCTGAAGAAAGAAAGAAGCTTTTCAATCGGGTTTTTAATCCCTCAGATATTGTTTGTAAACGTAATCGTGAGCTTACGAACTATTAGAAACAGAGATATCGACAAAAATAAGATGTGACTTTACATCCCCTGGTGGGAGAACCATGCATTATTTTAGGAAGAAAGTATTCTCAAAAGGTGTATCCATATAAGCGGTATCGGTCAAAGAAAAAAATTAGTCGAGTTTTCAGGATCCCAGATTTTGCAACAAATACTTCAGAAGCAGAAATTAACACTTATGACCCCTGGTGACTAAGCCATTCTTTACCAAACATTAGAAATTATGTGAAAAATATTTTCCATCAGGTCTTGTATGCGATACAGGAAGAATTTTTCAAATCGGATCTTTAGGAGCAGAAATAACGCAGAAAACGCAATTTACCTTTGTGCCCCCTAGCGGAAAGTCTATGATTTACTTGAAAATTTTGAATTTATAGGAAAAACATTTCGCATCGGAAGCACTATCCAACAAAGAAGGAATTTTTCAAATCGTACTCTTAGAAGTAGAGATATTGACAAAAATAAGGTATACATCTACGCCCCCTGGCGTAGAACCCATGCATTTTTTCAAGAAGAAAATTTTCCTAAGAGGTTTGTCGACATGAGGGGTAGTATCGGTCAACAAACGACTTTTTTTCAATCGAGATTTTAGAAGCTCATATTTTGCTGCAACAGAAGCGGAAATTAAGACCTACGCCACCTGGTGGCCAAACCATTTCTAACAAAAATTAGAAAATATGTGCAAACGATTTCCCATCAGGAGCTGTATGCGATGCAGAAAGAATTTTTCAAATCGGAGATTTAGAAGCAGAGATATATTGGGAAACGCAATTTACGTGTACGCCCCCTAGCGGAAAGTCTATGAATTACTTAAAGATTTTTAAATTATATGAACCACATGTCACACTAGAAACACTATTCAACAAAGAAGAAAGTTTTCAAATCGGATTCCTTGAAGTAGAGATATTGACAAAAATAAGATATACATCTACGCCCCCTGGCGGAGAAACCATGAATTATTTTAAGAAGAAAATGTTTCTAAAAGGTTTGTCGACATGAGTAGTTTCGGTCAACAAACGACGTTTTTTTCAATCGAGAATTTAGAACATCATATTTTGCTGCAAATACAGCACAAGCGGAAATTAAGATTTACGCCCCCTGTTAGCCAAACTATTTTTTTTACAAAAATTAGAAATTATGTGCAAAGAATTTCCCATCAGGAGCTGTAACCGGTGCAGCAAGAATTTTTCAAATCGGAGATTTAGAAGCAGAGATATAGGGGGTAACGCAATTTACCGCTACGCCCCCTAGCGGGAAGTCTTTGAATTACTTGAAAACTTTGAAATTACGTGAAAATCATGTCACACGGAAAATACTATCCAACAAAGAAGGAATTTTTCAAATCGGACTCCTAGAAGTACAGATATTGACAAAAATAAGATGTACATCTACACCCCCTGGCGGAGAAACTGTGGAATATTTTAAGAAAATATTCCGAAAAGGTTTATTGATGTGAGTGACATCAGTCCACGAAAGAATTTTTTCAATCGATATTTTAGAAGCTCCGATTTTATGGCAAATACATCAGAAGCAAAAATTAACACTTATGCCCCCTGGTGGCCCAAGTATTCTTCACCAAAAATTTGAAATTATATGCAAAATATTTTCCATCAGGAGATGTATCCGCTGAAGAAAAAAATTTCAAATCGGAGTTTTAGAAGAAGAGTTATCGAGGAAAAAGTAATTTACTTTTACGCCCTCTAGCGGAAAATCTATGCGTAATTTGAAAAAAGTAACTGTATCTAAAATACTCTTCGATATAAATGGAATCGAAAGATAAAAAAAAATTTCAATCGGATGTTTAGAAGCAAATATGTGGAATAAAACGAATTTTTGAATTGGACATCATCTGCATTTACGCCCTCTACCGGCGAAATTATACATCGTAAAAAAAAAAACGAAATGAAGGATCATCATTTGCATATTTCAAGCTTCCCAATGCAAAAAGATTGTTTTCAAATCGGACTAATAGTTGCAGAGATACCGTGGGTACAGACAGACGGACGGACGGACGGACAAACCGATAACAGAAGCACGATCTTTTTTTTACAAAAGACGTGCTAAAAATGGACGCCACCCAAAGAGCAGAGACAGCACCGCAATCTGTCACACAGAAGGGGAACCATATTCCCATATAATTCTGTAGGTGCTGTCAAGTAGAATTATTTCAAACAGTTTTAAGTTTAAAATTAACTTGCTAGAATACTTCAAAAATTTCAATTGGGAACAACTGAAACTGTTCCCAACTGTTGTTTAAAAGTATTAAAAATACCCTAAGAACTAACACCCTTCCCCTTATTTTAATTGAATAACTTTTACTATTTGTTTCCGTTATTTTATGTATTTATACTTTTTTTGTGCTTTTAATCATTATAAGACTCTTTTTTGGGGGGAGGGGGATTTTTTTTTTGTCATTTTGAAACTTTTTTTAATTAAAAGGAAGGGGAGCAGTGAGAGCCTGTTGGGTTCCCAAATAAGAGAATGTAATCACATCCTCACCTAAACTTCTGTGTTATAGCTTTCATTTAGATGATTCATTCGGTAACAAGATTGCTAAATTAGAGTAGGTCTCTAATAATTAAGCACTATTTTCCTTAGTGTGGCTTTAAGGAAAGCTTTCGGAACCTGGTTGGCAATAAACTGACTGATTATTAATTGAACATTTTGAATAAAAATATTCCCCAGGATGCAAATTCTAGACAACCTAAGGGCCTACGAGATGAAAACATTCTCGACAACCGTGCAAAAGATATTACTAGAACAATTTATAAATTTTAAAATTTTAAAACTGAAGTTGCTTCTTTTAACATTCAAGCTAATATTAGGGTTTCCAAACCCCTCCAAAATTACTCCACAACTTAAATCTTGGCCCTCAGTCTCCGGCAGCTGGAATTTGCCTAGCCAAGGCAGCGGCCAGTGCGACATGAAGGCAGAGGGTGCTAAGAATCACCGGAGCACCGGACTAGGCTGCCATCTGATGCTGACCTTGGCTACGTATAATGGACGCTCCCTATCTTCTGATTCAAGGCTTCTTGAATTGGAAGAGGAACTACAAAGGATCAAGTGGGACATCGTGGGGCTAAGTGAGGTAAGGAGAAAAGGAGAAGATCTCATTGAACTGAAAAGTGGACATCTCTTCTAGTATCGTGGGACTGATACTGGCAGAACTAGTGGTGTTGGATTTATAATAAACAAGAAACTGAAGGATAAAGTTGTAGAAATTGAAAGTTCCTCTGACAGAGCTGCACGACTCGTTATCCAACTCTCGAGAAGTTACCAGGCTCAGATTATTCAAACTTATGCACCCACCACAAGTCATCCCGAAGAAGAAATTGAAGAATTTTATGAGGAAATTCGTCATCTAAACAATAAGGGTAAGCAGCACTTGAAGATAATTATGGAAGATTTCTATACAAAAATAGGGCAACGGCAACAGAATGAAACTTCAGTAGGTAAATTCGGTCACGGCTACCGAAACCAGCGTGGAAATACTCTCGTAAGTTTGCAGAGGCTGAAGGATTTTTCATCTTGAACTCCTTTTTCAAGAAAAAGTCACACAGGAAATGGACATGGAGACATCCAAATGGGACGATAAGTGAAATTGATTTTATTACGTGTAACAAAAAATTCATCATAGAAGACTGCAGTGTGCTGAACAAGTTCAACACAGGTAGTGACCATAGATTGGTGAGATGTAAGATGCACCTCAACACTAAACTCGAACGTGGCAAGCTCATAAGACAAACAAAATCTATTGACATAACCAACCTTAAAAAACACCATAATACCTTCAAGTTGGAACTGAAGAACAGATTCTCTGCTTTAGAAGTCGTAACATCGGAAGAAGTAGATATTTCTGAAGTTAACAGAAAAGTAACCAAAGCTCTCATGGAAACAGCAACAAAATTAGCTGGGTCTAAGGACAAGTTGCATGTGAACAAATTATCAGGAAAAACCAAAATGTTGATGCAAAAAAGAAGAGAGATGAGGACAACTAAAGAATATGTGACTTCCAAAGTGGAATATATACAGCTATGCAAGACAGTGCGAAAAAGTATCACTGAAGACGTAATGAAATTCAACTGTGAGGAAAGCAGTTGAAAACAACCAAAGCCTAAAGATAGCAAAGGGACATCTCAGTAAAAGAAGAAAACAGATTATGGCACTGAGAAAAGAAGATGGTTCTGTAACAAGAAATAGAGGCGAAATTTTGACAAGAATGAAAGATTTCTACTCCAAATTATATGAAAGGGATGATAGATGTACTCCAGACATCATGAAAGGTACCAGTAATAGAGTTCTTCCAGTCCTCCCAGCAGAAGTTGCACATGCAATCAAGAACATGAAGCGGGGAAAAGCTCCAGGAGAAGATGGAATTTCTGTAGACATCATACGAGAAGCAAGTGGAGAAAGCGAAACAATACTCGCCAAAATGTTTACTCGGTGCCTTAATGAAGGGAAGATCCCTGAGGATTGGAACAACGCTACAATGATCCTGCTACATAAAAAAGGTGACATTGAGGATCTCAGGAACTACAGACCTATCAGATTCTTATCAATGGTTTATAAAATCTTCACTAAATTTTTTTCACACAGCTTGAAGGTAACAACAGACATGGCTCAACCGAGAGAACAAGCTGGATTCAGGAGTGGCTACAGCACTATAGATCATATCCACGTACTGGGAGAACTAATTGAAATGGCGAGGGAATATGAACTTCCATTGTGCATGGCTTTTATTGATTATGAAAAGGCCTTTGATTCGGTGAAATCATCAGTAGTTACAATGGCTTTGAAATCCTGCGGTATTGAAGATACATATATTAATGTTATTAATGACATCTATGAAAATGCATGTGCAAAGATTCGGCTGTTTTAAAATACAACACACATAAAAATTGGAAAGGGAGTGAGACAAGGTGACACCATATCTCCGAAGCTCTTTAATGCCAAATTGGAAAATGTCTTTCAATCACTGAACTGGGAAAACAAAGGGATAAAGATTAATGGTGATTATCTAACCCACCTTCGCTTTGCTGATGATGTAGTCATTTTTGCAACTACCCCATCAGAGCTGCAGAGTATGATCCAAGAATTTGCTGATAAGAGTAAAGAAGTGGAATTAAAAATGAACTTTCAAAAGACAAAAGTGATGTACAATGCTTTTACAAGAAATGAAGATTTATCGATTGATGGAGAAAAGCTGGAGATAACAGATACGTACATTTATCTTGAACAGCAGATATCAAGTGAGGGTCACATTGATGAAGAAATTAGTAGGCGTATGAAACTTGCCTGGAGAGCTTTTGGAAGAAACAGCATCATTTTCAAGAGCAATATGCCATTATGTCTTAAAAGAAAAGTGTTTGATCAATGCATCCTTCCAGTGCTTACGTATGGTGCAGAGACGTGGACCTTAACTAAAAGAGACATACAAAGGCTGCAGACAACTCAAAGCAGCATGGAGACGTGCATGCTTGGTGTAACCAGGAGAGATAAAAAGAGGAACTCGTGGATCAGAAAAATGGCAAGAGTGGAAGACATCATGATCAGATGAAATCCCGGAAATGGCAATGGGCTGGACATACTGCCAGAAGGACCGACCATCGGTGGACAGCCGAAATTTTAGACTGGATTCCAAGGGACAGGAAAAGACCCAGAGGAAGGCCACATGTGAGATGGGGATGAAATTCGAAAGTATGCGCGAGTAACATGGAGGAGACTGACACAAGACAGACCGTTGTGGAAGAAACTTGAGGAGACCTTCGTCCAGCAGTGGATTGATAATGGTTGACAATGATGATAATGATGATGATGATGATATATCCAGTATATATATATATAGCCTGAGTGAATCCCAATGCCCCTAATCCCCTAAAGTGTGTAGTCAAGCCATACTTCCTGCACATAAAAAATTTACGTATATATGGTCTGATTAATAATTTTCTACTATTTAATTTTACATTTGAGGTTGTTAGCAAATTTTTTTATTTGCTTCCGAAAATGATTAAAATTATCGATATGTGTTACATAGTTCACAAGGTAGATTATTCCTTAACACCAATCGTTGGTGTTATGGAATAATCTACCTTTTTTTCCAGCGCGTAACTGGAAGACCCTGGGTTCGATTCCCGGTGGTGGCCCATGAGAATTTATCCGTGACTCAAATATTAACGTGGAAAGAGCGATGACTTCTATTTGGTGTTCCTGATCCACGTCGAGTGTATGAATTAATTACCAATCCTTGGTAGTCAATAAATCTTTGTTGGGTTAACGACATTCATAACAAAAATGCATTTCTTTTTCTAGTTCGATAATCATGACCCAGACTGTCCAGCTGAATTAAATGTTGATACCTACTCCTTTTAATCTTTTGCACATAAATCGTAATAATCTGTATTGCCATAATTTCTCAATATCTAAAAATCCATAGTTATTAATCCGTACCCCCATATTCAAATTAATTCCTCTAAAATTATTTTCAATTTTGACCATTCTATTTTGTGATTATTTTAATTTATAGAACTAGTCTTAGTAGTTTGACTCCATACTGATAAACAATAAGTCAAACATGGATAAATCATACTGTATTACAGCATTTTTTAAAGTTTTAATTGTCAAATTGCTTGAAATTCTCTTAATTTTGCAGCGATTTTAATTGCGGATATGTTCCTCGTTGAGAACAAAATAAGATAACAGTCTGTCAAGATGTCAAGTGTTTGCTTTAACGACTTTTCACGAAAACAAACTGCCTACTAGACTGAAGGAAAGAAAGCTGATATTGAAGACGTAGATAAGTGAAGGATGAGTGAAGGATGAAAAAGGATGAAGGTCAAATGGCGCCTAACAAAATTAATAAGTGTAGAGATAGAAATTATAGAGTGTACTTTCTTTTCTTCTTTTTTTTTTTACTCATGGATGAATTTATACAGTGCAAATTTTAGATTTTTAAAATATATGCTTACTTATTTCTGTTTTTTTTTATGTTCGCCAAGAAGACTGTTAACTCATATGGCCTTGAGCAAAATTTTAAAATTGCGCTTTAAAGATTTAGTTCTCTTTAACAACTTACGTCTGAGTTATTTACGTGCAGTAGGGATTTAAAAAAACTGGCGACAAAGAAAAGACGAAATGACGATCCAATCAAATAACGGTTCGTTGATAGTGATTGGTAATATTAGCTGCGTCTGTCAAACGCATAGCCAATCCGAATTCACCACGTCCTTTAAGTCAAGACAGCAAAAATAGAGTAAACTTGAGATAGTTTTTCTAATGTTGCTATAGTTGTCTTAATTTCAGATACTCGGTGTTTGCTTTAACGACTTTTCACGAAAACAAAGCTCTTTCAATAAAATGCATTCGGTCGAAATTGTGAGGAATGTTGGAAAAATCCTAGAACAATGGCCTATGGGGCTGTATAGTTCTACTAAGAGCATTTCTTTGATTTTGCAGAATATCTATTCACCCTGGAGGGGATTTCGTAGAAGTAGGAAGGCATGCATCTGGAATGTTTTATCATACGGACCAGGCGACAGGGATCACGGATGATAAGGTGAACGGCAAGACCATTTCTAACACCAAAGCAAAGGAAGGAGGATTTTTGATCTTTTTATGCCTAAAAGAGGTAAAGGGGGCGAAGAAGAGAAGGAGCAAAAGAGGGAGGAAAATCGTTTCTTGTCTGGACCCCCAAAACCCCCAAGGCAATCCGACAGAGTAATGTAATCACGTCAGCGAGCAAATAGTCATCCATAATGGATAGAGACTGATTAAAAATTTAAAAAAGCGGTGATGATTCGATGAATCCGGTTGTGTCGTGCACAAACACGGGGAAGGTACCGGGACAAGTGTTCCTTTATTGAGTTCCTTGTGTTCTTTGAACCCACGGGGCAATGCGGCACCACCTTCTGCAGATTGGAGAATGATGTGGAAAAGGAGTTGGGAAATGAGAAAGACCTGCTACGGATGAGATAAAGAAAAAAATCACGAACTTCTCCTCTTTCAAACAGTGCACGTTAAGCTGAATGGAGCCACCTTTATGCTGCTTGCTTGCTTGCTTGCTCTTCTTCATCCTTTTTCTGCTGCTGCTACTCAGTAACGTTCACTCAGATTGACATTTTAAGAAAATGAAGAACAGGAAAAAGAAGCGGAAGATGAAGAAGAAGAAGCGCAAGAGCTGAGATAAAGGATAAATGGAAAAACTAGCGGGTGTTTATCGTGCTTACCGCACTGCACGAAGGCAGCTAAGTAAATTTCATCCCCTAGGCTGGAGCATTGAAGAAAATGTCATTTAAGTGGGTTAACACCGACAAGGCGCGCGCCCGAAACGATTGGATTTAATGCTTCAAGCACTAGAGGTAATCTCCGAAAATGTTTATCTTAACAAAACGCTTTGTTCAAACTCTTCCGTGTTTGTAATACTGAAAACATATTTTTGACTTGCCTTTGGAAAACGCTAATTATTTAAGATGTTTGTTCTCTGAAATTTTGATGGATTGGGAGTATCTTTTGGTTCTTCGAGTCATAAGAAAGACACGCATAAAAAAAGAAAAAATCGGAGAAAATAATACCTTCAAAAATCCATCAAGCTAAAAGATTGCAGCAACTTTGTTTTTACAGCAATTTCATGTCTTCCAAGTGTTTGTTCTGGAGTTATTTACATTCGAACAACGTCATTATTTTATTATTTCTTTGCTAATGTGAGAGTATCTGTGGGTTTCCGCTATGAAATATTGAATTTCAAATCTGGATTCACGAACGTAAGCGGAGCTTCTACACGAAAAAAAATGGTCTGTAATTTTAGGAATTTAATTTTAAATCCCGCTGCAGTTCTGAAAATAACCGAAACTTCAATGAGAAATCAGAAGCTTTCGACTTTCCTATTTAATAACTACACGTGGACCGTAAATTGTTTGTATACAGTTTACACCAAACGTAAACCTAATTATATCACGCCTGTTTACAAGAAAGGTATTCAGGCATTTGTTTGGCACAGGCCACTTAAACGCATGAAATGAAACGGAAGAGAGATAGAAAGAGAGATAGAATAACTTTTCTGTTGTACAACGAAATTTATCCGTCCGGTTTTGTCTATTGCAGGACTTTACTTTTATAACGTAGAAAAAAGGTTGTCGAATAAACGCAAAATTACTCGCACTCGTACATACACGAAAAACAAATTTTCTGTTGTACAACGAAATTTATCCGTCCGGTTTTGTCTATTGCAGGACTTTACTTTTATAACGTAGAAAAAAGGTTGTCGAATAAACACAAAATTACTCGCACTCGTACATGCACGAAAAACAAATTTTCTGTTGTACAACGAAATTTATCCGTCCGGTTTTGTCTATTGCAGGACTTTACTTTTATAACGTAGAAAAAAGGTTGTCGAATAAACGCAAAATTACTCGCACTCGTACATACACGAAAAACAAATTTTCTGTTGTACAACGAAATTTATCCGTCCGGTTTTGTCTATTGCAGGACTTTACTTTTATAACGTAGAAAAAAGGTTGTCGAATAAACGCAAAATTACTCGCACTCGTACATACACGAAAAACAAATTTTCTGTTGTACAACGAAATTTATCCGTCCGGTTTTGTCTATTGCAGGACTTTACTTTTATAACGTAGAAAAAAGGTTGTCGAATAAACACAAAATTACTCGCACTCGTACATGCACGAAAAACAAATTTTCTGTTGTACAACGAAATTTATCCGTCCGGTTTTGTCTATTGCAGGACTTTACTTTTATAACGTAGAAAAAAGGTTGTCGAATAAACACAAAATTACTCGCACTCGTACATGCACGAAAAACATAATGGAAAATTTATGAAGAAAACATAAAAACATGCAAGTGGTCAAAAATATAAATATCTTGTTGAATTCGTAGTCACCAGGATCTTGTTTCAGATCCTTTCTTTTTACGACGTAATTACATTTCTCACAGACGTTTTGAGAAACACACTGGTCACAAAAAATTAGGGATATTGCATGAAGTAAAGGATATATGCATTTGGCTCAAGTAATACTCACTGAAATAACATCAGTGATTCTATGTAAACGATAAAGAGTGCTTTTACGAACGATATTATTACTCAGTTTCTACACACAACAAAGTAGCACTTCAATATAGACAAAATGGTAAATTCGGTGAATGTCCATACCTCTGGATTTCAGTACCCGGTAACACCACGTCTGTGTCTAAGAACGTCTTGATATCTACTAGACATATTTGCAATAACATTATTGAGGAGTATCTGGGGCAGCTCGTCCCATATTACAGGCAACACGTTACGGAGGTCTGCTAGTATACTGGGGTATAGAATGTGGTTATCCAGACGTCACTGTGCAGCGTCCCAGATGTTCTCAATGGGATTAAGGTCAGGATACCTCGGGGGCAGCTGTAACGCTTCAATCCGATGATTTTCCAGTTCCTGAAGCATATACTCCAAGCACGGTGATTGATTGCATTGTCATCGAGAAAATGGAATGCATGTCATATAACAGCGTGGGCACAATGATCCCATTTCGGTACACCTAGGCATTCAGGTTTCCTTGGCAAATAAACAAGGAAGTGTGGCTATTAAAACATACACTGAAGAGTAATTGAATTAGAGACAGCTGGCGTTATGCAAATGTGGCGCTGTGGGCGGACCTGTAAACGGAAACGGCATGACGTATGCAGCGATTCGACAATATAAGGAGTTATGCGACGAGAATCAGTAAGAGTTGGATGCAGTATGGGTAAGACGAAGGATCTAAGCGCATTTGATCGTGGGAAAATAGTCGGGCCCCGACGAAGGGGTCATTCCATCTCGGAAGTCGTGCAGGCACTGGGAATTTCACGAGCCACTGTGTCACGGGTGCACCGTGAGTACATCGAATCCGGTAAAACCATCCCTGCAAGGGCCAACTACCGTGGACAACAGCGTGCGGATGAGCGAGGTCATCGTCGACTAGCTCACATTGTAACAGCGGATAGACGGGCCACAGTGCAAGGAATTAGTCGGCAATTTAACGCTGGCGCACAGAAACGTGTGAACAGCCACACCATCCAGAACCATCTCCTCGCTATGGGGTACAAAAGCCGTCGTTCCACGAGGGTATCACTGCTGACCGCACATCACAGGGTGCAAAGATTAGCATGGGCGCGGGAACATCGCCACTGGACCCTAGACATGTGTTAAAATGTTGCCTGGACTGATGAGTCGAGATTCACGTTGGTACATGCGGATGGCAGGATACGGCTACGGCGCAAACCACATGGAGCGATGGATCCTTCTTGCCAGCAGGGTACTCTTCAAGCTGGTGGGGGTGGCATTCTCGTCTGGGGACTGTTTACGTGGACTGAAATGGGACTCCTGGTACGTGAGACATCGTCCCTCACAGGTCAACGTTACCGGGATATGCTGGATGACCATTTGCTCCCGTTTATGCGTCTTCAACATCCTACTTGGGACCTCATCCTGCAACAAGACAATGCACCGTGCCATCACTCCCGAATTGTATCCGAATGGTTGGATGAACACTCCACCGACGTGACCTCGCTTCCTTGGCCAGCTAGGTCTCCTGACCTCAATCCCATCGAGCACATCTGGGATGCCGTCGAGAGAGATATTCGAGGCGTGACCCCCTCCTTCCTCAATCAAATCTTCGTGAACTGTGGGAGCTTGTTCAGGGGTCGTGGATCCGTATGGCTTCCCAACGCTTCCGGTGTCTTGTCGAGTCCATGCCGAGACGAAACGCCGCCGTCATCAGGGCAAAAGGTGGCGCTACACGTTACTAAACAGGTATCTCTAATTCAGTTGCTCTTCAGTGTATATAACGATAAAAGTTTGTCCACGCCGGGCATTGAACCTAAACTCCAGAGTAAGTCGCTCTCCCAGCTGAACTACACGAACATGTGCTCTCACTGCTATCTGCCTTTATCTCATGTGCGTCCTGCGGTGCAGGAACGTCACATCTCCCTTCCCGCCGAAAGAGGGCCGAGGGCATGTCACACGGGTCAGCCGGGACTATGTGTCGCTGTTGGCACTCATCCCATGAAGAACGTGCATTTGAGAAATCCCAGACAATTTGGTGTGTGGAACGTAACATCCCACTGATTTATTTTTTCGAAACACTGAAGAAGGGATTCTCATTTTTTCTGTCTCGCCGTGTGGAAAGAACATCACATCATTACGAGAAACTTAACGTTCGGGTCATACTGGAAATTCGGGCGCCAATATAACGTACAAGTTTGTCCGCGCCGGGCATCGATTCCGGGTCCCCCCTCACTCCGGAGTAAGTCGCTCTCCCAACTGAGCTACGCGGACATGTGCTGTCACTGCTATCTGCCTTTATCTCATGTGCGCCCTGCAGGGCAGGCACGTCACACAGACTCCTGCCCTGAGCAGAACTGGAGGCCACTGGTAAGGGTGGATGGACTGCTCATATTGTGGTTGCATTCGTGTGCCGGATACCCTCCATACATGTCCTCGTCGAGTATGAGCATAAAGAACGAAACGAGATTCGGCTGTGAAAAATACATGGTGACGTTCTGTATTTCATAGCATGTACTGTTGGACCCATGTACATCTTTGACGACGGTGAGACGGTGCCAGTGCTATACATCTTATTGGCCTCCTTGCTCTGAGTTCGTACTCGTGAAGACGGTTTAGAACCGTTTGAGTACATCCTGTGACACTAGAAACAGCTTGAAGTGATTCCCGGCGTTGGTTACTGTTGACACTTGGCCTTTTCCTAGAGCAATTACTTACTTTCAGGTAGCGATCTTCCCTCCTGGTGATTATCCTTGGGTGACTACTCCTGGATCGATCTGCAACATTTCCTTGCCATATAAATCTTGCATGTAGCCGACTTACTATATACACTTTGCGAAACTCCTAAAGCAGCAGTCAGATCGATCTGCCGTACACCTGCCGGTAACATTCCAACAGCCCTATTTCTCTTGTCAATGCTTAATGTCGTCTGGATATCATTTCAGGTTAATCCCACACTGAAGGCGATACATTCAGCAAACTTCTACACCAAGCCCTGAAAAGACCCGTTTTCCATTTCTCGCAGGGTACTTTTATTAGAGCTCGTAGGCCACGTGCTGTGTCGTCATGAAGCTAATTTACATGTGACGTAGATATCCACGCTGACAACCGATCTCCTCCTAACATTTTGTGACACATTTAAGCATGCTGAGAGAAAATTCAGATCCAAATAAATCTTAAAATATAAAGAGAATTTTATTCCCTGTATTATATTTAACCTACACACAAAATGAATAACGTTCTTGATTTGACTACCAAAAAATCTCTGTATTCTAAAAAAAATAATAACTGCCGCTGTTTTAGAAATTTCGCGACACTCTTGCTTTTCTAGCTCGCAGCGCAAAACCTATTGAACACAAAAATATGAAATTTACATCGTTTGTAGAGAATTTTTTGGGGAACACGCTCAAATAAACCGTTTTTCGATTCTAGCGATACTTCAAGAGATATTGTATTTCAAAGTTAAGGTAAGCAAAAAAGTGCTATCAGGTCGCGTTCGGACACACTAACGGCAACAGAATCACGAAACTTTGTAGCATGTAGTGCCATGACCAAATTTTTGCACCTCGTTGCCCCTTTTTTTGAATTTCGATTTAGTTTACGAGAAATTAATTTTCTAAATTTCACAAAATTCTCTATTTCGCGATGGGATCCATTTAAAAAAACGGATAGGTGGCAAACTATAAATCATAACGCATTACAAGTTTTACAGCATAAACTTACAACTATCGTCCCTTTATTACAAAATTTTTTTCTTAAAAAAGTCATTTTCTTATTTTTAAGCATTTTTTAAATACGCAAAGGAAAGAAACGAACGGCTTGTCTGTCTTCACGATGACCACAGAGGAACGTTCTGGTCTCATGACCTGCTGCCATGGTGACGCAAAGAATTTGTTATGCATATGTTTTGTCGGTAAAGCTATCTCAGTTGTTTAAGGTGGACGTCAAGTAATTTTGCTTCCTATACTTCCAATGGAAAAACTTCTTTACACATTTTCTTCATAATTAATGCGTTCCCAAGGATAAATATTTTAACATCGATTAAAATATCTTCATTTTATAACTTGGAATACTTAATATTTTCTAAAACATAACCATAATTATGCAATTCAACATTTGTTTGTCTACTGACGTCATCGAAGTACAGATCGCGCCATCTTTTTTCTGGTTCCAACACCACCAAAGGAAAAGTTATTGATTTTTATATAATTATGGTTATGTTTTAGAAAATATTAAGTGTTCCAAGTTATAATATGAAGTTATTTTAATCGATGGTGAAATTTTCATCCTTGGAACACAATAATTGTGACGGAAATGTATGCAAAAGTTTTTCCATTGGAAGTATAGGAAGCAAAATCTCTTGACGTCCACCTTAACGGTTTAACATAACGGTTTACGGAAATTCTTTTTGGACCGCTTTTGTTTTCCTTATTAGTAAATTTAATAAGTGCTATAAGTTCAAACGACAAAAGTCCAACCTTCCAAAAATTAACGACAGTAAAAAAAACTGAAATTTCGGAATAACAAGCCTTATTTGCTTAGACATGCAATAAAAATTGAAATTTATATGAAATTTCCAGTTTTTATTTCATGTGATATACTTGGAGATCGGGCTGCAGGGCCCGAGAGCTACTCTGGAAACGAGTGTAGCGAGCCTAGAGGCGCAGCCCCTAGTTAATAAAAAAGAAGTAAAAGGATTCGTCATGTCCTCACACAGATAGAAAAACAAAATAGATACTTAGGAAATAGAACGCAAGATCTCATTTGGTTTTTCAAATGCAACTCCCCTATGTCAGTGTTATGCGAAGTGTCAAACCCAGCATCCCTGTGAGTCCGTGGAGCTTAAAAATAAAAGATGCTGAATTAATATTAATCCAAAATATTAGTTAAATAGATAATACAACACGAAGAAACGTTATCTTTTTGCTATGAACGTTTTACAATCATCATAGTAAAGTATGAGAACAACTGTGACAATTTGTCAGTGCGAGTCTCTTATAAATTCGTAAAATATTAATATCAATAATCGCCTGGTGTGGGTTACTATTGAGCTGGAGCGAATGAAATGCCCGGCAAAGGACCAGCACACGTGGACGGCGAAAACAGAAAAGTAAGACAACTTACCTAGGCAAAATAATATCCCTCGGCATCGATACATAGCCACCATCTGTCCGGCAAGGCCATGATCCCGGAACGAAAAAATGTCTTGTGGCTGGGACCCGAAGAAGTCATCAACTGCACGTTGAACCTCGTTGTCTGTCGTGAACTGTTTCCCGGACAGGAAGTGATCCAGGCGACGAAACAGATGGAAGTCTGTCGGAGACAAGTCCGGGTGATAGGCAGAATGAGGCAGTGCTTCATAGCCCAAGGCACTTAGTGTCAGCATCGTTCGTTGTGCGACATGAGGGCGGCCGTTGTTCTGGAGCCGAAGAACGCCATGTCTGCTGAACAAAGCCGGTTGTTTCTGCGACAATTTTCGGTACATCTGGTGTAATTCAGCACAATAAGGTTCTGCTGTGATGGTTTGGCTTCTTGCCAAGAAACCCCGACGAATTATCCCGGCTGTGGACCACCAGACAAGGAACATGATCTTCTTGGTGTGTAGGGGTGGCTTAAGATGCTGTCAAGCAGGCTGTGCCTTGCTTAACCATTGTGCAGATCGTTTCCGATTATCATAAAGGACCCGCTTCTCGCCGCAGGTGACGATTCGATGCAGTATAGATTCCTGTTTGCTCCTGACAAGCTGCGACGTTCAGACTTTTAAACACCTAGTCAGCTTTCAACTCATGCGGCAGCTACATGTCCAGATTTTTGACCTTACCCAGCGCAGCCAGACGCCGAACAACTGGCGTGTGATGGACACCTACCTCTTCCGCTATCTCACGACATGTTTTTCGGGGACCCGCTTCAACCACACGTAGCAGAACATCGTCAGAAACAGCAACAGGTCGGTGATCACGTGCTTCGTTTTGCAGGTCCGTATCTCCGCTTCGAAACTTCACAAACAATCGCCGAATTGTTCGTTCGTTTGGCTATATTCTCTACAAACGCTTTGTTAACGTTTCGAGCGGCAATTCCTACAGAATGGCCCAGTTTAAATTCATACAGGAAGATGACTCTCAAATCCGGCGTCTGCATGTTTCCTTTGCAAGCCACGTTACATCTAAACAAACCATGCCTGAACTTTGCTGTTCACACACGGGCTAGCTATTTATAGTAACTCTGTGACGTAATACCTGCGACATCTGTGGGTGGTTCCATTCTGCTGTGGTGGGGGCCTATCTCCACTGCTCGTTCGCGCCGGACATTTCATTCGCACCAACGCAATAGTAACCTTATCAGGAATTTTTGGCAATGTTTTTTTATTTACTGAAGGCATCAAAGACGACTCGCAGCCCAAGTTCCAATTTTTTGTTTCAGTAGATTCACAATTCAACTGATCATTTATAAAGAGTGTCAACACAGAAATCTGATAAACTAACGGATGCATCGACTCACATTTCATATAATACTAGGGCATGATTTACAAAAACAAATATGCATTATATTGAATATAGATTATTATATTTCATAAGAGCAGTGATTTTTGCTGTATGATATACAATAGTAGTATCTTATCAAATAAACATCAAACTCTCATTTAGTACATTGAACAAGACAAGTTCCGTTTAGACGAAGAAATCTGAAAGCAAGAAACGCTCACTTCTATTTGTGCCAAAAGATCAATTTTGGACAATGAACATAATGTTAGATTAATGCTGAAATTCAGGAACAAAACAAAACACATCCATAAACTGGTGGATCACATTTTGACCACCCCTCACTTCAAGAGTGGGTGCGTCTTACAGCACATATAGAGACGTCATCTACCTGCCCGTAATGCATGTAAACGGCACGGAGGGCTACCAGTTCTCCAGTACTGAATCCACGCAATGGGGAAAGGGAAGGACTTGTGTCAGACGGGTGAACGACCGTTGGCACGTACTTTTCGGGACAACAGACTGTACACTATCCCCCGATTATGGGATCACACAGAAACGTTTATGAGCATACAATCCAGCGAACACTCTTGGTAATAAGCCTAAGGAGCCGATAGCTTAGTTTAAAGAAGTGGGAAAACAGAAATTGTAACTATGAATAGCATGCATAGACACCATATCAGACCCGCAGCCAGACAGAGAAGTTGGGAGGGGCGGCTAATGATCGAGAGGTCTGGCAAAGCATATTAGGTCTGCACTGGACTACAATGTAAAGGCTGCCACAGACACACACGTTTGAATGACACGTTTGAGTGTCGCGCCAGAAAACGGAGGAGTTTTGTGTCTGAGGCGGCATGTAGCGTGGAGTGAAGAGGATTCCAGGCAGGCAATGATGAGATTCACCCCTGCCTCATTCCACACTACATGCCGCCTTAGGCACAAAACTTCTCCATTTTCTAGCGTGACACTCAAACGTGTGTGTCTCTAGCGGCATTAAGTTGCTAGGTGGGGCAAAAGGATACGCAGGTCGGTCGGCTCATTCCTGGCTACGGCCCTGCATGCACCATATGTAAATTTTTGCTGTATCTCCTTGTTATCTAACAATATATTTTCACACGCTCGACACATAAATTGAATTAGGAATCAAAATACCCCAAAACTACATAAAATCAATGAACAAATGAAATCATACAGCTTGTGGGCACAATAAGGAAATATTTTTTCCTCTTTCTTCTGAACCTTGCATCTTTTGACTACTTGTGTCCCATGTACCTCGAAATTTCAGAGGTCATTCAGTCGGTCATCAAGAAGACAAATATATCCACATTGCAAATTTCTGGAAAACACTTCCGGAGTTCTTTGTCCTGCAGTGAATGGCTGCTGCAGGGTGCGATGTATTGTTCATTTTTCACTTTTAATACTTACGTATGTGTTCTGTGCTCCAATATGCATTGAAAATTTCCGCATTACTTTATGCTGTAAATTTCCCCTTTTTCTACTGGAAATTTCCTACGTTTTTCTTATTTTTACTGCGTACTCAAGCTTCTAAAAGTTTAACAAAACAATTAGCGATCAAAATTAGTGATTTCACGAAAAACCTCCGTAGTACCTGAAAGGGTATGGTCAGATTTTCAGAAGAGGCCATGTGACCCGTCTTCGTCCCACTGTATGGACACCCATAGAGACAAGACAAAGAAATAAGCATCTCGCATGCTGACCTATCGTCAGCAACAGCTGTCTGCTGTGGGCAGCAGTGCTGAGTTCGGGCTTAGTTTTTAGAGCCCGAGCCCGAAGTATGTCAGCCCGAGACAGCCCGAGCCCGAATTTTATATGGCAAGATAGAGCCCGGGCTTGAATGAGCCTGAAAGCTATGACTAGCCTGATTAGGCATTATTTAGAAGAATCTCCTCTTCCAGACTACCATTCTCTCCTCCCCCTGCAATTAACCGGTGTCTTACTCATCTAGGGAGTGGAGAAGGGACCTCTATCTGTTTCTATAGTACAGTTGATCGATTTTTTTACCATTCATTTCTTCCTGAAATGTTTCGGATGTCCGGAAAGATCGGAAGGGGCTGCAATCTACGTACTTTGCTCAATAGAATAAGCAGGAATAAGCAATCGAATAACATGCTGTGTGGAGGAAGGTAGCAAAATTTTGTGTGCTATCTATTATATAGTATCTAAAGTTCTTCAACAAAATTTTCCTTCTTCGCAGAAATCCCCTGATACGTGGCTTATGGCATTTGCTGCCCAAGCCCGGAATACATAGCCCTCCAGTGTCCCCACTCTCCGCTCAGAATCTGTTACCGAAAAATTATCTTTATCAACTAGAAAGTGTAGGAATTGTCTCGCATATGCTAAATAATGTCAAATTACATTTAAGAAAAATCTCTCTCTCTCTCTCTCTCTCTCTCTCTCTCTCTCTCTCTCTCTCTCTCTCTCTCTCTCTCTCTCTCTCTCTCTCTCTCTCTCTCTCTTCCCCCTCTCACAATCTTTTCCGCTCTTTCTCTTCGCCCCTCTCTCTCTCTCTCGCTTTCCATCTCTTTTTTCTTCACTCTCTCTCTCTCTCTTTCCCTTTCTCTCTCGCTCTCTTTCTCCTGGTTCTCTCTCTCCCGTCTCTCTCTCTCTCTCTCTCTCTCTCTCTCTCTCTCTCTCTCTCTCTCTCTCTCTCTCTCTCTCTCTTCTTCCCTCTATCCCTTTTCTCTCTCTCTTTTTTACTTCTCTCTCTCTCTCTCTCTCTCTCTCTCCCTCTCTCCCTCTCTCTCTCTCTCTCTCTTCCCCCTCTCACAATCTTTTCCGGTCTTTCTCTTCGCCCCTCTCTCTCTCGCTTTCCATCTCTTTTTCTTCACTCTCTCTCTCTCTTTCCCTTTCTCTCTCGCTCTCTTTCCCTGGTTCTCTTCTCCCGTCTCTCTCTCTCTCTCTCTCTCTCTCTCTCTCTCTCTCTCTCTCTCTCTGTCTTTGAGCCCGAAGTATCGTAAATATCATGCAGACCGAGCCTGGTTCGGGCTAAGGCCCAGCTTCGGGCTCGTGCTCGAGATCGGCCCGTCTGAGAACTTGTGTGCAGTGGAGAAACGTGAGTGGACATTGAACGACCAAAACAGAGTCGCATGGTTCGATGAGTCCAGGTTGCAGATCCAACGTTTCTACGGACGAGTCCGTATTCAACTCCCCGCTGTTGTGCAGTTACAGTCATACTTCTCAGACTAAAACTGGTCATGGTATGGGAATTGCTCACGTTGACATCGCTGTATCCCCTCATCTCCATCCAATACAACCTTATCGCTAGGTGTTACCTAGGCAGTGTCTCGGACAAAGATTTCCCCTGCATGGTTACTGAGTATTTGGATGGCACTGAACATTTTCATAAAGGCAACTCCCGTGTTACAGGGCTAGAGATGTGCAGTAATAATTCAAGAATAACTGTCGAAACACCTTGTTTGCTCTTCTTGCGGCCTAATTTACCTGTCTTGAACCCCATCGAGCAGTTGTGGGATGTAGTGACATGATGCTTTCGCCACTCAATATCAGTGCCTCGCTCCTGCGTCGTGCCCCAACATGCCATTCTATTTTGTTAGTATAGAATACCTAAGGACACGTCCCACGGTTTAGTGGAGTCGACACCACCCCAGGTCAAGTCGATTGTCGTCGTGAAAGGAGCCCAAACTCGCAATTAGGTAAAGGGTCATGATGTTATGGTCTACAAGTGTGCAATTTATATGCCACTCACGCAAAAATCAGGAAAACTTTACTGCTTTAAAACTAAAGTCATATAATGACAAATTTTAGCATTGAGTAAAGTCTGTAAGTCTTCTCTACTTTGTGATTTTCAAGTCTGCCTGCACCATCATTTTTCTTCCTTTTCAGTACTATCTTGGATTTTCTTTGGATGACGTGATTCATATCCATTATAAGTTAAGTCAAATAAGTTAATGCTACCGAAATCTCAAATTTGGAGTACCCAAAAATGTTACAGAAATGAAGCATTGTCGCCTTTGTTCGTGGCTAGGCACAAATTTGGAAAAGCTTCCTTATCAGATTAATCGGAGTAATAGGGTGCAAGGAATCCTATAATTTCACTAAATATTGAGTTCGTATATTTGGCCGATCGTAACTTGTGTTCGCATCGCTGGAGGGAATATTGTGTACGTGTATTTGGCCTGTTGTGGTTCGTATCCGCATAGCTTAGCAGAATACATATTGTGTACGTGTACTTTGACCAGCTGGTGCTTGCGTCCGCATAGCCTAGCGGAATATTGTGTACGCGTATTTGAAACCCGTTTCTTCTTTCCGCATGGCTTAGTGGGATTTTGCGCGTGTGTAATTGGCCGGTCTCGTGGCTTTTGTCCACATAGCTTAGCGAAATTTTGCGTGCATGTTTTCAGCCGGACGTTACTTGTGGTCGCACAGCTTTAAGAGCCTGCTAGATAGAGGATCAAGGGCTCTCCGATGCAAATATGTTTGAATTTCGTTGAAGACGTTAATTCTCCAATCAGACGCTGCAGAGTACATGGCGCTGTAATCCTGCGCCTAGAATTCAGTATTGAATTAATACGTTGTCTCAGAGAGTACATGATATGTCTGGTAGCTACAAAAGAAGTTAAAGGCAACATGATAGTGTTCACAAACAGACTATTCCTCTTTTTTTTCTTCTTCCTTCCTTTTCTTAATACATTATACATAACCCCTCACATTAGATAGAAAACTCTACACCCAAAAATAGTCGGATAACATAAACGTATAAACATGGGATGTCTTGAACATATTCATCTCCATTCAGCCTAGTTATTTCTACTTCAGTTGTCAGGAGATATTACGCTGGTATATAAGTGGAGGGACCGAAGAACTCATAAAGTAGATAAATCGTTTATTTTGCTAAAACCTCTACTAAAAATCGCGCAATACTGACTTCCGCCGAACCCTTTACGTAGACCATATTTCGAGGAAATAAAGAGTAACCACAGCATTTCAAGGTCAGTTGTTATGTTTATTTTTGCATGTGAGCTCAGAGGAAACAAACAAAAAGCAACTTACAGAATCTGTGTGGAATACCCCTGAAATGTTTCGAGAGCAAAACAAAGAGGGAAACGTGTTGAGATATACTTAAAATGGTATTCAGGGGAATTTAAATTTTTCAAACATAACAAAACAATATTAGAGCTTCAGAGATTACATTATTTTAGAGCAATTAATCAGTACCATCTGTGATCAAAGCGAATGTAGTGCCATTAAATTTCGAAAGACAGCTCAATGCGAAAAAAAAAAAATTATCAAATTGTATAATTACAGAAAACTTGAATAAGTGCTACTTTTAGATAACTTCGATCTCTACTACAGCAAGGGAACTGAAACTGATACTTGAGTAATTTAGAACGAAAGTTAGAGAGACATTATTTTGACATTCTACAAATCAAATGCAATAATAACAGTGATTAGACCAACATTTTTCTGGTGAGATTCTTCATAAATTACCATCACTGATAAAGACAATAAAGCTACTGTCTATTTTCGGACATCATAATCATAAGGAATTCCTGAATGTATCTTCAGAAAATAACGGTTTTTCTTATTTCATTTCCATGTTTTAACTTGTGTAGAACTGAACTCCAAATGTCAGTTTTCGGAAATATCAGAAGTATTTAATACCGATCTTGTTTTTCACGGAACCTCCTTAATTGCCGAGGGCATTGAAATTAAAAGTGAAATAAAAAACGTATTTTCCGGGTATAATAAGATTACTAAATAAAACAAAGTTGCTTGTCCGCGATACTTGAGCTCGTGAAGTGTGATGCGTTGGGAAAAATCACGTGGGATTCATTGACTAGGATAGTGTTTCCTAAACGTTTTAGAACCGCGATCCAATTTTTTGAGCTACTCCTCTAGCTTTAATGGAAATGAGGGGTGTGGCAACTTTTTTTTTTTATTGGTCTATACTATTGTTTCTTCAATTTGCGAGGCGTGATCGATAAATAATGCCTTCGCGCAAGTGTCTCTGTTTCTGCTTCTATGTGTTATGATTTTTTTAGTTTTGAATTAAAAACATAATTGCCAATTTTATTTTTATCATTATACACATGCATTTTTAAACAAATAGAAATGCAATTAAAGTACACTTGTTACATTTTCGAACTGGAATTAGATTCTTATTATTTATGTTCATCTACATTCATAATCTTCAATATTATTTAATGTGATGAAGTTTAGCATAATATTAGTAAAAATAATGTTACACCCGTACTAAATAACTTCCATTATAGAGTGTGTCAAGTTGAACCTTGTGTATAACGGTAAACTGTCAATAAAAATATTTTCTTGGTCACTAGAATATCGTTATAGGAAGGTTTCACTGTATATATAACTTATATATATATATATATATATATGCAATCAAGAACATGAAGCGGGGAAAAGCTCCAGGAGAAGATGGAATTACTGTAGACATCATACAAGAAGCAAGTGGAGAAATCGAAACAGTACTCGCCCAAATTTTCACTCGATGCCTTAATGAAGGGAAAATTCCTGAGGATTGGAACAACGCTACAATGATCTTGCTACATAAAAAAGGTGACATTGAGGATCTCAGGAACTACAGACCTATCAGCCTCCTATCAGTGGTTTATAAAATCTTCACTAAAGTTCTTTCACACCGCTTGAAGGTGGCACTGGACATGGCTCAACCGAGAGAACAAGCTGGATTCAGGAGTGGCTACAGCACAATAGATCATATCCACGTACTGAGAGAACTAATTGAAAGAGCGAGGGAATATGAGCTTCCATTGTGCATGGCTTTTATCGATTATGAAAAAGCCTTTGATTCGGTGAAACCATCAGCAGTTGCAATGGCTCTGAAATCCTGCGGTATTGAAGATGCATACGTTAATATTATTAATAACATCTATGAAAATGCAAGTGCAAAGATTCGGCTGTTTGAAAATACAACACACATAAAAATTGGAAAAGGAGTGAGACAAGGTGACACCATATCTCCGAAGCTCTTTAATGCCACATTGGAAAATGTCTTTCAATCACTGAACTGGGAAAACAAAGGGATAAAGATTAATGGAGATTATCTAACCGACCTTCGTTTTGCTGATGACATAGTCATTTTTGCAACTACCCCATCAGAGCTACAGAGTATGATCCAGGAACTTGCTGACAAGAGTAAAGAAGTGGGATTAAAAATGAACTTTCAGAAGACAAAAGTGATGTACAATGCTTTTACAAGAAATGAAGATTTATCGATTGATGGAGAAAAGCTGGAGATAACAGACACGTACGTTTATCTTGGACAGCAGATATCAAGTGAGGGTCACATTGATGAAGAAATTAATCGGCGTACAAAACTTGCCTTTAGAGCTTTTGGAAGAAACAGCATAATTTTCAAGAGCAATATGCCATTATGTCTTAAAAGAAAATGTGTTTGATCAATGCATCCTTCCAGTGCTTACGTATGGTGCAGAGACGTGGACCTTAGCTAAAAGAGACATACAAAGGCTGCAGACAACTCAAAGTAGCTTGGAGAGGTGCATGCTTGGTGTAACCAGGAGAGATAAGAAGAGGAACACGTGGATCCGAAAAATGACAAGAGTGGAAGACATCATGATCAGATGAAATCCCTGAAATGGCAATGGGCTGGACATACTGCCAGAAGAACAGACCATCGATGGACAGCCGAAATTTTAGATTGGATTCCAAGGGACAGGAAAAGACCCAGAAGAAGACCACATGGAAGATGGGTGGATGAAATTCGAAAGTATGTGGGAGTGGCATGGAGGAGACTGACACAAGACAGACCGTTGTGGAGGAAACTTGGGGAGACCTTCGTCCAGCAGTGGATTGATAATGTTTGACAATGATGATGATGATGATGATATATATACATATAATAAAAGACATCTAAACATCGTCAAACATGTCCCAACCCCGAGCACAGCTGCTGCGTGAGTCAGAAACAAGTAAAATACGCATATAAATAGTTCAATCAATTCAGCACTTTCAATCAATAAGTGCAACAACAACCATTTTAGGAAATAAATACACATCCTGGTAGTCAGCCACCGGGTACCACTCATCAGGAAAAGACATGTCCAGTAGATAACCCCTAAGTCGGACAGGTTTCATGCGGAAGCGAAATTTAGACCCCGGCCAAAATATTAAAGGTAATTAAAGCATCCATGCAATTCTGGTACCTGTCAAAAGGAAAGCTAAGCTACCTGCCCGAAGGTAAAGCTAAATGACTTACTAGAACTGCAATCTACCACCACACAAGTCAAACTTCCATTTTGTAAACAAGTCCTGCGATTCCACCTAATGTGTATACAGATAATTTCATTCTAATTTACAAATTTTTAATTATAATTTTCTAAACTACACTGCTGGACAATTGCTAAGGACGGGTCATAAACGGCTATATAACGCTTAAAAAAGTAAGTGTGGTTGGATGCCAAGTAAAATAAAATAATGTCAGAATGCCAGGACATTACAAGAAAGACAATTTATTGTGCTCTGAAATCCAGAAGGCTTTGGAACGTGTTCAAGGGACAAACAGGCCATTTTGTACAGAATACGTAAACGTGAAAAAAATGCAATTACCGTCCGCAGGCGTTCCGGCGTAAGATGTCAATACGTGATATGGCCACCATGGAGGGCGATGCAAGATTTCACACGTCGTGTCATGCTTTGCACAACATTATCAAGCAGCTGTTGGGGTAATTTATCCCATTCCTCTGTCAGTGAACGGATGAGGGTGTCCTTGTTTATTGGAGGGCATTGGCGACCAGCAAGACGCCTACCCAAAGAACCCCACACATTTTCAATGGAATTCAGATCTGGAGAACGTGCTGGCCATAAGAGGCGTTGAATATCCTCGCTCTCAAGACACTCGTGAACAGCGACTGTTCGATGACATGTTGCGTTGTCGTCCATGAAAATGAATCTATCACCGACAGCACCACGGAACATGCGAACATGAAGTAGCAGAACATCATTAATGTATCGTTGGCCAGTCATAGTCCCAGTTGGAAGCACATAGAGGGACGTACGGCCATTGATCATGATGCCAGCCCATACCATGACACTACATGTCGGATATCGGCCCCTTTCCTGTATGTTTGCTGGACAATATGCAGTACCACTATCACGCCAGATCAGTTGTCGTCGACAATCAGACGAAAGACTGTATCTACTCTCATCTGAGAAGAGGACAGCAGACCAGCGGTTATCAGTCCAATTGCGATGTTGATGGCACCATTGCAAACGGGCGGTAATGTGACGTCTGGACAATGGGATGCATACAACAGGACGGCGGGCGTATAGTCCTCCTTCAGGCAAACGTCTGGCGACAGTTTTTCGGGAGATCCGCTTGCCAGTAGCAGCCATAAACTGATTTGCTACCTCACTAGCTGTGCTGCCCCGGTGTGTTTTTGTTGATAGCACTATGTACCGATCTTCTGCAGGTGTCGTACTGCGAACACGACCTCCCCCGTGACGTTTGCTACACTCTCCATTTGTTTGAAATGATTTCCAAAGCCTTGAAACAACACTGTGGCTGACGTCGAACTCCCTGGCAACATCTGTTATTTTTCGCCCTTCTTCAATCTTGCCAATAATACGGCCACGCGTAAAATCATCTAGGTGATGTCGGGAAGACATACTGAAAATTGCAAGTTCGTCAATTGATTCTTTCCCTTTCAACTTTGCGTTTGAACAACAACGGTCAATACGCGTCAAATCCTTTATATCTCTTATCAGCGCTATGACGTCACGAACAAGTTTGGCAATCCAAAATTTGCATACGCACGACACGTCTTACTGTATCCCGCACTTATGCTAATTTCCACATTTTCCTGCCTTCCATTTTATGGTTGCTATCGTTGCTATTGTCATCCGTCCTTAGCAATTGTCCGGCAGTGTATGTTTAAATTAGGAAAGACTGGGTGCTTTAATTACCTTTAATATATTGGCCGGGGTCTAAGTTTTGCATCCGCATGAAACCTGTCCGAGTTAGGAGTCACCTACTGGATATGTCTTTCACTGATGAGCGGTACCCGGTGGTTGACTACCAGGTTGTGTATTTATTTCCTAAAACTGTTGTTGTGTAATTATTTCCTAAAACTGTTGTTGTTGTGACTTATTGATTGAAAGTGATGAATTGATTGAATTATTTATATATGTACAGTATATATACAGTATACTCATATTTCCTTCAATCCAACTTTTGCATCCGATCAGGGAACTATTTCATATCTCATTTTGTACGACGGATTTGATTGTGTAACAGTTAAAAACTTGTGGAATTTGATTAATAATCTACGAATTTGTAACAATGATTTTTACAATAATAATATTAGAATTTGTAATAGATTTTAAAACAAAATTGACTATGATCTTGAAGTGTAGCAACAATTTTAGAGAAGTGTAAGAAAGGGTTTTGTGAAAATTGAAACTGCTCCCTTAACGAAAGCACTGGAGATTGACCCCGATAAGAGGGTGAAAAAATCGCATAAAATACTACTATCACAATAATAATAAGATGAAGAAAAACAACAATGATTAGGTCATTTCCAAAAGCAATTTTGAAGAATAAGGCCACCTGTGAAGCAGAAGCCTCATCAGGGCCTACCTACTCCATCTCTGACAGTGTCATCAACCGAGTAGGCAGGAATGTTTTTCAGATAAAACTGACTGAAACCATCTCTGATAATGTTATCAACTGAAAAGACAAAAATATTATTCAGATTAGCTTAATCTGTTGAAAACAAGAAGTTCACTGTCATGATTGGCGGACTGCTGGCTCATTTTCCTGTAATGTCTTGGTTCGAATTTGGGGATGTTGTACTGGATCTTTCCTTTTGTTTTGAGTCAGTTGTCCCGAGACTGAAGAAGGTAATCCACTCCCGAGTTTCAGTAATCAGGGGACATCGTTAAACCCCAAAATGAAAAATAACGGAGAGGGAGTGGGTCTATATAATTCAGGATAAGATGATGCACTTTTGCTTCAATTGAAAAAATATGACAAAAACTAAAATTTTTACCAATCAGCAACTGGGGGTTACGATTTTGTCTAATAGGTTTATATTGTATTTATTTTTAACGCACAAGTGCCGTAAAAATAATATTCATCGAGCAAAACAACTGCTGTTTAAGTTTACCAGGTTTTGCTTGCTTACTCTTTAATGAAACTTCGTCCTATGAAATTATCAGTGTCCTTAACAAATTGACTACCTAATGTACGTAATACTTCTTGCTAAACTACAAAAAATTTCTTCCTAGCATTAGTGAGAACGTGCGTGCTGTAAAAATCTACCACGACGATAAAATTTTCTAGAGCTCGGTTAATAATGCTGGGTTTGGGTCCTTAAATTTCCTGCAACAGTAAAGAAAAAGTTTTTTCTTTTCTTCTTTTTTTTTATGATGATGCATTCTGTGGCTTGTGTGTGTGTGCCTAATCTTTCACAGCAGGCAGTTATCATAAAAAGTCCATGTGCATGCAAGTGAGGTAAAAGAGCGCGCTCGCCTCTCTCAGATTGGCAGATAGATACGGCAGTGAGTGGTTGCTACTTTGATTCAGAGGTTTGGAGGTTTTACGTGAAAGAAGGAGAAGTTCAAGACGCCCACCTTTGGAACTTTCCCCTGGGTGGCCCATTGGATGAGTACCTTTTTGTTTCGTCCTTTTATAGTGGTTGAAGTAGAATCTCTTCCTGGACGAAGATGGGAGAAAAACAGAAAGAAAATAAAACTTAAGAAAGGTATTTTTCGATGCTGACGACCACATTTTAAGAAATGAGGTTGTTGATATTTTGCTTTGTGTGTTCTGTGACTTGTCCTGCTGCATTTAACATGAAATTTCCACACTGATATTGGAAGGGTTCCTAGATTTATCAGCTTATTTTTCGAAGCAAATTTAGTATTCTCCATAAATTATAAATAAAATCGCTCTAGGTTTTATCGAAATGAATTGTTTGTTCACTAGAATGATTAGGGACATTAAAAATTTTGAAATGCTAGTTAAAAATCTAGCAGATGAAATTATTAGTTTTCATAAATTTAGGGGAAATCTTCCACTTCATCGATTTTTGCTTAAAAGTTGGGGAGAGGTGGGATTAGGGACGGTCTTTAGCATAGGCGTGCAAGACGGCTACCTGGGGCCGTGAATTTTATCATATATTGATTTTTCATCATCATCCAAATTTTTATCTGCATGATCTTTGAAAGGAAGAAATAAATAAAATCATTTAAACGATGAATAGTCGTTGTATATATTTCCGTTTTTCATTCTATTACCATTTTTATTTTATTTTTCATTTTTTTTAGAACGCTGTGTAATGCACTACGTGATATGACGTAGATGACGTGCTACTGAGGTGACGCATGAATAAAATCGACAATGATGCAGCGATAAGACTGCCGGCATGATTAAGTTGGGAGAATAGTCGCTGCGGAGTAAAACGACGTGGCTTTGAATTCGCCACCTATATGTTATATTAGTGCTCGAATGAAAGTATTAGGTGTACAAATGAACTCTCGGCTCCGAAATACAATCCACCGCAGCTCTTATGTAAATTGAACGTGTGGGGGCCGCCATGTGAGAGTTGTGCACGACCAATGAACGACACCATAAAACACGATGCTGCAGCTGACAGAACCTCACAAAGCAGGTGAAAAGTGGAGTAAGTGTAATGATGTCCGATAATCATCGGGTGTTTTGAATTTTTTAGTTGGAACGCGAAAAGCATTACATGCTTTTCGCGTTCCAACTAAAAAAATGCTAGCGAGGCTAAGGAATGATTTGTTCAGCCTCAGAGGAAGCTGCTGTGTACTACAGCACGTGTAAAAAGTGGTTCCCGAGGTTTCTGGAAGAAAATTTCAACCTCGCGGATGATACACTTCCCGGCAAACCCCAAAAGGTGGACGACGATTTGGAAGGGCTGTTGACCAAAAATCCTTGTCAGGTGCAGTCTGAGCTTGCTCAAGCCCTTGGGATAATCCAACAAGCAATCTCTATTCGCCTACAAAAGCTTGGGAAAATTCACAAGGCGGGCCGTTGGGTTCCTCACATGCTCTCCCCTGACAACAAAGAGCGACGCTACGACACAGCTGTTTCCCTGCTGTCCAGTTCAACTGGAAGGATTTTTTGTACAGAATAGTGACCGGCGATGAAAATTGGGTGGTGTACGACAATCCCGAAAGGCAAAAATCGTGGGTCAACCATGGAGAAGCATCGACGTCGACCGCGAAACCCAATATTCACGGCAAAAAAACTTTAACTGTGCATTTGGTGGGACATGCAGGATGAGTTGCTTAAACCAGGTGAAACCGTCAAAGCTGAGCGTTATCAACGACAACTTCATCGTATGAGGGACGCAATGAAAACCACCAAGGACACCCTAACGGCATTCAGTTGGGAAGTTCTGCCGCACATGGTGTATTCTCCAGACTTAGCGCCATCGGATTACCATTTGTTCCGGTCCCTCCAATAGCACTTAGTGGATTCACACTTCAAAACACCCGATGATGTCGCTCAAGGCATTGCCGCTTTCGTCGACTCCAAGACGCCGTCCGTCCTTTTACCGAGATGGGATTCGCCAGCTGCCCAATGGTTGTCAGAAGTGTATAGATGCCGATGGAGATTATTTCGCATGTTAAAATGTAAGTTAATAATTACAAAATAAACACTGACTTAGTAGAAAAAAGGCCGCAAATTGATTTGTGCATCTAATAAATCTCCAGGCCGTTAGGGTTGAAAAAATTTGTGTGACGAGTCTTCCACACAACACACGTAATTAATAAAAGTCATTCTGTTACAATCCGATGGTTGTCAGCTCATTCGAAACCTGTTACTTCGTGCCCCCACCTTTCTTAAGTGTGAGAGATGATGTGACGTGCTGTGTAAGACGACGTAGAACTGATGTGACGCATGAGTGAAAACGACAATGGAATCGAAAAATTGACAATGAAGTCAACATAAGCCTTATAAAGTAAAACTTTTTCGTGTGCGATATTGGCGTTACGCTATGTCTAAAACCATGTCTAAGGAAATGTTAAACTAAATGAGAATACGATGCAATGGTTCCTAATTAAGCTTAAACGGCCATACGAAACATAAGCAGAAGTCAACTTACGGTCCAGCAAATGGAAAACATCCAAAATATGGCCACTACAAGTTGTAAATTTCACATTTATCTTAACAGCGATCGAACATCTCCACACACACACACACACACATACACTGAGGAACTGCTGTATCGGCCTTTTTTATGCTTTCCAACCGTAGGTTGAAGAAGCGTATATGCTCCAGCGTTTTTATGCTTTCCAACCGTAGCTTGAAGAACCGTATATGCTCCAGCTTTGTCCGTCTGTCCGTCTGTCCGTCCGCACGATGACTCACGTGAAAATGGTTCGATTTCGACGAAATTTTAGTATGTGGTAGGGGACCACCAGGGGACAAACCCTATTGAAAATGGGTGAAGTGGGGTCAAAGGTCACGCCATAAGAGCAGGATCCATTCAATTGCCCTTATGCGTCATAACTTGCGTAAATATGGTTCGATTTCGACGAAATTTTAGTATGTGGTAGGGGACCACCAGGGGACAAACCCTATTGAAAATGGGTGAAGTGGGGTCAAAGGTCACGCCATCAGAGCAGGATCCATTCAATTGCCCTTATGCGTCATAACTTGCGTAAATATGGTTCGATTTCGATGACATTTCAGTATGTGATAAGGAACCAGCTGGGGACAAACTCTATTGAAAATGGGTGAAATAGGGTCAAAGGTCAGGACATAGGAGCTGGATCCATTCTATTGCCTTTATGCGTCATAACTTGCGTAAAAATGGTTCGATTTCGATGAAATTTTAGTATGTGGTAGGGAACCACCTGGGCACGAGCCCTATTGAAAATGGGCGGAATGGGGGTCAAACGGCAGGACATAAACGCGGGATCCATATCATTGCCTTTATGCATCATAACATGCGTAAATATGGTTCGATTTCGATGAAATTTTAGTATGTGGTAAAGAACCATCTGGACACGAACCCTATTGAAAATGGGCGAAATGGGGTCAAAGGTCAGGCAGAGTATAAGAGTGGGATATATTCCATTGCCCTTATGCGTCATAACTTGTGTAAAAATGGTTCGATTTCGATCAAATTTTAGTATGTGGTAAGGAACCAACTGGGGACGAACCCTATTGAAAATGGGTCGAAATGGGGTCAAAGGTCAGGATACTGGAGTGGTATCCATTCCATTGTCCTTGTGCATCATAACTTACCTAAACTGCTTCTATTGCAACAAAACTTTATCATGTTGTTCCGGAGGTATAGTGAACCGGTTCTGTTGAACATTATCGAAGTGGGGTCAAAGGTCAGGACACGGAGCGAGATTTATTCCATAGCCATTATCCACATAACTTGAGTATGTTGGAAATAAACATACTCAAGTTATGGTATGATGATTATGATGCGCTTTCCAACATACCACATAACTGGTATGTTGGAAAGCGCATCATAATCAATGCATTGCATGATTTTACTAACTTGTTATCTATCGTTCTTATCACATTCATACGTTACTCACTCTGACCTCAATAGTGTTGCCAACCTCATTCTTGTGAGAGAGAAGATATCACGTTAAGTTTGGAAAGTGTAAAGGAGAACAAACTCAAATTTACGTAGGAAAAGGAGCTAAAAATAGAAGTTATTTTAGAATATACGTCACAGCCTGTAGGCTTAGTTTAGTTGCGAGAAAGGTCACTCCGGAGTGGTTGCAAATCCCAAATCCTACCATTCCATCCCAAATACCACCACCTCTTTCGTCGTAAGACATGTAAAACAATATGCGGATATGGTGCTGGAATCATTAGCCATGAATTAAGAGAATGGCGTCTGCTTATACCCTTAAAAGTTGCTCATAGTGGTTGTTAATCCCCGATCCACCCATTTGAAAAAAAGTACATTATTAATATTATTGATGGTCTGTTTTCCTGTGGCGCTCATTTTGTTTGTTCCCTTCAATAATGAGCGGTCAGTTAGGAATTAGTGCCTCTTTATAGCCTTAGATGCTCATGGAAGTCCTTAAACTCTAAAACAAAGCAAAACAAAATGAAACAAGAAAGGTGACACCGAATTTTCGGGTGTAATGAGCACGTCTTTTGAAACCGTTCTGACGCGAATTAAATTTATCAGAGCTATTCAGAGTCAATGGAACCGGTATGGAAAAGATTGGTATCTGACCGAAGAAAGAAGTTTTTCAATCGGGGTTTTAATCCCGCAGATATTGCTGTAAACGGAAACGTGAACTCACGCCCTCTGATTGCAAACTTGTGCGCTAAGAAAAATTGGAAATTATATGTGAAACATTTCACAGCGGAAACGCTCCCCAGCAAAGAAAAGAATGTTTCAAATCGGACCCTTAGAAGCCGAGATGACGACAAATATAAGATATACATTTACGCCCCCTTGCGGGGGAAACATGTATTATTTTAAGAAGAAAGTATTCTCAAAATGTTTTTCGATGTGAGCGGTATCGGTCCGCGAAAGAATTTTTTCAGTCGAGTTTTCAGGAGCTGAGAGTTTGCTGCAAATACATCAGAAGCAGAAATTAACACTTATGCTCCTGCTGGCCAAAATATTCTTTACCAAATATCAGAAATATATGAAAAACATTTCCCATTAGAAGTTGTATGCGATACAGGAAGAATTTTTCAAATCGGAGTTTTAGAAGCAGAAATATAGGGGGAAACGCAATTTACCTTAACGCCCCCTAGCAGAAAGTCTATGAGTTACTTGAAAATTTTGAAATTATTTGAAAAACATTTCGCACCGGAAACGCTATCCAACAAAGAAGGAATTTTTCATATCGGACTCTTAGGAGTAGAGATATTAACAAAAAAAAAAAAAAAGACATATCTACGCCCTGGCGGAGAAACCATGCATTATTTTAAGAAGGAAATATGCGAAAAGGTTTATCGACGTGAGTAGTATCGGTCCACAAACAATTTTCTTTTCAGTCGAGATTTTAGAAACTCAGATTTTGCTGCAAATACATCAGAAGCGGAAATTAAGACTTACGGCGTAAGTCTTAATTTCCGCTTCTAATGTATTGCAGCAAAATCTGAGTTTCTAAAATCTAAAATTAGAAATTATATGCAAAAGATTTTTCATTAGGAACTGTATCCGCTGCAGAAAGAATTTTTTAACTCGGAGTTTCAGAAGCAGAGAAATCGGGGGAACGCAATTTACAATTACTCCCTTAGCCTATGAATTAATTTTGAAATTGTATGAAAACATGTCGCACCGGAATCTCTATCCAAAAAAGAAGGAATTTTTCAAATCGGACTAATAGAAGAAGAGATATTGACAAAAATAAGACAGACGGACAAACCGATAACATAAGCACGATCCTATTTTAAGAAGAAAATATTCCGAAAATGTTTATCGACGTGAGTAGCATGGGTCCAGGAACGAATTTTTTCAATCGAAATGTTAAAATCTCGGATTCCGTGGCAAATTCATCAGAAGCAGAAATTAACACTTACGCCCTCTAGTGGCCAAACCAACCCTTACTAAAAATTAGAAATTATATACAAAAGATTTCAGATCAGGAGATATATCCGCAGAAGAAATAATTTTTCAGATCGGAGTTTTAGGAGCAGAGATATCGGGGAAAAAACGCAATTTACTTTTATGCCCTCTAGCGGAAAATCTATACGTAACTTAAAAAAATGACTATATCTAAAATGCTCTTCGACGTAAATGGAATCGGAAGGTAAAAGATTTTTCTCCATCGGATGTTTAGAAGCAAATATATGGAATAAAATGTATTTTCAATTCGACATCATCTGCATTTACGCCCCCATCTAGCGGCGAAATTGTACATCGTAAAATAAATAAATAATAAATAAAATAAAGGATCATCATTCGATATTTCAAGCTTCCCAGTGCAAAAAGAATTTTCAAATCGGACTAATAGTTGCAGAGATATGGTGTCCACAGACGGACGGACGGACGAATCGATAACATAAGTACGATCCTTTTTTTACAAAAGACGTGCTAAAAATAACGTTAAGGTCGCCCGCTCAAGCTTTCACCCAGGCAGTCATAATCATGATCACATTTTTTTTTTTTTTATCATGATCATATGATTTTAGGAAGGGAGTGTCTGGCCCCAGGTCTTAAACAACCCTTAGAAATAGGAAGCTAGGAGATTTGGGCTAGAGTGCCCGATAGGAAAGTGACACGGAAGCAAAGTAGAAAGGGGGAGGAAGACGCCCTTATTTATTACCGGGGGCCAGTACCCGGGGTCCGACGGCTTAACGTGCCCATCCGACGCACGGCGGATATTTAGTAGATCGAACCTGAGGTTCTTTCCGTGGCAGTCACGAACGTTGCCCACTCGGCCACCCGCGGCCCACCCAGGCAGTCTTTTATCCTACTGTGTATTTCTGCATGCATACACAGAATTTTAAATGTAATTTTCAGACAGTTTTATTCACTCGCATTTATAAGAGCGTCACGTAACATCACTACGTTTGCTCTTAAGTTCGGCATCTTCCATTCCACTAGTGTTTTATGCCTCGACTTCGTGTTACAATGATATAATATGACTAACAACGGCGCACCAAAAGTGACGCGATAGTAACAAAAATATAAAAACAGAATTCAAGCTTGTGAAAATGTTCTCTTGTGATACAAGGCGAATAAAATAACTTCTTTTTCAAGAGAATTTGTAGCCCCTCCTCTTTTTTTTCTTTTTGTGCCGAGGTGCAGTTTTTATGATTTTTTTTGTAAGAGAAGTTTAATAAATCAAAAATATTTTTCTCCCAAAAATTTTAACTCAAACAGCATTTCATTTGTTTACTTACTCGAATTTTAGTATTTGTTATCAACTTTGTTAATCAATGACGTCACATTACTAATTCTGATTATTTAACTCACAAACGGAAGAAAGAACGAGCCAAGTTTTTTATGGTTATTGGGATTAAAAACACTGAGATCTCAGAACAAAGGAATGACTTCTTCGCGTGGCCCGTCGGACGAGAAGACAGTTGAACAAGGAGAGGGCTAAGACGATGCAAGAAGAAAATTGGAGAGGCGAACTGTTCTTTATGAGGTTCTCTGTCCACTCATTAGCATTCTTGCCAACGGGAGATACATCTTGAGGAGCATGGCAACGTTGTTTACGACTTTTGTTCTTTAATTTGAAAGACATGGAAGCGGTGATCATTTCGAGCTTTAGAAAAACTATTGGTTTATATCTTGACAACCAAAGTGCGAAAGTCAGGCATTGCTCCTTGTATGCTATTGTTTGAAATTACAAATCTTTTCCTGTAATTACTGGTGTAACCAGGTCATGGAAGGACTGGTGGATGCTGCCCCAGGCGTAGCTCAAGAAAGTGTACAAAAAAACAAAAAACACTACTTTCAATTTGATTAAAACTGGAATTAAAACATTTCTACTAAAATCTCGTACAGTTTTTTCTTCCCCAAAAATTTGTCTTTTGTCCATTAACAGAATATATATTAATATATATATATGCACTATTAATTTAGTAATGTGTGTGTGTATAACATAGAAAGACAAAAGGGGAGGTAATATTTTGTGGTTTGTCCCGAGCGCAGAAATTCCTAGTTATACCTCTGGCTGTAATCAAAAAAATTTCTGACTCGTTTATCGGTACTTAAGTTTATCAAATTTCTTAAATTTTATTAAATGCCTTTTGTGTAAAGTTCAGCCTATAAATGAATATGCGTTCTCTATCTCTGTAGATGTTTATTTGTTGTGTCTTAGTGATTTACACAAATGTTAGTCATCATTTCATATATAAACTTCCAATTCGTATGTCTCATTTTTAGATACGTATATGTATATACATAGACCCCCCCCCCCTCTCTCTCTCTCTCTCTCTCTCTCTCTTTCTCTCTCTGTCGGTCTTTTTCCTTGTTGTACGTTTAGCCTTCTCTTTCTTTCTATGTCACTCTCCTTTTTAATGTACGAGTACTTATGTGTGATTCTTTTCTGCCTCTCTCCTTTTCAGGTGTACCTGTATGTACTTTCTCTTCACTTTTCTATGCCTTTCATTTTCTCTATATGTATTTTTTGCTCTTTCCTCTCTACTCGTATGTGTGTGTGCGTGCGTGCGCGTGCGCTACAGTGCTTTTGTTGCTTGTGTGTGCACATTTTCATCTCTTTCTTTCTCTGTTCTCTCTTTCTTACTCTTTCTACCTCTCTCCCTACCTCTCTCTCTCTCTTACTCTCTCTACCTCTCTCCCTACCCCTCTCTCTCTCTCTCTCTCTCTCTCTCTCTCTCTCTCTCTCTCTCTTTCACTCTCACTCACTCTCTCCTCTCTCATTTTCTGTCTATCTCTCTCCTCTCTAACTCTCTCTCTCTCTATCTCTCTCTCTCTCTCTCTCTCACACACACACACACTCTCTCTCTCTCCTTTCTATGTAATTGTATGTACATATCTCTTTCACTACTCGAAATATCTTCCTCGCTTTCATTCTGCTTTTTATTCGCCGTATACAGTTCTTATCTGGTTATAACTATGCGATGCGGCCTCCTTTTGTATGAAGCCTTATGCTATAATATTTTTGTAACTTGTACTTGATTTTTGAGTTTCATTTCTGAGTTTTTCATTCTCTATTTGCTCTCTGTTGCGACATTGGATATTTAAAGTTTAACTGCATTTTTCAATTTTTGTCCTTATATTTCCAGTGTAGTTAACTAACGGCATACACAATACGGATACATGTTTGTGTACCCAGTGGTACTTTTCATTTTTTTTTTTTTTTCGAGCTCTTTCTTTGTATTGAAGTACATTTTCAGGAGTTCAAAAAAAAAAAAAAAAAAGATCGGGGGTTCTGTTCTGAACATGTAGGTATGAACGTGATGCGAACACCCACTCCTTACTTCGCTGCATCCCCCTTGAGTGAGTTCTCCCTGCACTCTCCCTACCCGCCCACCTATCCATCCATCCATTTTCAGAGTTGCCCGTTCACTGTCTCACTTTGGGTGATCATTAAGGGTGAGGCGCCCGAGAATGGACTTGGGAGTGCTCAGCATCTTGCCTCGGGCGACGACGGGGCTAAGAGGACCCCACTCTGGGTTTTCTACGCTTTGAGACCTCAACTCTGGAATGAACTCCACGTGACGGATGATGAACGTAGGGAAGCGAATGCTATGATTAAGAGTGGGACATGCCAACCGATGAATCATTGTTAATCAAACGGGCGTGCAGTCGGCAAGACAAACAGGCAGTCACCACCGACACCGTCACTGACGCCGCCAGGGAGCTCGGAGAGCACAGAGCACGAAGAGAAGGATCGGAGGAGGAGAAGGAGGTGGAAGAGGGGGGAGGGTCTCAGCCAAGTAAACCGCATAAGCTAAAACTTTTCTGGTTTGTCAGCAGGTTCTATCCTTCCCACTTCAAACATCGCACTCAGGCATACATGCAAAGCGACAGCACTGCGCGGGAGAGAGCACGAAGAAAGAGAGAGAGAGAGATGGGAAAGAGCAGAATTGCGTAACAGCAAGATGATCGTCCGACTGGAAACACTTCAAGGAGGGAGATTGGTGGACTGTGAGAGCCAATAATAAAAGGTTTCAATGGTGCTTTCTACTCTGCTCTGCCTCTGAAATAGCACCGGTTCACTTGAAACATCTTGCGAACGGACGAACATAGTAATTAGGTAGCAAAGTCACTTGCAGATCTTTCTTTGATTCGTTGTTTGCCTTTTATCTTTTGATCTGACCAAACGCAAAAATTTAATTCCAGAAAAAGATTAGCACGGTAATACGACAAACACGTCTCCTAGTTTACGTTTAAGTTCCGTAAAGCGTTGTTTCATGGTTACTAATTTGATGTAGTAAGCAAGATATGAAATTACAGATTTTAGGAACGGTTCGAGAAAATCTTCACGCCTGTTCCGCTTCTGGAAACAAAACTTGTAATGATGGGGGGGGGGGATTTACTCCCTTTAAAAGCAAAACATTGACGGTGAGTTTCAAACTCTCACTTTGCTCTTTCATTTTATTTCGTTTCGGCTTAATTCAAGTCCAGAGATTCTTAGCGTGATCACAAATGCATGTTAAACACATACTAGTCCTTATTTAAATGTTGAATGCGCTTTGTTTTTCTTTAGAGGGCGGAAATGAGTCTTCAGATGTACAAATGCGTTGAGAGTTCTTGGCAAGTGGTTCGGCTGGCAAAGGTGGCCATATTATGGTATATAATATGTTGGTTAAGAATTGCAAAATTCACAAATTACATAGAAATATCAATCATAAAATTTTAAGGTAGCAGTCTTAAAAGCACGATAATTAAAACAGTACGCAAGCTTCCGATGAAGTGAAGAACTTATTTAATGTATAAGTTAAGAGATTAAAAATAAAGTCATTAGAACTTTCGGTCTTCCTAAAGACCATCATCAGATGGAAGTACTAAAGGAGCTTGTTAGGTGAGGAGACATATAAGTAACTTGCAGGCGTGACGTACTGAACAGGTGATCATGTCGTCAAATCCAAATATGATAGTTTTAAATCGATATGTGATAATTCATATATCGATTTAAATCGACATGACGTACTGAACAGGTGATCATGTCGTCAAATCCAAATATGATAGTTTTAAATCGATATAAGTTTAAATCGATATATGATAATTCATCTATCAATTTAAAGCTATCATATTTGGATTTGACGACATGATCACCTGTTCAGTACGTCGCTTTCTGCCTGTAGGTTACTTCTATGTCTGCCCACTCAAAAAAGCTCTTTTAGTACTTCCATCTGATAATGGTTTTTAGGAAGACCGAAAGTTCTAATGGCTTTATTTTTAATCTTTTAATCTTTTAACTTATACATTAAATAAGTTCTTCACTTCATCGGAAGCTTGCATGCTGTTTTAATTATCGTACTTTTAAGACTGCTACTCTAAACTTTTATGATTGACTCATTCCGCAGTAGAACCTGATGTCTTGTACATAGAAATAAATGGGAACTGAATCACCGGAAGGAATGATTTTTCATAAACACACACAAAATCGGATACATATCAGTGTCGGCATGTAAATGGCGTAAATTTTATTGTTTGCCATGTCACCAACCTTCAGAAAACTCATATTCCGAAAAGGACATTTGTGTGTGCCTTTCATGTGCATTTTTGGAGAATTGTTTCTACCGGGATTCGCTTACCACTTATTTCTGTGATCCGTAATACTGTAGTTGGGTCGCTCAAAAAATAACGAGACTGATTTTATATGGGGCAGAAGCGTAATGCAGTAAACATACTTACATATTTTCGAAGTATTCTCCCTCTACCTGAATGCACCAGTCCCACCTTTCTATCCACTTCCGGAAGGAGTGTTCAAAGCCCTTCCTCGACACGTGGTTCTGGATATTCATCACAGCATTGTTCAGTTCATTATTTGATGCAAACCGACGCCCACGAAGTTGCTTTTTCACTGCGGGAAATACGTGGAAGTCATACGGCGCCAGGTCTGATTAATACGGAGGGTGCGCCATTATTTCGATGCTTAGATCTTCGATAACCTGCTGGGCAAGCTGGTTAAAACACGATTTGCCTTGTGTTCATCCGTGAGCAAGTGGGGAATCCACCCGGTTTCTTACAATGTGATCAACGAAACCAACGGACATTTGCATCACATTAGCAAACTCCTGAATGGTCATTCGGCAGTCTTTTAGTCATTCAATGGTCATTCGGCAGCTTTTTAGTCATTCAATGGTCGTGACATTAACCTTCGTAGTCGATGTTAAAGGCTTACCGGAGCGTGACGAATCTTCCAGACACTCTTCAGCATTCACAAATTTCTTGTGCCACTCAATTGCATGGGATGAAGTATCTTCCTTATAGGCTTTAATAATCATTTCGTGCGTTTCTGTGGCTGTTTTATTCAAACGTACGCAAAATTTTATAGCTGCTCTTTGCTCCAGTTTTAAATCATACTGGGTTACAGAAACACGTCTTAACTCTACGCCGTCTACTACAAGAATGAACTAGCGGAGCGCCGTAGCGGCGCGTCGTCACGTGACTGGCATTGCTGGTGTCCCGACACAGGCAGCCGCATATTTCTGCGTGGGTTTGTTTTGGCGCTATGACGCCAGTCTCGTTGCTTTTTCAACGACCTACGTACACACATGCATGAGAAATGGTCGTCCACGCTGCGATAGAGCCGTATTGTCTCAACTGGCACAAATCTGAAAAGTTGTTCGGATTCCGTAAGTACATCTGTATGGTTAGCTTCAATTACTTCGTGCTTTGTTGTCCTAGGTGGTGTAACGGTAGCATGCTCACGCGTAAATCGGAAGGTGGGTTCAGTTCCCGAGCGATATAAATATTACATTTCCTGAACGGTAGCTACAGACGAACAGTAAAATTTACTTCTATATGCCCACAATGATATCATGAATTGCATTTTTGTTGAAAGAAGTGCTCTCTTTGATGGGGAAAAGTGGGAAGGTTGAGGCGGATAAATTTTCAATCTCACTCTCTCTCTCTCTCTCTCTCTCTCTCTCTCTCTCTATATATATATATATATATATATATATATATACCTCTGTCTCTCTCTCTCTCTCTCTCTCTCTCTCTCTCTCTCTCTCTCTCTCTATATATATATATATATATATATATTCTATAAAGAAGATACCTAAGCAAAAAAATACATATATAATTTTGACTCACACCTAGTACAACATAGAAAAGGTTATGTATCTACCTGTGTGAGTAAAAGGAGAAAAGATAAAAAAATAAAATAAAACTACTGAATGTAGAAGGTGTCGAGAATACTGAGCCTTGGCTTTATCAAGGACCAGCAAAAACTCTGCATTTTCTCACTTCCACAAAGACCTAGTTGGAAATGGGTTTCTGCAAGGCCATAGATGCAAGTAACATTCCCACCTAAAATAGTTTAAAATATATATATATGTCATGTCCTCCGTAGAGTTGCATGACCTAGCACTAGTTAACAATTTCGCTTGCATCCATTAACCTTCCTGGCCCGACCCATGCTCTTCATCTGTTACTATTAAACAGAGAGAAGAAGATTAAAGAGAACTCAAGCTGTGAGAGTGACATAATAATTAGAAATGATTTTCAGCCATAACGAAATGCCAAGTTCGTTTGAGAGAGAATTTAAACCTGAAAATCAATGCAAAAGAAATCCAAATTTTCCTTGTTTTTGGGTTCTAGGTTTTATAAGTTCAATGTTTGTACTTCATGTACTTTTTCTCTGTTGTTTTTTAGCTTTTCAGCTTTTAGGCATTGGTTTGTCTGTTAACATTTTTGCGGGTTTTAACTCTTTCTTTTCTTTGTAACTTTGAGCGTCTTTTGGGGTACCTAGGAACAGAAGATGGCTAAGCTTGTTCCTTTTCTATGCGCTGTTTTTTCAAAGTAGTTAAGTTCTTAATAACTAATTAATTATGCACTGCTGAAATACTTTGTACATATTGCAACTAACTGTTTAAGGTATATAACTTTCACAAAGTTTTCTTTAGTTAATTATTATCTTTAACTTATTCTCGTTTTCGTGCTGTCATAAGTTGTAGAGTAGGGGGTTTTAGACTCAAGTTTTCTTTCAAAAATCTGTTCGTTAAAAATTAATATTTCCTTTTTTAATTGCAATGTAAAAATTTGGATTTCTTTTGCATTGATTTTCAGGTTTAAATTCTCTCTCAAACGAACTTGGCATTTCGTTATGGCTGAAAATCATTTCTAATTATTATGTCACTCTCACAGCTTGAGTTCTCTTTAATCTTCTTCTCTCTGTTTAATAGTAACAGATGAAGAGCATGGGTCGGGCCAGGAAGGTTAATGGATGCAAGCGAAATTGTTAACTAGTGCTAGGTCATGCAACTCTACGGAGGACATGACATATATATATATTTTAAACTATTTTAGGTGGGAATGTTACTTGCATCTATGGCCTTGCAGAAACCCATTTCCAACTAGGTCTTTGTGGAAGTGAGAAAATGCAGAGTTTTTGCTGGTCCTTGATAAAGCCAAGGCTCAGTATTCTCGACACCTTCTACATTCAGTAGTTTTATTTTATTTTTTTATCTTTTCTCCTTTTACTCACACAGGTAGATACATAACCTTTTCTATGTTGTACTAGGTGTGAGTCAAAATTATATATGTATTTTTTTGCTTAGGTATCTTCTTTATAGAATGTGAATTCTGAATTTTCAAGACTGCTGCGTTGCGCGTTTTGATCTTCAGGTTGTTTTGCGACCTTCGTTTTAAATTCTAAAGTTTTTCCTTGGTCTTCAGTTTTGCTCTTAAGTAACTAATTTCAATTTATTATTTAGCAGCTCATGCGCAAATTCTAGTTGAAATGTTTTATTATTATTTTTTTATTACTATTTTTTTATTTGAGGTTTTTTTCATTTTCTAATTTTTATTTTTGTATGTTTTGGATGCGGCTTTTTGGAGTGTAGTTTATACTCGAGTTTGGTCTTTTCTTGGACTGCTTATTTCTAAAAGTTTTTCCTAGTTGGTTTGCTCAGAATTTGTATGTTTTGGCCCAAGTGGAGTTCTAAGGACGATGAAAGGATTGGAGGTCAGCTCAGATATTTTAAGTCCTCCCGCTCGGTTAGGCTAGCACCCTTTCCCATAGTGTATGAACTCGCTGGCAAAGGTAATCTAAAGTTATGAAATGACAAACGTTGTTTGACATGTAAATCTGCAGATCCTAACCTGTATTCTTCTGTTGAGGATAATTGCTCCAACAAGTTTTGCAAAGCCTACAATACCATCTATAAGCTCACCTGTACTGTCTGCAACCTTAGCTATATTGGCCAAAGTAAAAATCCTCTTCATCTTAGGATTAATGGTCACAGGTCTCTAGTTAACAAGTTCTCTAATTCAGGAGTGAACCCTCCACAAACGCCAACCAGTACTCTACCTTTGAATTAGAGCATTTCCATACTCATGGTTTTGACAAAGTGAAAATAGAGGTACTACATATTATCCCTGACCTCTATGCTCGGCTAGAAACTGAATCCCTTGAAATTTTGCAGCATCAGTCTCTTTATCCCTATGGCCTTAATTCCACTCTATCTGACAATAAGCATAATCAGCATAAATTTTCAATTCGTGAACTCTTCTTTCTTGTTAATAATAAGAGCTGCTCTAGAGGTAATAGAGGACAGAGGTTATTTCGCACATCAAGCAAAGTTGATTTTGCTAACTTGCTAAAAACTCTGGAAAGCTTTAAAACTGGCACTAATTTTGTTAAAAATACTTACAAAATTCTCAAGTCCTTCAAGCACTCTGTCCTTAAAAGTTTTTTCAAATTCTGGAATGAAACTGCTGACCATGTTGATAAGCATGTTTTTGCTTTGGTTCTGGACATTCTTAAACATATTCTTAAAGATAAAATTTCTCTTAAAGAATTTTCCAGTAATTTTGTTACCATCAGGTTTCTAAATAATGCCTACGATAATCTCAATGTAAGGAAGCTGTTCTACAATAATGCAATTTTTTCCCATCCACAGGCACCAGTCTATTGTAAGTTTTAAATATGTTAAGACCTTAGGGTCAATAGTTAAAAACTACAAACTTAACTCTTCGAGCTACATTCCTGTAATTACTACATGTTCTTGTGATGAACATAAAGAAACAGTTCACTATGATAAGAATTACAACCATATTATCACCGGAAACTTGAGTTTTGTTGAAAATGAAAAGCTTAGGAATTTATTAGAGTATGGCTCTAAATTCAGACCTTCCTTCACAATTTCCAAAGAAAGGATTCTTGAGAGCTTCACTCAAGATGTTAATAGGTACATAGTAAAAACCAGTTTAACGTACAATCAGCCTATTGAGGCCTTCGCAGAATGGAAATATAATATAATCAATAGCTTCACCGGTGAGTTGGCAGGTCTGGACTTTTGTTTCGACAGAAATCTCTTTTTCTCTGGAGAAGCTAAAAGGTCACTCTCCAAACTACAAGACCAATTTATTTTTACCACTACGGATAAAGCTAGCAATAATTTTGCAATTATCTGTAAGAAGTTCTATTTTGAATTGTTAACTATGGAACTCAATAATAGAGTAACATACGAGCCCGTAAGTTATTCTACCAAGCAGTTAGAAAATCGGTTTAAGGCATTCTTCAAGAAACTTAAAATTCCACAAACTAGAAGATATGAGCCTGAATTTCCATTTCTTTTTGCAACGGTTAAGTTTCATAAGGATCCTGTGAAGTTCAGGTTCATAGCTAGTGGAGTAAGAAGTCATAAAAGAAAATAGATCTTGCTTTTGAAGATGTCTTAAAGAAGGTTTTGAAACACATTAGAAACTGTTCTAACTTGATGTACAGAGATTTTTGGATAATTAATAATAATGCAGAAGTAATTTCTACTATACTCAAAGTTTGTCCCCTAGATATTAATAGTTATGATTTTGAAAACCTATATACTAATCTGCCTCTATCAGATATAATCACTACCTTTAAAGAGCTGTATGCAGAATTTAAACTTAACCAATTTGTTAATGTAGGAACTTGGAACTCTTATCTCAATTGCTGCATAGAAAATAACCATATCTTATATAATAATACTCTCTATAAGCAAGTGAACGGTATTCCCATGGGAACATCAACGTCCACGAATATCGCTAATCTATTCCTGTTCTTTAAGGAATATAAATTCATTAAAAATCACCCCACCTGCTCAGATAACTACCTTTACACTTTTAGATATATTGATGATCTGCTGTGTATCAATAATTCAGAAGTTATAGAGAGTGATTTTGATAATATCTATCCTAGCTCTCTTAACTTATGTAAAACCAACCACAGTAATCAGGAACTTGAGTTCCTAGACTTAAGCATTAAGCTCAACAGAGGTAACCCATCTATTAGCCTCTTTGATAAAAGAGTTAATTTTCCTTTCAAAGTAATTAAATATCTACACTGGAATAATAACATTTCAACCAAAGTAATTGAGAATGTACTAATTTCTCAGGTCCTAAGAATTTCAAGAATTTGCAGCAACAATTTGGACTTCAATTACCACATTAATATACTATTAGAAAGTTTTCTAGAGAACGAAATTCCTTCTTCTTTCATCAAAAGAACTTTAAGAAAAATTATTCTGAATAATAGAGTAAGGTTGGCAGATCTGCTTTAATTTTCTACACAGTTAATAATATGATTCTGACCAATCAAAGCCGTAAGGAAGTTGGCTAGAGGATGCCTATTAACTACCTAAAGGAACCTTAGTGCTATGGATATGACGGTCCTATTAAAACAAAAAATTAAATAATATAAACAAAATCACAAAAAAAGCTTAAAAATCTGTTTATAAAAGAAAATAAAAACAAATAAAAAAGAAAACTAGTTATTCATCACTAGGATAGCTATACTAAAAATAGTAAAACCAACATTAAAATTAATAAGATTCTGATTAATCTATAGAAGCTCACTAAGGTGATTTAATACATGCAAAGATTATTAAATACACTGCTCGTGTATTTTATAATATTTCTCATGTATTCTGGAGAGTTAATTCTGCTCTTTCTGATCATACAGATCCACAGTCTTAAGTTTATATATATTTTTTTCTCTGGTTAAAATATCCGCGCGTTGGTTTCTTGCTGTATGCGGAGGCCATCAGCCCCACCCTCACTGCCCCCCAGCAACTAGGGAGTGGCGGAAGAGGTCAGCCATGTTCTTCTCTTGTGAGGAGAAAAGTTTTTGTCACACAAGAGGTAAGCTCTCTTCCTTGTTTTTGGGTTCTAGGTTTTATAAGTTCAATGTTTGTACTTCATGTACTTTTTCTCTGTTGTTTTTTAGCTTTTCAGCTTTTAGGCATTGGTTTGTCTGTTAACATTTTTGCGGGTTTTAACTCTTTCTTTTCTTTGTAACTTTGAGCGTCTTTTGGGGTACCTAGGAACAGAAGATGGCTAAGCTTGTTCCTTTTCTATGCGCTGTTTTTTCAAAGTAGTTAAGTTCTTAATAACTAATTAATTATGCACTGCTGAAATACTTTGTACATATTGCAACTAACTGTTTAAGGTATATAACTTTCACAAAGTTTTCTTTAGTTAATTATTATCTTTAACTTATTCTCGTTTTCGTGCTGTCATAAGTTGTAGAGTAGGGGGTTTTAGACTCAAGTTTTCTTTCAAAAATCTGTTCGTTAAAAATTAATATTTCCTTTTTTAATTGCAATGTAAAAATTTGGATTTCTTTTGCATTGATTTTCAGGTTTAAATTCTCTCTCAAACGAACTTGGCATTTCGTTATGGCTGAAAATCATTTCTAATTATTATGTCACTCTCACAGCTTGAGTTCTCTTTAATCTTCTTCTCTCTGTTTAATAGTAACAGATGAAGAGCATGGGTCGGGCCAGGAAGGTTAATGGATGCAAGCGAAATTGTTAACTAGTGCTAGGTCATGCAACTCTACGGAGGACATGACATATATATATATTTTAAACTATTTTAGGTGGGAATGTTACTTGCATCTATGGCCTTGCAGAAACCCATTTCCAACTAGGTCTTTGTGGAAGTGAGAAAATGCAGAGTTTTTGCTGGTCCTTGATAAAGCCAAGGCTCAGTATTCTCGACACCTTCTACATTCAGTAGTTTTATTTTATTTTTTTATCTTTTCTCCTTTTACTCACACAGGTAGATACATAACCTTTTCTATGTTGTACTAGGTGTGAGTCAAAATTATATATGTATTTTTTTGCTTAGGTATCTTCTTTATAGAATGTGAATTCTGAATTTTCAAGACTGCTGCGTTGCGCGTTTTGATCTTCAGGTTGTTTTGCGACCTTCGTTTTAAATTCTAAAGTTTTTCCTTGGTCTTCAGTTTTGCTCTTAAGTATATATATATATATATATATATATATATATATATATATATATATATATATATATATATTCTATTAAGAAGAGACCTAAGCAAACTGCTGCGTTGCGCGTTTTGATCTTCAGGTTATTTTGCAACTTTCATTTTAAATTCTAAAGTTTTTCCTTTATTTTTCAGTTTTGCTCTTCAGTATATATACACGTGCTGAGAGAACTAATTGAAAGAGCGAGGGAATATGAACTTCCATTGTGCATGGCTTTTATCGATTATGAAAAAGCCTTTGATTCGGTGAAACCATCAGCAGTTGCAATGGCTCTGAAAACCTGCGGTATTGAAGATGCATACATTAATATTATTAATAACATCTATGAAAATGCAAGTGCAAAGATTCGGCTGTTTGAAAATACAACACACATAAAAATTGGAAAAGGAGTGAGACAAGGTGACACCATATCTCCGAAGCTCTTTAATGCCACATTGGAAAATGTCTTTCAATCACTGAACTGGGAAAACAAAGGGATAAAGATTAATGGAGATTATCTAACCCACCTTCGTTTTGCTGATGACGTAGTCATTTTTGCAACTACCCCATCAGAGCTGCAGAGTATGATCCAGGAACTTGCTGACAAGAGTAAAGAAGTGGGATTAAAAATGAACTTTCAGAAGACAAAAGTGATGTTCAATGCTTTTACAAGAAATGAAGATTTATCGATTGATGGAGAAAAGCTGGAGATAACAGACACGTACGTTTATCTTGGACAGCAGATATCAAGTGAGGGTCACATTGATGAAGAAATTAATCGGCGTACAAAACTTGCCTGGAGAGCTTTTGGAAGAAACAGCATAATTTTCAAGAGCAATATGCCATTATGTCTTAAAAGAAAAGTGTTTGATCAATGCATCCTTCCAGTGCTTACGTATGGTGCGGAGACGTGGACCTTAACTAAAAGAGACATACAAAGGCTGCAGACAACTCAATGAAGCATGGAGAGGTGCATGCTTGGTGTAACCAGGAGAGATAAGAAGAGGAACTCGTGGATCCGAAAAATGACAAGAGTGGAAGACATCATGATCAGAGTTAAATCCCTGAAATGGCAATGGGCTGGACATACTGCCAGAAGGACAGATCATCGATGGACAGCCGAAATTTTAGATTGGATTCCAAGGGACAGGAAAAGACCCAGAAGAAGACCACATGGGAGATGGGTGGATGAAATTCGAAAGTATGCAGGGGTGACATGGAGGAGACTGGCACAAGACAGACCGTTGTGGAGGAAACTTGGGGAGACCTTCGTCCAGCAGTGGATTGATAATGGTTGACAATGATGATGATGATGATATATATATACCTCTGTCTCTCTCCCTCTCTCTCTCTCTCTCTCCCTCGGTCTCTTTCCGTTTGTCTGTCTGTCACTTTCTCGTTTTCGCTCTCTCTCTCTCTCTGTCTCTCTCCCTCGGTCTCTCTCCCTTTGTCTGTCTGTCACTTTCTCGTTTTTGCTCTCTCTCTCTCTCTCTCTCTCTCTCTCTCTCTCTCTCTATCTCTTTCTCGTTCTCTCTCTCTCTCTCTCTCTCTCTCTCTCTCTACCTATCAATCTATCTATCTCTGTCTCTCTCTCGTTCTTTCTCTTTCTCTCTCTCTCTCTCTCTCTCTCTCTCTCTCGTTCTTTCTCTCTCTCTCTCTCTCTCTCTCTCTCTCTCTCTCTCTCGTTCTTTCTCTCTCTCTCTCTCTCGTTCTTTCTCTTTCTCTATCTCTCTCTCTCTCTCTCTCTCTCTCTCTCTCTCTCTCTCTCTCTCTCTCTCTCTCTCCCAAAATAATCGAAATGTGATTATCTGGCAGTCACAACCTTCAAAACTGTCATCCGATAGTTAAGTAATGAGAAATGAAGACTTCTTATTTATCGCACAGGACTGGGCCCTGGTTCGAGAGTGGAATAAGACATGGATGATGTGCCCATGTGCCTGTGCTTTTTTCGCATGTCTGGACCGTTCACCTTCATTAACCCACACAACAAACTCGGTTCGTGATTTTTAGAATTATATGCCAGGACTATTGCATGTGGACTACCATATTCTACGATGTTTTTTTTTTTTTTGTTGTTGTTGTTGTTGCTGTTGATTTTTTTGACGTCTATTAAAATCTGATGACAGATTATTCTCCTGCTTACACATACTACTACGGTCAATCGGTCAGTTTGTCGAAGGCTATCGCTAATAAGAAATATCGAGAAAATACTCTGGTACTCTCGATTAAAAAAACAGCCCTCAACATACTCGGCAACAAAGCAAGATAAAGAATCCACTATTAAAAAAAACAGCCATTAACATACCATTCCTGGTACTCTTTGTAGATAATTTATGCTATGTGTCTTTCGCATGCCAAGATCTTTGTGGGTGTGAAATAAAACGAGTGATTGGAGAGTATACATTTATTTATGTACTACATATTGCATTTTACCAAGTAAAGCACATACAATGGGCTTATGGTAAATAAAGTATGATACGTAAACTTGTGATTCTAAACTACCCAAAAGTCTCTAGAAAACAGCATCAATTAGAATATTCCCTTAATCGTAGAAACGTTGAAATCTAGAGTGGTTGTCAGACCAAACTCTTCGTTTAGAAAATCTACAAAGGATCTAGATTCTGGCTTAGTAAAAGTTAATATTGAAATCCTGGCTAATATCATCGGCATCAAGTGATAACATTGGGTTGGAAAGAAAGTAATGTCCGATGACGAGATTCCCCAAGTCAAAGCCCAAGCCATTGGCCACTGAGTCTACGCAGCACACCGGCATGACATCAGAAGGTACGTGGCTTAAGTCAGTGGCAGTTAGCCGTCAGAAGGCGAAGAGTGTAAGCGTCAGCCAACATGGAAGTGGACAAGGAGCACACCCGCCATTGCATGCTGTATGAGTTTCGTCGCGGTAGTACCCCCGTAAGTGCTGTAAGGAACATTACCAGTGTGTACCCCAATATTATATCACATTGTCAGTGCTGTAGTTGGTTTGAACTGTTTCGAGAGGAAATTTTGACCTGTCAGACGGTCCCAAAGCCGGAAGACCCACAACGGTGGATATGGACATGCTGAAGACCTCAGTGTAGACCGACCCAAGTGTGACCACTTGGGAGTTGGCCGAACAGCTGGGGACTACCCACACAAGCATTATCATGCAACTGCATCAGCTTGGGAAGGTGCACAAGAGGGGAGTTGGCGTTCACCATTAACTCACACTTGAGCAGAAAGCAAATCGAATCAGTGCATGCGCTTCCCTGCCTGCACATAACCAAGTTGGACCATTTTGAACCGTATTGAGACAGGTGACGAGAAATGGGTCCTGTATGATCGGAAAAAGTGGTTGGACTCAAAACAGAGGCCCACACCGATCCCCCAAAGACGGCTTACACTCGTAAGGTACTGCTCTCTGTTTGGTGGGATATGCGGGGTGTCGTGTTTTTTTTTTTTTTTTTTTTTGAGCTGCTGCCGGACAACACCACTATCACCGCCGATGTGTACTGCCGTCAGCTCGATGATCTGCGCACATCTCTCACATTAAAACGACCTTCACTGCTGAACTGCAAGGTCGTCCTTCTACAGCAGGATGGAGCGAGACCTCACAAAACGGGTGACCTGTCACAAGATCAGGGACCTGAGCTTGGAGCTGCTGCCGTACACAGCCTATCCCTTGGACATTGCCCCTAGCGACTACCGCCTGTTCTGGACGTTGCAGCATTTCCTAGAGGGACAGTGGCTCACCAACCGGAACGATGTTGAACGCGCACTTACTCGCTTTGCGTTCAGGCCTCCATAATTTTATAGGGACGGTATCCAACAGCTACCCAGATGGTGGGAACAGTTCGTGGCGTCTTCTAATGTCTGCATCTTCAATACCGCAGGATTTCAAAGCCATTGTTACTGCTGATGGTTTTACGGAATCAAAGGCCTTCACATAATCAATAAAAGCCATGCATAATGGGAGTTCATATTCTCTTGTTCTTTCAATTAGTTCTCTCAGTACATGGATATGATCTATTGTGCTGTAGCCACTCCTGAAACCAGCTTGTTCTCTTGGTTGAGCCATGTTTAGTGTTACCTTCAAGCGATGTGAAAGAACCTTAGTGAAGATTTTATAAACCACTGATAGAAGAGTGATGGGCCTATATATATATATAAACTGTATATACACTAAAGTGCCAGAAAAACTGGTACAGACGAGCTTATGCAAAATACGTAGCAACGTCACCTATGCGCGTACTCGGTTGCGTCCGCCACTACGTATATAAAGCGATGGACATCCTTGCCAGCAGTCAGAGCTGTTTTGGGCATGAGAACGACAAGTAATAACGATTTAAGCGATTTTCAACGCGGTGTCACAGTTGGCGCTCGTGAGATGGGTCATAGTATTTCGGAGGTAGAAACGAAGTTCGGATTTTCACGGACGACCATTGCAAGGGTGTACCGTGACTACAAGAATTCCGGCAAAATCTCCAACCTACGATACGAGTGTGGCCGTAAAAAGACATTGGGTAAACGTGACCATCATCGGCAGTCAAGAATCGTTTCACGCGATAGGCGTGCAACAATCTCGCAGGCATCATCGGAATGCAATGCTGGAGCCTCAACAAACATCATCGTCCGGACTGTGCAACGTTCCCTGCACGATATGGGCTTTGGGAGCCGACACCCAACTCGAGTCCCATTGATGAGTGCACGACACAGAGCTACGCGCCTCGCTTGGGCACGGCAACACCGCCACTGGACACTTGATGACTGGAAACAAGTAGCCTGGTCTGACGAGTCGCGTTTCCAAATATATAGGGTAGATGGAAGGATTCGTGTGTGGCGCAAACCCCATTAAGCCATGGATCCCGCCAATCGTACCGGTGGTGGGGCGTCCGTAATGGTATGGGGTGTGTTTAGCTGGACTTCACTGGGACCCGTGATACGTCTACAAACGTCTGTAACAGGCCAACGCTGTGTGCGCATCCTTTCTGAAAAGGTACACTCGTTCATGTCCTGCATTCATGCTGATGGGTTGGGCCTGTTCCAACAGAACAATGCACCTCCACACAAGTGTCGGGAGCCACCCCGGTGGCGCAGTGGTCTAAGGCGCTGGCCTCTGATAATTCGTCCGTAAGGGGTCCGGGTTCGAATCCCGGTGAGGCATGGATGTTGTGTTTGTCTTACGGCACTGGCTCTCTCCCTTCCCTGGAACCAGTGACCCTAAATTTGGGACGGGCGACTACTTATAGCCCATTGAGTTGCTCACGGTGGTCTTTAAACCTCAAAAAAAGTGTCGGGATGCCACATTATGTTTAGAAGAGCATTCATCTGAGTTTGGGGTTATGCCATAACCACCCAAGTCCCCAGATCTGAACGTGATAGAACACATTTGGAATGCCATGCAACGCGCTATCGAACACAGGAGTCCGAGCCCTTGGAATACACTCGAATTGTGGAACGCTCTGCAAGAAGTATGGTGTGCATTGCCTACAGCATATTTACAGAAGCTAGTGGAGTCCATGCCCCGTCGTATTTCTGCAGTCCCGCGCCCCCGTGGGGGACCTACCAGGTATTAGACTAATGTACCAGTTTTTCTGGCACTTCAGTGTATAGCAATTTTCTGTTGTCTTGCATTTCCAGACATTTATCTCTTTCCAACCCAATATTTGGAACTTTTCATAACAGTATATTTCTTGTATGTGTAGGGGAAAAGTACAAATTGAACTAATTGCATAAATGTCGTCGATATTATTACCCGGGGATTGTATTATACAGTATAACACAACGGATGGGAAAATCTGGCTATTTGTTATTGTACATTCAGCAGAAACTATTTCACCTAGAGGTCTTGAAACTCCAAATCCTGAACTTTGACATAAGGAAATGCTTCAGAACTAATGGTATTAGTTCCACATCTTTTATATTTACTTAAATTTTAAAACAATTCTTTATCTTCATATGTCAAACATACTCCCCCTCCCCAAAAGTTCTTCCATATTTGTATTAGAATAGTAAATTCAAATGCGTATTTTTTTTTTTTTGAGGTTTCAACGACCACCCTGAGCACCTCAATTGGATGTAAACAGTCGCCCGTCCCAAATGTAGCGCCACTGGTTCCAGGGAAAGAAGAGAGCCACCCAGGCCCCATCCGGGACTCGAACCAGCGCTTATTCAGACAAACAGCCAAAACTCAGAGCTTAGAACACTGTGCCACTGGGCCAAAAGATAAAAATGTGATCGGCATCTGCAGATTTGTTCATCCTTATTCCGTCAGCAAAATGAAGAAGTGACAATGTGAACTCCAAGCTCTGTTATGAGGCAGTGCAGATTCGTTGTGTTCGTTCTTACAGTTTCTTTCTGACCGTTGAAAAGAGAACCGATTAATTTAATGAAATTAGCATTATTGATATGCTTTTACAAGAAATGAAGATATATCGATTGATGAGCAAAGCTGAAGATAACCAATACCTACATTTACCTTGGACAGCAGATATCAAGTGAGGGTCACATTGATGAAGAAATTAATTTACGTATAAAACTTGGATGGAGAGCTTTTGGAAGGAACAGTACTATGTTTAGAGCAATATGCCGTTGATCAAACACTTTTCTTTAAAAAAATATTGTTTGATCAATGCATCCTTCCAGTGCTTACGTATGGTGCAGAGACGTAGACCTTAACTAAAAAAGACATACAAAGACGACACACAACTGAAAGAAGCATGGAGAGGTGTTGGCTTGATTTATTTCAAGTATTGTGGTTGACGCCAACTTATCAGAAGAATCGTTTGCAGGTTCCTGTCGTTGGAGCAGGAAAACAAATAAACAAGTAGTTAAAAATTGAACATTATGACAGATGTTTCCTTTGCACATATCTTTATTCATCAGATGGGGGAACAGGAAATATTGGAATAATGGTTGGTCAGATCGGATAGTAAATACTTCCAGCGGGAGTTGGATGTTATGGATGGCCTTCTCTACGCTTTTCCCGCCAAATCTGTTCCTATCTTATGTGGCTACAAGCCCGCGTGAAAATCTCTTTCTACCTCGTCGTTTTCCTTGCCCTGCCTCCGAGCAAAACCGTTCCTACTTTTTCCTCGAGATCGCCATGGAGACTCCTCTGTGTCCCATTCCCTTACACGCTCTGTCTTTTGATGTAAGAAGAAATTCTTAATTGCTTGGTCCATTGTATATACCCGTGGGCTAGAGATTCTGCCGACGGCTGGGGAAAGAATGGGGCTATCCTTTTGTCCATGGGTGAGGTTCGGCGAGAGAATGACCTTGCTCCGAAATGGATCTGCGCTTGGCGCCTTTTTGACTGGGGAGGAAATTTCTCACTGTCGTTGGCCTACAAAGTGACAAAAGTTGCAATTTAAATATAGTTTTAATATTTCCACATAACAGAGGTGCATGCTTGCTGCAACCAGGAAATATAAAAAGAGGAACTCGTGGATCAGGAAAATGACAAGAGTGGAAGGAATCATGATCAGAATAAAATCCCTGAAATGGCAATGGACTGGACATGTTGCCAGATGGCCGGACCATCGATGGACAAATGAAATTTTAGAATGGATTCCAAGGAACAGGAAAAGATCCAGAAGAAGACCACATGGGAGGTGAGTGGATTTAATTCGAAAGTACAGTATGCGGGAGTAACATGGAGGAGACTTGCACAAGACAGACCGTTGTGGAAAAAAGATGGGGATACCTTCATCCAGCAGTGGATTGATAAGGGTTGACAATGATGATGATGATGATGACATTATTGATGAAATGTGGTCACGTAATTAATTTGACACTTCAATTAAAGTAACCCTGAAGAGTGTGAAAACTTTATTATGCAGCCTTGGGCGGAAAATGTCAGCATTTATAAATCCTGCTACTTTTTTTAACTTCTTGTTTTGAAAATCACCATAAGAGAACTAGCTCAAAAAAAGAAAGAAGTAAAAATTAAGCGTAAGAGATTTTCTGCTCGGTTGAGGAAAAAATATGTGATGAGAAACTGCATGCATTCCTGCCTCTTGATTCCCCGTTTGTAACTTCGCAGCATGAAGAATTTGAAATCAAATCTTGATTTGCATATCATTTTGAAGGGCAGCGAACGGAGCCACACTCTAATCCTTGTTCTCACTATCTTTTCCGCTCGCGTTGGACACGACATGGTAGGAAGAGAATAATAAGGGCGTCGGAACGGGCAGGTAATTGACTGTATCATTGCTAAAGCTACGCATTTGACATCACAGCACGTCTCGGTCCCCACGGTCGCCGCCGCCGCCGCAGCGGTAATGTGCCCTATTCGACCGAGTCCCTCTGCGGTTGCACTGGCTCAGAGTGAATTATGCTGCTTGTACAGAGGTAACCACTTCATTTCCATTTGTATGGAGGCACCGCCGAGACTTAACAAACTCGAGAGACATCAGGGGCTTTCACATGGCAATCGTTATTCTTTCTTCCCCCGCCCCTTCGCCCGACGAGGTGTTTTTAGTAGGGGAGGGACACGACGAAGGATGTGGCAGAGCATTTGCATAAATTTCTGATAGAGAATCGGAAATGTTTCTGATAGTGTAAAAGAAGGCGTGGTTTTTTGTTTGGTGAGCTCGGGACGAGCGTTGCTTCTTCAAAATGAAAAAAAAAAAAAAAAAAATGAGGAAGGGAAAAAAATTATTCGTTCGATCGGAGAAAAAATTGGAAATGAGTCAATTTGCATATAAATTAATATCAGGGAGCATAAACTTAGGTATGCAGCATCTTTTCATAAATAAACAGACTTATGAAAAACATCTGGTTAGTAAGAGGGTGAAAAAAAAACTGCTTATTGCTACTAGCCTACATAAGTGTAAAGTTGTTTTCATATTTCCACACATCCGTACCTTTTATGAACAGGACAATAAAGAGCAATGAAAATAAAAAAATTATACGTGGCGCAAGTCTACACCGCTATGCAAAACAGAATCTAAATTCGAGATACCAACTCGTATGTTTTCCCTTTTGTTCCTGGCGTATCAAACTAAAAAGTTTCGAGAAAGAAGAAAAACATTTCATTGAACAAGAGTTTTCGTATTTTAAAAAACTGTATTACTTTACTTTGATTATGGTGTCATAAACTCTTGTTATTTTCCTGATCCACAAGTTTTGTTTTCCTCTTTCATGGCTGCACCGAGTATGCATTTTGCTATGCTTCTCTGAGTTGTCCGCTTCCTCTACAACGAAGGGCCAAAACATTGTGACCAGCGTGTCTTTATGCAAATCGAAACAACTGAAAGTAAACGAGAGTGCGTGTGAACGTCATGAAACGGTATAAATAAGCACACCAGACAAAAAAATTAGTCACCCCTAACTGAAATGACAGTTGGAAGTTACCGGTTGCACAGAGAGTGCCGTGATGGCATTGTTGGGGGATAAATAGCACTCATGTGGTCTACAGGATGATTTTTGTCTCGTACAGTGGTAGAGAGCAACGTGTGTGTTGAATTTAGTCTGCAATATGCGTCGTAAGACAGACGTTACTGAGTGGCAAAAAGAAGCCATCGTGTTTGGCGGTGCCCATGTACGCAAAATAAATCAAGGCGCCCGATTTGTCGATGTGTCGAAGCGTACTGTACAGCGGATCTACAAATAGTGGTGTAGTTCGCAGTCAACTGAAAATCGGCGACGTAACTGTGGCCGGAAAACGATTCTCACCAACAGGGATGGCCGCCATATTTCACGCCTGGTAACTGCAAATCGGTTTCAAACCAGAAAACAATTGCTCTAAACAGTCAATGAAAGTCTAGTCCAACCAATTTCCGAAAGAACGCTGCGATGAGAACTGCATGCGATGGACATCTGGAGCCGAGTACCATGGAAGTGGCCTCTTTTAAGTGCAAGTCATAAAGTCGCACGTTATCAATGGGCTCAGAACAGGGATGTCGCCAAGGGGTGCGAACCCACCCTGATATTATTCTTGCCCACCCTGCCGTCCACCCAGTACAAAATGAGCCATTTTTCAGTATATTTAACTTTAAAGTATAATCTGGACTTCGCCAAGTAATAAGTCTTGTGTTTTATTTCATGTAGCCCTACGTATTTTTCCACAGGAAGTGCGTTGCTTACTTCTCAGTAGAAAGGTTATCAAAATAGCATCCGTAGGGCCAAGAAAATTCAAATGCCCTCCACTCTTCTAATTCCTTAGTTTAAGCCTATTTTTCAAGTTTGTATGGCCAGGGGTCTTTTGAGGAGGGTGGGTAGGAATTAACTGAGGGGGTCACTACTAATTGCTCTGTTTGTTTTCTTTACAAAATAGGAGATTCCAAAACGGAAAGTGGAGTCTAAAGCTAAACTAGCGCTCTTAAGACTATCCCGGGACAGTGAAAGTGTAGGAAGTGGCTGATGACTATTTTGTTGGAGAGGAGTGCAAGGCAAAGTTGCTGGCTTGAAGGAAAGAAGTGTTAAGAAGGGGGAAGGCGAGGTATTGTGTCTGCGTGGCCCGACTTAAAATTTGATTTAGATAAACGAAAATGACGTTTCCCTTTTCAAGTACAGTACTACTTTCGTAAGCAAAAATGCAAAATTTTGCAAAACAATTTAAGACAATGCATTCCGAGGAAGCAAAAAGTCGAAGGCGGCATTCTAGCAGCATTTGTATCTGTGGCGTAACTAGTCAGACCCATGTATGTGTGTCCAGGAGGAGGAGGGGGAGAGATTGCACGAAATCCTTTGTAGCCGGTAGTGTAAAGCATTAATAATTAATTCTTTCAGTGCTTCGCAAAATAATAATAATAATAATAATAATAAACATTTTAAAAATTCTCAAGCTCGCCCCACCAAATATAATGCTTGCCCACGCGTCGCCCATTCTGATATCGAAGTCCAGCGACGTCCCTGGCTCAGAGGCCCCAAAACTTTAACGTGGACGATTGGAAACGAGTAATTTGGTCTGATGAGTCTCGTTTTTGTTTGTACTCCAATGATGGGAGGCGATGAGTGCATCGCAAGCCCAATGAAGCCTTTAATCCTGATTGTGTCGAAGGTGTTGTTCAAGCTGGAAGGGGGTTCTGTGATGTTTTGGGGAATGTTTTTCGTACAACGAAATGGGCCCTCTCGTTGCAGTGATGACGAAGTGTTGCCCTTTGTCCTACATCTCAACGGACAGCAATACATTGCAACTTATGTCTTCCAAGACGACAATTGCCGTGTGCACAGGGCTGAAACTGTGTCTGAGTGGCACTACGAACAATCACCAAAACTGTCTCACCTCGACTGGTCCGCCAAATCCCCCGATTTAAATCCTATTGAAAATCTGTGGGATCCTTTGGAACAGAAGGTGGAACGCCGGAATAGATACCTACGTACTCTGGCGGAACTTCGGGACCAATTGACGCCCGAGTGGCTGCAAATCGATGTTCAATACATCCACAACCTCGTGGAATCTCCACCACACCGGATTCACGCTGTTATGAAGGCAAGAAAGAGGCGCCGTCAATCGTTATTAGGTAAGTTCTTCCAGGAGTGCCTAATTTTTTGTCAGGTGTGCTTAACACCTGATACCGAGCTCTGTTAATCAGTGTTACTCTTGTTCTTCAGATGGGGAACGCGGCGGGGTTAAGTGAGTTTGATAAAGGCCAAATTGTAAAGACCAAACGGCTGTGAAAGAGCATTTCCGAGGCGGCGAGGCTTGTGGAATGTTAACGGACAGCCGTGATTAATACTTCAAAAATTGGTCCGAGGAAGAGAAAAGCACGAACCACATACAAGGTGTCGCCCGACCACGGATCATCGATGCTAGAAGGGAGCGAAAGCTATCCCGTATGGTACGATCCTACATAATGGATACTGTGGCGCAACTTGCTGGTAATTTGAATGCTGGTGACGTGAGTAATGCATCACAACACACAGTACATTAAACCCTCCTGAAAATGGGGCTGCTTGGTGGCAGGCCGTTCCGAGTGAACATGCAGTGGTGGTGTTGTTATTTGTTTTGATATCGCCTTGACGCGTAAGCTTTGCGTTCAGGCAGTTATTTGAATTTCAGATTTCGGTTACTGTAGCAGTTTCTGCCACCAGTCAACCCTTCTCATACACAGTCTGACAATACTAATCCTTTACATACACTTTTTAGTTGTTTAAGTTAGATCCGCGACAGCAGTCTCACTGGTTCTACTCACAGGTTTTTATTTACATCACCTACTTTCAGAGGGGCGCAGATTATTTACATACACAAATCCACGTTGCTGTCGTTTCACCATGGCTCCGTCCTTCAATCAACATATCCCAGTGAGTATATGCGAGAGCCCATCAGATGGTAAGTTCTTCAGGGAGTTCACAGAATGAGCTGACATTCCTCTAACGTAGGTTTAGAGCAATATAGTAGTGCCAGGCTCGCTGCATTGATTGCGAACAACTCCATTTTAACGAAATGTTCTAGTGTTACTTGTACCGCAGTACATAAATGATCTCTGTTATATCCATAGATATTTCATGAATGACCTCGGCCACTCTGTCCTAACTACAGCTAGCCTGATGACACCAGCCATCAGCGAAAATTCGTCAGCATCCTTTCGTTTGTAGCAAAACCAAGAGAGTTCCCGCAAATTTCTGGACCGTTGGTCCGAAGTGCAATTTCACCCAGCTGCCTCGCCTTCAGCCAATCCCGCCAGTGCATTTTCTGCAGGATGCATCGCAGGCACGCCTCTCTTCCTCCCAAAAGAGATTCCTTGCTCCCCGTTATGCAACATGGCGTCTCATCCCTGTCTTTTTTCGAAACTACCGGGGCACACTGGATACATCGCAGGCACACCTCTCTTTCTCTCTCATGCTTCCCAAATGAGATTCCTTGTTCCACATTATGCAACATGGCGTCTCATCCCTGTCTTTTTGAAACTACCGGGGCACACTGGATGCATCGCAGGCACGCTTCTCTTTCTCTCTCATGCCTCCCAAAAGAGATTCCTTGTTCCACGTTATGCAACATGGCGTCTCATTCCTGTCTTTTTCGAAACTACAGGGGCACACTGGATGCATCGCAGAAACGCCTCTCTTTCTCTCTCATGCCTCCCAAAAGAGATTCCTTGTTCCACGTTATGCAACATGGCGTCACATCCCTGTCTTTTTTATAAACTACCGGGGCACACTGGATGCATCGCAGGAACGCCTCTCTTTCTATCGCATGCCTCCCAAAAGAGATTCCTTGTTCCACGTTATGCAACATGGCGTCTCATCCGTCTTTTTTCGAAAGTACCGGGGCACCCGCAGGCACGCCTCTTTTTCTCTCTCATGCCTCCCAAAAGAGATTCCTTGTTCCACTTTATGCAACATGGCGTCTCATCCCTGTCTTTTTTCGAAACTGACCTCTCCACTTCGCCACACATGCTAACTTCAGTTCCCCGTCAAAAGCGTCTACATGGCCAGGCGAACGTCAAAACTGGACCTTGCATTATTGGAAGAAAGTCGTTTTTTCCGATGAATCTCGTTTTCCCGTTGCACCATGTGGACGGCCGGGTGCGTTTGCGTCGTTTACTTGGGGAAGTGTTTGCACTAGAATGAACCATGGGACGAAAAGAAGCCGGTGAAGAAAGTGTAATGCCTTGAGAAATGTTCGGCTGGGAAACCCTATGTCATGTGCAGGAAACCACGTTATCTACCATGTACCTGAACATCATTGTAGATCAGGTACATCCTTTCATGAAAACGCGATTTCCCTGTAGTAGTGCCTTCTTTTACAGAACAATGCGCCGTGCCAGACTGCCCATATTGTTAGAGAATGGTCCGTGGAACATGAGGAATACTTCCAGGTATTTTCCTTGCCTCCAAATTCCTGAGACATGAACCCAATCGAGCATCTGTGGTTTGTGTTGGTACAGCAAATCCGATCTGTGGCCACTTAACGACGTAATTTACAAGAGTTAAAGACTCTGCTGGTAACGTGTTGGTATCACAAGACACCTTTAGAAATCTTGTAGTGTCCATGCCGCCAAATAAGAGCCGTTTTGGCAGGAAGTGTGGAAGATCAATATCATATTAGGCAGGTTGTCATAATGTTTTGTCATTATTAAACACTTTTATGCATTGACTAAACACTTTTCTTTTGAGACATGTTGGTAAATTGCCCTTGAAAATTGAACCGTTTTATCCAAATGCACTCCAGCCAAGTTTTGTATGTCTACTAATTTGTTCTTTGATGTGTCCCGCGTTTGATATCGTTTACCCATTGCAGACGTAGGCATCAGTTACTTCTGAATTTTTCTCATCAACTTCTAAATCTTCAGTTCTTGTAAAGGCATCGTACATAAATTTTGTTTTCCGTAAGTTCGTCTTTAATCTCTCTTCTGTACACTTGTCAACACGTTCCGGGAACGTTCTTTGAAACTTTGATTATATACTTGGAAAATGGCTGTGCCGTCAAAATGACTATGCGAATTAGTTATTTTAGCAACATGTTCAGCCCATTGACATCTGAGGTTATTTACTTTGATCATGAGGTCATGAGCTTTTATCATTTTCCTGATCCACGGTTTCCTTTTTCCATCTTACTTTATTATGCCAGCTATGCGTATCTCCTTGCTTCTTCGAGTTGTCTGGAGCCTAATGCCTTAATTAGTTTAGGTCCATGTTTCTGATCCATAAGTTACACAAAGTACAAATATACATTATAACAGAGAATGTATCCTTGTGTGCGCATGTGTTTTCGTGTGCATCTGTGTGTCAGCATATCTCTACGATGGAGCTTTAAAACTATGTCCTCGTATGTTTATTTATTTCACTACGGAGATCTGTATTTAACAGCACAGTAGAACCTGCTCACACGAAGAGCTCGGGACCGATCGGAAATCCTCGTTACACTAGCTAAACCCGGTTTGGGATGAAAATCGTCACTATATATAAAAAACAACATGCATACATGACGATTGCATAGACGTTTGTATCATCCACTGGTCACAAAATGTTAGGGATATTTCATGAAATGAAGAATGTGTGTATCTGACTATAAAGAAACACTCACTGAAATAACATCTCTGAGGCAATTTCTGCACACAACGAAGTAAGACTGCAATATAGACAAAATGGTAAATTCGGAGAATGTCCACACCTGTAGATTTCAGTAACCAATGACACTACCTCTGCGTCGAAGATCGTCTTGACACCTACGATACATACTTGCAAAGATATTATTGATGAGGTCTGGGAGAGCTTGTCCCATATTCCAGTCAACACGTTACGGAGGTGTACCTGCGTACAGGATTATGGGACGTGGTTATCCAGACGTCCCTGCACAGTGTCCCAAATGTTCTCAATAGGATTAAGGTCAGGAGACCTCGAATGCATCTGTAACGATTCTCAATGCCGTGGTTTTCCAGAACCTGAAGAATGCTCCAGGTATGGTGACTCGTTGCATTGTCATCGAGAAAGCGGAATGCATGTCCAATAGCAGCGTGGAACAGTGTCACAATGATCGCATTTCGGTACATTCCGGCATTAATGTTACCTTAAATAATATAAAAGAATGTACGGCCATTAAAGTCCACTCCTGTCCAGACCAGAACTGTCTGCCACTGGTAAGAGCTGACGGATTTCGCATTGGTGTGCCAAATCTCCTCCACATGTGTCCTCGTCGAGTATCAGGATAAAGAGCGAAACGGGATTCGTTTGTGAGAAGTACATGGTGCCACTCTGTATTCCATGACATCTATTATTGGGCCCAGGTACATTTTTGGAAACGGTAAGCTGATACATCACAGCGACCTCCATGTTATGAGTCCGTACTAGTGAAGACAGTTTCGTACCGTTTGGATACATACTGCGACCCAGAAGCTGTTGGAAGTAATTCCCGGAGTTGGCCACTGGTGATACTAGGCCTTCTCCAAAAGCACTTGCTCTCAGGTAGCAGCTATCTTGGTAATCCTCGGGCGACAACTCCTGGGTCGATCTGCAACATTTCCGTGCCGTAGAAATCTTGTGTGTAGCCTACTCACTACACTTTGCGAAACTCCTACAGCAGCAGTAACATTGATCTGTCATACACCTGCCTGTAACATGCCAATATTTGTTGTCAATTCTCAAACGTCGTCTGGACATCATTTCAGGTTAACGCTACGCTTAATGCAATACATTCAGCAAACTTCTAGACCAAGCGGTGAAACCTCCAATTTTCCACTTTTCGCTGGGTGCTTTTATCGGAACTCGCACATCACGTGCTGTGTTGTCATGATGCTAATTTACATATGACGTAACTATACCCACGCTGATAACCGATCTCCGTTAGTCGCTAAATTTGCATATCACCACGTTTTTCCTTCGAAACCGCAATATCCCAAACTTTTTGTGATCACTGTATATAAGTGTGAAGTTGGCAGGTTATCGTAAGCCTGACCTCACACTAATTTCTGGACATCTGTGACAAGTTAAGCTACTTGTTAGCAGTAGAGTTAACAACGCTCATGCTTTCTGCAGTGAGAATTGCAGCGCTAAAAGGGTCACAGGCCTTTTTCCGAGTTTCGCAGAGGACACGCGTTTGTTTAGAGTTGCATATCACCTCAACAAGTGACAGTTCTCTAACACACTCGTGTGCTTTGAAGAGATTTTCGTATTGACACCACCATCGTGCGGTTTGGAAGAAAGCTGGCCGTCTGTGCATATCCCTTCCGTAGTGAAAAATCCATTTCAAGTCATTCCTCTTTCTTATCTATGTTTTACATTCAAATCATTATTTTGTATAACCATCTGATATGCGTATTTTTATTAAAGCATCATTACATCGTATTACACTTACCTGTTTTTCTATGCAGTCAAGGTACGTTACGTCACATTACATTTCGTTTCTTCTTGTTTTTGCATGATGTCAAATCATTATTATAGATTCACGCTTCACCGTTCCCTACCCCTTTTTACTCACAACCTTCACTGTTGATACCGTTATCGTCCAATAGTGATCGTT